>CM062295.1:417517106-418141089 GCA_031216915.1 Pictodentalium vernedei
CTTAGCAGGAATATCTGCCAGCAGCATGCAAGGAGTTAAGTCTCACTATTTTAGAGGGAGACACACTATTTATTAGAAGAAATTTTTTGTTAAATGAGCCTGAAAATATGACATTTTAACAGATTCTCAATATTAAATTAAAATACTTTTTCCTCTTTGAGCCATATAAAAATCAAAATCTCGCTATTTTGACTCAGAAATCTCACAATGTTGCAATTCATCAACTTACTATGTTTGTTTTGTCTGGTGAATGCTTCAGGCCCCTTGGGGCCTCATGTTCAAAACATTACCTGTTTTGAAAAAATAATTTCAGTTCTTTTCAGTTTATTTTATAAAGCTGAAATATCTTGCCTGTATATTCATTTATTATCCCCTGTCGACGAAGTCGGGAGGGGGGATATTGAAATGGTGTTCTTCCAATCATCCATCCGTACATACATCTGTCTGTCTTTCCCCTGTCCATCACAAACTTTGTGTGCTTAACTTCTACTACAGTTTTCTGTTGCTATTTACTAAGCTTGGTCTGATGTATCAGTTTCAAATGTAGATGTGCATGTGTCAGGAATTTTTTGATGCAGTGAAACTTTGCATGGTTACAGCCCTTAGAAATTGCAAAATTTCCATCACAAATGCTTGTTTGGTTAACTCGTGCAAACAGTTTTCAGTGTATGTTTACAAAATTCCATCACAAATGCTTGTTTGGTTAACTCGTGCAACAGTTTTCAGTGTATGTTTACAAAACTTGGTCTGAAATATCAGGATCAAGTGTAGATGTGCATGTGGTCAGGAATTTTTGATGCTATGAATTTTGCATGGTTACAGCCCTTGGAAATAGCGAAATTTCCATCATAGAGGCTTGTCCACTTAACTCCTCCTACATTTTTTTTTTATTGGATTTTTTAGGAAACTTGGTCGGAATTATCAGTATCAAGTGTAGATGTGCATGTTTTCAGGAATTTTCGAAGCAGTAAATTTTGCATGGTTACGGCCCTTGGAAATATCAAAATTTCCATCACAAAGACTTGTCCGCTTAACTCCTACATTTTTTATCGGATTTTACAAAAATTGGAATGAAGTATCAGTATCAAGTGGAGATGTGCATGTGGTCATGAATTTCGATGCGACAAATTTTGCGTGGTTGCGGCTCTTGAAAATAGCAAAATTTCCATCACAAGGCCTGTCCATGTAACTCCCCCTACATTTTTCATTGGATTTTTACGAAACTTCTTCTGTATATCAGATGCACTTGCTTACATAGATAATTAACATACAAAATTACACAATAGCTAGGTAGACATTGTACATCTATTTATGGATACGCACATATGTATGAGTTGCTAAAATAGTAAATTTGAAATTTAGACGGGAAATCATAGGGGTCTTTCGAAGAACAATTTTCATTTAATTACAGATTGGTGCAGAGATGCAGGATAGTCGTAATGCTACACCAGTGAAGAGATTACATAATTTGTCCCACCTTTGTTTGACTGTGATTGTTCTTTTTTGACTGAGGGTCTGTAACGGCATAGACTCTACATCACGATACTGCTTCACTTGTGCAATGAAACTTTCATAGGTTGGGTGACATTTTTTCACTCTTCAGGAATAGACAAACAGTTTGTAAAGAATTAAACATAAATGTGTAATATCATGGTCAATTCGAGCTTCACTTTGGCAGTATGAACCTAGTATAATAGTTTGAGGGGATATATTGATCGAGATGTTACATTTTTAGCTTAACTTGACAAAGTCACGATAAGTTATTGCCATCACGCATGCGGAAGTCTGTTAGTCTGTGAGTCTGTTCACATTTTCCTTTAGCACAGGTTACACCCCGTAGTTTTTGTCTGATTGTCATGAATTTCCATCTGCAGATTTGAGGTCATGTCTAGATGAGAACGTCTCCTTTTGGTCGCAATCGGTCAACTGTGATAGCTGCCCGAGCCGTGATGGCTGCCCAAGCCCAAAACCTGAAAACTATTACTACAGTCTGCAGGTCGTATTTATGAAGGGATTTCATTGTAACTTGGTAGGATGCCTCTGAATAATATCTAGATGAGAATGTCCCCTTTTGGTTATGATCTGTCAACCGTGACAGCTGCCCAAGCCCGAAACCCAAATACTTTTAGCAGTCTACAGGTCATATTTAATATGGTGGGTCTTCATTGTAACTTGGTAGGATGACTGTATGATGTCTAGATGAGAACTTCCCATTTTGTCACGATCTGTCATCCATGACAACTGCCCGAGCCCGAAAACCTTTAGCACAGTCTACAGGTCGTATTTGTGGAGGGATTTCATTGTAACTTGGTAGGTTGACTCCATATAATGCCTAGATGATGCGTCCCCTTTGGTCACGATTGGTCAGCCGTGACGACTACAGGGGTCCGAAGCCCGAAAACCATTAGCATAGTCTACAGGTCATATTTATGAAGGGATTTCATTGTAACTTGGTAGGATGACTCCAGATAATGCCTAGATGAGAATGTTCCCTTTTGTCGCGATCATTCAACCATTACGGCTGCCCGAGCCCAAAACCCAAAAAACTTTAGCACAGATTACAGGTCATATTTATGAAGGGATTTCATTGTAACTTGGTAGGATGACTCAGTATAATATCTAGATGAGGACATCCCCTTTTGGTTGCGATCAGTATACACCTCATATTATTTTTAGCTCACCAAAGGGAGCTTAACTTATTACTTGCCGTCCGGCGTTGTCCGGCGTGAACTTTACATTATCAACTTCTCCTCCCAAACAACTGGACCAAATTGAACCAAATTTGGTGTGCATGTTCCTTATCATATGTCAATTCAAGTTTATACAAATAAACTTTCCGCGCCCACAGAGGGCACCACAAGGGGCATTACTCTGATGGCACCCATAAATTTTTTTTTTTTATTAAAAAAATCTTCTTCTCCAGAACCATCATTTAGAATCTTTTGATATTTGGTATATAACATCTCTATTGGGGTCAGATTCAAGTTTGTTCAAATCGAGTCCCTGGGTTAATAATTGGGCTCCCTGTAAGAGCCTGAATTTTAACTTAGTGAAATATGAGGAAATTTCTTTAAAAATCTTCTTCAGATCCACCAGTCAGAATGCTTTCATATTTGATATACAACATCTATAGTGAGGGAGGGGGGGGGGGGGGGGGGGGGTCAGACTCAAGCTTGTACAAATCGGGTCCCTGAGTGAGTATTTGGGCTCTCTATTGGAGCCCAAAGTTTAACTTCGTGCAATTTGAGGAAATTTCTTTGAAAATCTTCTTTTTCAGCTCCACTAGTCAAAATCCTTTCATGTTTGGTATACAACATCTATAGGGGGTTAGAATCAAGTTTGTTCAAATCGAGTCCCTGAGTTTATATTTGGGCTCCCTATGAGAGCCTGAATTTTAACTTAGTGAAATATGAGGAAATTTCTTTAAAAATCTTCTTCAGATCCACCAGTCAGAATGCTTTCATATTTGGTATACAACATCTATAGGGGGGAGTGGGGGGGGGGGGGGGGAGGGGGGTCAGATTCAAGCTGGTACAAATCGGGTCCCTGAGTGAGTATTTGGGCTCTCTATTGAAGCCCAAAGTTTAACTTTGTGCAATTTGAGGAAATTTCTTTAAAAATCTTCTTCAGATCCACCAGTCAGAATGCTTTTATATTTGGTATACAACATCAATAGGGTGTGTCAGATTCAAGTTTGTATGAATCGGGTCCCTGAGTTAGTATTTGGGCTCTCTATTGAATCCAAAATTTAACTTCGTACAATTTGAGGAAGTTTCTTTAAAAATCTTCTTCTTCAGCTCCACCAGTTAGAATCCTTTCATGTTTGGTATACAACATCTATGGGGGGGGGGGGGGGGGGGGGGTTTGTTCAAATCGAATCCCTGGGTTTATATCTGGGCTCCCTATGAGAGCCTGAATTTTAACTTACTGAAATATGAGGAAATATCTTTAAAAATCTTCTTCAGATCCACCAATCAGAATGCATTCATAATTGGTATACAACATCTTGAGGTGGGTCAGTTTCAGGTTTGTTCAAATTGCTTACCTGGGTAAATTTTTGGGCTCCCTTTGGGAGCCCGAATATCAACTTAGTGCATTATAAGGAATTTTTTTTTAAAGTCCTCTTCTTTAGACCCTGTAGTCAGAATGTTTTCATATTTGGTATACAACAACTCTAGGAGGGTCTGATTCAAGTTTGTTCAAATCTGGTCTATGGGTTGATATTTGGCTTCCTATGGGAGCCCGAATTTTAACTTAGTGCAATATGAGGAAATTTCTTTTAAAAGTCTTCTTCTTCAGATCCACCAATCAGAATCCTTTCATATTTAGTATACAACATCTCTAGGTGGGTCAGATTCAAGTTTGTTGAAATCGGGTCACTGGGTTAATATTCTGGCTCCCTATTTGAGCCCAAAGTTTAACTTAATGCAATGTGAGGACATTTCTTAAAAACCTTGTTCAGATCCACCAGTCAGAATTCTTTCATATTTGGTATATACATTTGTAACATCCCAAGAGGGATCAGATTCAAGTTTGTTCAATTTGAGTCCCTGGCTTATTATTTGGGCTCTCTATCGGCAGGATTGGGGGGGGGGGGGGGGGCAGGGGGAGCATGTTAGGTTCAGGTTTGTTCAGATCCATTTCCATAAAATTTGCCTTTGCATGGCTTCATTCCTTTGTAGTGTTGATGAACCATGTCTAACTGAATGTGACCCCTTTGAATCACTTTGGCCAGTGAGCGATTAAGGCCCCTTAGGGCCTCTTGTTATTGAAAACATAGCATACAGGGAACAGAAATTAACGTATTCCCAATTATCACAATTCTTGTCTTATTTCATAATCCTTTCATAAACATTGAACATTATCCTTTTCATCAAACACAACACACAGACAAGTTAAGCTACAGTGTCATTGACACTTTCATTCTTTTAGTGTTTCCGATAACCTCAATAGGATTGTTCTTGAGATCGAACAGTTGTAAAATAATGCAGAACAGTTTCTTTTGCTTCCATTTTTACGAAACTTGATCTGAAGTATCAGTATCAAGTATAGATGTGCATGTAGTCAGGAATTTTTGATGCGACAAATTTTGCATGGTTACGAACCTTGGAAAATAGCAAAATTTCCATCACAAAGGCTTGTCCGCTTAACTCCTCCTATGTTTTTATCAGATTTTTACAAAACTTGGTCTGAAGTATCGGTATCAAGTGTAGATGAGCATGTTGTCAGGAATTTTCAATACGATGAATTATGCTTGGTTACGGCCCTTGAAAATAGCAAACTTCCATCTCAAAGGCTTGTCTGCTTAACTCCTCCTACATTTTTATCAGATTTTTACAAAACTTGGTCTGAAGTATCAGTATCAAGTGGAGATTTTCATGTGGTCATGATTTTTCATTACGACAAATTTTGCGTGGTTACGGCCCTTGGTAATAGCAAAGTTTCTGTCACAAATGCTTGTCTGCTTAACTCCTCCTGCATTTTCATTGGATTTTTACAAAACTTGGTGTGCAGTATGAGTGATGTGTACATGTGCATATGGAAAGGAAGTTTTGCTTTGAATAATTTTTCCAGAGCTATAGCCCTTGTTGACTTTGAATTTACCAAAATTGCAGGGTTTTCAGCTCACCTACTTCTGAAAGAAGTGGTGAGCTATTGTCATGACCTCGGGCGTCAGCGTCGGTGTCCGGCATGTCCAATATTGTGAGATTTAATGTTAAGGTTAATTTCTCAAAGATCAGTGGACTCAGGCCTTTGATATTGCATATGTAGGTTGAAGGTGACTATCAGCACATTATTTAACCGTGATACTACGACTTTCTTTCAAATTTCACCTACAATTTTCAGCCAAAACTTGTAGTAAGAATTTGCGTTTAGGTGTTGTAAGAATTTGCGTTAAAGTCAGCTTTTGTGCAGATTGTGCTGCTTTAACTTCTCATTACTGTTGATTTTCATATTTCAGTAACAACTGTACGTATTAACCCTACTGTATGCAGAAATTTAACTGCAATTTCTTCTTCTAAAATAAATTTATGAAAGCCTTTCCTAATTCTTATTAGGGCCCCGCCGAGAGGCAGGCGCCCTATAGTGATCGCTTTGTCCGTCCGTCCGTCAGTGCGTCCATAATCTTTCTCTCTTAATAGATAAGGTTTTGATATTTGACATGTGGGTATATTATCTCAAGACGATGTGTCGCGGTTGCCATGCTTTGACCTTGAACTTTGACCTCAAGGTCAAATTATTCTGAATTCGGGATTCTTTTCTGACAAGTTTGTGTCCGGGCTGTAACTTTTTTCCCTTAATAGATAGGGTTTTGATATTTGGTATGTGGATAGATTATCTCAAGACGACGTTTTGCGTACCAAGGTTGCCATGCTTTGACCTTGAAGTTTGACCTCAAGGTCAAATTATTCCAAATTCGTGGTTCTTTTCTGACAAGTTCGTGTCCGGGCTGTAACTTTTTTCCCTTAATAGATACGGTTTTGATATGTGGTATGTGGGTAGACTATCTCAAGACGATGTGTCGCGTACCATGGTTGCCATGCTTTGACCTTGAACTTTGACCTCAAGGTCAAATTATTCCGAATTCGGGGTTCTTTTCTGACAAGTTTGTGTCCGGGCTGTAACTTTTTTCTCTTAATAGATAGGGTTTTGATATTTGGTATGTGGATAGATTATCTCAAGACGACGTGTCGCATACCAAGGTTGCCATGCTTTGACCTTGAACTTTGACCTCAAGGTCAAATTATTCAGATTTTTTTTTTCTGACAAGTTCGTGTCCGGGCTGTAACTTTTTTCCCTTAATAGATAGGGTTTTGATATTTGGTATGTGGATAGATTATCTCAAGACGACGTGTCACGTACCAAGGTTGCCATGCTTTGACCTTGAAGTTTGACCTCAAGGTCAAATTATTCAGAATTTGGGTTTTTTTTCTGACAAGTTCGTGTCCGGGAAGGGATTTTAATCAGATTTGACCTACTGCTTGAAACATTTTAGTATTACGGTTCACATCAGTTTATACCTAACATCGGTTAGTTGCTGCGGGGCCCGCAGAGATGGATTCCATCTCTGTGATATCTAGTTTATGATTTAATATCTGGCCTCACGATTCATATTCTTAATCAAAAACATTTCTAAAAGAAAAAAAATGCTTTTATATCCAATGATTCTATGTTGAATTGATATATAATAAATGCAGAAATATAGACTTTCCAAAGCCATCACATAAACCACATTAATCATTTGATGCCTAGTTAATGATTTATATTAACTAAATATTAGGCATGTTACATTGGAACGACATCAAGCATCAATGTAGGTGAGCGTTGGGATGTAACATCCCTCTTGTTTAAGATATCTTCAGTTGCGATTAACGAAATTAAATGGTATTTGGTGAGTGACATTATTGTGTCCCACTTTTTGAAAAAAAAATGGGAGATATTAAATTTGGGGTGTCCTTCCATCCTTCCGTCCTTCCATGTTTTTCGTTTCCAGACTCTAACTTTCCTTACAGTGTCTGGATTTCGATGAAATTTGGGTAATAGATCATTTTCATCAATTGTGGCTCCAAGTTCAAATATGGGCATTTTCCGTGCATATTTAATTAGGTTGCTGACATTTGATTGGTTGACAGTTTCCAGACTCAAACTTTCCTTAAAATCAACCGATTTTGATGAAATTTCATATATGGATTACTTTTATCAATACCTAAGTCAAGTTCGAATGTGGGAAATTTTGTACCTAAAATCTGTTCGTCTGCCTGTCCGTCTGCCCAGTGCATCAACGCTCCTCAGACTAAAAGCCAGATTTATGAACCAATCTTCACGAAACTTCTTGGGTATCTTTGTTATCATTGTGAGACCAGAATATGTGTTTTGGGGTTTGGTCCAAAATTCAAGATGGCCGTCATCAGCCATTTTGTTCCGAAATTGGGTGTAATCAGTTTTTTGTACAGAACTTCTATATGAAAGTTTGGATTTGAATAAATTTTTGTATGATTGTTTAGTAACATGCAATACATCACTTATAATATGGGTTTTGTTCTCGTGCAAAAATTATGTAAATTAGGGAAAGTTTGATTTATTCAGTGCTACTACTAATACACAGTAAGTGCACACCTTCCATGTTTTTTGTTTGCAGACTCTAACTTTCCTTACAGTCAGACGATTTAGTTGAAATTTGGGTAGTAGATCACTTTCATCAATTGTGGGTCCAAGTTCGAACATGGGCATTTTCCACACATATTTAATTAGGTTGCTGAAATTTGATTAGCTGATGGTTTCCAGACTCTAACTTTCCTTAGAGTCAACCGATTTCAGTGAAATTGCATATATGGATTACTTTTATCAATACCTAGGTCATGTTCAAATGTGGGAAATTTTGTACCGAAAATCTGTCTGTCTGCCTGTCTGTCTGTCTGTCTGCCCATGCATCAATGCACCTCAGACTAAAAACCGTATTTATGAACCGATCTTCACGAAACTTCTTGTGTATCTTTGTTATCATTGTGAGACCAGAATATGTCTTCATCATTACTTCTTTTGCAACTCTACAAAGTCAGACTCTCCCAGTACCATATACAGAACACCATATTATCTGGACATCACTTCCAAGGTTTCATTAACTTCCAATCACAAGCTTTACAGGTTGGCTAACACTTTTCACATCAGTTTAATGTAATATGTCTTATCATACAGTCTTAATTTTTAGTGATTCTCACAGTTACACTCCACATCACTTTACTTGCTTTGACAGTGACCTCCGTGAAAATAAATCTGATAACCACTGTCTGAAGCACTGTCTCTTCTAAATAACTTCCACTTGCAACTCAACTATATTCCACTGGATGCATTAGTTCCCCTTGAAACTGCTCCCCAGCGGGAGACATGATTCAAGTTTGTTAAAATCGAGTTGTCCCTGTGTTAAATATTGGGCTGCCTGAAGGAGCCCAAATTTTAACTTAGTGAAATATGAGGAATTTTCTATAAAAATCTTCTTCAGATCCACCAGTCAGAATGCTTTCATATTTGGTATACAACATATCTAAGGGAGTCAGATTCAAGTTTGTTCAAATCGGGTCCCTGATTTAGTATTTGGGCTCTCTGTTGGAGCCCAAAGTTTAACTTGGTGCAGTTTGAGGAAATTTATTTAAAAATCTTCAGATCCACTAGTCAGAATCCTTTCATGTTTGGTTTTCAACATCTATAGGGGTCTCAGATTCAATTTTGTCCAAATTGAGTCCCTGGGCTTATATTTGGGCTCTCTGTGGGAGCCTGAATATCATCTTAGTGCAATATGAGGAATATTTTTAAAAATCTTCTTCTTTAGACCCTGTAGGCAAAATGCTTTCATATTTGGTATACATCATCTCTAGGAGGGTCAGATTCAAGTTTGTTCAAACTTAGTCCCTAGGTTGATATTTGGGCTCTACATGGGAGCTCAAATTTTAACTTTGTGCAATATAAGGAAATTTCTTTAATAATCTTCTTCAGATCCACCAGTCAGAATCCTTTCATATTTGGTATAGAACATCTCTAGGAGGGTCAGATTCAAGTTTGTTCAAATTTGTCCCTGTGTTAATATTTGGGCTTCCTATGGGAGCCTGAATTTTAACTTGGTGCAATATGAGGAAATTTCTTTAAAAATCTTCTTCAGATCCACCAGTCAGAATCCTTTCATAGTTGGTATACAACATCTCTAGGAGGGTCAGATTCCAATTTGTTCAAATCGAGCGCCTGGGTTATTAATTTGGGCTACCTGTTGGGAGCATGAATTTTTACTCAGGGCAATATGAGGGAATTTCTTTTAAGATCTTCTTCTTCAGATGCACCAATCAGAATCCTTTCATATTTGGTATACATCTCTAGGTGGGTCAGATTCAAGTTTGTTCAAATCGGGTACCTGGGTTAATATTTTGGCTCCCTATTTGAGCCCAAAGTTTAGCATAGTGCAATGTGAGGATATTTCTTTAAAAACCTTCTTTGTCTGATCCACCATTCAGAATTCTTTCATATTTGGTATATAACAACTCCGGGGGGATCAGATCCAAGTTTGTTCAATTTGAGTCCCTGGCTTAATATTTGGGCTCTCTATGGGCAGTGTGGGGGGGCATGTTAGGTTCAGGTTTGTTCAAATCCATTTCTTAGTGTTTTTCCATAAAATTTGCCTTTCATGACTTCATTCCTTTGTAGTGTTGATGAACCACGTCTTAGTGAATATGACCCCAAATACTTCTTTTAAACACTTTGACAGGTGAGCGATTAAGGCCCCGTGTTAGCTCACCTTGACAAGAGTCAAGCTGAGCTAATCCCATCGCTCTCTGTCCATCGTCAGTCAACACCATGTTTTTTGGTCTTCTCCTCCGAAACCACTGGGGCAATTCATGTGAAAGTTTGTGTGAGTGATGGTCCTGATAGCGGGGGAGGAATTCGCTAGAATTGTGCACTTGGTGATACCTTCCTGAAATTTGGCATGATGTAAGGGTAGGCATCAGAGATTTCAAAATCGATCGGCTACAAGTTGGCACCATCCTCTAGCCACCACTAGCAGCGAAATCCAAAATGGCCGCCAAGCGGATCGAAAAAAAGCTATTTTCGCCGATCGCACAACTGAAGCTCCAAACCTAACACCATACATGTGCTGTAATTGATGTGAATGATGGAGTGAAGCCCTTGGAACAAGTTGGGGGGAAGATTAATGGATAATGGGATCAGAATTTCCGTCGATGTGTGCGTCTGTGTGTCTGACTGTCAGTATGATCGTCCGTCCGTAGATAAATTAGTGTTGAATGTTTCTCGGGAATGCAATGGTCAAATGAACATGGTATGAGAGATTCCTGTCAACACATGAACAAGGGTACTCGATAGTATGCAGCAGTGGGGATACTTGGACATTTGATAATCCAATTAAAGTGACAGTCTATTCTCAACTTCCGGCATTTTCGATAGATTTATTTTCTAAGAAAATAAAACTATCAAATTTCTAGAGGAGTTCTGGTTCAATCTCAACACCATAGCGACACGTCTGCCAGCAAGGGCAGTGCTGGAATGAACTCGGGATGCATTAGTTCCCGTTGTTAATTATACAATGTTATCTTGCCAGTATAGAACATTGGCAAAATGGGACTAGAAGGGGTGAGTGTATGTTTGCAGTCATTCGAGGTACAGGAATATTTTTTGACTACAAGTAGTATTCTTCATTTTCGGCCAGTTAAGATGTGGTGTGTTCCAAGTCAGGATTAATGTTGCCGACACTTAATGCCCATCCCTCATGGTATGCTACTTTACCAGGGATATAGAGATATAGCCACCACTGGGAGCCAAAACATGACCTTTGATGTCGATGAGTGGTCGAAATGTTTTAGCGAATAACTTATCGAAATATGATCCGGTATGGCAATTTGATACCTTACGTTAGATTTATTAGATCAACTCAGGTATGGATTCATTGAGACATGAGTGCGCTACAAGATGAAGGATTTCCAAGTTGATTTGCTATGGAGTAGGAACTGACTAGTCACATGTGGCCTATGGCCAGAGAAAGACAAGGATACCATAGATGAACACACGGGTGAACGAAGGTATCAACTGTTGTACAGAGGCAAAATAGTTGGGGATATTGTATCATGCTATGCATGAATTAACACCGTCTTGTGCAGTAAATAACAGACTATTTTCCGAAATCTAAAACTGTATTCCTATACCCCGGACAATGTAGCAAGCCACATGGGATGAACATTTGTTAGCAAAATCAACTCAACTAGAAACATGACATGTGTTAACTGGCCGAAAATGGAAAAAAAAATACCAGAATAGGAGATGACTGGTCCTAACATGACAGTATACTACTCAATATTGTTACAACAGCCACCTTCACACTTACACAAAGGTGTGCACCTTAATCCAGCTTTCAAGCATTTGCAATTGCCCTTGCAGGCCTTGGCACAACTACAGTGGAGCATCAGTGCACATGCAGCACTTGCGTCTCCTAGGTGAGTCCAAAATGGGACCAGAATATTGAGACGTGGATTCCACTCCCATCCGTACTGTGATGGGTCTGGCACACATAAGTGTTTCTGCAGAGCACGATGCCAAATGAAAGATGACACAAGAATTACCCTTTTTACATGTTGATACAGAGCTGCTTTGGTGGGCGGGATGTTTTCCATAGACTTAAGGCCATGTGTGAACATATGCCGTCTCGCATCATTGACACGTGTACTGACACAACTGTTACTGTACATCTGTATGGTGAGTTTTTCGATATGCTGCATATGAGGGGAATCCTCTGAAAAGACTTGCGGATTCTCAGTCAATTCTATCATCATTTCAGTTGATGCGGGAAAATTCATCCATGCATTCCATCCTGTCTTCTTCCCAATGCCGAGCATGCTGGATGTTACATCACAACCTGTGAAGGCGTGGAAGAAAGTCAGGGCCTTACAGTAATCAGGTCCAAGTTGTGAAGCTATCTCATGAATTGGCATATCTTTATATGCCTTTCCAATTCCAAACCCAATCCACAGCTCACTGAGTCCAAGGTCACGGAATGTTGCGAAATGGTGCAAAGACAGAATGACGACATCAGAATCAACCGTGCGAAGAAAAGCTATTTTGTGACCTTGTGAGACTGCATGGTTGAGATGAAGCATCATGCGCGTGTCTGCTTCCTCGTGGTTCGATGGAGATATGTCACATAAGCTAACATCCTTATTGCATAGTACATATTCTCCTGATGTCGTTAACAACTGGTACTCGGATGTTGATGTTAATTTCAGCAGTTCAGCAGACAGGAACTTGAAAAATTCGTCTTTATTCTCACTAACTTTCAAGAATGCCTGCCAATTCTTCCCTTTAGGTAAAGGGACGTTCTCGGACACCCGTATCAACCTAACTGCTGTCTCACCGAGGCGTTTTGCTCGCGTCTGATTCTTCAAACTGCCTTCGGGGTAACAGTCATAGATCGCATCAACCCTTGTGGTGTTCGTGTTAATCAGAGATTCGATGTATGGCAATAATTGCAATCGAGCATATTCTCCAAACAGATCCGCTTTCTGTGGTTTGATTACATGGACTACAGCAGGCATATCCAAGATGACAACTGAAGCTTGTCTAGCTGCTGAATTCTTCCCTTGTGCAGGAATAGCTGGTAAACAATTGAGAATTTGAGATTTTGTCCCACTCCGTAGCTTACCTCTATCGGATAATGCTGGCGGATCACGTGCATTCTCGTGCATGAAAAACTCATCCATGTTTGAATCAGGCCGGGCTTGCAGTGAAACGAACATCTGGGTAACTATTGCGGCAGTTGCTTTACTTGACATGAGTTTGTCTCGGCCTTTGTCCAGGTTGGCTGGGGGTGGGTTAAGGAAGGTATATATATTTGCCTTGGGAATAACATCATTCAGGGGTACGGTGCATTCCACAAGCCTTTCCTTCAAGAAAGTGGAATATAAATGCTTGCCCCTTTCGGGTAATGACCGTAAACTCTTACTAACTTCGGGGTCCATATATTCACCAGTATCTAATGTCACCAGCTGACCACTAGTTTCATCATAAGGGTTGATAATGAGTCCCTGATTCACCAGATCGAGGAGAGATTTCAATTGATTCAGAAATTTTTTCTGCTCTGATACCGAACTTTCCGGGTGTTCCGTGTTATCTGATGATGTTGTGTGGAAACTTGCATATTCATACTCATCTATAACACGCAGAACTTCTGACCTTGAAAGCTCAATAACGACTTTCTCTTCAGCCTGGCCATAGAGACCTTTTGGACCACTGTCTTCTTTGAGTAGTTGGATACTATGTTCTTGGCTCTGATCTAAACCCATCATACTGAACTTCCTCTCACTACGCTGGACCACAAAATGGCCTTCCATGAATTTGTTGTGGATTGAAGGATGCCGCCTGGGTAGCTGAGACATGTCTCTCAGAAATACGGGGACCCACCGACAATAATTTGTATGTCCTAGGGCAAAAAAGTAACTGCACAACTCATCGATAGAACACAGTGTACCAGGCCAGTTACCGATTCGTTGGTTCCGAACGAATTGACAGCTTGTCAAGAGAAAGTTCCGAACGATTTCACCCCAATAGCGCGCAGTTGGAGATTGTGAAAGAATCCTCTGTTCCCACATTTCAAATGACTCATGGGGCCCAGTCTGCTGACAGTAAATCTCATAAGCATTCTTTCTGAGGATCTCAAGCCAAGCTAGAGTGAGAAGATATGCCTGTCGCGTCCTCTTGACATGTTTCCCACCAAGTAGGGATGATGCTACACCGGGTGTGAATATCTTTGCGAGGTGAAACATTCGCTCCCAACCAGAACCACCCATAAGCTTACCACCAGCTTCTTGGGTGCACATTTCAAGATGCAGGAATCCAATCATACACACCATTCGATCCTCACCTATCTCCTCTGGGAACAGCCATTGACATTTTTTCTGCCTGGCATACAACGGACAGTCACCTTCAATGACAGGTATCTGGCCGGGGTTTACGAAAGCAGTAGCTTCCCTGACCACATACATAGCATGCTTCTGCATACTGAGTGAGTCCGCTTTCTGCTCACTGAAAACAGGGAATACCCCAATAACTGCACGAGGTTTGACATTGTCTTGATCTTCATGTTTTGAAAAGAAGCCTGAAAAGGTCACAGGGACTTCATCAAGCTGCCAGCTGCCATCAACCTTCCCTTTATTGCTGATCTGTGACACATGAGACAACCAGTCATTCTCTCCCACGTTCAAATCTGCATATTCATTGGGCCGTACATTACATTCATCTGGAGATTCAAGCCTGATGTCCCCACCAAAGTCTTCAACGAAAGGAACAAATGCATAGTCGTCTGGGAGTTCAATTTGTGTGTCTTCTGGAACATCTAAACTCAGTGGTGGGGGATCAGTACCCACATTGTCCCTGCTCAGTTGACCAATGAGTGTGATGGACGTACCATGCATATCAGATCTACCAGATACATCAATGTTATCAGTGGTTCCTATCGAGAAAACATTACGTTTGCAGTTAGCTGGGACTACAACACCTTCGTTCTTGAACCGCAGTGAAACAGCTCTCGCGAAACTCCTGCGAACATCCATTACGCGATCATAAGAGACAGAGAGTCCCATTTGATGAAAATCTCTGATAAGATTTTTCATACGATCATGGGCATGCAACTTCAAACCCACATAAAGAGGCATTGGAGTTTCTCTGTCACGTCTCTGGTGAACATTTTGTGCATGTTCGGAGCGTTTCGCTGAATTGCTGATCAACATCTGTGAAATAGTACAAGCCACTCGAGTCTTGGCATTAACAGTCTCATCATCGCCTAAGTTCTGTATACTACATGTGCCCTCAAGTAGAACTCTAAGAAGAGTCAGGAGTGAGTTGGGTACAGGCTCGCTCAAGCAATAAGATGAAAATGATCCCGTGAAAGGAGCTTGAGATATGAGTATGTGTTTACGCAGAAGAAGACCCACATCAACTATCTTTTTTGCCTCTTCCTCAGACACTATACGAGTTAAAGATTCGGACAACAAGGAGCCAACTCGAAACCTACTTGAAATAAACACATCTCTACCCTGTGTGAAGGCGTCCCAGCCATCGCCCAATTTCTGCAACAAATGTTCTTTGAATCGAGTGGAATGTATTTCTTCACTAAGCCAATCAGAACCGACTTGCTTCAACCTCCGACTGTACAGATTCTTGAGATCGACAAGCTTCATCGCGGAATCGTTGTGTTCAACAAATGTTATGAGCTCTGCCATAACGAGAGGGTCATAGGGCAGGCCTGACGCGGAATGTTCGGCGTTCTTCGACTTTTTAGATTTAGCCGCTCGTGCTTCATTGGCAAGCTTACAATAACAGGTTTTGTGATAGTAAAGATCACTAGCAGCGGAATCAAATGCTGCATTGACCCGAGAAAAAACAACCCAGTTCTCGGCTTCCTTTGCCATAATTTTGAGTTTATTGTTATCAGACATTGATCTGCAAATAGGCTCACTGCTGTCACCTTCGCGTTTGTGACAATAAACACACTGGGGCAGTTTCCTGTCACAGCCAGATTCAAAACTTGTCCGTGTTCTTTTAGGACTCAGCGTGGAGCAGGATGCCACTGCCTCATTTCGCTCTCGCTTGTGTAGCACGCGCTGTACGATGTGAGTCCGAATACTGTCACGGCATGTCTTATGATATATTGCCTTATTCGTCAACAGTGACATCGACATACACTCATCACTCTCTCTCATCAAACAATCAATGGTCAAATTATATGGAAGCTCAACGCCATTATCTAGGAAGCGCGTTATGTCTTCCTCAATAGCTTTATAGGCGTCATGAAAACGAGATTCTCTATACGGACGCATCAATTTCTTGGAACTGTCTTGCTGGCAAAAGCAACAACGTTCCCAGTCAGTACTAGTCCGTACACGAAGAGGATTCTCACTCATTCTGTGAATGATTTTTGTGAACAATCGCGTTCTCGAATTAATTTCGACAGACAAATCAGAATTGCTTGCGGAATTACGCCAAACAAGAGATTGTATGGCAAAGAGACTGCTTCATAAAGAGCGTTGTTTCTCCGGGATCAGCGTCATTCAGGTTTGCCTGAATGACGCTGATCCCGGAGAAACAACGCTCTTTTCAAGTTCCAAGAAATTGATGCGTCCGTATAGAGAATCTCGTTTTATTCTACATCATCTCCCACGTCTGTTTCCAACACGTGCGTGGATCAGAGTTCACTTTCGCGCCCTTACAATCGGATGTATAGTCGGTAGACCGTCGAAAAGGAGGTTCCCTTCAGCCGCTGGCGGCCATTTTGGATTGTGCCGCTACTGGTCGCCACCGGTCGGTGTCAACTTGTAGCCGATCGTTTTTGAGAACCTCATAGCCTACACTAACAGTGTGCCAAATTTCAAGAAGGTATCACCAAGTGCACAATTCACCTGTATGTGACGAATTCCTCCCCCGCTATGAAGGGGCATTGCATTTTTGTTCAACTCAACATGCCCTCGTGAGGGAAAATGCTCCAAAATATTTTTTAAATCTTCTTCTCATGAACCAGTGGGTACAATGACTCGATATATATTATGGAGGTTCCTTTTGAGGTGTAGATTCAAGTTTGTTCAAACGAAGTTCGTGAAGCAATATTTGGCTTTGTATTGGGAGGGGTAAGATTTTTGGCCCCACCCAAAATTTCTATTTTCTGAACCATGGTCCGATTTGAACCAAATTTAGTGTGTGGTATTATTGGGGCATAAGCACTTGACTCATGCAAAAAAAAAAAAAAAAAAATCCCGCATCCCCATGGGAACCCCAAAAGCTAAAAATAGAAATATTTTCAAATGCCCATATTTCCCAAAACCACACGGAACAGAGAACTGTTATTTGGTATGAAGCATCCTTAGGACCAGTAGAATAAATGATAAAAAAAATTGCCATCGGTTATGTTAGGGTGTTCTGTAGAGGGCATCAAAAAAAATGCTGAGTCAGCATATTTGCAAACATTTAAAAAAATCGTTTCTCCAGAACCAATGGTCGGAATCTTTTGATATTCGGTATACAGCATTCATAGGGGGGTCAGATACATTTTTGTTAAAATAAAGCCCATTGGATCATATTTGGGCTCAATACAGAAGCCCGAATTTTTAACTTAGAACAATATGGGGAATATTCTTTGTAAACCTTCTTCTTCATAACCACCATTCAGAATCTTTTAATGTTTGGTATACATCATTGTCATGGGAGTCAGATTCAAGATTGTTCAAACCAAGTCCCTACAGTTAAAACTAGAAGTCCTATCATGAACTGTGCGCTCATCTAGGCTTAATTGCACGTAGGAATTGCGCGCAATTGCCATATCGAATGGCATCCAAAGCACGGCAAGTTCTCCTGGTTACTCATAGCAAACAAGTAACCCGGAGGTCCATTGGCTGAAACATTGCTTGTCATAGGCCATATGTACAAAATTTGGTAGCCTTACTGTGGTCATAATGCGTAGATTAATGCGCAGATCAACGTGCTATTTGTGCGCATTTCCGAACAGGACTTCTAGTTTTAACTGTAGGTTAATATTTGGCCTTCCTATGGAAGCCCAGATTTTAACTTAGTTCAGTATGGGGATAATTTTTTAAAAATCTTCTTCTTCAGATCCACCAGTCCGAATGCTTTCATATTTGGTATACATCATCTCTAGGGAGGTCAGATTCAAGTTTGTTCAATTCGAGTGCCTGGGTTAATATTTGGGCTCCATATGGGAACCTGAAATTTAACTTAGTAGAATATTAGGGAATTTCTTCAAATATCTTCAGATCCACTCGTCAGAATGCTTTCATATTTGTTATACAACACCTCTAGGGAGGTCAGATTCAAGTTTGTTCAAATCGGATCCTTAGGTTAATATTTGGGCTCACTATAGTAGCCCAAATTTTAACTTAGTGCAATATAAAGAAATTTCTTTAAAAATTTTCTTCTTCAGATCCACCAGTCGGAATGCTTTCATATTTGGTATACATCATCTCTAGGGAGGTCAGATTCAAGTTTGTTCAATTCGAGTGCCTGGGTTAATATTTGGGCTCCATATGGGAACCTGAAATTTAACTTAGTAGAATATTAGGGAATTTCTTCAAATATCTTCAGATCCACTCGTCAGAATGCTTTCATATTTGTTATACAACACCTCTAGGGAGGTCAGATTCAAGTTTGTTCAAATCAGATCCTTAGGTTAATATTTGGGCTCACAATAGTAGCCCAAATTTTAACTTAGTGCAATATGAAGAAATTTCTTTAAAAATTTTCTTCTTCAGATCCACTCGTCAGAATGCTTTCATATTTGGTATACAACATCTCTAGGGAGGTCAGATTCAAGTTTGTTCAATTTGAGTGCCTGGGTTAATATTTGGGCTCCATGTGGGAACCTGAAATTTAACTTAGTAGAATATTAGGGAATTTCTTCAAATATCTTCAGATCCACTCGTCAGAATGCTTTCATATTTGTTATACAACACCTCTAGGGGGGCAGATTCAAGTTTGTTCAAATCGGATCCTTAGGTTAATATTTGGGCTCACTATAGTAGCCCAAATTTTAACTTAGTGCAATATGAAGAAATTTCTTTAAAAATTTTCTTCTTCGGATCCAACAGTCAGAATGCTTTCATATTTGGTATACAACATCTCTAGGGAGGTCAGATTCAACTTTGTTCAAATCGAGAGCCTGGGTTAATATTTGGGCTCCCTATGGGAGCCAGAATTGGCCATGTAGCTGAAGAATTAGAAATTTTGTGTGTATTCAGTACCCTCTAGAGGTGTGTAACTAAGAGTAATCCACATAGGTTGTATCAGAGGGGCTTCTTAGGGGAGCTCCACATTTTATATTATGATCAACAGGAGAAAAGGCATGATGCTCGGACTATTTTTGTCACTCCTGAGGGGCTCAAGGATTGACAGTGTATCCTATGAAGATGGATTGCTTAATGTAGACTCATCCTTGGACTCTGTTTATATCGTTATCTGTTCAAGGTGAATGCTTCAGGCCCTGTGGCCCTGTTTTTGATCTTCTTGGTGCAAAAGGTTTTATAGTGAAGATAAGTTGTTGCACCATAATTAAAGCCATAATAGCCAGGATTTGAATAGAGTTATTGTGTTGAATTGCATCATTGATATTTATAGTCATGGATTTTTTCACATTTAAGTCATGAGAAATCTTTGAAATTTATAAGAAAAATTTATCTTGGAAAATCATGGATTCAGGTGCATGACCATGATCTTTGTTATTTTTGCCTAACTTTTTAAATTCATGAAGTAAACTTTTTCCTAATTTTTTAAAATTCATAAAGTAAACCATCATTATAGGTTATGTACTAATTTAAAAAATGTACCAGTAAATGCAATTTGTTGATTATGCAGTTGAAGCCTGTTAATTGAAAAGACACTTTTCCAGTGAAAAACACAGGGTTTGTACGCAAGTCTGGAATTCTGGAAAAAGTTTGGAATTTTTAAAAACGTTTTCCAGGCCTGGAATAGGTGTGGAAAATTACGTTTTCATATAAATAGTATGGAAAAAGTATGGAAATTTAATTAAATAAATTCAGAATCACTTTCGCTGCCCATGAAATTCAAATTTCGTACTAAATTTCTTTTTCTTTTAGTTTTTATTTCGTTTTGAATCAAATTTCGAAACTCGTAAAATTTAGGCCTTTGTAACCCAACACGGGAATAACTGATCTGACACGAACATTGACGACCATTAATTGATCCATATATTTCCATGATCAAAATGGCTTGCGCACAGTGATACCATGTTTATGTTGTGAACGTCAAAAAAACAACACACAAACATCAAAGTTTAATCTGCTAAGATGAGGTATTGTGTAATACTGTCAACAAATTAACGTAAAGGGAAATGTGGAAATGTTTGTTTTCAAAAATGTAGTTGGAAAATCCCAAATACACACACTGGATTGGCAGGAACACAAAATTCAAAACAATGTCAGAGGCAAAATGTCTCATCTGTGACAAGTCTTTTGACATCTCAAATACAGGGGAAGTGGCATTAACAAGACATAAGGCCTCCAGAATATTATTTTGGATCAAAAACGCTCAAAAAAACACACAGCCACAGCACAGCCAACAATTGTTGATTGACTTGTTGCTAAAGAATCTCAATAGTTTTGGTTCATGACATTAGTTGTGATGATTGGTGGTAAAACTCAAGAGATCAGGCAGTAAGATTAAACTCCAACACATTGCATGTGTTTTGTAAGATATATTTTTGATTTATCTGGTCTCCCCAGAGGTTAAAAAACAACACTGCGATGGCTGTGAAGGGTATGGAAGAAATAGAGGAGGGTCTGGAAAAAGTCTGAAATTATTTTTCTTGGTAGGTGTGGGAACCCTGAAAACATTTGATTACCAGGAGTATTCAGTTCACCAGAATTTGATCATTTTCCTGTATTTTAATGCAAAACAGAGCATTTATTATATCACTGATGTGGGGAGTATATAGGGCATTCCCCCTGTTATGCATGTCATGTCACATTACAGTGAGCCACAAAATGTTATGTCACGTAACATCATACTGGCAAAGGAGAACCCAAGTGGACCAAAGCCTGTTTTGGAAATCCTCTAATGCATAAGCATAAGTATAAAGCATAAGTATAAACGATTGACAGAACTTGTCTTAATTCCTTTGCTGTGGTCATTAGATAGCCAAAGATGCTGAAAATGACCATAAACACCAATAAATAAATAAATTGTACTAAAGTTTTGTGTTTAGAAATTATATGTACAAATGGAGAAATATCCATTTTAGTGGGTTCCTCTATAATTCCTAGATAAAAGTTGAAACTTCAGAAGTGTAGGCCAGTTTATTTGCTTGAGTTATTGATGACCAATTTCAATCAAACTTAGAATATAGCTTACTGTAGACAACATATCAGACAGGTTTGATTTTGAGTGTGATGTAAGTATTTTTATCTGAGTTATGGCCCCTTTTTTGACTTTGTTAACCCCTAAATACAGTTTATCTTAAAACGGGGGCATAAGTGGATACATTTGGTGACCTGCTGTATTGGTGCTATTGTTTAATGAAGATAAGATATTTATTCATTCAATATCAACAAAGATAAATGACTAGAAAGTCATGCTTGGCAGTGTGTGTGTGTGTGTGTGGGGGGGGGGGGGGGGGGGGGAGTGTAGGGACATAGCCACCCTTGGCATTGCACTTGTTTGTCTTAAATTGTAGGTGCTGACATTGCTAATGTATGTAATGAAGCAGCTTTGATAGCAGCCAGAGATTTGAATACAGCAATTGTTCAGACACACTTTGAGCAAGCCATTGAGAGAGTTGTAGCTGGTATGTATAAACTAATATTGTATCTCATGTGACCTTCTAGGCTCCTGATTGGATGAATGCAGCACCCCTATTTCATGTAGTTTGCATCCACAGAACTGACCAGGCACTACACCCAGGCACTACACAAAACGACCCGGAAAGAAATCATTGTGGAAAAATGTATTGCTTTTCCATTGTTGAAGTCACATTTTCCGAGGCGTTCATTTTATTCCTTGAGAAGATGATCCATATCTCGTTTCGAAGAGAATGATCCATACCTGGGTACAACTTTCATGAGAATGCGTCCGGATATGAAAAATCGTTTTTTCGCTGCTCATATTATTTCGCTATTTAATTGTATGTTTTGGGCATTAAACGAATAAATAATGGAATTCATATGAATCTTCGGAGTTTTGTATCCCATACTGACCCATTCGGTAATGTATATGTGTGACAAATGTGTGGAAATTACCAAACTGCGTTGTCAAATTTCGAAAATTTTAGCTTTCATTCGCGAGTTGCGCAATTCTAGAAGACACAGTTTCATTTGGGGGAATGTTTTGTTTACCCTTGCCGACCGATTCAAAATTTGTCTTCTGCTCATATCAATAATCCAAGTTAGCATTTCGTACCGAGAATGACAGCTTCAAATTGTGATTTAGACTACAATCGATATGGCGATGATGAGCAGGAGGAGTTTATTGTTGGTAGGGCTGCTACCTTGGTAATAGATTAACAAATCGGACAGATGTTTTTCTTGATGGGTGTTCGATATAATATAAGGATTAGTGCATGTCTTGCTGACTACGCCCATATAGTGCCCAGTGAGGTGGTGTAGTTCCCTCCGCTTCACGTCGGGAACTACACCACCTCACTAGGCCTATATGGGCATAGTCAACTCCAAGCCATGCAGTAACCCTATTGAACTCTTTTATTGTATCACATCTTACCAACTTCGACAAAATAGTTCCATTATTATGAATCATATTATTGAAACCTTCTACTTAAACTCTGAATTAGTATTTTAGATAATGTTATGTCATTGTTAACTATTTATCCAATATGGTTATAAAACTTTTTGTAAAATAATATTCTTTTAATGAATACTCTCACATTTTTAGCTCAACTTTGACGTAGTCAAATTTGAGGTTATGTCATGGCCCATCAGTCTGTCTGTTTGTCAGTCCATCTGTCCATCCATCCATCCGTCCGTCCATCCACAATTCAATATGGCTCAGGCTAGAGGCCATATTTATGAACTGATCTTTACGAAACATCTTGGGTACCTTTGTTATCACTGTGATACAAGAACTAGTGTTTTTGGGTGTGGTCCGAAATTCAACATGGTCACCAGCAGCCATTTTGTACCAAAATTAGTGCAATCAGTATGTATGTACGTATGGGTGGACGAGCGGGTGGGCAGGCATACGTACGTATGTCCACAATTTCCTTTGGCACACCGCACAGGTCGCATTTATGATCAGATCCTTTTGAAACTTGGTATGCTTGTTTGGGGTGACCTCTAGATGGGAGCTATCGATTTTCTTCCATTTCTATCAAACAATGTTGCCGCTGGCAACGTTCTTTGAACTTAGTTTAGTCAGATCTCAATATTTCCCATTGGCACACCCTACAGGGCACATTTTTCATCAGATTGCTTTGAAACCTGGTATGCTTGTTTGGGGTGACCTATAGATGGGAGCTATCGATTTTCTTCCATTTCCATCAAAAAATGTTGCCACTGGCTACAACAATTGAACTTGGTTTTGTCAGGCATCAATATATTCCTTTGGCATGCCCTACAGGGCACATTTATGATCAGATCGATTTGAAACTTGGTATGCTTGTTTGGGGTTACATCTACATGGTAGCTATCGATTTTCTTTGATTTACATAAAAAAATGTTGTCACTGGCAATGACCTTCGGGGAACTTAGTGCAGTTATGCATCAATATTTCCCTTTGGCACACCCTGCAGTGCATTTTTTTGACTGGATCACTTTGAAACTTGGTGTGCTTCCTTGGGGTGACCACTAGATGGGAACTATCGATTTTTAGCTCAACTTTGGCGAAGCCAAATTTGATGTATTGTCATGGCCTGTCGTCCGTCTGTTGCGCCGTCAACACGGCTCGGGCTAGAGGCCGTATTTATGAACCGATCTGTACGAAACTTCTTGGGTACCTTTGTTATCACCGTGGGACGAGAACAAGTGTTTTGGGATTTGGACCGAAATTCAGGATGGCCGCTGGCAGCCATTTTGTATAAAATTAGGTGCAATCAGATTTTAACACAGAACTTCCATACGAAAGCTCTGATTTGAATAATTTTTTGTTTGAATGTTTAGTACCATGGGATACGTCACATATAATATGGGTTTTTTTCTCGTGCGTAAATTATGCAAATTAGACTAACTGATTTATTTAGTGTTACTTTCAGCACTGTAAGTGCAAATGCCAATACAGCTCGGGCTAGAGGCCGTATTTATGAACCGATCTTTACAAAACTTCTTGGGTACCTTTGTTATCACCGTGGGACGAGAACAAGTATTTTGGGGTCCGGTCTGAAATTCAAGATGGCCACTGGCAGCCATTTTGTACAAAATTAGGTGCAATCAGATTTTTGCG
This sequence comes from Pictodentalium vernedei, assembly GCA_031216915.1. Taxonomy (NCBI): domain Eukaryota; kingdom Metazoa; phylum Mollusca; class Scaphopoda; order Dentaliida; family Dentaliidae; genus Pictodentalium; species Pictodentalium vernedei. The sequence continues at coordinate 417,541,560 of CM062295.1, forward strand.
CAGAACTTCCATATGAAAGTGCTGATTTGAATAATTTTTTGTGTGAATGTTTAGTACCATGGGATAGATCACATATAATACAGGGTTTTTTCTTGTGCATAAATTATGCCAATTAGACTAACTTTGATTTATTTAGTGTTACTTTCAGCACTGTAACTGCAAATACCAATACGGCTCGGGTTAGAGGCTGCATTTATCAATCGATCTTCACAAAACTACAATACGATTCATGGTTCACTTCATCTTGCGATTTGATTCAACGGTGCACATTAACATTGGCTCACATGTCCGTGACAAGAGAATTTTACTTGTGGCATATTGCTTTATACCCCTTTCTGGGGACCTCATTCTGCAAATGTCAGACTGCTTATTTTCAGGCCTGGGCTATGGTCAGTATTTGTGTACATACCTTTACAATACTTTACATGTACCTTTGTTATCAAGTCATTACCTAGATGTGTGTCATTGCTGTGTCACGTACTATACATGTCCATGTCTTACACAAGTTGAGCTACAGTGTCATTGACACTTTCATTATGAATGAATTTTACTATATTGTTTACTATCAAGTTAAAATTAATTTGTGCATGTTGCCATGTCACACTGGCTTGCACAGTGATTGACTTCATGCCAATTTCAACCTCCATGCATGAATGTCATGAAGCCGTCTGGCGATTGGCTTTTGGTGATGTCATTTGGTGAGATGCACAAAAATATCCCAGTCGGGTAATTTTGTTGTCTCAGTCGTCTTTGTTTTGGGAAATCTTTTGATTTTGATTTTATGTCTTGTGATTTATGCAAACCTTATTACTGTTATCAGTTTATGGGGTGGGGGTGGGGGGGGGTCTTCTCATTCTACTGAACATCACAGCTCACCTGGAGCTTTGCGTTTGTTTTGCCAGTCAGTCAGTTTCCATGTAAGCCATTTTGTAAACATGCATTGTCTTTTCATTGGAGCACCTGTATAATTAGGGCCAATCAACTTCGGCGCTATTCACAATACACATGTTGTTACACGTGTTTATGATATTATGATAGTATAGTACAATGGCTGAACTGGAGCGTGAAGATATTAAAATTGTTCGCCCATAGGCAGCATTCAAATCAGCAGTGTGATAACATTTTGGCTTCCACTTCAAGACAATGGCATTGTAAAGACAGATAAATCAACAACAGTTTGTAGGATCTGCTCAGCAAGAGTGAGCTATAAAACTGGAACAACAACAACTAACATGAGCACGCACTTGAAAAGACATGACAGCATTGATGTCACGATACATTTTTATCATTTGTTCAATAAACGTAACTAACACTTCATCAAGCATAGATAAATTAGATTTGAGTATTTACTTTTAGAAGTAAATAGTAAAGATGAATCGCGATACATATTGTATCACAGGGGATGAATCATGATACGCATCGTATCATGAAGAGACCATATCGTTGCAGCCCTACTGTGGAGTGAATATGCCCATTGAATCATTTGCAGCTATTTTCCAAATGTAAGGTTTGTCCTGTTAATATCCGAATCCAAGCCAGAAAATAAGCAGACTGTCATCTGCAAAATGAGGTCCACAGAGGGTGAATTTATTGATTCAGGCTGTAGCATCACTAAATTTACCCTCTTTGAACCTCATTCTGAATCAGGGTCTCAAAACTAAACAGAAGGAGGTAAATAGAGGATATATTGGCCCACTGTATGGGATAGCATCATCAAATTCACCCTCTGGGGACCTCATTCTGCAAATGTCAGCTTGCTTATATTTTTATACTGTACCAATGACCCAGACATAGCTGGTGCTAACTCTTAAAAATATAGGGCCAAACACAAATTTTGCCCCCCAATCCCCAAAATTTGCATCTAAAACCAAAGAAAACATGTCCTGAATGGCCCTCCATACTTCACCTCTACTGCGCATGCGCAGTGTCAAGGACGTCCCGAAATTGGTGCCATTAATCATTCTTTGTTTGGCCCTTCATCAGTTAACATCTGACTGATCTTTGTGCTTGTAAATCTCAGTTTAAATGATGCCAGACACATAAATATTAGAGAAATGGTGATTCTAAGGAGGATATAGAAGGAGGAGAGGAACAATGAGTGACAGAAAATATTCAGGGCTGTAACTTAAAATTTTTTAATGAAATTATGTTAAGTTACCTATATTTTTATACTGTACCAATGACCCAGACATAGCTGGTGCTAACTCTTAAAATATAGGGCCAAACACAAATTTTGCCCCCCAATCCCCAAAATTTGCATCTAAAATCAAAGAAAACATGTCCTGAAAGGCCCTCCACACTTCGCCCCCACTGCGCATGCGCAGTGTCAAGGACGTTCCGAAATTGGCGCCATTAATCATTCTAAGTTTGGCCCTTCATCAGTTAACATCTGACTGATCTTTGTGCTTATAAATCTCAGTTTAAATGATGCCAGACACATAAATATTAGTGAAATGGTGATTCTAAGGAGGATAGAGAAGGAGGAGAGGAAAAAAATGTGTGACAGAATATTATCAGGGCTGTAACTTAAAATTTTTTAATGAAATTATGTTAAGTTACCTATTTTCGAGGCAGCAGCCATTTTGTTGTCATTCTGATTATTTAGTTACACTGTTTTTTAAGTGTTTTCCTCTCTCCCTGTCCTTTAAGTCCCCCCTTGCTATTCTCCCATGCTTTTGGCATAGTTTTTGTAATTATTATTACTAAATTTTCTTGGGAGTTTTAGCTGAATAACAGAATGAATTCTGTTCTTTCCCCATGTTTACGTCTTCACCTACGGGTGGTTAGGCGTTGTGTTCTGCATCTACCATCTGATGTTCTGCAGTTTCTTCCCTGGAAGTCTCTGTTTTGCATCAGATAGTGTATTTTTGGTAACTGATTTCGGGCCTGGGTTCCTGGAGTCTTATTTTAGTGTTTTTACACTCATTGTTTACATTTTCAACAGCCCTCTGTGTGAGGGGGGGATTTCTAAAAAATAATATCTTGATGTTATTTTAATCATAACTAGATACATTATTATTGTTCGTAAGTGTTGAATAAATTGTTTAAAATATTTTTAAAATTTTTGTCCACACTTAGGCTTGGGATCCATTGGGGCTCAACGTTACTTTTCAGAAACTTGGGCTGTTCTGAAAAAATATTTTTTCAAAATATTTTGATTTCAATTATTTTTTCTATATTAATGGATCATATTATTATTATGTATTTTGATTGCCAGGGGTTAGTGCGAGTACCAGGACTTGTTTTCTTTTCACATTGAAAGGATATTGATCAATTGTTTTAAGAGGAAGTCTTCCTCTGACTTTATTATCATTCTATATGTGGTCAGTGTACTCGCATTAACTCCTGTTCTGTATCGTATGATTTCGATGACAATATGGGAAGTGTATGTCACGGTATGTTATTGGGGATTTGGACACTCCGGTCCTTTCCCCGCAGGGTCACTCTACTTTATCAATTTCTATTTCAGACGATCAAGATTAGGGTGATGTATCCATGATGTCTTCCAACAGTGTGCCTCCGTCGTCACAATTAATGAAGGGCTAGCGGAAACGTGCTCATGTAAATACGCCAATTGCCTAAGAGGACCCTAGTAGGTTCGACGGCCTTTGACGTCCGCTAGCTCGCCCGGTGTAGCGTCCATTCACCGAATGGTTCGGCAGCCGGGTTCGTCCGTTGCGGTCTAGAAGGAATTTTGGGGTGATGCGAGCACTATAAATTAACTTAATGCACACCCAGTGACGGCGGATCGGAGGGAGAACGGAGGAAGCCTTTTAGTCCGGTTCATAGCTCGTTCCGGTCCATCCGGACGGCAAGCGAGAGAGGCCCCTCTCTCGTTCAACAACATCTGGCCCCAGATGTTGTGGTACAAAATGTGTCGCAAGCGGAGCATACGTCCGTCGCTCGGGACGCTCCGTTGTATAGGCAGTCCGCGGAGACTGCTAAGGCTTCCTCTTCTCGTCAGCGCACACGACCGCACCTTGGCTGCGTGACCGCCGATATATTACCAGCTTCCCCGATCAAGGATTCTTCGGCGACCAGGTCACACCATCCGGTAGCCAGGGACACGAGGCCTGCAGACTCCGGACGTTCGCATAGGAAGTGTGCGGGAGTCAACGTACACGGAGCTTCCGGCGGCAATGCATCGTAAGACCGCTACTGCACAGGCCTCGGGAACAGACGTGCTTTCCTTAATAGCACAGTTTATCACAGCATCCCAGCATCAACTGAATCTGTCGCATATATTTTATCCGACGATGCTGGGTCGGGACGCTCCGCGGAAGCGGGTACGGACGTCCGAAAGTTTCATCCGGTCCGACGGGATACCGAAAGGGATTCGGAGGATTTCGAGCTTTCCCTTTCGGAACAACATATTCTGTTGTGTATGTCATCTGACTTGGTCTTCTACAGCTTCTTTCGTCGGACCAGAATGCTGCGATGCCGGATAAGAAACTGATAGCGTCGGTGGACTTAGAAATTTTTGGTTCGGTTCAGGGACATCGTCCCTCAGTTCCGACATAGTCCAATAATGTCACACAAACTTTCGAATTATTGAACGACGCTATATATATTATTATTTTATGCTTGCTAACCAAGCATTTCTGGTTTCTTGTTCGAAGAGTTATGGAGATGTCTTTCAAAAGTGTGCCTCTGTCGTCATAGTTAATGAAGAGCTAGCGGCAATAAGTGCTCATGGTATATGTCTATTGCCTACGGAGTGACATTCGCTAGCTCACCCGGTGTAGCGTACATTCATTGAATGGTTCGGCTGCCGGGTTCGTCCGTTGCGGTCTAGGAAGGAGATTTGGGTGATGCGAGCACTTTAATTACTTTAGTACTCACCCAGTGACGGCAGATTGAGGACAGATCGGAGGAAGCCTGTTAGTCCGGTTCCTGGCTTGTCCAGGTCCGTCCGGGCTGTGAGCGAGAGAGGTCCCTCTCTCGTCCAACAACATAGGGGACCGCATGTTGTGGTTCAGATATTTTACATTCGGAGCATAGGTCCGTCGGTCGGGACGCTCCGTTATATTGACAGTCCGAGAGACTGTCCTTGATGCTTCCTCATCCTCACAGCAGGGCACACGACCGCACATTGGCTACGTGACCTCGAGTATCCGATCAGTTTCGGCATTCAGTGATTCCACGGCGAATAGGTCGCGCCATCCGGTAGCCAAGGGACACGAGGCCTATACACTCCGTTCGCTCGCATATTGGTAGTATGCACGGGGTAACGATCACGGAGCTTCCAGCGGCAATGCATCGTAAGACCGCTTCTCCTCAGGCCTCAGTGACGGACGTGCTATCCGAGTTAGCACAGTTGTTTCGCAGCATCCCAGCAATTGACTGTTTCTCGGTCGAATCAGGAATTATCCGACGGCGCTGGGTCGGTGCGGTCCGCGGTTGCATCAGGTACGGACGACCGAACGCTTTATAGGGTCCGACAGGATGGCGAAAGGGATTCGAAAGATTTCGAGTTTTCCCTTTAGTAGTATCGGAAGATGCCTTTCATGTCTTCTGGCATTATCTTCCAGTGATTGTTATTTCGGACTTCATTGCTGCGATCTTGGATAAGAGACTTATAGCGTCATTGGACTCGGATTTTTTGATCGGTTCAGGAACATTGTCCCTGACTTACCGACGCAGTCCAATATTGTCATTATAACATGTGTTTTATTTTTCGACGCTATATATATATATATATATACAAGCCTGCTACCAAGCATGATAGTTTAGTTTCTTGTCCGCGTTGCTCATTTCTGCCATTTTATCATTTATACGTATAGTTTATTTTGGCAGAGCAGGGCATACCGAGAGTTCATATGCGTCTAGACGGTGTGATTAAAGACTGCATATATTCTTTTTCGCCGTTTATGTCTTTTCCAATTTCAATGTTGGGAACGACATGATGTATAGTAGACTTAACTTAGACGCTTTATCATACGTAATCCGCCTTACTGAGGCGTTATCATTACGTCTTCAAGAAAAGATTTACGGGATATTATTCTCAATGTAATTTCTTTTGAGGGCAGTGGTTTGTTCACGTATAACTCCGCCCTTCAGTGGCTGATTGGAGTTGGTTAGACGTGACGCAGCCCTAGCTACATCCACACGCGTGGATAGTAAGGTTAAGAACTCTCTCAGAGTCGCTTCGTTCTCGGAGGAGCTTCTCTTCGACGGCAATTTTTCGGCAATCCATGAATTGCTCGATTTACACGTTCTCTTGTCTATCTAGTGTTACAAGAGATTCAGACTGGGGCAAACATTCGGTGGTTGACTCAGAGAGTGCCACCGCAGTTGCCGGACCCGAGTGTGGCTGTTATGACGGTTGCCAGTCAAACAGATTGGGATATAATACTGATCCCTACGGATTCGAAGTGCCAGGGTCTTTGGGTTCCGCAGTCTCTTAGCAATCAGTTTTCTTCCACGGAATAATGTTTTTTAGGCTTGCTTTATGTCATTGCATGAACATTATTCAGAAACGCATGCCCAAATTCCTGTCCTTTAATTCGACAGTAGTGGCGTATCTCCGGAACCAGAGAGGCACTCTTTCGTTCCCGTTATTCAATTTAATGGAAAGAATCCGTCTGTTGGTTATAGTACACCAAGTTCAGTTTTGGTCCGTCATATTCCGGGTCGTCTGATTGTTTTATCGGACTCCCGTTCTCTTACGGGTCGCTTGTTGCTGTCAGAATGGACTCTCAACAAACAAGTATTCAATCAGATTTGCTATCTATGGGAGCGCCCAATGATGATTTATTTATGACACAGCTTGCTAATCAATTGCAGACGTATGTGTTGGCTTGTCCAGATCTCTGAGCTAATGTTGTTAACGCTCTATTGATCTATAGGACGGAATGATAGGATACGCGTATCCTCCGGCGCTGTTGTTTCAGCAGGTATTGCTAAGATAAACAACCACAATACATTTCTGTTGATAGCATTTCTATCTTCACAGAGATCATGGGTAATTTACTCTCTTGTCTACTGTGGGTCTTAACGTGAAATCTTCCTCTATGTGAGGATCTTTTTTCACTGGGTAAATCGTGTCATCTTTATCACAACCCGCAAGGTCGCAACCTTCATGTATTCCGTTGTGTGGTCCGTATTGCATTGTAAGCACTGTACTGGACGAGCTTTGGACGCGATTTCTTACTATAGGAGATCCTCTTCTTCGCTATTCTATGCGGCTAAAGTAGAGGCTCTTCCGTCGTGGTGTAGGGATCATTATGTTCATATTGTGGATCCCTCCATACTACTCATTGCTATTTTTTAGTATACTTGTTTCACAAGATCTACTGCAGCCTGTTATTATTTAGGTTATAGGTTTATGTTACCTCATACCTATGCACTCTACGATAGTTTACAATTGAGTCTTTTGTCTCTTTATCTAAGTCAGTAACTTTTTGATAAATAGACTTAGAATCTTTAGATTAAATTCCTATATGGATTTTAACTTCGGTTCTTATTTAGCTAAGTAATCATTTGAGCCTCTGGAAATAGTAGTTTTCAAATTCTGACCTTTTAGACAGTAATTCTGTTGGTTTCTCTTTTACTGTAGAGTCAGTGAGTTTCATGCACTATCGATGGATGATTTTCACTTTCGTAGTTTCGGAATCACTACTTCCGTTACTATTTAGGTTGGATTGTTGCATAAGAGTTAGGCTCCTATTATCCGGAACCTATTATTTTAAGGTCCTTCCGTCTTCATATGGGCATAGGCCTTTACTCTTTCCGGGTACAGTTTATGTATTTATAAACAGATATCAGTTTATTAGTACGGACGTAAGCTTCTTCTGTCTTTGATGCCTAATAGAAGGACATTACGCTCCATTCTATTGCTAATGGATTCAATTAACTATCGGTACTGCTTATGGCATATCATTGACTCAGCAGTTGTGCTTAAGATTTCGGCTCATGAAGTAAGAGTTCTTCTACTTCTTGGGCTTACATTAATAGTGTCGCTATTATAGATTTTTGAAGGCTGCTCATTGCGCTCAGCCATCCACATTCATGAATTTTATCTCAGAAATATCGAGTCCATTTCTGGAGGCCTCTATTGTTAGGTCTATTATCTACTGCTCAGAATGTCATTCACTTAACAGTTGCTACTATAGCTAGGTAGGCTGTCTGTTTCGGCAGTGTCTCCGTTCGGCTGCCCTCTTCACTCTGGGCTATTTGACCCAGGGCAAGAAAAAGGGGGGGGGGGGGGTGGGAGGGTGTTTCCTTGGGTCACCTGTTTTACTTTGAAAACAAGGGGATACCTCCTCCGGAGTTAGTAATTCTGAGCTGTTATTGGGATGGTTGTTTAGTGAGAAGTTTAGGTTTTTAAAATTCATTCAAGTCTTAGTTTTTAAAGTATAGCTTTTGAATATTGCATATGTCAATGGACATGATTATGCAATCCTCAGACACTTTTAGGAGTATAAGAGTCTCTATTCTCTAGACTTACTTTATTTATTGGCTTACTTTAAAAATTATTAGTATAAGGATTATATTGGATATTAATAGAGTACATGGATGTATGAAGCTCAATTTTGGAAGGTGTTGTATCTTTCTAATTTATCATAAATAAGAAAGATACATGTAAGGCCTATTACTTCTTTTTCCCTACAGGGGATGACTCCATTTTATTTTATTGAGCATATTCCATTTTGCTCTATGTCCTTGGCCCTCCAGCCTTTTTACTATTCAGCTATGTCTGGGTCATTGGTACAGTATAAAAATGTTAAAAAATTTATAGTAATTTATATATTTTTTATACTTACCAATGACCCAGACGGGGATGGCCCTCCCAGGAGTTGGGAACTCTTGCCTCCCCGCTGAGTACATAGCGCTTACCAGGCACTGGTTATTAGAATGATTAATGGCGCCAATTTCGGAACGTCCTTGACACTGCGCATGCGCAGTGGGGGCGGAGTGTGGAGGGCCTTTCAGGACATGTTTTCTTTGATTTTAGATGCAAATTTTGGGGATTGGGGGGCAAAATTTGTGTTTGGCCCTATATTTTAAGAGTTAGCACCAGCTATGTCTGGGTCATTGGTAAGTATAAAAAATATATAAATTACTATAAATTTTTTAACTTTCGAGGCAACAGCCTGTTGTGGTCATTCTTGTTATCAAGTTACACTGCTTGTTCAGTGTTTTCCTCTCTCCCTTTCCTTTAAGTCCCCTCTTGCTATTCTCCCATGCTTTTGGCATATTTTCTGTAATATTATTACTAAAATTTCTTGGGAGTTTTAGCTGGATAACAGAATGAATTCTGTTCTTTTCCCCATGTTTACGTCTTCACCTATGGGTGGTTAGGTGTAGTGTTCTGCATCTACCATCTGATGTTCTGCAGTTTCTTCCCTGGAAGTCTCTGTTTTGCATCAGATAGTGTATTATTGGTAACTGATTTCTGGCCAGGGTGCCTGGAGTCTTGTTCTGGTGTTTTTACACTTATTGTTTACATTTACAACAGCCCTCTGTGTGAGAGGGGGATTTCTTGAAAATAATATCTTGATGTTAATTTAATCATAACTAGATACATTATTATTGTTCGTAAGTGTTGCATAAATTTTTTTAAAAATATTTTTAGAATTTTTGTCCACACTTAGGCTTGGGATCCATTGGGGCTCAACGTTACTTTTCAGCAACTTGGGCTGTTCTGAAAAAATATTTTTTTCAAAATTTTTTTGATTTCAATTATTTTTTCTATGTTAATGGATCATGTTATTATGTATTTTGATTGTCAGGGGTTGGTGCGAGTACTAGGACTTTGTTTTCTTTTCACAATGAAAGGATATTGTTCAATTGTAATAAGAGGAAATCTTCCTCTGACTTTCATAATCATTGTATAATGTTGTCAGCGTGCTCGCACTAACTCCTGTTCTGTATGTGTTAATTTTGATGACAACATGGGAAGCGTGTGTCACGGTATGTTAGTGGGGAAATGGCCATTCCAGTCCTTTCCCCACAGGGTCACTCTACTTTATCAATCTCTATTTCAGACGATCAAGAACAGGGTGATGTATCCGTGATGTCTTCCAAAAGTGTGCCTCCGTCGTCACAATTAATGAAGAGCTAGCGGAAAAGTGCTCATGTAAATACGTCAATTGCCTAAGAGGACCCTAGTAGGTTCGACGGCCTTTGACGTCCGCTAGCTCGCCCGGTGTAGCGTCCATTCATCGAATGGTTCGGCAGCCGGGTTCGTCCGTTGCAGTCTAGAAGGAGTTTTGGGTGATGCGAGCACTATAAATCAACAAAATGCACACCCAGTGACGGCGGATTAGAGGAGAGAACGGAGGAAGCCTTTTAGTCCGGTTCCTAGCTCGTCCTGGTCCATCCGGACTGCGAGCGAGAGAGGCCCCTCTCTCGTACAACAGCATCTGGCCCCAGATGTTGTGGTACAAATGTTTCGCATTCGGAGCATACGTCCGCCGCTCGGGACGCTCTGATATATAGTCAGTCCAGAGAGACTGTCAATAAGGCTTCCTCATCCTCATGGTAGCGCACACGACCGCTCTTGGCTACGTGACCTCGGATATCCAGTCAGCTTCGCCAATCAGAGAATCATCGGTGACCAGGTCACACCATCCGGTAGCCAGGAACACGAGGCCTGCAGACTCCGGACGTTCGCATAAGAAAGTATGCGGGAGTCAACGTACACGGAGCTTCCAGTGGCAAAGCATCGTAAGACCGCTACTGCACAGGCCTCGGTGACGGACATGCTATCCCAAATAGCACAGCTTATCGCAGCATCCCAGCATCGACAGAATCTCTGTCACATCATGTATTATCCGACGACGCTGGGTCGGGACGCTCCGCGGAAGTGGGTACGGATGTCCGAAAATTTCATCCAGTCCGACGGGATGCCGAAAGGGATTCGGAGGATTTCGAGCTTTCCCTTTCGGAACAACATCAGCTGCTGTGTATGTCATCTGACTTATCTTCTAGAGGTTCTTTCGCCGGACCAGAATGCTGCGATGCCGGATAAGAAACTGATAGCGTCGGTGGACACAGAAATTTTTGGTTCGGTTCACACAACTTTCGAATTATTGAACGACGCTATATATATATTATTATATGCTTGCTATTAACAAGCATGTCTGGTTTCTTGTTCGCAAAGTTACTGAGATGTCTTTCAAAAGTGGGCCTCTGTCGTCATAGATAATGAAGAGCTAGCGGCAATAAGTGCTCATGGAATACGTCAATCGCCTAAGAGGTCCCTAGTAGGATCGACGGAGTTGACATTCGCTAGCTCACCCGGTGTAGCGTCCATTCATCGAATGGTTCGGCAGTCGGGTTCGTCTGTTGCGGTCTAGGAAGGAGATTTGGGTGATGCGAGCACTATAATAGACTTTAGTACACACCCATTGACGACGGATTAGAGGACAGATCGGAGGAAGCCCGTTAGTCCGGTTCCTAGCTCGTCCAGGTCCGTCCGGGCTGCGAGCGAGAGGGGTCCCTCTCTCGTACAACAACATATGGGACCGGATGTTGTGGTACAGTCATTTCGCATTCGGAGTATATGTCCGCCGCTCGGGATGCTCCGTTATATTGACAGTCTGAGAGACTGTCTATAATGCTTCCTCATCCTCACAGCAGCGCACACGACCGCACATTGGCTACGTGACCTCGAGTATCCGGCCAGCTTCGTCATTCAGTGATTCCACGGCAAACAGGTCACGCCATCCAGTAGCCAAGGGACACGAGGCCTATACACTCCGTTCGCTCGCATAATAGAAGTATGCACAGGGTATCGAACACGGAGCTTCCAGCGGCAAAGCATCGTAAGACCGCTTCTCCACAGGCCTCATTGACGGACGTGCTATCCAAAATAGCACAGCTTATCGCAGCATCCCAGCAAACGACAGATTCTCGGTCGGATCACGAATAATCCGACGGCGCTGGGTCGGTGCGCTCCGCTGTTGCATCAGGTACGGACAACCGAACACTTATAGGGTCCGACAGGATGGCGAAAGGGATTCGGACGATTTCGAGCTTTCCCTTTCGGAACAACAGAAGCTGCCATACATTTCTTCTGGCATTATCTTCCAGAGGTTGTTCCGTCGGACTACATTGCTGCGATGCTGGATAAGAGACTAATAGCGTCATTGGACACAGAGTTTTGGATCAGTTCAGGGACATTGTCTCTGACTTGCCGACACAGTCCAATAATGTCTTTAGAACATTCGAATTATTTAACGACGCTATATATAAGCTTGCTACCAAGCATGATAATCTAGTTTCTTGTCCGTAATGCTCTATTCTGCCTTTCATCAATTCTAGGGAATAATTTATATTGTCAGAACAGGGCATACCGAGAGTTCCTATGCGTCTTGACGGCGGGACTGAAGACTGGGAATTATCTTTTTCGCCGTCTATGTCAATTCCAACCACGATGTTGGAAATGACAATGATGTCTATTAGACTTATCTTAGACGTTTTATCATACGTAGACTACCTTACTGAGGCGTTATCATTACGTCTTCAAGAGAAAGAATTCCAGGATATGATCCTCAGTGTGATTTCTTTGAAGGGCAGTAGTTTTTCCACATATAACTCCGCCCTTCAGTGGCAACCTGGAGTTGGTTAGACGTGACACAGCCCTAGCTACATCCACGCGCGTGGATAGTAAGGTGAAGAACTCTCTCAGAGTCGCTTCGGTCTCGGAGAAGCTTCTCTTCGACGGCAACCTTTCAGCAATCTATCAATTGCTCGATATTCACGTTCTCTTGTCTATCAAGTGTAACAAGAGATTCAGACTGGGGCAAACATTCGGTGGTTGACTCAGAGAGTGCCACTGCAGTTGCCGGATCCGAGTTTTATGATTATGACGGATGCCAGTCAAACAGGTTGGGGTACAATATTGATCCCAAGTGAGTCGAAGTGCCAGGGTCTTTGGGTTCCGCAGTTTCTAGGCAAGCACTTAACTTCCAGGAAATGATGTTATTTTGGCTTGCACTATGTCATTGGATGAACATTATTCAGAAATGCATGTCCAAATCCTGTCCGATAATACGACAGTAGTTGCGTATCTCCAGAACCAGGGAGGCACTCATTCGATTCCGTTATTCAATTTAACGGAAAGAATCCTTCTGTTTGTTATAGTACACCAAGTTCTGCTTCGGTCCGTCATATTCCGGGTCGTCTGATTGTATTAGCAGACTCCCTTTCACGTAAGGGTCGCTTGTTGCCATCAGAATGGACTCTCAACAAACAAGTATTCAATCAGATTTGCTATCAATGGGAGCGCCCAATGATAATTTATTTGCGACACAACTCACTATTCAATTGCAGACGTATGTGTTTGCATGTCCGGATCCCTGAGCTTATGTTGTTAACGCTCTATTGATCTAATAGGACGGAATGATAGGATATGCGTATCCTCCAGTGCTGTTGATTCAGCAAGTATTGCTAAGATAAACATCCACAATACAATTCTGTTGATAGCATCTCTGTCTTCACAGAAACCGTGGGTAAATTTACTCAGGTGTCTATTGTGGGACTTACCGCGAAAACTTCCACCATGAGAGGATCTTCTTTCGCTGGGGAAATCGTGTCAACTTCATCACAACCCGCAAGGTCTCAACCTTCACGTATTCCGTTGTGTGGTCCTTCTTGCACGGCAAGCATTGTACAGGACGAGCTATGGACGCGATTTCTTACTGTAGGAGAACCTCTTCTTCGCTATACTATGCGGCTAAAGTGGAGGCTCTTCCGTCGTTGGTGTAGGGATCATTATGTTGATATTTTTTATCCCTCCATACTAGACATTGCAACTTTCTAGTATACTTGTTTGACAAGATCAACTGCAGCCTGTTACTATTAAGGTTATAGGTCTATGTTATCTCATACCTATGCACTCTATGATAATTTACAATTGAGTCTTATGTCTCTTTATCTAAGTCAGTTAGAAACTTTTCGATAAATTGACCTAGAATCCTTAGATTAAATTCCTATATGGAATTTAGCTTCGGTTCTTATTTAGCTAAGTAATCATTTGAGCCTCTGGAAACAGTAGTTTTCAAATTCTGACCTTTTTAGACAGTAATTCTGTTAGTCTTCTCTTACTGAGGAGTCAGTGAGCTTCATGCACTATCAGTGGACGATTCTCACTTTCGTAGTATCGGAAACACTACTTCCTTTACTACTTAGGTTGGATTTTTGGTTAAGAGTCAGGCTCCTAATAGTATCTGGAACTTGTTGTTATTAAGGTCCTTCCGTCTTTGTACGGGCATAGGCCTTTACTCTGTCCGGTTAGAGTTTACGTATTTATAAACAGATATCAGTTTATTAGTACGGACGTAAGCTTCTTCTGTCTTTGATGCCTAATAGAAGGACATTACGCTCCATTCTATTGCTAATGGATTCAATTAACTATCGGTACTGCTTATGGTATATCGTTGACTCAGCAGTTTGTGCTTGAGATTTCGGCTCATGAAGTAGAGCTCTTTATACATCTTGGGCTTACATTAATTGTGTCGCTATTATAGATTTTATGAAGGCTTCTCATTGGGCTCAGCCATCCACATTCATGAATTTTTATCTCAGAAATATTGAGTCTATTTCTGGAGGCCTCCATTGTTAGGTCTTTTATCTACTGCTCAGAATGTCATTCACTTAACAGTTGCTACTATAGCTAGGTAGGCTTTCTGTTCCGGCAGTGACTCTGTCCTGCTGCCCTCTTCGCTCTGGGCTATTTGACCCAGGGCAAGGAGAAGGTGGGGAGGAGGGTGTTCCCTTGGGTCACCTGTTTTATTATGAAAACAAGGGGATACCTCCTCCGGAGTTAGTAATTCTGAACTGTTACTGGGATGGTTTTTAAGTGATAAGTTTATGTTTTTAAAATTCATTCAGGTCATAGTTTTTAAAGTATAGCTTTTGAATATATCACGTGTCAAACGGGCGTTATTATACAATCCTCAGACTCTTTTAAGGAGTATAAAGAGTCTCTATTCTCTAGACTAACTTTATTTATTGGCTTACTTTAAAAATTATTAGTATAAGGATTATACTGGATATTGATAGAGTACATGGATGTTATGATGCTCAATTTTGGAAGGTGTTCTGTCTTTCTAATTTATCATAAATAAGAAAGATACATGTAAGGCCTAATACTCCTTTTCCCCTCGAGGGGATGACTCTATTTTATATAATTGAGCTTATTTGAACTTGCTCTATGTCCTAGGCCCTCCAGCCTTTTTACTATTCAGCTATGTCTGGGTCATTGGTACAGTATAAAAATGTTAAAAAATTTATAGTAATTTATATATTTTTTATACTTACCAATGACCCAGACGGGGATGGCCCTCCCAGGAGTTGGGAACTCATACCTCCCCGCTGAGTACATAGCACTTACCAGGCACTGGTTATAAGAATGATTAATGGCGCCAATTTCGGGACGTCCTTGACACTGCGCATGCGCAGTAGAGGTGAAGTATGGAGGGCCGTTCAGGACATGTTTTCTTTGGTTTTAGATGCAAATTTTGGGGATTAGGGGGCAAAATTTGTGTTTGGCCCTATATTTTTAAGAGTTAGCACCAGCTATGTCTGGGTCATTGGTAAGTATAAAAAATATATAAATTACTATAAATTTTTTAACTTTCAGGCCTGTCCGAATCATTTCTAAATAGTGGTCATGCACATCAGAAATGTAGAATAGTATTCTAAATAAAATGACTGGGAGCATGGTTGCTCATTGGTTGGAGCTCTGGACTTTAAACCAAAAGTTTTTTGGTTCATTCCTTACCACCAGTAAATGTATTGTGTTGTTGGGCAAGATACTTAATCACAATTGTATTGGGTGCACAGTGTTGCTGTGTACTCAGGCATACTGCACACCAAAGGTGCCATTGCCTTCAACCTTTGCTAACTTTGCACTTGAAGTGTTAGTAAGTTGGGGAGTCTAACAGTGGCTCCCTGCTTGCTGCTGTTCAGTGGTTGCTTGCATATTTTTCACCAGAATTATGGTCATTACTTTGTCAAATTTTCATAATTTTTTTCTGTCTGCATTTGTTTGTTTCAACTGAGTTATGGTCCTCACTTTGTCAATTTTTCACGATTTTTGATCCTTACTTTGTCTTTAATTATACCCCCACTTTCGAAGAAAATGGGGGTGTACTGGATTACATGCGTCCGTCCGTCTGTCCATCCGTCCATCCGTCTGTGCGTCCGTGTGTGAGACCGTCCAAAAATATTCATAACTTAAGTAAATTATTATTTTTTATAATATTTGTTGGTCATAGGTATGCCCACACTAGTTATTTTTTTTTTTATTATTTTTTTTTTTTTTTATTACTTGTTCACTTAGAAATTGTGTCCGTCCGAGCCAAATTTTGTCTATTCAGCCTGTATCTCGGGTATCGAATGTTCTATTGCAATGAAATTTGCCATGAAAACTGCTTATGGTATAGGCTTTTAAAAAAGGATTCAACAATATTTCTCACATTCTCCTTTTTAGAGTTATCTCCCTTTTTTGACTTAGTAATTGTAGGAAATGGACATTATTTGTCTATTCAGCCTGTATCTCAGGTATGGGTTATCGGATTTTGGTGAAATATGGCATGCAGTTTGCCTATGACAAAGGCTTCTGCCTCATTGCATAAAACTTCCAAACACCAAACAATTTACCATACCTTTTGACTTAGAAATTGTTGGAAATTGATGAAAACTTTCGCAGAAAATGGGAGGGGTGGGGGGGGGGGCATACTGGATTGGGGTTATCAGATTTCAGTGAAATATGGCATGCAGTTTGCCTATGACAAAGGCTTCTGCCTCATTGCATAAAACTTCCAAACACCAAACAATTTACCATACCTTTTGACTTAGAAATTGTTGGAAATTGATGAAACCATTCGAAGAAAATGGGAGGGGTGGGGGGGGCATACTGGATTGGGGGTATCGGATTTCAGTGAAATATGGCATGCAGTTTGCCTATGACAAAGGCTTCTGCCTCATTTCATAAAACTTCCAAACCCCAAACAATTTACTATACCTTTTGACTTGGAAATTGTTAAAAACTTTCGAAGAAAATGGAAGGGTGGTTTACTGGATTGCATCCGTCCATCTGTGCATCCGTCCGTCAGTCCATACGAAAATATTCATAAATGATATTTGTTGGTCATAGGTATGCCCGCACTGGGCAGTACACCATGTGGGGGGTATGCACCGGACGAAAGTCCAGCTCTTGTTCATTTATACTTCATCTGTCCAGCTCTGCAGTGGGGGCATAATTGCCTACAGCAGTAGCTTTTGTTTGCATTGAAATACAATGATTGTTTAAACTAAATGGCCTCGCAAGGTGAATTACTCAGAATGATTCTGAATTCCGAATGTTGTTTGAGAATGAACATTGACTGGATTATTTCGAGTTCTCTGCACATGCCTGGAATAATCTGAATATTCTGAAATGCTCCAGAGAAACATTTTTATTTTACTACTACAACTGATCTTGTTATTAATAATGATGTACTCTCAAGTTGAGGTTGTGACTTAAGTATCAATTCCTATCAGAAGAAGAATATTCTAGGGTGATTCATTTAGGCAGTTTTGTTTGTCAGTCCGCCAACAAAAAGATCGGCTCAACAAAGTTGAGGGATCGTATTCAGGACATCTTCAGCAAAGAACCTCAACATCATTACTCTCCTCCTAGATTAGGATTATCTCAAAAACTCCTTGCCAAAGGAGATTCCATCACAAAGGTACAGGTTTGCCTCATCAAATACTTCTCAGAAAATATTGTTTTGCCATTTGGACTCAACAAGAGTAACACTTTTCACCTAAGTAGGGCAAGGCTATAGAAAATTGATTATGGGCATATTTTAACTTAGTGCAATATAAGGACTATTCTTTAAAAAATCTTCACATTCACAAGTCAGATTCTTATGTTTCATGATATTGACATCTTTAGTGTGTTGAGATTCATATTTGTTAAATCAAATCCCTTGGCTCATAATTTGGCTCCATACGTGAGCCTGAACTTTAACTTAGTGTAGCATGAGGAATATTCTTGAAAGATCTTTTTCTTCAGATCATCCAGGCAGAATCTTTTGATATTTGGTATATAGCACTACTATAACTCCTAGATTAAAGTTTGTTCAAAATGTTACACATGTCTGAGTTTGGTGGGCAGCAGAAGGGTTGGAAATTTAACACTAAACCCTATTAATAATTTACTATTTGTTCAAATGAACTATGCCAACAAATAACAGAGCTGATAAACTTTTTGTTAGATGTAAAGATTAACATTTGCTCAAATGGGGTTCCACAACTCCACTTGAGGCCTGGTGGGACAGGGAAGCGGGTCATTTGGTAAACAATTTTTTGATTTTTTTAGCTGCGGCTAGCAGCTCTATAAGTGGCAATGTCGGTCGGTCAGTCGGTCGGTCAGTCTGTCTGTGACCAACGAGTTTCAAAACTCAATAACTTTTGAAATACTTGATGGAATGACTTTATATGTGGCATGTAAGTGTATCTTATTGATGTCTAGCCACTGTTCACTGCATGTGTTGTTCCAAATATTTTTCTTTGAGTTATAGCCCTTGATGAACTTAGAATTTTGTGACCAATGCATTTCTAACACCACCCGTCGCAGCTACGGCGTCGATGTCGCGATTTTTTACTTGAGAACAAGATTTGGAGAATTTTGAGTGATTTTATGCAAAAAAAACCAAAAAACCTTTCACCCTGTTGTGGGGAGGCAGAAATGGGATCAATTTGGTGATTTTTTATTCTTTTTGCTTCAGAATGAGTTTTGAAAGGGTTTGAGTGATTTTACACACTCACAAAAAAAATCAAACCGATCCATTACCCCCCACCCCCACTCCCACTCCTCTAACTAAATTAGATTAACTATATTAACATGTAGATGCTGCAAGTTACCATAAATCCTTCTTTAGAAGATTTTATCAGGTGAGTGATTAAGGCCCATTGTTTCTTGAGGGGTTTTATCCATACCCCAAATAGATGTATATACAACGGAAGTAATGTCATTCAAATAAATTATGACATTATATTAACTAGTAAATCCAACAGTGATTCAGGCTCAATGATAGTTAAAATGTATCAATCCAATCAGTCACAACATAACCCTGAATATGTTCAGGTTGTCGAGAAACCAGATTTCTTTAGGTGTTATAGAAAATGTTTATTTATAGCCTGAGGCCATGTACATCTAATAAACCTGGTCTTTAAATATTTGATAAAATCAGGAAGATAATTTAAATTAGATTTAGTATCCTCTGAGACAGAGGTCATTTAAATGATTCCCAAAAGGAACAGTAAATATGTGGACAATGCTATCTAAATGTTTGTCTCTCCATCTTCCACTTTACATTAAGTTTCGTACCTTCTACTGGGCAACATCCACAGATCCGAACTGAGTCAGACTTGGAACGGTTAATTACGCCGGATACTACTCTAATGCCTATACCAACAAGCTCAGATGACTTTCATTTTACTCAGTCTGACAGTTTCTACTGAATGCATCAACAGAAAAGTTTTAAACTTTAATTGTACTAAAATAAGTGTTAAAAAACACTAGGATGTTTATACAGTGATATATATATATATGTCTCGATACCCAAAGATAAATTCCCCCTCTCTCTCTCTCTCTCGCTCTCTCTTTCGGATACCTATCCTCCTCATTTGCGATTTGATCTCCACTTTTCTTTCTTTTTCTCAACTCACACTTCCAGGCGAAAGAGAGATGGGAGAGCAGGGAGGGTGTGACAGACTGTGCCACCCTCACTCTCCTCTGTCTCTATCGCGCTCGCTATTGCTCACTATCTATTCTCTCATTTCCCTACTTTTCTCTACTTGTTTCTATTCGTAAATGGATTGATAGCATATTGTAGTTTCCATTTCCCGATGTTTAATGTGTTTTAACTGTACATCTGACCAGTTCAAAGATTGTGTTCACTATAGTTCCAGAAAATACGCAGACATTGCTATATACCTGTATATGGTCTGTCATAATAATCTATATGTTTATATGTAAGGAAACTCGGGGATACACCTTATTGAACAATTTATTGGGGGCCCGGTGGCATTGCGGTAACCGGTTCTCATCAGATCACCGAAGTTAAGCAACGTCGAGTTCGGTTAGTCCTCGGATGGGTGACCATCTGAGCGATCGATTTGGACTCCCGCGCTGTGTCCTTGGGCAAGGCACTTAACCACGATTGTCCACATGGGGGCACGATGATGCTGTGTACTAAGGCGTACTGCACGTCGATTGGTGCGCATGTCTTCAACCAATCTAACCCTGCCTGTGCATGCAGTGCAGAGTTACTATGTTGGGGAGCTGGCAGCTGCTGTGATTCTCTCCGGGTACTCCGGCTTCCTCCACCCGTAAAACTGTCACGGTCATGATTAGCCATTGTGCATAAGTATGTGACCTTAAACACCAATAAATAAATAATAATAAATATTGAACAATTTATTGATCATCGTCTGGGGTAATCATTATATGTCCACAAAATAGTGTGTGTGCATTACGCAATCCACCCGTCCCTCTATGGCTGTCTGTGTGTATCCATATCATCATTTCCCTTCTACAATCTACTTACCCCAATGTTAGTCCCTTTTCCCTTCTGCCTATTCTCTCTCTCTCTCTCTCTCCTCTCATCTCTTCATCTCATCCTCCCCCCTCTTTTTCTTTTCTCTTTCTCTCACAGACCCCTTTTTTGGTTTTGGTGCTTCTCCTTGTCTTTCCTTCGACCAACTCACTCACTCTCACTCTGCCCCTCCTCTCTCTTTTCTTTTCTTTTCTTCTCCAATTGCTCCCCCTCTCTCCCTTTCCCTCTTGCTATTTGTCTCTATCAACTTTTCTCTTTTCCCTCATGCTTCTCTATTTATTTCTATTCACGAAATGGATTAATAGCATGCTTCATTATCCCTGCATTTTAAAAAATGCGGGGATATTGTCATGATCTCCGTCCGTACGTCCGTAAGGCTGTACGTTCGTACCGTACGTCCGCACTTCCGTACGTCCGGATTTGTAATTCGAAATGCTGTAACTTTCTACAGTTGTTCGATAGGGTCTGTGCAACCCAAAAATACAACTTTTAAATTTTTGTGCCACCAGGTGGCTTCTGTGGAGCCACTTAAAAAATGTGTTATTTTTTCACTTTTTTGCTGAATAGTCCCAACCTATGTAATTCGGAGTTCTAAAATTACACTAGGGTGTTGCTAAATGATCTGTAGATATGTAGGAAGGTTTCGGATTTTTTGGGTGCCACGTGGCTGTGCCACCGTAGCCACTTTTGTGTTTTCTTAGACCGTTTCCGGCAAAAGGCTCGTAGGATATGTAATTCAAAATGCTAAATCCATGCTCAGATGTTGCAGTAGGGTCTATAGATGCGCACGGAGGTTTCGGATTTTTTGGGTGCCACGTGGCTGTGCCACCGTAGCCACTTTTGTGTTTTCTTAGACCGTTTCCGGCAAAAGGCTCGTAGGATATGTAATTCGAAACGCTAAATCCATGCTCAGAAGTTGCAGTAGGGGCTATAGATGCGCAGGAAGGTTTTGGATTTTTCGGGTGCCACGTGGCTGTGCCACTGTAGCCACTTTTGTGTTTTCTTGAACCGTTTCCGGCGAAAGACTCGTAGGGTATGTAATTCAAAATGCTAAAACCATGCTCATATGTTGCAGTAGGGTCTATAGATGCACACGAAGGTTTCAGATTTTTCGGGTGCCACGTGGCTGTGCCACCGTAGCCACTTTCGTGTTTTCTTAGATCGTTTCCGGCGAAAGGCTCATAGGGAATGTAATTCGAAATGCTAAAACCATGCTCATATCTTGCAGTAGGGACTATAGATGCGCACAAAGGTTTCGGATTTTTCGGGTGCCACGTGGCTGTGCCACCGTAGCCACTTTTGTGTTTTCTTAGACCGTTTCCGGCAAAAGGCTCGTAGGATATGTAATTCGAAATGCTAAATCCATGCTCAGATGTTGCAGTAGGGGCTATAGATGCGCAGGAAGGTTTTGGATTTTTCGGGTGCCACGTGGCTGTGCCACCGTAGCCACTTTTGTGTTTTCTTGAACCGTTTCCGGCGAAAGGCTCGTAGGGTATGTAATTCGAAATGCTAAAACCATGCTCATATGTTGCAGTAGGGTCTATAGATGCACACAAAGGTTTCGGATTTTTCGGGTGCCACGTGGCTGTGCCACCGTAGCCACTTTCGTGTTTTCTTAGATCCTTTCCGGCGAAAGGCTCGTAGGGAATGTAATTCGAAATGCTCAAACCATGCTCATATGTTGCAGTAGGGACTATAGATGTGCACAAAGGTTTCGGATTTTTCGGGTGCCACGTGGCTGTGCCACTTTAGCCACTTTTATGTTTTCTTAGACCGTTTCCACCGAAAGTCTCGTAGGGTATGTAATTCGAAATGCTAAAACTATTCTCAGATGTTGCAGTATGGTCTATAGATGCATACAAAGGTTTTGGATTTTTTGGGTGCCACGTGGCTGTGCCACTGTTGCCACTTTTGTGTTTTCTTAGACCTTTTCAGGTGAAAGGCTTGTAGGGTATGTAATTCGAAGTGCTAAATCCATGCTCAGATGTTGCAGTATGGTCTATAGATGCGTACGAAGGTTTCGGATTTTTCGGGTGCCACGTGGCTGTGCCACCATTGCCACTTTCGTGTTTTCTTAGACCGTTTCCGGCGAAAGGCTCCTAGGGTATGTAATTCGAAACGCTAAAACCATGCTCAAATGTTGCAGTAGGGTCTGTAGATGTGCACGAAGGTTTCAGATTTTTCAGGTGCCACGTGGCTGTGCCACCATTGCCACTTTTGTGTTTTCTTAGACCATTTCCGGCGAAAGGCTCCTAGGGTATGTAATTCGAAATCCTAAAACCATGCTCAAATGTTGCAGTGGGGTCTGTAGATGCGCACGAAGGTTTTGGATTTTCCAGGTGCCACGTGGCTGTGCCACCGTTGCCACTTTTGTGTTTTCTTAGACAGTTTCCGGTGAAAGACTCCTAGGGTATGTAATTCGAAATGCTAAAACCATGCTCAAATGTTGCAGTGGGGTCTGTAGATGCACACGAAGGTTTCGGATTTTTCAGGTGCCACGTGGCTGTGCCACCGTTGCCACTTTTATGTTTTCTTAGACCGTTTCCGGCGAAAGGCTCCTAGGGTATGTAATTCGAAACGCTAAAACCATGCTCAAATGTTGCAGTGGGGTCTGTAGATGCGCACGAAGGTTTCAGATTTTTCAGCTGCCATGTGGCTGCGCCACCATTGCCACTTTCGTGTTTTCTTAGACCGTTTCCGGTGAAGGGCTCCTAGGGTATGTAATTCGAAATGCTAAAACCATGCTCAAATGTTGCAGGAGGGTCTGTAGATGTGCACGAAGGTTTCAGATTTTTCAGGTGCCACATGGCTGTGCCACCATTGCCACTTTTGTGTTTTCTTAGACCATTTCCGGCGAAAGGCTCCTAGGGTATGTAATTCGAAATGCTAAAACCATGCTCAAATGTTGCAGTTGGGTCTGTAGATGCGCACGCAGGTTTCGGATTTTCCAGGTGCCACGTGGCTGTGCCACCGTTGCCACTTTTGTGTTTTCTTAGACAGTTTCCGGGAAAGGCTCCTAGGGTATGTAATTCGAAATGCTAAAACCATGCTCAAATGTTGCAGTGGGGTCTGTAGATGCACACGAAGGTTTCGGATTTTTCAGGTGCTACGTGGCTGTGCCACCATTGCCACTTTTATGTTTTCTTAGACCGTTTCCGGCGAAAGTCTCCTAGGGTATGTAATTCAAAACGCTAAAACCATGCTCAAATGTTGCAGTGGGGTCTGTAGATGCGCACAAAGGTTTCGGATTTTTCAGCTGCCACGTGGCTGCGCCACCATTGCCACTTTCGTGTTTTCTTAGACCGTTTCTGGTGAAAGGCTCCTAGGGTATGTAATTCGAAACGCTAAAACCATGCTCAAATGTTGCAGTAGGGTCTGTAGATGTGCACGAAGGTTTCAGATTTTTCAGGTGCCACGTGGCTGTGCCACCGTTGCCACTTTTGTGTTTTCTTAGACAGTTTCCGGTGAAAGGCTCCTAGGGTATGTAATTCGAAACGCGAAAACTATGCTCAAATGTTGCAGTGGGGTCTGTAGATGCGCACGAAGGTTTCAGATTTTTCAGCTGCCACGTGGCTCCGCCACCATTGCCACTTTCGTGTTTTCTTAGACTGTTTCCGGTGAAAGGCTCCTGGGATATGTAATTCGAAACGCTAAAACCATGCTCAAATGTTGCAGTGGGGTCTGTAGATGCGCACGAAGGTTTCGGATTTTTCAGGTGCCATGTGGCTGTGCCACCATTGCCACTTTTGTGTTTTCGTAGACCGTTTCCGCCGAAAGGCTCCTAGGGTATGTAATTTGAAACGCTAAAACCATGCTCAAATGTTGCAGTGGGGTCTGTAGATGCGCACGAAGGTTTCGGATTTTTCAGGTGCCACGTGGCTGTGCCACCGTTGCCACTTTTGTGTTTCTTAGACCATTTCCGGCGAAAGGCTCCTAGGGTATGTAATTCGAAACGCTAAAACCATGCTCAAATGTTGCAGTGGGGTCTGTTGATGCACACAAAGGTTTCGGATTTTTCAGCTGCCACGTGGCTTTGCCACCGTTGCCACTTTCGTGTTTTCTTAGACCGTTTCCAGTGAAAGGCTCCTAGAGTATGTAATTCGAAATGCTAAAAGCATGCTCAGATGTTGCAGTAGGGTCTGTAGATGCGCACGAAGGTTTCAGATCTTTTGAGTGCCATGTGGCTGTGCCACCATTGCCACTTTCATGTTTTCTTATACCGTTTCCGCCGAAAGGCTCCCAGGGTACATGTATGTAATTCGAAACGCTAAAACCATGCTCAAATGTTGCAGTGGAGTCTGTAGGTGCGCACGAAGCTGTATCACCTGTGCCACTGAATATGATTTTAGTGTGTCATATAATACATTTCATCTTTGTATCAAGCATTCATACAAAGTCAAGGATGCAAATGCGGGGATACACTATAGTGTGCTTTGCACACAAGTGACACCATCTAGTTTTTATATCCCCACTGTTAAAGTGTCTTAACTTACATTTAACCATTTCATAAGATCGTGATCAGTCTAGTTCCAGTATATTTATTTATTTATTATTGTAACATAGTTGTATATGGTTTGTCATAATGATTTATATGTCTAGAACTCAGGGATGCATTATGAACAATTTACTGATTTTTCTCTGCGGTGTGCACTGTTTTGTTCACAAAATAGTGAGTGGACATTAAGAAATCCATTTGTCACTTCATGTCTGCTTGCTGGTGTGTACCCGCATCATCATTTTCCTTCTCCAATCTACCAATCATGTTAGTAGTCCCTTTACCTGTCTGCGTTTTCACTCTTTCTCTCTCTCTCTTTCTCTCTCTCTCTCTTTCTCTCTCTCTCTCTCTCTCTCTCTCCCCCTCCTCTATCTTTATCCCTCCAACTCTTTTTTCTCTATTCTCTTTCTTTTTCTCTCTCAGACACCTGACCACTCCCCTCTTTCGAGTTGAACTCTTCCACTTCTCTTTCCTTCGGTCATCTCACTCACTCTCACTGTACCCCTCCTCTCTTTTCTCCACTTGATCTCCCACTTTCTCTCTTTCCATCTCGCTGTTTCTTTATATCAACTTCTCTCCTCGTTTCCCTTTCTTTTCTCTATTTATATCTATTTATGAATGGATTAAAAGCATGCTTCAGTTTTTATATTCCCACATTTAATGTGTTTTAACTGTACATCTGACCACAAGATCATGATAGTTTTAGTATACACACAGATATTGTTACAAATTTGTATATGGTTTGTCACATTGATCTGTATGCTTGTATGTAAGGGAGCTCGGGGATACATTATTAACAATTTATTTGTTTAATTTTACACACAAGTTTAGCCAACAACATAAGATCATTTTATGTAAATAGTATATATACGTATATCAGCGCAATATAATATATTATGACCTGTCCGATTCCACATTTTATCTTGCTTGCTCCTTTTTATGTGTACCCATACCATGTATGGTGCACATAATGCCGGCATCTGGGGTGGCCCCCTCTCGTTCGTCCATCCTTCGTCTGTCCATCCATCCATCCATCTGTCGATCCAGCATCCGTATCCATTTCTTTGGTGTTCGATAACTTGAAAAATATTGCTTAGATTGTCATGATACTTTATATTTCTGTTCAGATTACTAATGCGCCGAGCTGTGTAGTTTTTGGTGTAAATCTGAATATTCAATACTGAGATATTAACCCTTTACCCATCCAATTAAGCATTATTCCAATCCATTTCTTTGGCATGCGGTAACTAAAAAAATATCAATCCTATTGTCATGTTACTTGATGGATATGTTTGGGTAACTGATGTGCCGAGCTGTATAGTTTTTGATGTAAATCTGATGATTCGATCCTGAGATACTAACCCTTTATCCATCAAATTAAGGATTATTCCAGTCCATTTCTTTGGCATGCGGAAACGTAAAAAATATTGATTAGGTTACCTTGTTACTTCATATGTGTGGTCAGGTTTCCAATGTGCCGAGCTGTATAGATTTTGGTGTAAATCTGGTAGTTTGATCCTGAAATTTTAACCCTTTATCCATCAAATTGTACATTTTTCCAATCTATTTCTTTGACATGCGATAACTCAAAGAATATCAATCTGATTGTCTTGTTACTTCATATAGATGTTCAGGTTACTGATTTGCCAAGCTGTATAGTTTTTTATATAAATCTGATCATTTGATCCCGAGGTATTAACCCGTGATCCACTTAATTAATAAAAAAATTTTCAATCTATTTCTTTGGCATGCAATACCTCAAATAATATTAATCAGATTGTGTTGTTACTGTAAATTTCTGTTTAGGTTACTGATGTGCTGAGCTGTATAATTTTGGGTGTAAATCTGTTATTTTGATCCTCTGATATCAATCCTTTATCCATCAAATTAAGAATTTCTCCAATCAGTTTCTTTGGAATGCGATAACTCAAAAATATTGATCAAAGTTATTATGTGTACCCATATCATGTATGATACACATAATGTCGGCATTCGGGGTGGCCTTCTGTCATTCGTCCATCCTTTGTCTGTCCATCTGTCTGTCTGTCCGGCATCCGTATCTATTTCTTTGGCATTCGATAACTTGAAAAATATTGCTTGGATTGACATGTTACTTTATATTTGTGTTCAGGTTACTGATGTGCAGTTTTTGGTGTAAATCTGATAATTTGATCCTGAGATATTAACCCTTTATCCTTTATTATCCTTCAAATTGAGAATTCTTCCAATCCCTTTGGCAAGAGATAACTAAAAAAATATCAATCCAATTGTCATGTTACTTTATATATATCTTCAGGTTACTGATGTGCCACGCTGTATAGTATTTGGTGTAAATCTGATAATTTGATCCGCTGTATAGTTTTTGGTGTAAATCTGATAATTTGATCCTGAGATATTAACCGTATAAAGGAACCATGAGACAACTCAGCAATACTAAACATTATAAGAAAATAGATTCACTTATTTGGCCTAGTAATGTCGAAAAATTCAATAAGATTGAAGGTCACATTACCAAAAAACAATTGAAATATTTAACAGCTAAGCTCGGTGCTCAAACAAGACAATTTTACATCCTACCAAAGATCCACAAGGACCGTTCTTCTTGGACGGATGACATAACTCCACCCAGGAGGCCAATTGTATCAGATTGTAATTCGGATTCTTATGCGACCTCGGAACTAATTGATTATCATCTGAAACCTATAGCAAATAGACATCCGAGCTATCTAAAAAATACACAGGATTTCCTGTCAAAAATTTTGAAATTGAAAATATGGAAAAATGCAATCCTGGCTACTTTGGATATCGACAGTATGTATATGAACATGGATATTGATAGAGGTGTTAAATCGTTTAAAACGCATTTGAAAAATATCCGGATGCAAAACGCCTGGATGAACAAATTTTGGATCTTTTAGAGCTGAGCTTAAAAGGTAATGACTTTCAATTCAGTGGAGAATATTTTCTACAAATAATGGGTTGTCCTGTGGGCAAAAGATTCAGTCCTAATTTTGCAAGCATTTATGTAGCGGAGTGGGAGGAAAATGCCTTAAGCAAAGATATTTAGATGACATTTTTATTTGGGAACATTCAAAAGAAGATTTTGATGAATTTTTAGAATTGTGAACAATCATGATCCAAACATTAAATTAAAAACAACTGTCAGTGAAAGTTTGGATGATTTTCTCTATGTGACCATGTATAAAGGCAAGCAATTTCAGGCGTCCGGTCATTTAGATTATAAAGTATATTTTAAACCAACTGATTCACATCAATTGTTGCACACAAAATCATTTCATCCTAAACATACATTTAAAGGTATCATCAAATCACAGCTCATTCATTTCCACCGCAATTCAAGTGATAAGGTAAATTTCAATGAGGCTTGTTCTACTCTATTTGGCGCCCTCAGATCGAGAGGGTACTCGCTGCGCCTTTTGCGTAGCCTGAAATCCCAAACCCTGAAAAAGCTCGAAAGTCCAGCTGAAACTACCGATTTCGAACCACTGAAGATTGAACACAACAGACCGCTGCAAAATGGTAGTGGCGCGGTATTTAATTGCAAAAATCCTTGTTGTAGACTGCATACTTTTATGCCTGATCAGAAAGAGGAATTTTCCTCCGAACAAACGAAAAATCATTATCAGATCCGTAACCCCCTCCATTGTGATTCACCAAACATTATTTACCTTATCACTTCTAAGCGATGTCGGAAACAGTATTTTGGCCAAAGTCAAAATCCTTTCCGAGAACGTGCTACTAGACACAAACAGGATATAAAACATAATGCTGATGCCCCAGTAGCACAACATTTTAACCTTCCTGGCCATTCTTTGGACGATTTCGAAATCCATCCTATTGAGCAACCACCAATTAAAGACACATTAGAAGAAACGGATGAATTTAGAAAAAAAACGTGAAGCCTTTTGGATCAGTACGCTTCAAACCCTCTGGCCATTTGGTATGAACATATCAGAGGGCGAATGCGAAAGGAGGTCCATCATTCCTTTCACTTTAACATACAACAGAATGAATATCGAAATAGCAAAAATGGTAAAAGATGAATTCAATTCTACCAATGCTAAATTAAATGAACCTTTGAATCTTCGACCTGTCATCGCCTATAAGAAAAACAAAAGCTTGCGTAACATCCTTGTAAGGACTAAATTAGAGCCCATCAATGAATAACATCAATTTTTGCCAGTCAGTTTAACTAGTTCCTAAGCTCATCACTTAGTTTAAATCAATTTTATGTACTTTTTTGTCATGTTTGAAACCAATCAGGGTTCAGTAAATGAAAACAATTTTTCGGCGGCATATTAAAAGAAAAAAATGTTTCAGTAGGAAATGTCTGTGCCAGTGCGATTTTTTAACCTCAAACACACACAGGTGAGTGCCAGAGTTCATATATGCCCCAAAACAAAATAGGTTCCAATTTCAATCATGTGTATGTATTCCTAAATAAAATTATTATTTACTTATTTATTTATTGATTATTTTTAATTTTTTATTAATTTTTATTTATTTATTTATTTATTTATTTATTTATTTAATTATTTCGTTGATTCATTTATTTAAATTATTATTATTTTTATTTTCATTTTTAATTTTTCATACCTTTCACACAATGTAGAGGTTCAGAAGGTAAAACACACAATTTCTACGTGGTGTAAAATATTTTCCGTCATAAACCTCTGTCGTGGGATATTCATTCCAACTGATAACATTCGTGAGGCATCATGATCTTTGGCGTTATTTTTTCATTTATTTCTTTAGTCTCAATATATTTTATCAAACCATTTTTTCATATTATTTTCACATACTTCTGAAGCCAGTAAAGCAAACCGCTCCTGATTGGTTTTACTTAAATCAAAGCCAACCAATAGGGCTTCATGGGGTCAGTAAAGCAAACCACTCACTGACTGATTAAAATTCAATGGAAACCAATCAATAGGGCTTCATCTAATTTGTTTGGACGACACAAACTGAGTTGTGAAAAACAAACTTGGGACATCTCAGATTGAAAAGAATTAATTAGATGAGTGACATTTGTCAGCTTGTTACTGAGTTTAATTATGTACTGAACTGTGAAAAACACCACCAGTCCACATATGGATATATACCATGCATGCCCTCCCAAAGTTGGAATCATTTTCCTCAAAGTCTCTTTGAAAAAGCCAAACCAGCGAAACGCGTCGAGACAGACGGATTATTTTCTACCTTTGCTGAAGACTGCAACCAATCCAGGTATCTTCTTTAATAGGTAATATCGAAGTTTCCAATTTATTTTCATTGCTTTATATTTTATTTATACTTAATTCAGCTACTTTCTTTAACAATGGCAAGAAAAGGACAGAAGCATCAGAAGCAGAGGTTGCCCAGTCCGGCACTGGCCAGGAACAATCGTTCCAGGCTTATTCTAGGCTGGTCAAGGCTCTGTTTCAGGTGCTTCAATGTTTGCACCACATTGGGCTTTTAGAGCATCATTTGGCAAATCGTGATTTCCCGAAACAGCTGGAGAAGAAAGTAGATGAGTTAGGTGGCTTTCTAAAGCCAGCTCTTCCCACCCCACACATTTTTTCTGTTTTTCGACAGATTAGTGTGGGATGGGCCAATCAAACGTTAAATGCTTTAGTTGAGCATTATAAGATAAATTTAAACCAGTTGAAGTCTAAGATAACTTTGGCTATGCGACCACCTCCTGGACTCGAAAAAATAGACTTCAACAGCGCTTCGGCGCGTGCCTTGATCTGGGCTAAAAAGAACTTTAAAAATAAGTTGACAGATAAGACGATTTCGGCCTATGAGTCTTACATTTCGGAACTTCGCCCAGCGTCTGGAGTAAGGAACAATACTGGAGGGAGCAAGCAAACTCCGGCCCGTGTTGTCCCTCTACCCCAACGCGAAAAGCTTAATAAGAAAAGATCAAGGCAAAGCACTTCTCCCTCTTCTTTTCCTTCTTATTCTTTCTCTCGGAGTAAGCGCCTCAATTTGCAAACATCTCCGGTCCATATTGTGACTGAAGATGCTCGCAAATTGAGTAACGCTGTCTCGCCTCGTCTTGCTCCTCTACCTCCTACTCCTCCTCAGCCTTTCTTCTCTAGTTCTCCTAGTGCTCTCACTAGAACTCCTCCTCCTCCTTCTGTTTCTTCTCCTGTTTCTGTTCCCTCTCCTGCTTCTGTTTCTTCTCCCCCTTCTCCTGCCTCTAGTGTGGTTCAACCAGGTATATCGTACTCAGAGAAAGTCAAATCACCGAGCCGCAACTCGGGCCGCTCATTTGATTCTAAATTCTCCCAATTTCGGCATAAGAGCGGAGTTAATTTTGACAAAAGGAATTGGCGCCTTCCCGATGTTTGTAAAAACATCCTTATGAATGGAAGTTCAAATTTAGGACGTATTGATCGAAATCCCCATCCGGACATCCAGGTTGAGTGTTACCCCGGCGCCAAATTCAATCATCTGCACTCTATGTTTAAAGGGCACAGGGGCCAGTCCAGTCCCCCAAAAATATTATTAAATATTGGCGTGAATTCTCGATTCGATAATTCTGATCTCGTAGTTAAGCAGTTGCGGAATATGCTTAGCAATATCAGGGTCAAGTTTAGATCAGCACAAATTTATTTCACTGAACTAAACTTTTCGCAAAAACTCCCTCAGGCTGAGAGGAGAACTCTGAGCATCATCAACGAAACCATTCGGAAAGTGAAGGATGTTAACGTGATACCAAAAATTGATGACACGAAGTTTGATGTTGCTCAGGATTTAATCCATTGGACCACGAGAACCACCAATATTATGTACGATCACTGGTTGAACCACCTAAATTTAAACTAAGTAAAGGCAAAGGTAACAGCCGCCTAACAGATGTGGGATTAGGAACTAATGTGGTTAACCTGTCTGGCACCAATGACCTAACAACCCAAGAGAAATCTCTTTTAGATCGCGGTTTAACTTTTGTACCAGCACCAAAACCTAAAACTGGTAACCAAACAAATTTACCATCATACAACTGTAATTTTCTTAGGCAAATGAAATTAGCCGACCGCTTTAGAAACTCCAGCGGTCGGAAACTTCCTTTTACAGAATCATCTGGTTGGTCACCTCCAGATAGTGAAGTAGATCCCGAAATTATTAAGGCTAGCAAACGAATCATCCAAAAGGTGTTCAGCATGAACATACTCTCCGATAAAGACAATTTAACAGCTGGTGAACGGAGAGCCCTCACGAAACTTTGAAAAAATAAGAAATTAGTAATTAAACCAGCCGACAAAGGTGGGTCGGTAGTTGTTCTATCTCGGGATAATTATATAAAGGAAGCCATGAGACAACTCAGCAATACTAAACATTATAAGAAAATAGATTCACTTATTTGGCCTAATAATATCGAAAAATTCAATAAGATTTTAATATTTCTCCTCGATGAAGGTCACATTACCAAAAAACAATTGAAATATTTAACAGCTAAGCTCAGTGCTCAAACAAGACAATTTTATATCCTACCAAAGATCCACAAGGACCGTTCTTCATGGACGGATGACTTAACTCCACCCGGGAGGCCAATTGTATCCGATTGTAATTCGGAATCTTATGCGATCTCGGAATTAATTGATTATCATCTGAAACCTATAGCAAATAGACATCCGAGCTATCTAAAAAATACACAGGATTTCCTGTCAAAAATTTCGAAATTGAAAATATCGAAAAATGCAATTCTGGCTACTTTGGATATCGACAGTATGTATACGAACATTGATATTGATAAAGGTGTTAAATCAGTTAAAAATGCATTTGAAAAATATCCGGATGCGAAACGCCCGGATGAACAAATTTTGGATCTTTTAGAGCTGAACTTAAAAGGTAATGACTTTCAATTCAATGGAGAATATTTTCTACAAATAATGGGTTGTCCTATGGGTAAAAGATTCAGTCCTAATTTTGCAAGCATTTATGTAGCGGAATGGGAGGAAAATGCCTTAAGCAAATGTGCAAAGCATCCTCTCGTATATCTCAGGTATTTAGATGACATTTTTATTATTTGGGAACATTCAAAAGAAGATTTTGATGAATTTTTAGAAATTTTGAACAATCACGATCCAAATATTAAATTGAAAGCTACTATCAGTGAAAATTCTGTTGATTTTCTCGATGTGACCATGTATAAAGGCAAGCAATTTCAGGCGTCCGGTCATTTAGATTATAAAGTATATTTTAAACCAACTGATTCACATCAATTGTTGCACACAAAATCATTTCATCCTAAACATACATTTAAAGGTATCATCAAATCACAGCTCATTCGTTTCCACCGCACTTCAAGTGATAAGGTAAATTTCAATGAGGCTTGTTCTACTCTATTTGGCGCCCTCAGATCGAGAGGGTACTCGCTGCGCCTTTTGCGTAGCCTGAAATCCCAAACCCTGAAAAAGCTCGAAAGTCCAGCTGAAACTACCGATTTCGAACCACTGAAGATTGAACACAACAGACCGCTGCAAAATGGTAGTGGCTCGGTATTTAATTGCAAAAAGCCTCGTTGTAGACTGCATACTTTTATGCCTGATCAGAAAGAGGAATTTTCCTCCGAACAAACGAAAAATCATTATCAGATCCCTAACCCCCTCCATTGTGATTCACCAAACATTATTTACCTTATCACTTGTAAGCGATGTCGGAAACAGTATGTTGGCCAAAATCAAAATCCTTTCCGAGAATGTGCTACTAGACCCAAACAGGATATAAAACATAATGCTGATGCCCCAGTAGCACAACATTTTAACCTTCCTGGCCATTCTTTGGACAATTTCGAAATCCATCCTATTGAGCAACCACCAATTAAAGACACATTAGAAGAAACGGATGAATTTAGAAAAAAACGTGAAGCCTTTTGGATCAATACGCTTCAAACCCTCTGGCCATTTGGTATGAACATATCAGAGGGCGAATGCGAAAGGAGGTCCATCATTCCTTTCACTTTAACGTACAACAGAATGAATATCGAAATAGCAAAAATATTAAAAGATGAATTCAATTCTACCAATGCTAAATTAAATGAACCTTTGAATCTTCGACCTGTCATCTCTCACTCACTCACTCACTCACTCATCACTCACTCACTCACTCACTCACTCACTCACTCACTCTCTCTCTCTCTCTCTCTCTCTCTCTCTCTCTCTCTCTCTCTCTCTCTCACTCACTCACTCACTCACTCACTCTCTCTCTCTCTCCTCTCTCTCTCTCTCTCTCTCTCTCTTAAAACCAATGATGCCTTACATTTAAAAATTAACAGGTTCTAATAAATTCAAGCTCAAAACATATACAAGTCATATAGGGTTCTATATTCACAGTTTGTTCTGGCACCCCTCAATGTTAAATCATGTCACCTAGACAGAAGTTTATGGGGGACCTATGTCGGCCAGATCACCCTTGTTATTGTTTGGTTTTACAAATAATTGTTTTGAAATTGGCATATATATTTCATCAAAATATTAACTCCAATTATGAATATACTGTATTACGATTGACCTTGCTGATTGTTTATGACAGGCTAACCAAATGAATCCTCATGGATAGTATAATTTTTGGAAGTTTGAACTGTCGAGGTCTATCCTCAGACCCCATTAAGCGGAAGGACATCTCAAAATGTAGAGACGCATACGATATAACCTTTCTGATTGACACATTCCTCAAACGAAGTTGAAAATATTTGGAAACATGAGTGGGGGTTTGAAATAATCCTTTCGTCGTACCAAAGTAACAAAAGGGGTACTGCCATTCTGTTCAAAAAAAGTTTGGGCTACGAAATAAAAAATAAAGTAATTGATACAGCTGGAAACTTCGTTGTGTTAGATATTTTGATCCAATCGCAACGATTAACCATCACTGCGGTATACAGCCCTAATAATGATGAACCTAGTTTTTATAGAAATCTGTTTAATACTATTGAAAATATCAGTAACGTGGAATGTGGCATTGGTCCAAAGTTTAGACACTCTAAATTATAAAAAAACAAAATAATGTTAAATGTAATGAATGCATCCACAAACACATGGAAAAACTCGACTTACACGATGCGTAGCGTTTAGAAAATCCTGGCAAAAAATGTATATGTGGAGAAGCCCACACAAAAAACTGTCACGATTAAATTACTTTTTAATCACATCTGACTTACAGGCAGCTGTTCAAAAAGTAGGTATTGGTATCATGTCCAGATCGGACCACGCACCATTGTAATTTTCCTGAAATTTATAAATCAAACTTGACCCGGTATTTGGAAATTTAATAACAGTTTGCTAAGCGACCCCAAATACATACAAATAGTTAAGGATACTATTGCAGATACTGTCCTTCAGTATTTGTCTAACAATAACAGTAGAAGAAGAAGTAGTAGTAGTAGTAGTGATAATAAAATTAATAATAATGATGATGAAAATAATTCTAGATTCACAATAAACAACCAGTTATTTTGGGAAACACTAAAGTTAATGATCAGAGGTAAAACAATTTCATATTCCTCCTTCCTGAAACGAAAATTTCAGTGCACCGAATCAGCTATCGAAAAACAAATAAAAGTTCTTACTGAAAAACTCGAAGATGGTTGTGAAAATATGTTAGAAAATATCAGCTGCCTAACTAATGAACTGCAAAATCTAAGAAATAAAAAAGTGCAAGGCATGATTATCAGATCAAAGGCCAGATGGAAAGTTGAAGGCGAGAGGCCCTAAAAATACTTCTGCAACTTAGAAAAGAGGCAGTACACAGAAAAAATAATACCCAAATTAATAAGAGATGATTGTACAGAGTGTACAGAAATTAACGCTATACTTACTGAGCAACGTAACTTTTACGAATTACTGTTCAAGTCAAAAATTAATAATGATCACAAAATGAACCTTTTAGAAAGCTTGTTTTTTGCCTCTGAAAATCCATACATTTGCAAACTGGATACAGAAGAAAGTTTACTACTTGATGGAAAACTTTAAATGAGTATGCTATGGCTCTAAAAGACATGGGTAACAACAAATCACCGGGTTCCGATGGATTTACAACTGAATTTTATAAATATTTCTGGGGCGATTTGGGCAAAAAGTTAGTTAAATCTTGGCTATGACCTAGGAAAATTATCTATCACTCAGAGGCGGGTGTTTATTACATGTATACCAAAAGAAGGGAAATCGAAAGAATGTATAAAAAATTGGTGACCAATCTCTCTCCTTAATGTTGATCAAAAAATAGGCTCATCAGCAATTGCCAACAGACTTAAAAAAGTTCTTCCTAAAGTAATTTCTGAAAGTCATCTGGGATTCATGAAAGGAAGATTCATAGGTGAATCCACGCGATTGGTCTCTGACTTAAATGAAAAATGCGAATCTGTGAATATTCCAGGAATGTTAGTTCTAGTTGACTTTGAAAAAGCCTTTAACTCACTTGAATATTCTTTTATCAGAAAAACTCTTATTAGCTCACCTGACTGAAAGTCGGGGTGAGCTATTCTGATCACTTTTTGTCCGTCGTCTGTCGTACGTCATGAAGGAGGTGTTTAGGTCATTTTCTCCCAAGCCACTGGCTGTATTTCAATGAAAATTCACAGGAGTAGCGGTTATATAGGGGCATTTGGGTTTTTCTTCAAATTGGATTTCTGCTCATATTGTGGAGTGGGGTGGGGCCAAAATGCACAAAATTTTAAAAAATCTTCTCATAAACCAGCCATAGCAGAGACTTGATATTTGGTATGCAGCTTCCATTTGAGGTGTAGACTCAAGTTTGTTCAAGAGAAGTTTGACGGGCAATATTTACCTTTGTTCTGAGAGGGGCAAGAATTATTGCCCCACCCAAAATTTCTATTTTCTGAACCCAGAGGCCAATTTGAACCAAATTTAATATGAGGTATTATTGGGTTATAAGTTCTTGATTTATGCCCAAAAAAATTTTCAGGCAGCCCTGTGGGAATCGCTGGAGCTAAAAATAGAAAAAAATTGAAAGCCCATATCTCCAAAACTGCACGGCACCGAGAAGTTTTATTTGGTGTGAAGCTTCCTTAGGACCAACAGAAAGGATTGGTAAAAAAAAATTGCCATCGGTTTTATCATAGGGTACAATTTCGGGACTTTTGAAAAAGTGATGAGTCAGCACTTTTTAACACTGTAGGCAATGGGAAAAACATTAAAAAATCTTCTTCTCCAGATCCAGCAGACAGAATCTTTTGATATTTGGTATGCAACATTGTAGGGTGGATCTGATTCAAGTTTGTTCAAATCGGCCTCCTGGGTTCATATTTGGGCTCAATATAGGAGCCCGATTTCGAACTTAGTGCATTTCAGGCAAATTTCTTTAAAAATCTTCTTCTCCAGATCCAGCAAGCAGAATCTTTTGAAATTTGGTATGCGACATTGTGGAGTGATTCAAGTTTGTTCAAATCGGCCCCCTGGATTCATATTTGGGCTCCCTATAGAAGCCCGAATTCGAACTTAGTGCATTTCAGGCAAATTTCTTAAAAAATCTTCTTCTCCAGATCCAGCAGGCAGAATCTTTTGATATTTGGTATACAACATTGTGGGGTGGGTCTGATTCAAGTTTGTTCAAATCGGCTCCCTGGGTTTATATTTGGGCTCAGTGAAGGAGCACAAATTTGAACTTAGTGCATTTCAGGCAAATTTCTTTGAAAATCTTCTTCTCAAGATCCAGCAGGCAGAATCTTTTTATATTGGGTATGCACCACGCTTATGGGGGTGAGATTCAGGTTTGTTCAAGCCATGTCCCTAGGTCCATATTTGGGCTCACTGTGGGAGCTCGAATTATAACTTAGTCAATATGAGGAATTTTTCTTTAAAAATCTTCTTCAGATTCAGCAGTCAGAATGTTTTGATATTTGGCATGCAGCAACCTTAGGGGGGTGAGATTCAAGTTTGTTCAAGCCAAGTCCCATGATTCATATTTGGGCTCACTATGGGAGCCTGAATGACAACTTAGTCCAAAATGAGGAATTTTCTTTAAAAATCTTCTTCAGATCCAGCAGATGAATGCTTTTGATATTTTTTATGCAGAATCCTTAGGGGGGTAAGATTCAAGTTTGTTCAAGCCATGTCCCTAGGTCCATATTTGGGCTCACTGTGGGAGCTTGAATTGTAACTAATTTCAAAATGAGGAATTTTTTTTAAAGATCTTCTTCTTCAGATCCAGCATTCAGAATGTTTTGATATTTGGTGTGCAGCATCCTTAGGGGGGTGAGATTCAAATTTGTTAAAGCCAAGTCCCTGGGTTCATATATGGGCTCCCTGTGGGAGCCTGAATTATAACTTAGTTCAATATGAGGAATATTCTTTAAAAATCTTTTTTTTAGATCCACTGGTCATAATCTTTGGATATTTGGTATAAGCTTTTCTTGGGAGGAGCAGATGCAACTTGTTGAAATCAATTCTCTGGGTTGATATTTAGGCTAACATGTCAGGTGAGCGCCCTCAGCCCCCCTGGGGCCTCTTGTGTTTTTAAATTTTGGCGAATCCTTAATTCAGTGTTTCAACACGTTCTACGGCGAGGTTTCTAGCTGCATCATAAACAATGGGCATTGTCCAGATTATTTTAATATTCAGAGGGGAGTACATCAAGGGGACCCATTGTCTCCTTACCTGTTTATTTTGTGTGTTGAAATACTTAGCTCATTCCTTAAATTCAACTCCAAAATATACAGAATCAAAATTAATGACTCAGAGTATGTAATCAGCCAATATGCTGACGACAGTACTCTGTTCTTAGATGACGGCCAAGATTCCCTAAACGAGACCTTGAATTCTCTCGACAACTTCGCTGCGATATCCGGATTAAGCATTAACTTTGATAAAATTCATATCGTTTGGATAGGATCTCTGCATGGCTGTGGGATTGGCCTGGAAACGGAAAAACATATACAGTGGAATCATAACGGAACGTTTACCATCCTTGGCATAAAATTTGAACTAAATTCGGCCGATCACTTCTATACACACTTCTCAGAAAAAATAAACAAAATGCGAAAACTTTTAGCAGATTGGTCCCTCAGAAATCTTACGCTAGTCGGCAAAGTTACAGTTATTAAAACGTTAGTGATCCCCATCTTAATACACTCTCTTACTGGCTGATAGGATATTAGATGAAATTCAAAGTATAATTTTTAAATTTCTAAAAATTTTATGGATTAAAAAGTTACTAGATTCAGAAACAATGGCCCAGTGGAAAATACTCGTAGTTGACAATTTTGAAAAATTTGGGGGAAGCAAAATGTGGTCTTTGAATAAACATGGTATACACAGTGTTTCAAATTATGTGGACCCTTTCTGGAAAAACGTGCTTAATGTATTTCCT
Source organism: Pictodentalium vernedei (assembly GCA_031216915.1). Classification (NCBI taxonomy): domain Eukaryota; kingdom Metazoa; phylum Mollusca; class Scaphopoda; order Dentaliida; family Dentaliidae; genus Pictodentalium; species Pictodentalium vernedei. The sequence goes on from CM062295.1 coordinate 417,580,947, forward strand.
CTCACAACCACTATTTTATAATAATTATATAAAAATTAATAATGAACTGTTTCTTTACAGATGTTGGTGTACAAAGGGTGTTTTCTTTATAAACGATATACATAGCGCTTCAGGATCCATTATTGACTTTCAAGAATTTAAGCTGAAATATGACCTTGATATACCATTCACTAACTACCTCGGTGTGGTCAGTGCAATACCAAGGTTATGGAAAAATATCTAATAGTACAAAACTTGAATTTGTTTCAGATCCCCAGGTAAATGACATCATATCTTTCACTAAAGCAAACCGCCATTTCTATAAAAATATTGAAATGTATTCTCTATACATGTACACAATCAGCAAGGCTGAGCATATTAGGAAAAAATGGAGCTACCTAACTGACGCATTCTTTGAATAATTGGAGAACTGCACTGTATATACATTGTACTGTAAAAATCTCATTTTGTTGTATTCTTATATAATGTACTATATTTTTATACTGTAATCAATGGCCCAGACTAGCTGGTGCTAACCCCAAAATATCTAGGGCCAAACACAAATTTGGACACCCAATCCCCAAAATTTGCATGCAAAACCGAAAATAAGAAGTCCTATCTGGCCCTCCAAACATTTTACCCTCCGCGCATGCGCAGACACCAGGAAGGTGGGGGGGGGGGGGGAGGCTCAGTTGGTAGAGGTCCTGGCTGCAAGCAAAGTGGTCCTCGGTTCGAATCCCACCTGTGACAACCGCGTTGTGTCATTGGGCACGACACTTCACCATTCTTTGCCTACGTGGGGACACGGTGACGCTGTGTACTAAGGTGTACTGCACATCGATGGTGCACCTGTCTTCAACCAATGCTAACCCTGCTTGTGTGGAGTTGGTATGTTGAGGAGCTGACAGTTGCTTGCCGTTGCTCGGTGGATCTCTCCGGGTACTCCGGCTTTCTCCACCCGTAAAACTGTCAAGGTCATGGTTAGCCATTGTGCAGAAATATGTGACCTTAAACACCAATAAATAAATAACCAACTTCATTCTTTGTTTGGCCCTTGTCAGATAACAACAAACTGACATTTGTGCTTTTTAAATCTCAATTAATAATGACGCCAGACACAAATCAATGGTTAAATTGGTGGATCCAAGGACAGAACTGGATGAAGGAAGGAAGAAATGGTGGTTTGAAACGTTCAGGGCTGTAATTATATAATATTTATAATAATTAGTTCATGATCCCTAATTTCGGGACATGGGCCTGACGTCACTGATTGATTATGATCTATCCACTGTTTATTTAGTATTCCTTCCCTACCTTCCCTTGATCCCCCCCACCCCCCACCCCCAGTTAAGCTTCCAAGCTTTTTGGCTTGTTTTAATGTTTTATAAAATTTCTTGGGAGTTTAACGTATTATACAGAAGATTATTTTGTACATCCCCAGGGTTACGTCCTCACCCTTGGGGTGTTTGGGCATTTTGGTCATGCATCATACATCCAATGTATCGTTTTTTCTTCTGATGAAGATCTTGCTTTACATTGGATAGTCTTGTTTTTGTTACTGACTTCGGGCCGTGTTGCCTGGGGTCTTGATTCCAGTTTTTGTTTATATTTACAATGCTCTAGGTAGTTTCCTATTTTTGTTTAGAAACGACAGTTGTAAGTAACATTAAATATTCTGATAGTGTAGTAGTTAATTTTACAGCAGATTTTTATAATTTTGTCCACACTTAGGCTTTTTTGGGCTCATCGTTCCTTTTGGGAACTTGGGCTCTTATATAAGAAAAAAAATTTTCAAGAATTTTTATTTTATTTTTGAAAGAGTTTTTCTTTTGGATATATTTATTTCATAGATTGTATTTTAATGTTATATTATATGTAGATTTTGGTGGCGGTACAATGACATATAATACAATTTAGGTAATAATATTTATCTAATAATAGGGCAAATAGAGGAAGCCTTTCCTCTATTTACATGGTCATTGTCTTGAGTATAGTTGTTGTACTACCACTAATTCTATTCCATGTGTCAGATTTGACAATGTGGATGACAGGTGTCATGGTTTGTGTTAGGAGAGTGGACACTATCGGTCCTATTGTGGCGAGGGGACACTGCTGGTCCTCTCGTCAAAATGTCACTATAGTTTTTAGTTTCTATTTACAGAGGAACAAGAACATGGTGTGGTTTTGTGACGCCGTCAGGGAGTGTGCTTCCGTCGTCGCATTATTATGAACATGCTCACCCTGCTGCGACGGAAAGGAGATGATATAGGGTGGAGCGAACACCATGATATGCAACCATTCTCACCCAGCGACGACGGAAGGAGGAAACCGGCAAGTTCTGAGGTACGCTCATTCAGGTCACCCAGGACCGCGAGCAAGAGAGAAGCCTCTCTCTCTTACAGCATCATCTGGGGACAGATGTTGTTGGTAGGAACTTGCGTCAGTCGGAGTATACGTCCTTGCCTCCTGTCCGGGACGTCCCGTCTAATAGGCAGCCGGGTCGGCTAGTCTTATGGTTTCCTCTACATAACGGACAAAGTGATGTTTATATTGCACAGGGCTATAAAATGCAATGAGTGGTTTCAGTTCCCTGACGCCATTAAAATGGTTAAAATTGAATATGAGGACCGTGACACCGGATGTGTCGCATATGCATTGAATTCAGAGCTAGTGGAAAAGTGCTCAATGATATTAGACAAGGTCTAGGCTTCAAAAGAGTTTTACGTCCTTGGTCTCCAGCTAGCTCAACCGACAGATCTATCACGTAGACTAGTGGTGTGACACCGGGTATGTCCATAGCGGTCGAGAGAGAATAAGGGTGTAGCGAGCACTATTTAATCCAATCATGCTTACCCTGTGTTAAGGGAAGGAAGAAGCTGGCAAGTTCTGAGGTATACTCGTTTAGGTCTCCCCAGACCGCGAGCAAGAGGGAGACCCCTCTCTCTCTTTTAACAACATCTGGAGCCGGGTGTTGTTGGTAGGAACTTGTGTCAGTCAGAGCTTACGTACATAGCTATTGTCCGGATGCTTAGTTCAATTCTTAGCTGGGGACGTCTACAGTTTTGATTCTTTAGTGTCTACCAAGCACTCCCGACCGCACCTTGGCTAAGTGACTTAGGATTTCTAGTCTGTATCGTCAAAAGGTCCATCTTTTGTGAAGAAAGTTGCACCATCTAGGAGCCAAGGAGATGAGGCTTCATTCATAGGGTCGTCCACAGTAATAGCTATCTTAGACACCTTGTCCCAGGAGCAGCCGGCGAACAGGCTATTCATGACCGCTGCTCCTCAGGCCTCTGTAACGGACTTGCTGTCGCAATTGCGCAGCTAATCGCAGTATTCCTGCTAAGACAGAAGCACTCAACGTCAGTCTCAAAACTTGAGCTGTTGAATGGTGCTTAATCGGTCCAGTCATCTGCCTGTTCAGCTGCTGGTGACTGTGATTCTAACTGATTTAGACGAATGATGAAAGGGATACGGAAAGGATAACTTTCCCTTTCGGAACAACTCGTGGATGATATGGATACTATACATTATCGTTTCCTTGAAATCACAATGCTGCGAATAATTATGAGAAACCGCTAGCGTAGTTTGACGCTGACTTCATCCGGACAAAGAGCAGGGTAATAAGATCTCTTTCCGGTTAAGTCTCCACGGGTGTCACAGGTCTTCGATTGTGTAGACGACACCATATTTAACTTCCTGCGGGAAAAAGTAATTTGGTTTCTTATCTTCTTCCTCTGTATTTTTAGTCGTTTGTGTTTGTTCACATACTTTTAAAAACAACAGAGGAAGATGTGTTGAGAGTTTCTCTGCGTTGAATGAGCAGGCTAAGATCTTAGTTGTAGCCTTACCTTCATCATTTAGCTGTTCGCTCGGACACAATTGAGAAGATATTTTCTTATTCAGAGCGAATTTAGACTCATGGTCTTATGTACTTCAATTTTAAGTACTGTGACGCAACATCTATATGGAAAGGAATTTTGTGGTCATTTGTACTTTTTAAAAATTCTTTCCAGACCTATTATATATATATCTCTGTCTTAACAAATGTTAAGTGGGAGTTATTCTGATGTGACGAAGCCTTGTGTCTTTATCTTTAACATTTGACTAGATGGAAAACTTGCTACAGGTCGCTTTAGTTTTCTAAACTCTAGTCTTTGATGGTAAGCTTTCATTAATGAAAGCATCAATACTTGACTCTTTAAGTTGGGATTTAATTGACCAACACCAGCAGAAAGAGTAGGAAAGGTTGTCCTAGACTCAGATCGTCTATAAGGACTCATAGCGAAGGTATAGGTATACCTAAGTCTTTGATGATAATCTTTCATTATTGTAGGATTAAGCTACAAGAAAGCATCATTACTCGACTCTTTAAGTTGGGGTCTAATCGACCACACCAACAGAAAGAGTAGGAGAGGTTGTCCTAGACTGAGTTTGCCTATAAGGACTCATAGCGAAGGTATAGGTATATCTGCTATATATTTCATTAGGATTGTCTATACAGCCACTTGGATAGGGGGTTTACGTCTGTTTGAGTTACTGATCAGACACCCCTGAGCCGGTGGCTCGAGGCTCTTATAGAGCTCGGTCTGACCGATTTTGACTGGAACTGGATAATTAGGTTATTTATGATTATCTTTCAGTCGAAAAGTGAGCGTTTGGCAATTGTAGCGAGTATAGTTCTTTAGATCACTTTTATTGTGAACTAGACAATGTCTCATGGGATTAATGATAGGATACACGTATCCCACATATGGCTGGTTCATCTGTTGTTTCACAGAGCGAATTAGCCAGCTGTTTGGCTCGCTTTTATCTGTTATCTGACGCATTAACATCGAAAGATTTCATGCGCCTGATGGGGTTGTGTGGAGCGGCTTTGAATGTTATTTCGATGGGTCGCTTACGCACTTGTCCACTCCAGTTATCCTTAACTGGAGTGTTAGACATTTTTCGCTCTAGACCTGTTTTGTTTTGGAGAATCTTTTAATATAAGGTCAAGTTTGGGCATATATTAATGGTTTTCTCAATTATTTCAGACGTGAGTTCATATATTGCATTACAATCCTGAGTCCGAGGGTCTCTCTATGCAGGGATCTTGGGACCCTCGGTTCTTGGAAACCACATATTCAGAAATGATGTCTCATTGATTACGCTACATCATTGAATTATTTCCGTTCATGTATTTATAAACGCAGATCAGTGTTTATCAGAAGAGAAGAAACGCTTCTTTTGTCATTAATTTCCAATAGAAGCAGGGGGGGGGTCTTCCAAAAAATTCCGAACACAAGGCCTAAAATATTTTTTTCCACCTTTTGACCACCACCCACCCACCCACGTGCAAAAAAAATATTTTTTTCCTCTGACCACTTTGACACCCACCCCACCACCTATATTTTTTCAGTGTATCACCAGAGTGGGTATTGAAAAATTATTGCACTGAGCTTCCAGTTCTCAACCCTTGCCTTAATTTGAATCCTAATCTACTGTCTAAACTAATTATGTGCACATCAACCAGCATCAACAGAAGCATTTAGATTTTCAGTTGAGCATTTGTAATTCATGCATTTCAATAATATGCCTATATACACTATGGCGTAGTGTATACTGGCATATTATTGAAATGCATGAATTACAAATGCTGAACTGAAAGTTCTGGCCTCATTGCTCTCATAATAATTATCATTCATGTGTTAAGTTCCGAGACTGAAGAAACAGTTTAAATTTAGTGAAGAAGTTTTAATTTTAATGACCTGACTACAGGCTAAGTGTCTAGGCTTGAGGTTTCAGCCAGTTGTCATTACTCAAAAGATAGTAGATAGCATAGGAAAGCTGAAAATTTGTCACCTAACTCTATTGTAAATCTCACTGTCCGTCCTGGTCCGTCTCCGAAAAAATGTCAGCATTGATTTCTGCATATCACAGCATATAATGTAAGAATTAGACTATTTTTGTGAGCATCAAATAGAGGATTAAAATAATCTTCTTTTGCTGCATAGTATTATGCTCAGCTACTCATCTATAAACTCTGGCTCAGTCAGGGTCAGTTTTCAATTCAAATATTAACTGTAACTTTTGTTTCATGTTTTCTCGACATAGCCAGACAAACCCTCTGTGAAAACCCTGGTACTATCACTATGAGCTTGAATTAAGTAAGTGGGGTTTTATATCAAAGATGCACAGTGAGAATTTTCATTAGTTTCAGGTTACAAGAGCTCTACTCAGAGAAACTGGGCATTTAGATTATTTTCCGTAAATTTTTTACATTATTTTAGATGTTCTGCTAAACACATTGCTACTCATTGTAAAATCCAAATTGTGCCGTGATGATTCAGCTATGAAAATTATGTTAACCATTCCCAAAATAAAATTCATAAATTTCCACTGATTGTTTTTAGTCAAACTGGAGTACACAATTCTTCAATGCATGTAATTTAATTTACAAAAAAGAGAACAAATCCCCTAATCAGCCTAGTGGGGCCTTATTCACTAACCCTACCTGACAAACAGGTGCCTATTAGACTACTAAACAACAATATAGCCTTGTTATGTGAAAATAATTTTAAAAAAAAACACCAGGAAAAAAATTGCAACTCCAGGAAAAAAGGTGTTTTGGCCCCCATCCGACCACCCACCCACCCCGGCCTTGTGTCCGGAATTTTTTGGAAGATCCCCCCCCCCCCCCTGGTAGAAGGGACGTTTATGTTCATTCTATTGTTAAATAAGTAAGTTAGCTATTTGTACTGCTTTGGTTATTTTATCTTCCAAACAGCAGTCAGTGCTGAAGATTTCAGCACATGAAGTAAACCGCTTGCTACATCTTGCGCTTATTCTAACTGTATGGCTATTACATGATCTTCAGGATAGTTAAGTTTGCAGTGCACGGGAATAATAGTTTCCATTATTTGTGTCACTAGTATTAGGCATTTGAGCACATACATTTGACGCTCAGCCATTTTCATTAGAATGAATGATAGGATATGTGTATCCTTCAGTTCATTTGTTTCTATTGAATTCATTGAGGTTATGGGGTGTCTGTTATTGAACATTTGCCAGAAGCTTCCCCACGAGAAGGTTTTCTTCTTTAAGGGAAGTTTTGTTCTTAACGTCATTCTCCACTCTCAGTGGCATTACGGAGTATGTCAGACGTGAAAGAGCTTTGTGGTCACTATATTATTGCTGTCTGGACCAGCAATGATTATTAATGTGGGTGAGGAGGTTTCGGCATATATTCAAATCCCTCCCCCCCACACACACTCACACTGTCGCATATATATATTTTAATACTTACATACTTTGCGTTTGGGTCGTGTTGGATGGCGCCCTCATTGGCATATATGCAGTTCTGTTGCGATTGTTTCCGATGTTTATTTTCTGATTTCTAATATACAGGCACTTATTTTATCATCATAATAGCCGCTATTTGAGTTCATAGGTTACGGCATAGCCATTTAGAGGTTTTTTGATGATTACAGGCTGGATTTTTATGCACTCGCGCAATGTGTGATTACGCTATCTCTTTGGTGGACCTTGAAATTATTATATATTTCGGGGGTGGTCTGTATTGGAGCCAGTTAGTCATACCTACCTCCATTTCTAGATCCTGGTCTCTATTTTGACGCTTCTCAAATCGCATATTCTCACGTGTTTATAGTTGTAGATACCAAATAGTACACATTGGAGAGTGTTCTTACCGGATTTAATATTACAGAGGCCTCCTGTGAATGATCTTGAAGCGTGTTTTCTCTGGAGAGATTATTCATCTTATCTCGCTTTCGTATGTATATGTTATATTTTATTTCACTGATTTCATCGTACCTGTATACAGCGTCTGCAGTGCATATTTTGTATTGGATAATGTTATTTACCAAAATCATCGCTATAGCCTTGGCTTGTGAAGTGGTTTTAAGCACCATTTATTATTCCTGAATTAATTTTTGAGTGCCTGATCAATATTTATTTATATTGTTTCCAGGTTCTGCTTATTGATTCCTGAGCTCTCCCCTCTTTCTTTTGAAGATATGTTAAAAAAAGGGGGGGGGAGTTCATTTTTTATACTTCTCTGTCTTATTGGGTATGTAACTATTAAGGAAGCTGTTTTGTCTGTACTATATTTGGCGATCAGCTGTAGTATTATTGTTTGGCATAGGTTTATGGGCAATTTTCGCTCATTCTCAATATGCCATTCTAATTTTTAGGGCCTAGTCCAGACCAGTCTTAAAAATTGTTTATTTGTTACATCCTAATTAACATGATTTCATGCTTGGATTTAGGATTTACATAACTGGGATCCATATTAGGATATATCTCTTCTATTATGGTATAAAGAGACATACATGTAAATTCTGATTTTCTTCATCATGGATTGAAGGATTTGATCTATGTCGATCTACTATTTTGGAAGTTCTAGGCCCTCTACCTTTTTATGATTCAGCTAGTCTGGGCCATTGGTATACAGTATAAAAATATCAAAAAATTTATAGTAATTTATATATTTTTTATACTTACCAATGACCCAGACGGGAATGGCCCTCCCATGAGTGGGCAGTACTGGGCACTCATACCTCCCCGCTGAATTATTATATTACAATCTTGTTACAAAGAATGAAGTTGGCGCCAGATTCGGTGACTTCCTGGCGTCTGCGCATGCGTGGAGGGTAAAATGTATGGAGGGCCAGATAGGACTTCTAATTTTCGGTTTTGCCTGCAAATTTTGGGTATTGGGGGGCAAAATTTGTGTTTGGCCCTAGTTATTTTGGGGTTAGCACCAGCTAGTCTGGGCCATTGGTAAGTATAAAAAATATATAAATTACTATAAATTTTTTCATTTTTCTAGTGATGCCAATAAAAAATAATAAAAAAAAAAATTAAAAAAAAAAAGTTTCCTACCTTCCACTTTGTTGAGGCATATCAGATTTTATACAATGTCAAATATAAAAAGCAGCTGTTTTTAATGAGTTTATGTAATTTTTGCAAAAGTTCCGTGTGGTCCATCTGGGAATTCAATCTGGTCTTTGTATAGAAGGAAGTAAGCTAATGATCAGACTATGCAAAAAAGTTGTCTTTTAAGTTCTGAATGTGCCAGGACAAGCCAGATTGCTGTTACTGCTTTATTTTCATCTCTTAAGTACATGAAAGTGGATCCGGCAGTATAAATTAGTGATGCAATTCATAATGCTGGGGACTTTTATATGATCCTCACTGGTTACATTACTTAAGGCTTCTTATTTTTACTGTTAGGAATGGAGAAGAAAACGCAAGTGCTTCAACCAGAGGAAAAGAAAACTGTTGCATATCATGAAGCTGGCCATGCTGTTGCGGGATGGTTTTTAGAACATGCAGATCCTCTGCTGAAGGTATTGTTTAAGTTTATTTTAATTAATTTTTATAAATGCACAGCTCTAGAAAAGTTTTTGGTATAGAGTTGTGATGGACTGATTATTAGTATGGATTTGATGGTATCAACTGATAAATGAAATATCTGCATGATATCAGTATCAGCAAAATTTATGGGTGATAACTGAAAACTATATTTCTGATTTCTGGTTCAAGGCCCTCAATAATAGGCTATTTATGTAGCAAATATCAGGCCAGCAGCAAACTGGTGGCCTGATTTGTGGATACGGCCAGAGTTGCACAAGTTTGAAGTTTTATTTCTTTCCACACTGTGTTTTGGACCCAACTATGCTGCACATGTTCTTCCTCTCAAGTATTGTTCACGTATTTGATAACAGCTTGACAAGACACAATGATCCTTGTCATTCACTGATTATTTTCTCATCCCTTTATTCTAATTAACTAGGAGTAATCATTGGTCAGTTGTGTGTAGCATTATCATGTAATTAGTCCAGTTAACTACAGGTGCACATGTGGGAATTTCGTCATTCAGCTTTTTCAAAGTTTGATTTAACAATGCATTTTCACATCATTCTGGATTCCTCTTTCAGGTTCTGGAAATCTTCATTCCTGCAAGTTAAGTTCATTTTTTATGTTAATTTTATTTTATCTCACTTCATCAGGATTTGTGTACTAGTTGTTGGTTATTCCTTTATTGGGGGAGCTGGTGCTTAACAGCAGTTTAGAGAACAGATTTTCTCTGTACCATTTTGACTTTGCCCAGTTTCTGGTCTTGGAGCTGCATAGTGCCCACCCTGTTTCCATTAGGTTTTTGGAGTGTTGGTGGAGAATCTGTGGATACTTTGCCAGAAATTCTTTCAAACCTGATCTGGTTATTATGAAAATTGATGCAAATGACTTGAGCTCTCGTCATCTAGAGGTGGTGTAGTCAGCATTGACAACATTGCTTCAAAGTTTAAACTTGTTTATACTGTCCAACGGGTGTATGTAAATCAACTTTTTCGTCAAACGGACATCAGTTGGAAATTTTCTTCTGTGGTGGGATGTGTCAGACCTTAGGTCTAGGGTTGTCGTGACTTTTCAATTTTTGTAGTCATTTAATCGGCAACATTAATCGACGGTCAGTCTATTAATAGCTATTTCCCATAAATTTAACAAACAATCTCTTATATATTACAAAACAAATTTAAAACTGATTATGTTTGAATGTGTAAACTTCTGTGTTGAGATGAAAGAGAAACACCAAAATAGTGCTGATTCATCTGAAGAATTTAAACAAAAGAACATTTGTGCAAATGTTTCATTTTAGCAACTAATTTCCTGAAATTTCAAACATAATACTTCCTCCGATTCAGGTTGTTCCTATGGGGTCATTCTAGTATACAAGACCAAAGATTCTGTTTACTGTGCTGTCTGCAATGACTTTCCAAGCCACAAATTATTCAAAGGTACACTGTTTGAACGATACGCTTCAATACCGATTAACAGTGTGCTGGTTAATACTGCATAGAACAGAGACTGATCACATGACAAGGCTCAGTGTTTTTAAAACTACGTTGTTGCACAATCATGTGGAAAACAGTAGCCATGGGATATTACAAGTAACTATGGTTAGACATTTCAAAGGTTAATAATCAAACTGTTCATTCACCTCATTACACAGCACAATTTAAAACTTGACTTGTACCACTTTAAAAATGAATGACGATCAACTAAAAGTAAAAACCGTTGACTACCACAACAGTCAACAGTTAGTCGACTAATCGAATAATCGTGACAGCCCTACTCAGGTCTCATTCATCTGTTGCACTTTCCTTTTGCACAATGGACTGCATGTTAAAGGAGACAACTTGTATAGACTTCCTAATAGTAGCTAGTCTTTCCTAGGTAGAAGATTATATACTTCTTGTACGTTTATGTTAATGCTTTGTTAAATTGTTATCCTTGGCTGCCGCGATATTTTTATACTGTGCCAATGACCCAGACTTAGCTGGTGCTAACTCTTATATTCTAGGCCCAAACACAAATTTTGCCCCCCCCCCCCCCCCCCCCAAATTCCCCAAATTTGCATCAAAATCCAAAAATTAGATGTCTTATGTGGTCCTCCATACTTTTATCCACTGCGCATGCACAGTAATCAAGGAAGTCCGAAATTGGAGCCAAATCCCCATTCTTTGTTTGGCCCTTCAATCAGTAACATCACACTGATATCTGTGCTTAAAATCTCAGTTTAAATGATGCCAGACACATAATCATGAGAGAAATGGTTGATCTAAGGATGAAATAAAAGGATGAGAGGAAGGAACAGTGGAAGGATGTGTTCAGGGCTGTAACTTATAATTTTTATGCAAAATTATTTCATGTTCCCTAATTTCGGGGCATGGGCCTGATATTTTCATTCTTGCTATGAAATTTCCATTGTTTGTTCATTGTTTCCTCTCTCCCTTTCCTTATTACCCCCCTTGCTATTCTCCCATGCTTTTGGCATAATTTTTGTAATTATTTTTACTGAAATTTCTTGGGAGTTTTGGCTTGGTAACAGAATGTTTATTCTGTTTTTCCCCATGGTTACGTCCTCACCCTAGGGTGGTTAGGCATTTCAGTCATGCATCTACCATCCAATGTACTGCAGTTTCTTCTCAGGAAGCCTCTGTTTTACATCGGATAGTGTTAAAATTGGTTACTGATTTCGGGCCATATTTTCAGTGCCTGGAGTCTTGTTTCCAGTTTTATTCACTTTTGTTTACATTGACAACGGTTACTTCAGACAGTGATTCCTTGTCATCTATTAAGTTCTGCTCATGGCCAGATACATAATATTGTCTGTAAGTGTAACATTAATTTTTAGACATTATTTAAAATTTTTGTCCACACTTAGGCTTTTTCGGGATCCATTTGGGCTCAACGTTCCCATTGGGAACTTGGGCTCAACTTGAAAATTTTTTTCGAAAATTTTTTCTTTCGAATTATTTTTCGAAATGTTTGTAATGAATTATATTATTATCATGTATCTTGTTTTCAAGGGTTAGTGCGAGTACGATGACTGTTTAACTTTTTTCAAAATGAAAGAAGTTTGTTCAATTTGTAATTCGAGGAAGTCTTCCTCTGATTCTCATGCTCAGTGTATTATTTGTAGTCAGTGTACTTGCACTAATTCTTGCTCTATGTGTGCCAATTGGAATGACAAACGTTGGAGACGTGTGTCACGGTATATTGTTAGTGGTGAGAGGTCCATGCCGGTCCTCTCGTCACTCTAGTTATTCAGTCTCTTTTTCAGAGGAACAAGAACAGGGTGATGTTTCCGTGATGTCTTCACGAAGTGTGCCTCCGTCGTCGCAGACAAATGAAGAGCTAGCGGCTAAAGTGCTCATTGAAATTTGGCAAATGCCTAAGAGGTCCCACGTAGGATCGATGGCATTGTCGCCCGCTAGCTCGCCTGGTGAAGCAATCATTCACAAGATGGTTGTGATGCTGGGTTCGACTGTTGCGGTCCAGGAAAGGAGATCGGGTGTTGCGAGCACTATAAACATGGATCGTGCACACCCGGCAACGACGGATCCGAGGATAGAAAGGCGGAAGCCAATCAGTCCGATACCTAGCTCGTCGAGATCTGCCCAGACCGCGAGCGAGAGAGGCCCCTCTCTCTTACAACAACATCTGGGACCAGATGTTGTTGTATGTAATGTTCGTCAGTCGGAGCATACGTCCACTCCTCAGGAAGCTCCGTTGTATAGACAGTCCGGCGCGACTAGTCTATTGGCTTCCTCATCCTCACGGCAGCACACATGACCGCAACTTGGCTATGTGACTTCTGATATACAGCCTGCTTCACCGACCAGGGATTCCATGTCCATCAGGTCACGCCATCCGGTAGCCAAGGATATGAGGCATTACCAGTCGGGACGTTTGCATAAAAGAAGTATGCAGGAATCAACGTCCCAGGAGCTCCCAGCGGCTAAATCACGTAAGACCGTGGCTCCACAGGCCTCCGTGACGGACTTGCTATCACAGATATCTCAACTCATTGTAGCATCCCAGCAGCCATCAGAAACTTTTTCGGAACAGGAATTGTCTGAGGAAGCTGGGCTGATTCGCTCCCCTGCAGAGTTAGAAAGGGACGACTGAGAATCTCATATGGTCCAGTCGGATGGCGAAAGGGAATCAGCGGAGCGGGAATTTTCCCTTTCCGAACAACTATAAAGTGGCTGTAGATTTCATCCGGCAATACCTTCCAGAAGTTGTGCCTCCAGACCAAAATGCTGCATTACCGGATAAGAGACTGATAGCGTCACTGGACACAGACTTTTTCAGCCGGAATAGGGACACTGTCCCTGAGTTTCTGACCCAGTCCAGAAATGTCACACGGACATTTGAACTGTTGAATGACGCTATATTCAAGCTAGCCTCTAAGACTGGCAAATCCGGTTTCTTATCGCCTAGCGCTATACAGCTGCCCTTCATCATTTCAAGAAATAGATTTGAAACTGCAGGACATGGCATGCCGAGAGTTCCTCTGGGTTTGGACGACCCAGCAGAAGACTTGGAGTTGCATTGCCGGCGTCCATGTCTATTAACTCCAGTATACTGGAGACGACAATCTCGTCTAATAGAATTAATTTAGACGCATTATCTTACGCAGATCACCTTACCAGAGCATTATCATTACGTCTCGAAGGGAAAGCATTCCAGGATGTTCAAACTTCCTTAAGAGTTCTTTTGCTGACTGTAGCATATTCTACGTATAACTCCGCCCTTTCAGTGGCAAATCTGGAGTTAGTCAGACGTGATGCTGCCCTGGCTGCATCCACTAGAGTGGATAGTAAGGTGAAAAACTCTCTTCGAGTCGCTCCGGTCTCCGGAGAGCTTCTCTTCGACGGAAAGCTTTCTGTTATCTATGATCAGATTACTAAGAAAGCTTCGGATTCTCTGCTTTTTAAATCCACTTCTAAAAAGTCAGACTCAGCAGAGAGGAGTAAGGTAGGCACTTCGAGGGTGAATACATCCAAGGGAAGTTCCTATAGAGGATCTAAGAAAGCCTCTACCTCTTACTCTAGAGACCGTCAGAGTAGCGACTCGGGTAGGGGCTGTTATGCTGGCCGAGATAACCGGTCAGACGACCCTAGGTCGACTGGACGAGGTGCGGGTCGTGGAGGACGTGGTTTCTCCTCCCGCAAAGCTTCACATTGCCAGTAGGTGATGGTGTAAACCTCTATTGCTTTCCTGTCAGCGGAAGGCTGTCAAGATTCTTAACCAATTGGTTGTCAATTACGGACGACCCATGGGTGCAAGGGGTGATTTCCGAAGGTCTAAAACTGTCCTTCAAGGAAAAACCTCCGTTAACTCGAAGTCCACATTGGACTCAGCTTCCGTCAGATGTTCAGAAGAGAGAATTGCTTCTATCAGAAGTTCAATCTCTTCTGGACAAGAACGCTATAGAGGTCGTAGAAAACCAGGAATGTCCAGGTTTCTACAGTCACCTGTTTCTGGTTCCAAAACCAGACGGCTTGTTTCGTCCAGTCATAGATTTGAGCTGGATAAACAAGCTGATCATGGCTCCAAAATTTTATATGGAGACCATCCGATCAGTCAGAGCAAGCATTCGAGTGAACGATTATGCAGCGAGCATAGATCTCAAAGATGTGTACTATCACGTCAAGGTACATCCAGCGTTCAGAAAGTATCTTCGCTTTGCTCTCCTAAATGTCGTTTATCAGTTCCGAACGATGTGCTTCGGTCTGAATTTAGCGCCCTGGGCTTTCACTCGAATAATGAACTCGGTAATGACTCATTTTCGAGCTCATTCCTCTGTAGTAACGTTGGCCTACTTGGATGACATTCTTCAGAGGTACGGCAACGAGTTAACACTTCCGAACGATGTTCAGAGTCTGCTTCAACTGCACCGACGTCTCGGTTTCATAGTAAATGAAAAGAAGTCGGATCTAGTGCCGTCCAAGTCATTTACCCACCTGGGAATGAGCTTCGAGATGCACAACAATCTCGTTCGTCTGCCGTTAACCAGAGCAAAATTAGTTGTTATGCTCGCTTTTGTCTTCACTCAGATGTAGTAACAGCGAGAGAATTCATGAGACTGACAGGTTTGTGTGGAGCCGCTGCAGATCTTATTCCGATGGGGCAGCTACACACTCATCCACTCCAGATATTTTTTACTCAGAATTGGAGTGTGAAGACTCATTCCCTCGAAACGAACATCGTCTTGTCGAATCAAGTGAAACAAGAGATTCTTGGGCAGATATTCAGTGGTTAACTCAAGGAGTACCACTGCAACTGCCAGATCCGAGTTTTATGATAATGACGGATGCGAGTCAAACAGGTTGGGGCGCTACTCTGAGCCCAACAGATTCGAGGTGCCAGGGTCTTTGGGATCTGCAGTTCCTAAACAAGCACATAAACATTAAAGAGATGATGTCAATTTGGCTTGTGCTACGTCAGTGGATGAACATTCTTCAGATTTTGCATGTTCAAATTCTGTCCGACAATTCGTCAGTAGTAGCGTATATTCGGAACCAGGGAGGCACTCATTCCATTCCGTTATTCAATTTAACGGAAAGGATCCTTCTGTTTGTCCTGGAGCATCAAGTTCTCCTATCGGTCCGTCATATTCCTGGTCGTCTAAACGTTCTAGCAGACTCCCTTTCTCGGAAAGGTCACATGGTGCCGTCAGAATGGACTCTCAACAAACGAGTATTCAATCAGATTTGCTATCAATGGGATCGTCCAATGATAGACTTATTTGCGACGCATCTCAACAATTAGTTGCAGACGTATGTGTCGCCATGCCCAGATCCTCGAGCATTTGCAGTAGATGCCCTCTCGATCTCTTGGGACGGAATGATAGGCGCATATCCTCCAGCTCCGTTGATTCAGCAGATATTTCTGAAAATCAAGCAATCTCACTGCAAGATTCTGTTGGTAGCGTCTCGGTCACCCCAGAGACCATGGATAAATCTACTCAGGTGTCTGTTGTGGGACATTCCGCGGAAGCTTCCTCCACAGGAGGACCTTCTTTCGCAGGGGAAATCATGCACACTGCATCACAAGCCGCAAGGTCTCAACCTTCACGTATTTCCGTTGTGAGGTCCTTCTTGCACGGCAAGCATTTTACAGGACGAGCAGTGGACGCAATTTCTAACTGTAGGAGGACCTCCTCTTCGCTAAATTATGCAGCTAAGTGAAAGGTTTTCTATCGGTGGTGTAGGGATCATTCTATTGATATTTATGATCCCTCCATTCCAGACATTGCTAATTTTCTGGTATACTTGTTTGACGAGATCAAACTGCAGCCAGTAACCATTAAGGGTTATAGGTCTATGCTATCGGATACCTATGCTCATCATGATAGCTTACACATTGGATCTAATGTCTCTTTATCTAAGTTAGTGAAAAACTTTTCAATAAATAGACCTAGAACCCTTGGGTTAATTCCTAAGTGGAATTTAGCTTTGGTTCTTCTGAAGCTAAAAGACGCGCCATTTGAGCCTCTTGATACAGTGGACTTCAAATTTTTATCTTATAAGACAGCTTTTCTCTTAGCCTTCTCTTCTGCCAGAAGAGTTAGTGAGCTTCATGCTCAATCGGTTGATGATTCTCACTATCATAGTGTTGGTAATACTATTACTTTAACTACTAATGTTGGATTTTTGGCTAAGAATCAGGCTCCTAATAAGTATCCTGAACCTATTGTTATTAAGGCTGTTCCATCTTCAGACGGTCATAGGCCTTTGCTCTGTCCAGTTAGAGCCATGCATATTTACAAACGTAGGTCTGAGTTTTATCAGAAAGGGACGTAAGCATTTCTTTCTGTCTCTGCAGCCTAATAGAAAGGACATTACAGTCCATTCTATTGCAATGTGGATTCAATTAACTATCCGTACTGCTTATGAAAAATTATCTTCAACTCAGCAGTCTGTGCTTAAGATTTAGGCGCATGATGTAAGAGCACTGTCTACATGTTGGGCTTATGCTAATAGTGTTGCTACTACTGATTTGATGAAGGCTGCATATTGGTCTCAGCCTTCCACATTCATGAATTTTTATCTTAGAAATATTGAGTCCATTTCTGGCGACCTTCGATGTTTAGGTCCGTTATCTGTTGCTCAGAATGTCATCCACTAAACAGTTGCAACTATAGTTATGCAGGCTTTCTGTTCCGGTAGTGACTCTGTCCTGCTGCCCTCTTTGTTTTGGGGTATTTGACCCAGAGCAAAGGGAAGTGGGGGGGGGGGGGGGGTGGTGTTCCCTTATATCACCTGCTTTATAGTGAAAAGCAAGGGATTACCTCCTCTGGAGTCAGTAATTCCGAGTCGGTGCCGGGATAGTTTTAAAGTGTAAAGCTAATATCTATCTCATTTATGTAATATTTTTAAAGTGTAGCTCAAAGTGAAGCATTTGTATATGTCACGTGTCATACGAGCGCTAATATACAATCCTCAGACACTTTTAAATGAGTATAAAGAGTCTCTCTGAACTATCTTTATTTATTGGCTTTCCTTTAAAAAGATTAGTATATGGGTTATACTGGACGTTAATAGAGATCATTGATGTTATTGTGCTCAATTACGGAATGGTATTGTGCCTTTCTTTTTTGGTACAAACAAGAAAGATACATGTAAAACCTGTTCTCCTCTTCTCCTTGAGGGGATAATTCTGTTTACATGTAATTGAGCCGATTGGATTTTCCTTTATGTCATAGGCCCTCCAGTCTTTTTTCTATTCAGCTGAGTCTGGGTCATTGGTACAGTATAAAAATGTTAAAAAATTTATAGTAATTTATATATTTTTTATACTTACCAATGACCCAGAAGGGGATGGCCCTCCCATGAGTTGGGAACTCATACCTCCCCGCTGATTACATAACACTTACCAGGCACTGGTTGTAAGAATGAGGATTTGGCTCCAATTTTGGACTTCCTTGACTACTGCGCATGCGCAGTGGATAAAAGTATGGAGGACCACATAGGGCATCTAATTTTTGGATTTTGATGCAAATTTTGAGGATTGGGGGGGCAAAATTTGTGTTTGGCCCTAGAATATAAGAGTTAGCACCAGCTAAGTCTGGGTCATTGGTAAGTATAAAAAGTATATAAATTACTATAAATTTTTTAACTTTTAGCTCACTTGACTGAAAGTCAGGATGAGCTATGTTGATTACTCACCATCCAGCGTCTGTGAACATGGTATTTGCACCCGCCCCTCCTAAACCGGTGAACCAATTTTAGTTATATTTTAAGTGGTTTCTTGTTCTGACATCGCATTTTGTTTTTCATCAAATCAACTTGCCCAGCCTCATAGGAAGGGGGTGGGGGAAAATGCACAAAATTCTTAAAAAATCTTCTTCTCATCAACCTATGTGAACAGTGACTTAATATTTGGTATGGAGATTCCTTCTGAGGTGTAGAATCAAGTTTGTTCAAACACAGTTCGAGGATCAATATTTGCATCTGTAATGGGAGGGAAAAGTCTTTTAGCCCTGTCTGAAATTTCAGATTCAGTTTTGTTCAAATCGAGTCTCTGAGTTAATATTTGAGCTTTTTATGGGAGCCTGAATTTTAACTTAGTGCAATATGAGGGAATTTCTTTAAAAATCCTCTTCTCCAGATCCACCAATCACAATGCTTTTGTATTTGGTATGCAACATCTCTGGTGGGGGGAGGGGGGAGAGAGATTCAAGTTTGTTCAAATCAGGTCCCTGGGTTAATATTTGGGCCCCTATGGTAGCTTGAATTTCAACTTAGTGCAACATGATGAAATTTCTTTAAAAATCTTATCCTTTAGATCCCCCAGTCGAAAAAGTTATAAATAATTAAATAATTTCATTCCGCTGTAGTGTTAACTAAAGATGCAAATTAAATCCTTCTTTAAACAACTATTGTCAGGTGAGTGCCTCAGGCCCCATGAGGCCTCTTGTTTTATGTAGGATTTGATTAATCATCACAAATAATTAATAATAATCGATTAATCATACCTAGATGACCCCCCTCTGCCTCTCTTATTGAAGTCGTTAAAAATGAAGTTCAAATCAGTTGACCTACCTCAAGTAAACAATGAAGACAATTTTCATTTAGTTGGTGAAAAATGTGATTGTCTGCTGGACTCCTGGCATCGTTTCTGGCATAGTTCACATTGCACATTTTATGTATTAACCCACGTAATTATCCTGTTAAGTGTGTCATTGGTGGCATTTAAAACATAGCGTAAAACAATCACAAAAGGCTCACACGTAACAACATTCCAGGTGAAGGAAATAAAAATGCATTTTAAAGATACTGAAAATACCGTCCAGTACACAATACTGGAAAAATGCCTGAACTCTCAACTGGTTTTTCTCTGTGACAGCCAATGCCTCACAGATAATATATACTGGGAAATATTGTTGGTCAAGGAGAAAACAAACTCAAAGAAGTTTTGTAACTCCAAAGGTTGCTATGCATTGTGTTACAGTAACTCAATTCGATGTAGTTGTCTTGCTGCTCTTTCAGTCATAATTGTTCTACAGACAAATCTTGCACTGTGTTTGCAATACTGATTCTTTGGTTGGAACCGGCAAGGAAAATTCTGAGGGGGCAAGAATTTTGCTGGCAATAGCTGTTCTCAGAAAACCTTACTTTTGGTTTCTATATTCTTTCTCATATACCAGGGCTTTCGTTCGATTGCATTTTGTAGGTGCGTATTCTGATGGCATACAAATGAGACAGATATACGACAAGATTCGTCCATCCATCCATCAGTCCATCCGTCCATCAATCTGTATGTCCATCTGTCTGTTCGTCCAGGTTTAGCAGATGTACATTGTGAAGTTTACAATTAAGGGTCAGTGGTAGTTGTGGGGTTGGGTTAGTACAGTGGCCTCTTGTGGGGGGATTTTTTGCACTGTGGGGTTAATTTTTTGACCTTGTGGGGTTAGGGTTTAACATGGGAAAAAACCCACAAGTAAGAACGTGTAAGAATGTCCATCCGTTCATCTGTCCATCCATCTGTCTGTCCATCCATCTGTCCATCCCAAAGTTTAACCATGAATAACTTGTAAAGTTCTTGGTTTTATACCCCCGCCCCCTGCAGGGGTATATTTTCAACCTGCTGGCAGTCATAATCACTTCGTAAACATGAAGAAATCTGCCTTCTAAACTAAAATGATCAGTAATTAACTTGTATACTGTAAAACAATGTATAAATTTGTAAATTGTTTTTTATGTGTTAACAAGTTGTTAAAAATATATTATGTTATTTCAGGTGTCAATCATTCCACGAGGGAAAGGACTTGGGTATGCACAGTATTTACCGAAAGAACAGTATTTATATACAACTGAACAGGTAAATATATAAATTATAGATCACTTTGGGTTGAATCATTGTTGCTATAGGTCTCATGAACAGTGTTTTGGAGCACTTTTCTGCAGTGTACACTGCAGCTGCCAGTGTTTCTGCATTGGTCCAGCAGTGTATGCTGAACTTCAGCCAAAAGAGTAAATCTGTACGGTGCAGAAACACTGCAAACAAATTCAAGGAGTGAATTCAACACACTGCAGGGGCACTGTCATGGCTTAGACAATATGCAAGATACATATTAGACAGAACACATGTGATTTTGTTATTCTAAAGATTCGAGATAGACTGTTAGAATTTAAATTTGTCTGCATGCTGCATCATACAGTATGTTAGGGAAGGTCTGCATGTTTTTCAACATTTTTTTAGCTCAGCTTGTGAGTGAGCTATTGGGATGGTTTCTATCCATCATCTGGCCATATGTTCAAACGTCTATATGTCCGCATGTCTGTCCAACCACAATTTCTTTAGCACACACCACCCTACAGGCTGCATCTCTCACCCAATTAGTTTCAACTTTCATACGTTGCTTTGGGGTAATGCTTTCGTGGGATCTATCAAATTTTTCCAGATTTCATTGAAACCGAATTTCATTGAAAAACATGGCCACTGGTGGCCATCTTTGATTTGGCATATAAATTGTCAACAGTGCCATCAGCACAACTTACAGGCTGCATCTCTCACGTGATCATTTTAAAATTTCATATTTAGTTTTGGTGTGATATCTAGATCGGTACTATCAAATTTATCTGAATTTTGTTTAAAATACATCGCTGGCAGTGACCATCTTGCATTTGGCATATGATTTGTCAACAATTCCATTTGCACACTCTACAGCCTGCACATCTCACCCAGTCGTTTTCAAATTTTATATGTAGCTTTGGTGTGATGTCTAGTTGGGAGCTATCAATTTTTCTGAATTTCATTGAAAAACATGGCCACCAGTGGCCATCTTGGATTTGGCATATAAATTGTCAAAAATTCCATTAGCACACCCTACTTTCTGCATTCCTCACCAGATCTTTTTTCCGATTTCATATGTAGCTTTGGTGTGATGTCTAGATGGAGACTATCGATTTTTTAAAAGATTTTTTTTAAAACTTGGCTGCCAGAATTCGAATTGTTTTTGGCATACAAATTGTCAATAATTCCTTGAGCACACACATCCCATGGCGTTCATCTCTCACTCAATCTCTCAATCAATCTTTTTCAACTCTCTTATATGGCTTTAGCCTGATGTCTACATGTACATTTTTAGCTCAACTTTGACCTAAGTCAAATTTGAGCTTATGCCATGGTCAGTCGTCCGTCTGTCTGTCCATCCATCTGTCCATGAACAATTCAATACGGCTCGTGCTAGAGGCCGTATTTATGAATAGATCTTTACGAAACTTTTTGAGCACCTTTGTTATCACCATGGGATTACAACGAGTGTTTTTGGGTGTGGTCCAAAATTCAAGATGGCCATCAGCAGCCATTTTGTACTTTAGTTAGTGCAATCAGTTTTTGTACAGAACTTCTGTATGAAAGTTCTGATTTGAATAAATTTTTGTATGAATATTTAGTAACATGGAATACATCACATATAATACAGGGTTTTTTTCTCGTGCAGAAATTATGTAAATTAGATTAACTTTGATTTATTCAGTGTGACTTATACACAGTAAGTGCACATGTCAATACGGCTCGGGCTGGAGGCTGTATTTATGAACCGATCTTCACGAAACTTCTTGGGTACCTTTGTTATCACCTTGAGATGAGAACGAGTGTTTCTGGGTGTGATCCAAAATTCAATATGGCTGCCAGTGGCCATATTGTACCGAAATTAGGTCCAATCAGTTTTTTGTACACAACTTCTATACAGCTCAGGCTAGAGGCCGTATTTATGAAACGATCTTTACAAAACTTCTTGGGTACCTTTGTTATCACCGTGGGACAAGAACGAGTGTTTTTGGGTGCAGTCCAAAATTCGAAATGGCCATCAGCAGCCATTTTGTACCAAAATTAGTGCAATCAGTTTTTTGTACAGAACTTCTGTATGAAAGTTCTGATTTGAATAAATTTTTGTGTGAATGTTTCGTAACATGGAATACATCACATATAATACAGGTTTTTTTCTCGTGCAGAAATTATGTAAATAGGATGAACTTTAATTTATTCAGTGCTTCTTATACACAGTAAGTGCACATATCAATACGGCTAGTGCTGGAGACTGTATTTATGAACTGATCTTCATGAAACTTCTTGGCTACCTTTGTTATCACCTTGGGACGAGAACAAGTGCTTTTGGGTGCGATCCAAAATTCAAGATGTCTGCCCGCAGCCATTTTGTACCAAAATTAGGTACAATCAGTTTTATATGAAGGTTCTGATTTGAAAAAAATTTTGAATGAATGTTTAGTAACATGGAATACATCACATATAATACAGGTTTTTTTCTCGTGCAGAAATTATGTAAATTTGATGAACTTTGATTTATTCAGTGCTTCTTATACACAGTAAGTGCACATGTCAATACGTCTTGGGCTAGAGGCTGTATTTATGAACCGATCTTCACAAAACTTCTTGGGTACCTTTGTTATCACCTTGGGACAAGAACGAGTGTTTCTGGGTGTGGGCCAAAGTTCAAGATGGCTGCCAGTGGCCATTTTGTACCGAAATTAGGTCCAATCGGTTTTTTGCACACAACTTCTATATGGCTCGTATTTATGAACCGCTCTTCACAGGACTTCTTGGGTACCATTTTTATCACATTGGTACAGGAACGAGTGTTTTGGGGTGCCTTTGTTATCACTGTGCTATGAGAACAAATATTTTGGGGTTCAGTCAGACCCACTCTGGGACTTAAAGATTTCTTTTCTAGTTTAGCATCTGACTGTCGCCCATCTTTTACAATACTTTACCTATACATTTGTTACAGGCAATGGACATTATTTATGTACAGACTGTTACAATACTTTATATGTACCTTTGTTATCAGGTCATTACCAAGATGTTTGCCATTACTGTGTCACATACTATACATGTACATGTCTTAACAAGTTGAGCTACAGTGTCATTGACACTTTCATTTTTATCCCCTCATTTTAAAAAATGCGGGGATATTGTCGTGATCTCCGTCTGTATGTCCGTCCGTCCATCCGTCCGTCACACCCTGAAAGGCTCCGAGAGTATTCAATTCGAAACGTTTAAACTATGATAATGTGTTCAGGTAACATCTCTAGATGTGCATGAAGATTTCTGAACTTTGATTTTGCCCCCAGTGGTTCCAGTGGAACCGCTTTTATCGTTAGAAAATCAGTTTTCATCGAAAGGCTCCTAGGGCATTCAATTCGAAACGTTTAAACTATGCTAATATGTTCAGGTAACATCTCTAGATGTGCATGAAGGTTTTGGAATTTTGATTTTGCCCCCGGTGGTTCCAGTGGAACCACTTTTATCGTTAGAAAATCAGTTTTCATCGAAAGGCTCCTAG
Source organism: Pictodentalium vernedei (assembly GCA_031216915.1). NCBI lineage: Eukaryota > Metazoa > Mollusca > Scaphopoda > Dentaliida > Dentaliidae > Pictodentalium > Pictodentalium vernedei. The sequence continues at coordinate 417,605,095 of CM062295.1, forward strand.
GGTATTTAATTTGAAATGCTTAAACTATGCTAATGTGTTCAGGTAGCAACTCTAGATGTGCATGAAGGTTTCAGAATTTTGATTTTGCCCCAGGTGGTTCCAGTGGAACCACTTTTATCATTAGAAAATCAGTTTTCATCGAAAGGCTCCTAGGGTATTCAATTCGAAACGTTTAAACTATGCTAATGTGTTCAGGTAACATCTCTAGATGTGCATGAAGGTTTCGGAATTTTGATTTTGCCCCCGGTGGTTCCAGTAGAACCACTTTTATCGTTAGAAAATCAGTTTCCATCGAAAGGCTCCTAGGGTATTCAATTTGAAACATTTAAACTATGCTAAAGTGTTCAGGTAACATCTCTAGATGTGCATGAAGGTTTCGGAATTTTGATTTTGCCCCCAGTGGTTCCAGTGGAACCACTTTTTTCGTTAGAAAATCAGTTTTCATCGAAAGGCTCCTAAGGTATTTAATTCGAAACGTTTAAACTATGCTAATGTGTTCAGTTAACATCTCTAGATGTGTATGAAGGTTTTGAAATTTTGATTTTGCCCCCGGTGGTTCCAGTGGAACCACTTTTAATGTTAGAAAATCAGTTTTCATCAAAACGCTCCTAGGGTATTCAATTCCAAATGTTTAAACTATGCTAATGTGTTCAGGTAACATCTCTAGATGTGCATGAAGGTTTCGGAATTTTGATTTTGCCCCCGGTGGTTCCAGTGGAACCACTTTTAATGTTAGAAAATCAGTTTTCATCGAAAGGCTCCTAGGGTATTCAATTCCAAACGTTTAAACTATGCTAATGTGTTCAGGTAACATCTCTAGATGTGCATAAAGGTTTCGGAATTTTGATTTTGCCCCTGGTGGTTCCAGTGGAACCACTTTTATCGTTAGAAAATCAGTATATTTTTATACTGTACCAATGACCCAGACTTAGCTGGTGCTAACTCTTAAAAATATAGGGCCAAACACAAATTTTGCCCCCCAATCCCCAAAATTTGCATCTAAAACCAAAGAAAACATGTCCTGAATGGCCCTCCACACTTCACCTCTACTGTGCATGCGCAGTGTCAAGGACGTCCCGAAATTGGCGCCATTAATCATTCTTTGTTTGGCCCTTCATCAGTTAACATCTGACTGATCTTTGTGCTTGTAAATCTCAGTTTAAATGATGCCAGACACATAAATATTAGAGAAATGGTGATTCTAAGGAGGATATAGAAGGAGGAGAGGAAAAATGAGTGACAGAAAATAATCAGGGCTGTAACTTAAAATTTTTTAATGAAATTATGTTAAGTTACCTATTTTCGAGGCAACAGCCTGTTGTGGTCATTCTTGTTAATCAATTTACACTGCTTGTTCAGTGTTTTCCTCTCTCCCTTTCCTTTAAGTCCCCTCTTGCTATTCTCCCATGCTTTTGGCATATTTTCTGTAATTTTATTACTAAAATTTCTTGGGAGTTTTAGCTGGATAACAGAATGAATTCTGTTCTTTTCCCCATGTTTACGTCTTCACCTATGGGTGGTTAGGCGTAGTGTTCTGCATCTACCATCTTATGTTCTGCAGTTTCTTCCCTGGAAGTCTCTGTTTTGCATCAGATAGTGTATTGTTGGTAACTTTCGGGCCAGGGTGCCTGGAGTCTTGTTCTAGTGTTTTTACACTTATTGTTTACATTTACTACAGCCCTCTGTGTGAGGGGGGATTTCCTGAAAATAATATCTGGATGTTAATTTAATCATAACTAGATACATTATTATTATTCGTAAGTGTTGCATAAATTGTTTAAAATATTTTTAGAATTTTTGTCCACACTTAGGCTTGGGATCCATTGGGGCTCAACGTTACTTTTCAGAAACTTGGGCTGTTCTGAAAAAATATTTTTTCAAAATTTTTTGATTGCAATTATTTTTTCTATATTAATGGATCATATTATTATGTATTTTGATTGTCAGGGGTTGGTGCGAGTACTAGGACTTTGTTTTCTTTTCACAATGAAAGGATATTGTTCAATTGTAATAAGAGGAAATCTTCCTCTGACTTTCATAATCATTGTATAAATGTAGTCAGTGTACTCGCACTAACTCCTGTTCTGTATATGTTAATTTCGATGACAACATGGGAAGCGTGTGTCACGGTATGTTAGTGGGGAAATGGCCATTCCAGTCCTTTCCCCGCAGGGTCACTCTACTTTATCAATCTCTATTTCAGACGATCAAGATCAGGGTGATGTATCCGTGATGTCTTCCAAAAGTGTGCCTCACTCGTCACAATTAATGAAGAGCTAGCGGAAAAGTGCTCATGTAAATACGTCAATTGCCTAAGAGGACCCTAGTAGGTTCGACGGCCTTTGACGCCCGCTAGCTCGCCCGGTGTAGCGTCCATTCATCGAATGGTTCAGCAGTCGGGTTCGTCCGTTGCAGTCCAGAAGGAGTTTTGGGTGATGCAAGCACTATAAATCAACCAAATGCACACCCAGTGATGGCGGATTAGAGGAGCGAACGGAGGAAGCCTTTTAGTCCGGTTCCTAGCTCGTCCATCCGGACTGCGAGCGAGAGAGGCCCCTCTCTCGTACAACAACATCTGGCCCCAGATGTTGTGGTACAAAATGTTTCGCATTCGGAGCATACGTCCGCCGCTTGGGGCGCTCCGATATATAGTCAGTCCAGAGAGACTGTCAATAAGGCTTCCTCATCCTCATGGTTGCGCACACGACCGCTCTTGGCTACGTGACCTCGGATATCCAGTCAACTTCGCCAATCAGAGAATCATCGGCGACCAGGTCACACCATCCGGTAGCCAGGGACACGAGGCCTGCAGACTCCGGACGTTCGCATAAGAAAGTATGCGGGAGTCAACGTACACGGAGCTTCCAGCGGCAAAGCATCGTAAGACCGCTACTGCACAGGCCTCGGTGACGGACGTGCTATCCCAAATAGCACAGCTTATCGCAGCATCCCAGCATCGACAGAATCTCTGTCGCATCATGTATTATCCGACGACGCTGGGTCGGGACGCTCCGCGGAAGCAGGTACGGACGTCCGAAAATTTCATCCGGTCCGACGGGATGCCGAAAGGGATTCGGAGGATTTCGAGCTTTCCCTTTCGGAACAACATCAGCTGCTGTGTATGTCATCTGACTTTATCTTCTAGAGGTTGTTTCGTCGAACCAAAATGCTGCGATGCCGGATAAGAAACTGATAGCGTCGGTGGACACAGAAATTTTTGGTTCAGTTCAGGGACATCGTCCCTCAGTTCCGACACAGTCCAATAATGTCACACAACTTTCGAATTATTGAACGACGCTATATATATATTATTATATATTATTATATGCTTGCTATTAACAAGCATGTCTGGTTTCTTGTTCGCAAAGTTATGGAGATGTCTTTCAAAAGTGTCCCTCTGTCGTCATAGATAATGAAGAGCTTGCGGCAATAAGTGCTCATGGAATACGTCAATCGCCTAAGAGGCCCCTAGTAGGATCGACAGAGTTGACATTCGCTGGCTCACCCGGTGTAGTGTCCATTCATCGAATGGTTCGGCAGTCGGGTACGTCCGTTGCGGTCTAGGAAGGAGATTTGGGTGATGCGAGCACTATAATAGACTTTAGTACACACCCAGTGACGACGGATTACAGGACAGATCGGAGGAAGCCTGTTAGTCCGGTTCCTAGCTCGTCCAGGTCCGTCCGGGCTGCGAACGAGAGGGGTCCCTCTCTCGTACAACAACATATGGGACCGGATGTTGTGGTACAGTCATTTCGCATTCGGAGCATATGTCCGCTGCTCGGGACGCCCCGTTATATTGACAGTGAGACTGTCGATAATGCTTCCTCATCCTCATAGCAGCGCACACCACCGCACATTGGCTACGTGACCTCGAGTATCCGGCCAGCTTCGTCATTCAGTGATTCCACGGCGAACAGGTCACGCCATCCGGTAGCCAAGGAACACGAGGCCTATACACTCCATTCGCTCGCATAATAAAAGTATGAACGGGGTAGCGAACACGGAGCTTCCAGCGGCAAAGCATCGTAAGACCGCTTCTCCACAGGCCTCAGTGACGGACGTGCTATCCAAAATAGCACAGTTTATCGCAGCATCCCAGCAAACGACAGATTCTCGGTCGGATCAGGAATAATCGGACGGCGCTGGGTTGGTGCGCTCCGCTGTTGCATCAGGTACGGACGACCGAACACTTTATAGGGTCCGACAGGATGGCGAAAGGGATTCGGACGATTTCGAGCTTTCCCTTTCGGGACAACAGAAGCTGCCATACATTTCTTCCGGCATTATCTTCCAGAGGTTGTTCCGTCGGACTACATTGCTGCGATGCTGGATAAGAGACTAATAGCGTCATTGGACACAGAGTTTTGGATCGGTTCAGGGACATTGTCCCTGACTTGCCGACACAGTCCAATAATGTAATTAGAACATTTGATTTATTTCACGACGCTATATATAAGCTTGCTACCAAGCATGATAATCTAGTTTCTTGTCCGCAATGCTCTATTCTGCCTTTCATCAATTCTAGGAAATAATTTATAATGGCAGAACAGGGCATACCGAGAGTTCCTATGCGTCTTGACGGTGGGACTGAAGACTGGGAATTATCTTTTTCGCCGTCTATGTCAATTCCAACTATGATGTTGGAAACGACAATGATGTCTATTAGACTTAACTTAGACGCTTTATCATACGTAGACCACCTTACTGAGGCGTTATCATTACGTCTTCAAGGGAAAGAATTCCAGGATATGATCCTCAATGTGATTTCTTTCAAGGGCAGTAGTTTTTCCACGTATAACTCCGCCCTTCAGTGGCAACCTGGAGTTGGTTAGACGTGACGCAGCCCTAGCTACATCCACGCGCGTGGATAGTAAGGTGAAGAACTCTCTCAGAGTCGCTTCGGTCTCGGAGAAGCTTCTCTTCGACGGCAGCCTTTCAGCAATCTATCAATTGCTCGATATACACATTCTGTTGTCTATCAAGTGTAACAAGAGATTCAGACTGGGGCAAACATTCGGTGGTTGACTCAGAGAGTGCCACTGCAGTTGCCGGATCCGAGTTTTATGATTATGACGGATGCCAGTCAAACAGGTTGGGGTACAATATTGATCCCAACGGATTCGAAGTGCCAGGGTCTTTGGGTTCCGCAGTTTCTAGGCAAGCACTTAACTTCCAGGAAATGATGTTATTTTGGCTTGCAGGCTTGCACTATGTCATTGTATGAACATTATTCAGAAACGCATGTCCAAATCCTGTACGATAATACGACAGTAGTTGCGTATCTCCAGAACCAGGGAGGCACTCATTCGTTTCCGTTATTCAATTTAACGGAAAGAATCATTCTGTTTGTTATAGAACACCAAGTTCTGCTTCGGTCCGTCATATTCCGGGTCGTCCGATTGTATTAGCAGACTCCCTTTCACGTAAGGGTCGCTTGTTGCCATCAGAATGGACTCTCAACAAACAAGTATTCAATCAGATTTGATATCAATGGGAGCGCCCAATGATAATTTATTTGCGACACAACTCACTAATCAATTGCAGACGTATGTGTTTCCATGTCCGGATCCCTGAGCTTATGTTGTTAACGCTCTATTGATCTAATAGGACGGAATGATAGGATATGCGTATCCTCAGCGCTGTTGATTCAGCTAGTATTGCTAAGATAACATCCACAATACAATTCTGTTGATAGCATCTCTGTCTTCACAGAGACCATGGGTAAATTTACTCAGGTGTCTACGGTGGGACTTACTGTGATAACTTCCTCCATGAGAGGATCTTCTTTCGCTGGGGAAATCGTGTCAACTTCATCACAACCCGCAAGGTCTCAACCTTCACGTATTCCGTTGTGTGGTCCTTCTTGCACGGCAAGCATTGTACAGGACGAGCTATGGACGCGATTTCTTACTGTAGGAGAACCTCCTCTTCGCTATACTATGCGGCTAAAGTGGAGGCTCTTCCGTCGTTGGTGTAGGGATCATTATGTTGATATTTTTGATCCCTCCATACTAGACATTGCAACTTTCTAGTATACTTGTTTGACAAGATCAACTACAGCCTGTTACTATTAAGGTTATAGGTCTATGTTATCTCATACCTATGCACTCCATGATAGTTTACTATTGAGTCTTATGTCTCTTTATCCAAGTTAGTTAGAAACTTTTCGATAAATAGACCTAGAATCCTTAGATTAATTCCTATACGGAATTTAGCTTCGGTTCTTATTTAGCTAAGTAATCATTTGAGCCTCTGGAAACAGTAGTTTTCAAATTCTGACCTTTTAGGACAGTAATTCTCTTAGTCTTCTCTTTTACTGAGGAGTCAGTGAGCTTCATGCACTATCGGTGACGATTCTCACTTTCATAGTTTCGGAAACAATATTTCCTTTACTAATTAGGTTGGATTTTTGGTTAAGAATCAGGCTCCTAATAATATCCGGAACCTATTGTTATTAAGGTGCTTCCGTCTTCGTACGGGCATAGGCCTTTACTCTGTCCGGTTAGAGTTTACATATTTATAAACAGATCTCAGTTTATTAGTAAGGACGTAAGCTTCTTCTGTCTTTGATGCCTAATAGAAGGACATTACGCTCCATTCTATTGCTAATGGATTCAATTAACTATCGGTACTGCTTATGGCATATCATTTACTCAGCAGTTTGTGCTTGAGATTTCGGCTCATGAAGTAAGAGCTCTTTCTACATCTTGGGCTTACATTAGTAGTGTCGCTATTATAGATTTTATGAAGGCTGCACATTGGGCTCAGCCATCCACATTCATGAATTTTTATCTCAGAAATATTGAGTTCATTTCTGGAGGCCTGCATTGTTAGGTCTATTATCTACTGCTCAGAATGTCATTCACTTAACAGTTGCTACTATAGCTAGATAGGCGTTCTGTTCCGGCAGTGACTCCATCCTGCTGCCCTCTTCGCTCTGGGCTATTTGACCCAGGGTAAGGAGAAGGGGGGGGGGGGGAGGGGGGGAGGGTGTTCCCTTGGGTCACCTGTTTTATTATGAAAACAAGGGGATACCTCCTCCGGAGTTAGTAATTCTGAGCTGTTACTGGGATGGTTTTTAAGTGATAAGTTTATGTTTTAAAAATTCATTCAGGTCATAGTTTTTAAAGTATAGCTTTTGAATATATTATGTGTCAAACGGGCGTTATTATACAATCCTCAGACACTTTTAAAGGAGTATAAAGAGTCTCTATTCTCTAGACTAACTTTATTTATTGGCTTACTTTAAAAATTATTAGTATAAGGATTATACTGGATATTAATAGAGTACATGGATGTTATGATGCTCAATTATGAAAGGTGTTGTGTCTTTCTAATTTATCATAAATAAGAAAGATATGTGTAAGGCCTAATACTCCTTTTCCCCTCGAGGGGATGACTCTATTTTATATAATTGAGCTTATTGGATTTTCCTCTATGTCCTAGGCCCTTCAGCCTTTTTACTATTCAGCTATGTCTGGGTCATTGGTACAGTATAAAAATGTTAAAAAATTTATAGTAATTTATATATTTTTTATACTTACCAATGACCCAGACGGGGATGGCCCTCCCAGGAGTTGGGAACTCATACCTCCCCGCTGAGTACATAGCGCTTACCAGGCACTGATTATAAGAATGATTAATGGCGCCAATTTCAGGACGTCCTTGACACTGCGCATGCTCAGTAGAGGTGAAGTATGGAGGGCCATTCAGGACATGTTTTCTTTGGTTTTAGATGCAAATTTTGGGGATTGGGGGGCAAAATTTGTGTTTGGCCCTACATTTTTAAGAGTTAGCACCAGCTATGTCTGGGTCATTGGTAAGTATAAAAAATATATAAATTACTATAAATTTTTTAACTTTCATCGAAAGGCTCCTAGGATATTCAATTCGAAGCGTTTAAACTATGCTAAAGTGTTCAGGTAACATCTCTAAGTGTGCATTAAGGTTTTCATCGAAAGGCTCCTAGGGTATTTAATTCAAAACATTTAAACTATGCTAATGTGTTCAGGTAACATCTATAGATGTGCATGAAGGTTTTGGAATTTTGATTTTGCCCCCGGTGGTTCCAGTGGAACCACTTTTATCGCTAGAAAATCAGTTTTCATCGAAAGGCTCCTAGGGTATTCAATTCGAAACATTTAAACTATGCTAATGTGTTCAGGTAGCAACTCTAAATGTGCATGAAGGTTTCGGAATTTTGATTTTGCCCCAGGTGGTTCCAGTGGAACCACTTTTATCGTTAGAAAATCAGTTTTAATCGAAAGGCTCCTAGGGTATTTAATTCGAAATGCTTAAACTATGCTAATGCGTTCAGGTAGCAACTCTAGATGTGCATGAACGTTTCGGAATTTTGATTCGGCCCCCTCCCCCGGTGGTTCCAGTGAAACCACTTTTATCATTAGAAAATCAGTTTTCATCGAAAGGCTCCTAGGGTATTCAATTCGAAATGTTTAAACTATGCTAATATGTTCAGGTAACATCTCTAGATGTGCATGAAGGTTTCGGAATTTTGATTTTGCCCCAGGTGGTTCCAGTGGAACCACTTTTATCGTTAGAAAATCAGTTTTCATCGAAAGGCTCCTAGGGTATTTAATTCGAAATGTTTAAACTACGGTATGCTAATGTGTTCAGGTAACATCTCTAGATGTGCATGAAGGTTTCGTAATTTTGATTTTTCCCCCCGGTGGTTCCAGTGAAACCACTTTTAATGTTAGAAAATCAGTTTTCATCAAAAGGCTCCTAGGGTATTCAATTCCAAATGTTTAAACTATGCTAATGTGTTCAGGTAACATCTCTAGATGTGCATGAAGGTTTCGGAATTTTGATTTTGCCCCCAGTGGTTCCAGTGGAACCACTTTTAATGTTAGAAAATCAGTTTTCATCGAAAGGCTCCTAGGGTATTCAATTCCAAACGTTTAAACTATGCTAATGTGTTCAGGTAACATCTCTAGATGTGCATGAAGGTTTCGGAATTTGATTTTGCCCCCGGTGGTTCCAGTGGAACCACTTTTATCGTTAGAAAATCAGTTTTCATCGAAAGGCTCCTAGGGTATTTAATTCGAAATGTTTAAACTATGCTAATGTGTTCAGGTAACATCTCTAGATGTGTATGATGGTTTTGGAATTTTGATTTTGCCCACGGTGATTCCAGTGGAACCACTTTTATTGTTAGAAAATCAGTTTTCATCGAAAGGCTCCTAGGGTATTCAGTTTGAAACGTTTAAACTATGCTAATCTGTTCAGGTAACATCATTAGATGTGCATGAAGGTTTCGGTATTTTGATTTTGCCCCTGGTGGTTCCGGTAGAACCATTTTTATCGTTAGAAAATCAGTATATTTTTATACTGTACCAATGACCCAGACTTAGCTGGTGCTAACTCCACAAAAACCAGGGCCAAACACAAATTTTGCCCCCCAATCCCCAAAATTTGCATCCAAAACAAAAAGAAATAATGTCCTAAAGGACCTCCATAATACGACTCTACTGCGCATGCGCAGTGACGCAGTCGTCCCGAAATTGGCGCCAAATATCATTCTCTGTTTGGCCCTTCATCAGTCAACATCTCACTGATCTTTGTGCTTGTAAATCTCAGTTTAAAGGATGCCAGACACGTAATTCTTGGAGAAAATGTGATTCTAAGGAGGATAGAAGGAGGAGAGGAAAAAAGAAGTGGCAAAAAATAATCAGGGCTGTACTTAAAATTTTTTGTTAAAATTATGTTAAGTTGCCTATTTTCGAGGCAAACGCCTCTTGTTGTCATTCTTGCTAATTGTTGCACTGCTTATTCAGTGTTTCCTCTCCCCTAACCTTCTAAAGTCCCCCCTTGCAATTCTCCCATGCTTTTGGCATATTTTTGAGAAGTTTCATTTCTAAAATTTCCCTGGGAGAGTTGCTTGGTTACAGAATGTTTTCTGTTATTTTCCCCATAGTTACGTTTTCACCCATGGGTGTATAACGTTTGTGTTCTGCATCTTCCATCTGATGTTCTGCAGATTCTCCCCTGGGAGTCTCTGTTTTGCATCAGATAGAGTGTAATTGAGGACTGATTCCGGGCCAGTTTTTTCAGTGCCTGGAGTCATGTTTTCTTCTGTGTTTACACTGTTTGTTTTCATTGGCAACAGCCTTTTTTGAGGGGGGCTGTTTGTCTTTGAGGTAGTTTATCTCATTATAAGATACATTTATATTATCCGAAAGTGTCTCATTAATTATTTTATATAATTTTAAAATTTTTGACCACACTTTGCCATCGGATCCATCGGGGCTCAACGTTACTTTTCAGCAACTTGGGCTTTTCTGAAAAAATATTTTTTCAAAATTATTTTGTTTTGCAATTGTTTTTTCATTTATTAATGGATCATGTTATTATGTATCTTTGTGTCAGGGGTTTTTGCGAGTAACTAGGACTTATTGTTGTTCCTTCACAATGAAAGGAACTTGTTCAAATTGTAATAGGAAGAAATCTTCCTCTGACTTTCATGATTATTGCATAAATTGTAGTCAGTGTTCTCGCATTAATCCCTGTCCTGTATGTGAACATTGGGATGAGAAACATTGGAAACGTGTGTCACGATATGTTGTTTCTGGAGAAAGAGCGATGCCGGCTCTTTCTCCACAAGGTCACTCTACTCTCTCAGTTTCTATTTCAGAGGAACCAGAACAGGGTGATGTTTCCATGTTATCCTCTTCAAGTGTGCGTCCGTCGTCACAATTAAATACAGAGCTAGCGGCAAAAGTGCTCATGGAGATTAGACAAATGTCGTCCGCTAGCTCGCCCGGTGTAGCGTCCATTCACCGAATGGTTCGGCAGCCGGGTTCGTCCGATGCGGTCCAAGAGGAAATTTTGGGTGATGCGAGCACTATAAAAATAATAGATGCACACCCAGTGACGGCGGATAGTGAACGAGAACGGAGGAAGCCTTTTAGTCCGGTTCCTAGCTCGTCCAGGTCCAGCCGGGCCGCGAGCGAGAGAGGCCCCTCTCTCGTACAACAACATCTGGGACCAGATGTTGTGGTACAAAATGTGTCTTTAGCGGAGCATACGTCCGTCGCTCGGGACGCTCCGTTGTATAAGCAGTCCGCAGAGACTGTTAAGGCTTCCTCTTCTCGCCGGCGCACACGACCGCACCTTGGCTGCGTGACCTCCGATATCTTGCCAGCTTCGCCGAGGAAGGATTATTCGGCGACCAGGTCACACCATCCGGCAGCCAGGGACTCGAGACCGATGGACTCCGGACGTTCGCATAGGAAAAGTATGCGGGAGCCATCCGATGCGGAGCTGCCCTCGGCTAAGCAGCGAAAGACCGCTCCTCCGCAGGTCTCGACGTCGGACATTCTAGTGCAGATAGCACAGCTTATCGCAGCATCCCAGCAGCCGACAGAAACGGTGTCGGATCGAGAATTATCCGACGGCGCTGGGTCGGTACGCTCCGCCGAAGCATCGGGGGCGGACGACCGGGAACATCGGGAGGTCCGACCGGATGGTGAAAGGGATACGGATGAATTGGAGCTATCCCTTTCGGAACAACACAAAGCTGCCGTAGACTTCATCCGGCACTTTCTTCCTCAAGTTGTTCCGTCGGGCCAGACTGCTGCGCTTCCGGACAGGAGAATTATAGCGTCATTGGACTCTGATTTTTTCGAGCGGTTCAGGGACATCGCTCCCGAGTTTCCGTCGCAGTCCAATAATGTTGCAAGAACATTTGAATTATTGAACGACGCTATTTTTAAACTTGCTTCCAGGACAGGGAAAGCAGGCTTCTTGTCCGCAAATACTCTCAACCTGCCTTTCATTAATGCAAGGAATAAATTCGACACGGCAGGTCAGGGTATACCGAGAGTTCCTCTGCGTATGGACGACGAGGCGGAAGACTTAGAGCTATCATTACCGTCGTCAGCTTCTATTCCAACCGCAGTGTTGGAAACAGCTATTGCGTCTAACAGAGCCAATTTAGATGCCTTATCTTACGCAGATCACCTTACGAAGGCGTTATCACTGCGTCTTCAAGGGGAAGAGTTTCAGGATATACAATCCTCCTTAAGACTTCTTTCAAGGGCAGTAGCTTATTCCACGTGTAACTCCGCCCTTTCAGTGGCTAATCTGGAGTTGGTTAGACGTGACGCAGCCCTGTCTACATCCACACTAGTGGATTCTAAGGTGAAGAACTCTCTTAGAGTCGCTTCGGTCTCAGGAGATCTTCTCTTTGACGGCAAGCTTTCCGCTATTTATGATAATATTAAAAAGAAAGCTAGTGATTCTCTGTTGTTTAGATCCGCTCCTAAAAGGTCGGATTCAGCAGACACGAATAAGGCGGGCACTTCTGGGTCTTATCCGCCCAAGAGAGGTTCCTATAGAGGTTCCGGTGCGTCCTCTAGCTCTTATTCGAGAGACCGTCAGGATAGCGACTCTCGTTCGGGACGTCCTTCAGGCCGGGACAATCGGTCGGACGCCCCGAGGTCGACGAGGCGAGGTGCGGGTCGTGGAAGACGTGGTTTCTCCTACCGCAGGCCTCGCAGATCCAGGAGGTGATGGCTCAAACCTCTATCGCGTTCCGGTTGGCGGAAGGTTGTCGAGTTTTTCTCAAGAGTGGGCGTCGATTACGGACGACCCTTGGGTGAGAGGAGTGACTTCGGAAGGTCTAAAGATATCCTTCAAACGAAAGCCTCCATTAACTCGAAGTCCAAAGTGGACTCATCTTCCGTCAAACCCTCAGAAAAGATACGCTCTGCTATCAGAGGTGCAGTCTCTTTTAATGAAGAACGCGGTAGAGGTCGTAGAAAACCAGGAATCGCTGGGATTCTACAGCCATCTGTTTCTGGTTCCGAAACCAGATGGCTCGTTCCGTCCAGTAATAGATTTGAGCTGGATAAACAAGCTGATCATCGCTCCGAAGTTTTATATGGAGACGATTCGATCGGTCAGAGCGAGTATTCGGGTGAACGATTATGCAACGAGCATAGATCTCAAAGATGCGTACTTTCACGTCATGGTACATCCGACATTCCGAAAGTATCTACGCTTCGCAGTCCTAGGAGTGGTGTATCAGTTCCGGGCCATGTGCTTCGGATTGAATCTAGCACCCTGGGCTTTCACTCGAGTAATGAACTCGGTAATGATTTACTTCCGAGCTCATTCGTCTGCGGTAACGTCGGCCTACCTGGACGACATTCTTCAGAGGTACGGCAACGAGTTAACGCTTCAGAACGATGTTCAGAATCTTCTTCTATTGCTCCGACGTCTCGGTTTCATAGTAAACGAGGAGAAGTCGGATCTGGTGCCGTCCAAGTCATTCACTCATCTGGGAATGAGCTTCGAGACGCACAACAATCTCGTTCGTCTGCCGTTAACCAGAGCGAAATTAGTCAGTTGTTACGCTCGCTATTGTCTAAATACAGACAAAGTCACAGCGAGAGAATTTATGAGACTGATAGGTCTGTGCGGAGCCGCTGCGGATCTCATTCCGATGGGACGGCTACGCACACGGCCTCTTCAAATTTTCTTGACTCAGAATTGGAGTGTGAAAATTCATTCGCTCGATGTAGACGTTCTCTTGTCAGATCAAGTGAAACAAGAGATTCAGACTTGGGCAAACATTCAGTGGTTAACTCAAGGAGTTCCGCTGCAGTTGCCGGATCCGAGTTTTACCATTATGACGGATGCCAGTCAAACAGGTTGGGGTGCATCATTAATCCCAACGGATTCGAGATGCCAGGGTCTTTGGGATCCGCAATTCCTGGGCAAGCACATAAACATCAAGGAAATGATGTCAATTTGGCTTGCGTTACGTCACTGGATGGACATTATTCACGATGCTCATGTCCAAATCCTATCCGACAATACGACAGTAGTGGCGTATATACGGAATCAGGGAGGCACTCATTCAGTTCCGTTGTTCAATCTAACGGAAAGAATCCTTCTGTTTGCGTTGGAACATCACGTTCTTCTTTCGGTCCGTCACATACCGGGTCGTCTGAATGTGCTAGCAGACTCCCTTTCTCGAAAGGGTCGCTTGTTGCCGTCGGAGTGGACTCTCAACAAACAAGTATTCAATCAGATTTGCTACCAATGGGAACGGCCAATGATAGACTTATTTGCGACACATCTCAACAATCAGTTGCAAACGTATGTGTCCCCGTGTCCGGATCCAAGAGCATTTGCTGTAGACGCTCTATCGATCCCTTGGGACGGAATGATAGGATATGCGTATCCTCCAGCGCCGTTAATTCAACAAGTATTGCTAAAGATAAAACAATCTCAATGCAAGATTCTGTTGGTAGCATCTCTGTCGCCACAGAGACCGTGGATAAATCTACTCAGGTGTCTGTTGTGGGACCTACCGCGGAAGCTCCCTCCACGAGAGGATCTTCTTTGGCAGGGGAAGTCGCGCCAACTGCATCACAACCCGCAAGGTCTCAACCTTCACGTTTTTCCGTTGTGCGGTCCTTCTTGCATGGCAAGCACTTTACAGGACGAGCAGTGGACGCGATTTCTAACTGTAGGAGGACCTCCTCTTCGCTAAACTATGCGGCTAAGTGGAAGGTTTTCCGTCGTTGGTGTAGGGATCATTCTGTTGATATATTTGATCCCTCTATACCAGACATTGCTAACTTTCTAGTATACTTGTTTGACGAAATCAAACTGCAACCGGTTACTATAAAGGGTTATAGATCTATGTTATCTGATACCTATGCACATCATGATAGTTTACAAATTGGATCTAATGTCTCTTTATCGAAATTGGTTAGAAACTTTTCGATAAATAGACCCAGAACTCTTAGATTAATTCCTAAGTGGAATTTAGCTTGGGTTCTCCTTAAATTGAAGGAAAAGCCATTTGAACCTCTTGGGACAGTAGATTTCAAATTCTTATCTTATAAGACAGCTTTTCTCTTAGCTTTCTCTTCTGCCAGAAGAGTCAGTGAGCTTCATGCACTATCGGTGGATGATTCTCATTATCGTAGTGTTGGGAACACTATCACCTTCACTACTAACGTCGGTT
This sequence comes from Pictodentalium vernedei, assembly GCA_031216915.1. Lineage (NCBI taxonomy): Eukaryota > Metazoa > Mollusca > Scaphopoda > Dentaliida > Dentaliidae > Pictodentalium > Pictodentalium vernedei. The sequence goes on from CM062295.1 coordinate 417,620,099, forward strand.
TTTTAGCTAAGAATCAGGCTCCTAATAAATATCCGGAACCTATTGTTATTAAGGCTCTTCCGTCTTCAGACGGGCGTAGGCCTTTACTCTGTCCTGTTAGAGCACTACGTATCTATAAACAGAGATCTCAGTTCATCAGAAAGGGACGGAAACGTTTCTTTCTGTCTTTGATGCCTAATAGAAAGGACATTTCAGTCCATTCTATTGCTAGATGGATTCAGTTAACTATCCGTACTGCGTATGAAGATTTATCTTCTTCTCAGCAGTCTGTGCTTAAGATTTCTGCTCATGAAGTAAGAGCTCTTTCTACTTCCTGGGCTTATGCTAATAGTGTTGCTATTACAGATTTAATGAAGGCTGCTTATTGGTCTCAGCCATCCACATTTACTAATTTTTATCTCAGAAATATTGAGTCCATTTCTGGAGACCTGCATTGTTTAGGTCCGTTATCTGTTGCTCAGAATGTCGTCCACTAAACAGTTGCAACTATAGTTATGCAGGCTTTCTGTTCCGGCAGTGACTCCGTCCGGCTGCCCTCTTCGCTCTGGGCTATTTGACCCAGGGCAAGGGGAAGGGGGGGGGCGGGTGTTCCCTTAGGTCACCTGCTTTATAGTGAAAAGCAAGGGAATGCCTCCTCCAAGACAGTATTTCTGAGTCGCTTCCGGGATGGTTTTAAAGTGTAATATTAATGTTTAATTTCATTCATGTCTTATTTTTAAAGTGTAGCTCGGTGTGAAGCATTTGTATATGTCAAGTGTCAAACGGGCTTTAATATACAATACTCGGACACTTTTAAATGATTATAAAGAGTCTCAATTCTCTGGACTACTTTATTTATTGGCTTGTTTTAATAATAATTAGTATAAAGGTTATACTGGATATTAATAGAGAACATGAATGTTATTGTGCTCAATTATTAAGGGTAGTGTATCTTTCTAATTTAAATATTAAATAAGAAAGATACATGTAAAGCCTAATACTCCTTTTCTCCTTAAGGGGTTATCTCTTTATTTTATAATTGAGCTTATTGGATTTTCCTCTATGTCCTAGGCCCTCCAGCCTGTTTACTATTCAGCTAAGTCTGGGTCATTGGTACAGTATAAAAATGTTAAAAAATTTATAGTAATTTATATATTTTTTATACTTACCAATGACCCAGACGGGGATGGCCCTCCCTGAGTTGGGAACTCTTGCCTCCCCGCTGAGTACATAGCGCTGACCAGGCACTGCCAGTAAGAATGATATTTGGCGCCAATTTCGGGACGACTGCGTCACTGCGCATGCGCAGTAGAGTCGTATTATGGAGGTCCTTTAGGACATTATTTCTTTTTGTTTTGGATGCAAATTTTGGGGATTGGGGGGCAAAATTTGTGTTTGGCCCTGGTTTTTGTGGAGTTAGCACCAGCTAAGTCTGGGTCATTGGTAAGTATAAAAAATATATAAATTACTATAAATTTTTTAACTTTTATACTGTACCAATGACCCAGACTTAGCTGGTGCTAACTCTTAAATTCTAGGGCCAAACACAAATTTTACCCCCCAATCCCCAAAATTTGCATCTAAAACCGAAAATTACATGTCCTATATGGTCCTCCATACCTTTCCTCCACTGCGCATGCGCAGTGTCAAGGCAGTCTCGAAATTGGCGCCAAAAGTCGTTCTTTGTTTGGCCCTTCATCAGTTCACATCTGACTGATATTTGTGCTTGTAAATCTCAGTTTAAATGATGCCAGACACATAAATATAAGAGAAATGGTGGATCTAAAGAGGAAATAGAAGGATGAGAGGAAAATTCAGTGGCAGGAAATAATCAGGGCTGTAACTTAAAATTTTTTATGAAATTATGTTATGTTCCCTAATTTGGGAATTTTTTCCTCTCTCCCTTTCCTTTAAGTCCCCCCTTGCTATTCTCCCATGCTTTTGGCATATTTTTTGTAATATTATTACTAAAATTTCTTGGGAGTTTTAGCTGAATAACAGAATGAATTCTGTTCTTTTCCCCCATGTTTACATCCTCACCCAGGGGTGTTTAGGCGTAGTGTTCTGCATCTACCATCTGATATTCTGCAGTTTCTTCCCTGGAAGTCTCTGTTTTGCATCAGATAGTGTGTTATTGGTAACTGATTTCGGGCCATGGTCATCAGTGCTTGGAGTCATGTTTCTGGTGTTTATACACTTCTTGTTTACATTGACAACAGTCTCTGTGGAGGGGGATTTCTTGTCTTTGTATTAGCTTAATCATAACAAGATACATTATTATTATACGTAAGTGTTGCATTAATTTTTTAAAATATTTTTAAAATTTTTGTCCACACTTAGGCTTTTTGGGATCCATTGGGGCTTAACGTTACTTTTCAGAAACTTGGGCTTTTCTGAAAAAATATTTAAAAAAAAAAATTTTTTTTTGATTTCAATTATTTAGCTCAACTTTGGCGAAGCCAAATTTGAGCTTTTGTCATGGCCCGTCGTCCGTCTGTCCGTCTGTCCGTACGTCAACAATTGGATACGGCTCGGGCTAGAGGCCGTATTTATGAACCGATCTTTACGAAACTTCTTGGGTACCTTTGTTCTGACCATGGGACGAGAACGAGTGTTTTTGGGTGCGGTCCGAAATTCAAGATGGCCGCTAGCTGCCATTTTGTACCGACGATGCAGAAATCAGTTTTTTGTGCAGAACTTCCATATGAAAGCTCTGATTTGAATAATTTTTTGTATGAATGTTTAGTACCATGGGATACATCACATATAATACAGGTTTTTTTCTCGTGCGTAAATTGTGCAAATTAGACTAATTTTGATGTTTTTTGGTGTTACTTTCAGCACTGTAAGTGCAAATGCCAATACGGCTTGGGCTAGAGGCCGTATTTATGAACCGATCTTTACGAAACTTCTTGGGTACCTGTGGTATCACCGTGGGACGAGAACGAGTGTTTTTGGGTCCGGTCCGAAATTCAAGATGGCCGATGGCAGCCATTTTGTACAAAATTAGGTGCAATCAGATTTTTGCACAGAACATCCATATGAAAGCGCTGATTTGAATAATTTTTTGTGTGAATGTTTAGTACCATGGGATACATCACATATAATACGGGTTTTTTTCTCGTGCAGAAATTATGCAAATTAGATGAACTTTGATTTTTTCTTTGCAACTTATACACAGTAAGTACACATGTCAATACGGCTCGGGCTAGAGTCTGTATTTATGAACTGATCTTCACGAAATGTCTTGGGTACCTTTGTTATCACCTTGGGACGAGAACGAGTGTTTCTGGGTGCTGTCTAAAATTCAAGATGGCTGCCAGTGGCCATTTTGTACCGAAATTAGGTCTAATCAGTTTTTTGTACACAACTTCTATACGGCTCAGACTAGAGGCCATATTTATGAAGCAATCTTTACAAAACTTCTTGGGTACCTTTGTTATCACCGTGGGATGAGAGCGAGTGTTTTTGGGTGTGGTCCGAAATTCAAGATGGCCCCCAGCAGCCTTTTTGTACCAAAATTAGTGCAATCAGTCTTTTGTACAGAACTTCCGTATGAAAGTTTCGATTTGAATAAATTTTTGTATGAATGTTTAGTAACATGGAATACATCACATATTGTAAGGTTTTTTTTTTTCGTGCAGAAATTATGCAAATTAGATGAACTTTGATTTATTCAGTGCTACTTACACAATGTAAGCACACATGTCAATATGGCTCAGGGTAGAGGCTGTATTTATGAACCGATCTTCACAAAACTTCTTGGATACCTCTGTTATCACCTTGGGACGAGAATGAGTGTTTCTGGGTGTGGTCCAAAATTCAAGATGGCTGCCAGTAGCCATTTTGTACCAAAATTTGGTCCAATCAGTTTTTTGTCACAAGTTCGATACAGCTCGTATTTATGAACTGATCTTCACAAAACTTCTTGGGTACCTTTGTTTTCACCTTGGCACAGGAACGAGTGTGTTTTGGGGTACCTTTGTTATCACTCTGCTATGAGAACAAATATTTTGGGGTTGAGTCAGACCCACTCTGGGACTCAAAGATTTCTTTTCAGTTTAGCATCTGACTGTAGCCCACCTTTACAATACTTCACCTATACATTTGTTACAGGCAACGGTCAGTATTTATGTACAGACCGTTACAATACTTTATATGTACCTTTGTTATCAGGTCATTACCTAAATGTTTGTCATTGCTGTGTCACATACTATACATGTACATGTCTTTGTCTTGACAAGTTGAGCTACAGTGTCATTGACACTTTCATTTTTTCTATGTTAAATGGATCATGTTATTATGTATCTTTGTTTTCAGGGGTTGGTGCGAGTACTATGACTTTTTGTATTCTTTTCACAATGAAAGGATATTGTTCAAATTGTAATAAGAGGAAATCTTCCTCTGACTTTCATAATCATTGTAATTATTGTAGTCAGTGTACTCGCACTAACTCCTGTTCAGTATGTGTCAATTGGATGACAAACATTGGAAATATGTGTCACGTTATGTTGTTAGCGGGGAAAAGGCCATGCCGGTCCTTTCTCCGCAGGGTCACTCTAGTTTATCAATCTCTATTTCAGAGGAACAGGAACAGGGTGATATTTCCGTGATGTCTTCCAAAAGTGTGCCTCCGTCGTCACAGTTAAATGAAGAGCTAGCGGCAAAGTGCTCATGGAAATGCGTCAATTGCCTAAGAGGTCCCTAGTAGGATCGACGGCGTTGGCGTCCGCTAGCTCGCCCGGTGTAGCGTCCATTCATCGAATGGTTCGGCAGCCGGGTTCGTCCGTTGCGGTCCAGGAAGGAGATTTGGGTGATGCGAGCAGTATAATAGACAAAGTGCACACCCAGTGACGACGGATCAGAGGAGAGAACGGAGGAAGCCTATTAGTCCGGTTCCTAGCTCGTCCAGGTCCATCCGGGCTGCGAGCGAGAGAGGTCGTTGTGGTACAAAACGTTTCGCTTTCGGAGCATACGTCCGCCACTCGGGACGCTCCGTTATATAGACAGTCCGGAGAGACTGTCGATAAGGCTTCCTCATCCTCACGGCAGCGCACACGATCGCACCTTGGCTACATGACCACGGATATCCAGCCAGCTTCGCCAATCAGAGAATCCACGGCGACCAGGTCACGCCATCCGGTAGCCAGGGACACGAGGCCTGTAGACTCCGGACGTTCGCATAAGAGAAGTATGCAGGAGTCAACGTACACGGAGCTTCCAGCGGCAAGGCAACGTAAGACCGCTACTCCACAGGCCTCAGTGACGGACGTGCTATCCCAAATAGCACAACTTATCGCAGCATCCCAGCAAATGACAGAATCTCTGTCGGATCAGGTAATATCCGACGACGCTGGGTCGGTATGCTCCGCTGAAGCATCAGGTACGGACGACCGAGAACTTCATAGGGTCCGACAGATGGCGAAAGGGATTCGGAGGATTTCGAGCTTTCCCTTTCGGAACAACATAAGCTACTGTACATTTCATCCAGCATTATTTTCCAGAGGTTGTTTCGTCGGACCAGAATGCTGCGATGCCGGATAAGAGACTGATAGCGTCATTGGACACAAGAATTTTTTGATCGGTTCAGGGACATCTTCCCTGAGTTTCCGACACAGTCCAATAATGTCACAAGAACATTCGTATTATTGAACGACTCTATATATAAGCTTGCTACTAAACAAGCAAGTCTGTTTTCTTGTCCGCAAAAGTTTCCGTGATGTCTTCCAAAAGTGTGCCTCCGTCGTCACAGTTTAATGAAGAGCTAGTGGCAAAAGTGCTCATGGAAATACGTCACTTGTCTAAGAGGTCCCTAGTAGGATCGATGGCGTTGACGTCCGCTAGCTCGCCCGATGTAGCGTCCATTCATCGAATGGGTCGGTGGCCGTGTTCGTCCGTTGCGGTCCAGGAAGGAGATTTGGGTGATGCGAGCACTATAATAAGACAAAGTGCACACCCAGTGACGACGGATCAGAGGAGAGATCGGAGGAAGCCTATTAGTCCGGTTCCTAGCTCGTCCAGGTCCATCCGGGCTGCGAGCGAGAGAGGTCCTCTCTCGTACAACAACATCTGGGACCAGATGTTGTGGTATAAAACGTTTCGCATTCGGAGCATACGTCCGCCACTCGGGACGCTCCATTATATAGACAGTCCGGAGAGACTGTCGATAAGGCTTTCTCATCCTCCCGGCAGTGCACACGACCGCACCTTGGCTACGTGACCACGGATATCCAGCCAGCTTCGCCAATCAGGGATTCCATGGCGACCAGGTCACGCCATCCGGTAACCAAGGGACACGAGGCCTGTAGACTCCGGACGTTCGCATAAGAGAAGTATGCAGGAGTCAACGTACACGGAGCTTCCAGCGGCAAAGCAACGTAAGACCGCTACTCCACAGGCCTCAGTGACAGACGTGCTATCCCAAATAGCACAACTTATCGCAGCATCCCAGCAAACGACAGAATCTCTGTCGGATCAGGAATTATCCGACGACGCTGGGTCGGTACGCTCCGCTGAAGCATCAGGTACGGACGACCGAGAACTTCATACGGTCTGACAGGATGGCGAAAGGGATTCGGAGGATTTCGAGCTTTCCCTTTCGGAACAACATAAGCTGCCGTAGATTTCATCCGGCATTATCTTCCAGAGGTTGCTCCATCAGACTAGAATGCTGCGATGCCGGATAAGAGACTGATAGCGTCATTGGAATTTTTTTTTGATCGGTTCAGGGACATCGTCCCTGAGTTTCCGACACAGTCCAATAATGTCACAAGAACTTTCGAATTATTGAACGATGCTATATATAAGCTTGCTACCAAAACAGGCAAGTCTGGTTTCTTGTCCGCAAATGCTCTAAATCTGCCTTTCATCAATTCAAGGAATAAATTCGAAACGGCAGGACAGGGCATACTGAGAGTTCCTCGGCGTCTAGACGACGAGGCTGAAGACTTGGAATTGTCTATACCGTCGTCTATGTCAATTCCAACCACGACTTTGGAAACGACAATTATGTCTAACAGACTTAACTTAGACGCTTTATCATACGCAGACCACCTTACTAAGGCGTTATCATTACGTCTTCAAGGGAAAGAATTCCAGGATACAATCCTCAATGAGTCTTCTTTCAGGGGCAGTAGCTTATTCCATGTATAACTCCGCCCTTTCAGTGGCAAACCTGGAGTTGGTTAGACGTGACGCAGCCCTAGCTACATCCACGCGGGTGGATAGTAAGGTGAAGAATTCTCTCAGAGTCGCTTCAGTCTACGGAGAAGCTTCTCTTCGATGGCAAGCTTTCAGCAATCTATGAATTCGCTCGATATAGACGTTCTCTTGTCAAATCAAGTGTAACAAGAGATTCAGACTTGGGCAAACATTCAGTGGTTGACTCAGGGAGTTCCACTGCAGTTGCCGGATCAGAGTTTTACGATTATGACGGATGCCTGTCAAACAGGTTGGGGTACAACATTGATCCCAACGGATTCGAAGTGCCAGGGTCTTTGGGTTCCGCAGTTTCTAGGCAAGCACATAAACAACAAAGAAATGATGTCAATTTGGCTTGCACTACGTCATTGGATGAACATTATTCAGAAAGCACATGTCCAAATCCTGTCCGACAATACAACAGTAGTAGCGTATATCCGGAACCAGGGAGGCACTCATTCCGTTCCGTTATTCAATTTAACAGAAAGAATCCTTCTGTTTGTTCTAGAACACCAAGTTCTGCTTTCGGTCCATCATATTCCGGGTCGTCTGAATGTATTAGCAGACTCCCTTTCACGGAAGGGTCGCTTGTTGCCGTCAGAATGGACTCTCAACAAACAGGTATTCAATCAGATTTGCTACCAATGGGAGCGCCCAATGATAATTTATTTACGACACAACTTGCTAATCAATTGCAGACGTATGTGTTTACATGTCCGGATCTCTGAGTTTATGTTGTTAACGCTCTATTGATCTAATAGGACGGAATGATAGGATATGCGTATCCTCCTGCGCTGTTGTTTCAGCAAGTCTTGCTAAGATAAACAACCACAATACATTTCTGTTGATAGCATCTCTGTCTTCACAGAGACCGTGGGTAAATTTACTCTGATGTCTACTGTGGGACTTAACGCGAAAACTTCCTCCATGAGAGGATCTTTTTTCGCTGGGTAAAATCGTGTCATCTTCATCACAACCCGCAAGGTCTCAACCTTCACGTATCCCGTTGTGTGGTCCTTATTGCTTTGTAAGCATTGTACTAGACGAGCTTTGGACGCGATTTCTTACTGTAGGAGAACCTCTTCTTCACTATACTATGCGGCTAAAGTGGAGGCTCTTCCGTTGTTGGTGTAGGGATCGCTATGTTGATATTGTTGATCCCTCCATACTAGTCATTGCAACTTTCTAGTATACTTGTTTGACAAGATCTTCTGCAGCCTGTTACTATTAAGGTTATAGGTTATAGGTTTATGTTATCTCATACCTATGCACTCTATGATAGTTTACAATTGAGTCTTATGTCTCTTTATATAAGTCAGTTAGTAACTTTTCGATAAATAGACTTAGAATCATTAGATTAAATTTCTATACGGAATTTAACTTTGGTTCTTATTTAGCTAAGTAATCATTTGAGCCTCTGGAAACAGTAATTTTAGACAGTAATTCTGTTGGCTTCTCTTTTACTGAAGAGTCAGTGAGCTTCATGCACTATCGGTGGATGATTCTCACTTTCGTAGTTTCGGAATCACTACTTCCTTTACTATTTAGGTTGGATTTTTGCATAAGAGTCAGGCTCCTAATAAATATCTGGAACCTATTGTTATTAAGGTCCTTCCATCTTCGTACAGGCATAGGCCTTTACTCTGTCCGGTTAGAGTTTACGTATTTATAAACAGATATCTGTTTATTACTACGGGCGTAAGCTTCTTCTGTCTTTGATGCCTAATAGAAGGACGTTACGCTCCATTCTATTGCTAATGGATTCAATTAACTATCGATACTGCTTATGGTATATCATTGACTTAGCAGTTGTGCTTGAGATTTCGGCTCATGAAGTAAGAGTTCTTCTACATCTTGGGCTTACATTAATAGTGTCGCTATTATAGATTTTTGAAGGTTGCTCATTGCGCTCAGCCATCCACATTCATGAATTTTTATCTCAGAAATATCGAATCCATTTCTGGAGGCCTCTATTGTTAGGTCTATTATCTACTGCTCAGAATGTCATTCACTTAACAGTTGCTACTATAGCTAGGTAGGCTGTCTGTTTCGGCAGTGACTCCGTTCTGCTGCCCTCTTCGCTCTGGGCTATTTGACCCAGGGCAAGAAAAAGGGGGGGGGGGGGGTGTTCCCTTGGGTCACCTGTTTTACTATGAAAACAAGGGGATACCTCCTCCGGAGTTAGTAATTCTGAGCTGTTATTGGGATGGTTGTTTAGTGAGAAGTTTATGTTTTAAAAATTCATTCAGGTCTTAGTTTTTAAAGTATAGCTTTTGAATATAGCACGTGTCAACGAACGTTATTATACAATCCTCAGACACTTTTAAGGAGTATAAAGAGTCTCTATTCTCTAGACTTACTTTATTTATTTGGCTTACTTTAAAAATTATTAGTATAAGGATTATACTAGATATTAATAGAGTACATGGATGTATGATGCTCAATTTTGGAAGGTGTTGTATCTTTCTAATTTATCATAAATAAGAAAGATACATGTAAGGCCTAATACTTCTTTTTCCCTAGAGGGGATGACTCTATTTTATATAATTGAGCATATTCCAACTTGCTGTATGTCCTTGGCCCTCCAGCCTTTTTACTATTCAGCTATGTCTGGGTCATTGGTACAGTATAAAAATGTTAAAAAATTTATAGTAATTTATATATTTTTTATACTTACCAATGACCCAGACGGGGATGGCCCTCCCAGGAGTTGGGAACTCATACCTCCCCGCTGAGTACATAGCGCTTACCAGGCACTGGTTATAAGAATGATTAATTTCGGAACGTCCTTGACACTGCGCATGCGCAGTAGAGGTGAAGTGTGGAGGGCCATTCAGGACATGTTTTCTTTGGTTTTAGATGCAAATTTTGGGGATTGGGGGGCAAAATTTGTGTTTGGCCCTATATTTTTAAGAGTTAGCACCAGCTATGTCTGGGTCATTGGTAAGTATAAAAAATATATAAATTACTATAAATTTTTTAACTTTTGGTTAAAATTAATAATAGTAAAGGCATTTTGACTCTTTGTCACATTTTCAAATAATAGTGATATCCCAAATTGTTTTTAAAAATTGATAGTGACATCACTATTATTAGGCAAATTAGAGTAACACCTTCTTTACAATATCAGTAATAATACTTTTATGATGTTAGACCATTACTCCGGGTACCTTATGCAGTTGTCTTTATAATAATGTTAAAGTGATGTGCCATATCCATAAACTCATCTGACGTGAATTAACCAACTTTGTCAGTTAAACAAGAATGTGATGAACCATGAAAACTTATCCAGTATTATACAGGATTCTTGACAATGATCTTAGACTGTTTGCTCCAAATAATACAAGCCACACTGTACCTTTTGAAAGTACTGTGAATTTAGTTACTTATTCCCATTTCCTTATTCGACATTCAAAATTTGAAAAAAATCAAGGGATATTTTGGTGTTGATGGGTGGCCCCCGAGGAATAAAGAAGATTGACACCTCAACTGCCCCAATAGGATCCCAATTAGGGGCCCTACTAAGGCCCCAAAAAGGGTCAGTTACAAAATATCATTAAAGTAGGTAAATATCACGGGATATTTTGGTGTTGAAGGGTGGCCCCAGAGGGATAAAGAAGATTGACACCTCAACCACTCCAATCTGACTCCCTACTAAGGCCCCAAAAAGGGCCAGTTGCAAAATAACACCAAAGTAGGTAAAAACCACGGGATATTTTGGTGTTGATGGGTGACCCCCGAGGAATAAAGAAGATTGACACCTCAACCGCCCCAATCGGACCCCATTTAGGGCCTTCCTTAAGCCCCCAAAATGGCCAGTTACAAAATATTGCCTAAGGAGACAAACATCGCCAGATATTTTGGTGTTGGTGTGCGACACGCTAAAGAATAAAGATCCCATGGAACGCAGTCCCCAAATATGAGGATATGAGGAATGACAAATTGTGGCTCACTAACAATTTTCTCGTGGCCCTTATGACCATGAGGATATGTGGAATGGCAAGTTGTGCCTCATTGCCCTCGGGTTTTCATATAATGAAAAGGGCATCCCAAAGGCCAGCCAAGTAATAGAAAGAGATTCCACAAGTGTATCTCTATGCAACATGGTCCGTAAATATCCCAAACTGGGGCCCAACTTCCTCTTCACAGCAGGGACCAGCCGTGAGGGCGACTAGGGCGATTAAGTCGCCCTTCTAAGCCCAATGTCGCCTAGAAAAATAGTCGGGGCGATTACAAGTCGCCCTCTAAAAATTGGCCAAAATGAGAAAAGGCTGAACTGAGTGATGCGAGATTTACATGAAAACGAGTATTTTCAAAAATCGAATGTTCTCGAGTGTGATAAATGGGCATTTTAATTCGTCAAATAAACGTCCATTTATTTGAAATCACACGACAAGCTATTGTCCATTGTCGCTTTCGGCGGATTTTTTTTATTTCTATTTTGTTGCGTTCCAGTCGGTGCTTCAAGTGTCGAAACGAAAATAAGTGACTTACGCGACTCAACAAAACAACCCAGTTTGAAAGTAGGTTACGTCGCTTAGGATGCCGAAAATGTATACACAACGGACGTATTTTATAAAACATTATTTTCATTTCGATTTGCTGACGACTGTTAACTGTTGGGCTGTCTATTCCCAGAAAAACACGAATGGAATTGAAACACATGAAAAAAAGCTTTAGTGATGTCAAGAAAAGCTTTGTACAGGACACAAGTGTGCATGTGGACGATCTTGAAAAAGGGTCCTCCTAAACATCGGAATGACATGAAATGACGCGGAATGACACCGGAATGCCATAAAAATGATGCGGAATGACATTTCTTTTACAAAATACTCGACCCCAGAATGTATTTTGTTTATTAACTAACAAAGTACTTCCCAAGCAACCTTCTTACATCTGTTCTTGTTCACACTTTCAGACTTAGGGAATTATTAGCTTAGTAGACTTTGTTGAAAGGCAACCACAGGAGGGTGATGGGGGATTGGCACGAAGAAGAGGTGAGGGGTCATGAAGGAGAAGGTAGCAGTGGGGGATTTTCAGTCAATAATTACATTGTGATTTTTTAACCTGGCACAGATGCATCATAGACAACTGGACCTGGATTATTTGTACATTAATGGAGGACCATAAATTGAAAATATGAAGGGGCGGCAGGGGTGGTACATGAATATTCTTAATTTTCCCCACTTGCCTATGAAGTCTCCCTACATGACTCTGCAGTCTCCCTATTTTTTCTGGAGGGAGACTTGAAGTCTCCCTAAAATTCCCCCCTAGGCTGGTCCCTGCTTCACAGTTTACTCACCTTACCCTTACTTCCTTTCCTTCCTATCTCTAAGTCTTGGCTTACCCAAGGCCATGCCTGTTTGCTTGCTTCACCAAGCATACCAATACCACCCATTTCCCTTCCATTTTCCTATTCTTTTCTACGCTCTGGCATACCAATGGGCCTGTTGGTATCTGCTTGCTATGTCTTGCATACCAGCACTACCCATTCCCTCCAACTTCCCTATTCTTCCTAAACCCTGACATGCCCAAGGGCCTATCTGATGTCTGCTTGCTACGCCATTCATACTAACACTACCCATTCCCTCCCACTTCCCCATTTTGGTGTCTACTTATATGCATGCTAACACCACCCATTCCATTCCACTTATTCTTCCCGTAGCCATAACTTGCCAAAGGACCTGCCTGATGTCTGTCTGCTATGCCATGAGTACTAACTCCTGCAGTTGAATACTTGGGTCAGAGAGTAGTCAGAACACGCCACAAAAGTTAATTATTGTAACAAAACACTGATCTTACTCCAAGTATGGGGCTCTTTTGTTCTACCGGAGTACATCCCTCATCAATCGAAAATCCCCCTTAGGGGCCATATAACACTTCGCGCGACTCTGTTTTTGGTAACATAAAGTCAATGTCGGTGATTTGGGGTAAGTGTCGAGCTTATTTTGGTAATTTGCAAGACTCCCGTTGAATCGAACACACCCTCAGAACAGACCCCGTCCGTTTAGAGGTCATTGGGTCACATGGCAACAACAAGCTAACATAGAAACCAAGATGGTAGTCTCCAATATAGTCTCTCTCTGTAGAAAATGAACAACGGAAACACGTGTCACCCTAACCACACCTGTTGTGCATGCTCACTAAAACCACGTATCACTATCGAGATGAGGTCACAACATGTTGCTCTCCTGCACTTCTATGACAACCCACGTGACACCCACAAAACACCGCAGTATGCTGTTACTTCTGCGGTATCCCCCCCTCTCCCCCCCCCCCCCCCGCCCCCGATTAGAGGCATTTGGGTCACCTAGTGACCAGGTGCTACCATAGAAACAAGATGGCGGTGCCCTATATACAAAATGGACAACGGAAACGCGTATTAAAAAAACATGCGTAGTGACACCATGTGTCACCATGAGAATGACGTCACAACATAGCTGCTGACGTGGGTTACCATGACAACACAAGATTGCCGACCCAGTCACGTGACTAAGACGTCACTTCCGAGATCCACCACGGGGTTCACCAGATCTTGTTCGAAAGGAACGAGCACTACTACTTTGATCCATGCACATGAAATAATAAACCGTGTACATGAAATGAAAGATATAAAAACTATGCTATAGGTTATTAAGTCAAAATAGCCCCCAACCTGTGACCTTGGCATACTGGTATCCTATCATCTTAATGCTGAAATAACAATTCTGAGGTCTACTTGTTCTTGTTTGGACCTAAGTTATCTAGGACCCTATCGATACTGCCTCCTCTTCTCTTCAAGAAGGAAGGACAGGAGGGGTAAGCTAACGACCCGAGGTCCATCCTTGTTAGACCTGCTTCCCTTTTTTACCTGCGTCGACAGCGGCAGAGCAGGTCTAGTAACCGCTCGACTCCGTCCATCAGTCTGTCAGTCCATCCGTCTGTCCGTCCGTCCGAAACACTTTTTCTGTCAAAGTTTTCTTGGCTTCTATGAAAGGGAATGATTTTATATTTGCTCTGCTGCTTCATAAAGATGAGTTGTATCGTGTAAGCAATTTTCAGATTTGCCGTGCAGCCACTTCCTGTTTGCCGATACTTTGAAATTTTACTGTACCCACTGAACATTGAAATTTTCCGTCAAGGTTTTCTCGGCTTCTATGCAAGGGATTGATTTTATATTTGGTCTGCTGCTTCATAATGATGAATTGTATCGTGTAAGTAATTTTCAGATCTGCCTTGCAGCCGCTTCCTGTTTGCCGATACTTTGAAATTTTACTGTACCCACTGAACATTGAAATTTTTCGTCAAACTTTTCTCGGCTTCTATGCAAGGGATTGATTTTATATGTGGTCTGCTGCTTCATAATGATGAGTTGTATCGTGTAAGCAATTTTCAGATCTGCCGTGCAGCCACTTCCTGTTTACCGGTACTTTGAAATTTTACTGTACCCACTGAACATTGAAATTTTTCTCGGCTTCTATGCAAGGGATTGATTTTATATTTCATCTGGAGCCGGATAATGATCAGTTGTATCATGTATGCAATTTTCAAATCTACCACTTCCTGTTTGCCGATTCAATTGCATGCAGCGATGCAGGTCCAGACCCGGTATTGGTCTTGGCTTGTTAACATGTGATAGTCTGCGTAAGACCTCACATCGCTGCACTCTGGGTCTGTGACCTGTGGCAGTAAGTAGGTGTATGTATGCGTGGCAGGAGAGGGGTATCTCTTGTTGAGATGTGGGGGCGCAAAAATATGTCAGCGAAGATATAAAATTCAGATGTCTAAAAGGGCCTATAAAGCAGCCATCGAAAAGTACTTCACAATGCCAGGGGAATTTGGGATGGGACGTCACCTAAGGTTGACTGGGATGGCATGTCTAATCTTGGCAATATTATATATATTTTTGGTAGGCCCTGGGAAGGTCGGGATTAGTGGTGGGGCATGGGAAAATGCACACATTTCACCCCCAAATAGACTTACATTGCCCCCCCCCCCCCACCCCCAAAATAAATACAAACTGCCACATATGCTTTCGACCCCCCTCCCCCACCTTCCATTAGGAGTCTTCAGAACTGTTGATATAGCTTTGAAATTTGAGAATATTCAGAGAGACTCAGGCCCTTACCGATGACCTCTCTATCCTCCATTAGGCTCCAGAATCGCTCTCAAAGCTTCACAGTTAAAATTGAAAAATTTACCGAGGGAGAATAACCGTTCCCCACCAATGGCCTCACCTCCTCTAAGGAGGCTTCAGAGTCGCTTGCAGAGCTCCAAAAATTCGGGAGAGGTCCCGAATCCGGTGACTGCGCTACAGGAGGTTATGAAAGGGCATTTGCCCCGAACGCAGTTTTTGCCCCCCCCCCCCTCCCCTTTCTCTCATTTGCCCCTCTCCAAAACTGTCACATCTAGCCACCTCGCTTACACACACAGTGACTCTCTTTTCTTTATTTACATACAAAGTCAGCTGATAAACATAAATCCACTGGAATTTTGCAAGTTCGGATGCAGATACTTGTGACATTCATAAACCTTGTCTCTAAAATGTGGGTCATCCAAAAATGTGGTGAAATGTGGCTAAAAGCCACCAGAAAACTTGATTTAAATGCACAGTGATTTTTTTTTTTTGTCTGGGAGGAGACCCCCCTCCCCCCCCCCCCCTCCTGGAGAGGGCATGTCGGCTTCTCCACTCAGGACATCCCCTCTATACGAAGCATGTCCCCTACTTGAAGCCTCCAGCCTCCAGCCTCCCCCCCCCCCCCCCCCCCCCCGATATTTTTCTGGCTCTGGCTCCCAGGTCATACAAATAAGAGAGGGTGAATCACCTGCCTACACCCTTCCCTCCCTGTCTGCAGCCTTTGAGATATACCCGCATCATATCTCTCACACTCTCCATTGGAATTCTCCCCCTATAAAGGATTCTGCTTCTGCCACTGAACCGAATTCCCATGCATGGCGTGGTAATTATATATAGCAGGTCTGTCTTTTGGGACAGTGTGGGTGGGGGTCCTGACACCTTATGTTTTAATCCGTGCGCACAAAATAATAATCCGAGCACACAAATTAATAATCCGTGGTCACGAAATAATAACAGGTGCACACGAAATAATAATCCATGTAGGCGAATTAATAATCTGTACATACAAAATAATAATCTGGGCACAATGATTATTATTTCGTGTGCACGGACTATTATTTCGTGTGCGTGTATTATCATTTCGCTGCACGTTATATTTATTCTGAGTAGTATGAAATGTGCCAAATGGGCCCCATCTAGCATACCGCAGAAGTGACAGCATACCGCAGTGTATTGTGGGTGTCACGTGGGTTGTCATAGAAGCACAGGACAGCGGACAGTGTTGTGACCTCATCCCGATAGTGATTCGTGGTTTTAGTGAGCATGCACAGCGTTGTAGTAAGGGTGACACGTGTTTCCGTTGTTCATTTTCTATAGAGAGAAACTATATTGGAGACTACCATCTTGGTTTCTATGTTAGCTTGTTGTTGCCATGTGACCCAGTGACCTCTAAACGGACAGGGTCTGTTCTGAGGATGTGTTCGATTCAACTGGAGTCTTGCGAATTACCAAAATAAGCTTGACACTTATCCCAAATCACCGACATCGATTTTATGTTACCAAAAAGTCATGCGAAGTATTATATGACCCCTGAGGGGTATTTTCGATTGATGAGGGATGTACCCTTGTAGAACAGAAGAGCCCCATACTTGGAGTAAGATCGGTGTTTTGTTACTATAATTAACTTTTGTGGTGTGTTCTGACTACTCTCTGGCCCAAGTATTCAGCTGCAGGAGTTAGTACGCATGGCATAGCAGACTGGCATCTGGCAAGTCCTTGGGCAATTTTTGGCTACAGGAAGAATAAGCAAGTGGAATGGAATGGGCCGTGTTAGCATGCATAGTAAGTAGACACCAGAATGGGGAAGTGGGAGGGAATGGGTAGTGTTAGTATGAATGGCATAGCGAGCAGACATCAGGTAGGCCCTCGGGCATGTCAGGGCTTAGCAAGAATAGAGAAGTTGGAGGGAATGGGTAGTGCTGGTATGCAAGACGTAGTAAGCAGACACCAACAGGCCTGTTGGTATGCCAGAGTTTAGAAAGAATAGGAAATTGGAAGGGAAATGGGTGGTATTGGTATGCTTGGAGAAGCAAGCAAACATCAGGCAGGGCCTTGGGCATGCCAAGACTTAGAGGCAGGAAGGAAAGGAAGTAAGGGTAAGGTGAGTAAATTGTGAAGTGGAAGTTGGGCCCCGGTTTGGGATATTTACGGACCATGTTGCATAGAAATACACTTGTGGAATCTCTTTCTATTACCTGGCTGGCCTTCAGGATGCCATTTTCATTATATGAAAAGCCGAGGGCAATGAGGCACAACTTGCCATTCCACATATCCTCATGGTCATAAGGGCCACGAGAAAATTCTTAGCCACAATTTGTCATTCCTCATATCCTCATATTTGGGGATGGGGTTCCATGGAATCTTCTTTATTCTTCTCATGTCGCACACCAACATCAAAATATCTGGCCATGTTTGTCTCCTTAGGTAATATTTTGTAACTGGCCCTTTTGGGGGCCTAAGGAGGGCCCTAAATGGGTCCAATTGGGGCGGTTGAGGTGTCAATCTCCTCTATTCCTCGGAGGCCACCCATCAACACTAAAATATTACATGATTTTTACCTACTTTGGTGATATTTTGTTACTGGCCCTTTTTGGGGCCTTAGTAGGCCCTATTTGGGGCGGTTGAGGTGTCAATCTTCTTTATTCCTCGGGGGCCACCCATCACACCAAAATATCCTGTGATGTTTACCTACTTTATTGATATTTTGTAACTGGCCCCTTTTGGGGCCTTAGTAGGGCCCCTAAATGGGGTCCGATTGGGGCGGTTGAGGTGTCAATTTTCTTTATTCCTCGGGGCCACCCATCAACACCAAAATATCCTGTGATTTTTACCTACTTTGGTGATATTTTGTAACTGGCCCTTTTTTGGGCCTTATTAGGCCCCTAAATGGGATCCGATTGGGGCAGTTGAGGTGTCATTCTTCTTTATTCCTCGGGGGCCACCCATCAACACCAAAATGTCCCGTGATATTTTCCTACTTTTGTGATATTTTGTAACTGGCCCCTTTTGGGGGACTTAGTAGGGCCCCTAAATGTGGGGCGTTTGAGGTGTCAAATCATCTTTATTCCACGGGGGCCACCCATCAACACCAAAATACACCATGTTTTTTACCTACTTAGGTGATATTTTGTAACTGGTCCTTTTTGGGGCCTTAGTAGGGCCCCTAAATGGGTCAGATTGGGGCAGTTGAGGTGTCAATCTTCTTTATCCCTAGGGGGCCACCCATCAAAACCAAATTATCCCGTGGTTTTCACCTACTTTGGTGATATTTTGTAACTGGCCCTTTTTGGGACCTTAGTAGCACCCCTAAATGTGGTCCGATTGGGGCGTTTGAGGTGTCAATCTTCTTTTTTCCTCGGGGGCCACCCATCAACACCAAAATATCCCATGTTTTTTAGCTCAACTTGACAAAGTCAAGCTGAGCTATTGCCATCACTTCTCGTTCGTCGGCGTACGTACGTACGTTAGTATGTTAGTACATTAGTACGTTAGTACGTACGTCCACAATTTCCTTTGGCACACCTCACAGGTCGCATTTATGATTAGATGTCTTTGAAACTTGGTATGCTTGTTTGGGGTGACCTCTAGATGGGAGCTATCGATTTTCTTCAATTTCCGTCAAAAAATGTTGCCACGGCCAACGTTCGTAGAACTTAGTTTAGTCAAACCACAATATTTCCCTTTGGCACACCCTACAGGGCACATTTATGATTTGATTGCTTTGAAACCTGGTATGCTTATTTAGGGTGACCTCTAGATGGGAGCTATCGATTTTCTTCAATTTCCGGCAAAAAATGTTGCCACGGCCAACGTTCGTAGAACTTAGTTTAGTCAGACCTCAATATTTCCCTTTGGCACACCCTACAGGGCACATTTATGATCAGATTGCTTTGAAACCTGGTATGCTTGTTTGGGGAGACCTCTAGATGGGAGCTATCGATTTTCGTCAATTTCTGTCAAAAAATGTTGCCGCGGCCAACGTTCTTAGAACTTAGTTCAGTCAGAAGACTCAATATTTCCCTTTGGCACACCCTACAGGGTACATTTATAATCGGATTGCTTTGAAACCTGGCATGCTTGTTTGGGGTGACCTCTAGATGGGAGCTATCGATTTT
Organism: Pictodentalium vernedei; assembly: GCA_031216915.1. NCBI lineage: Eukaryota > Metazoa > Mollusca > Scaphopoda > Dentaliida > Dentaliidae > Pictodentalium > Pictodentalium vernedei. The sequence goes on from CM062295.1 coordinate 417,639,509, forward strand.
CTTCAATTTCCGTCAAAAAATGTTGCCGCGGCCAACGTTCTTAGAACTTAGTTTAGTCAAACCACAATATTTCCCTTTGGCACACCCTACAGGGCACATTTATGATTTGATTGCTTTGAAACCTGGTATGCTTATTTAGGGTGACCTCTAGATGGGAGCTATCGATTTTCTTCAATTTCCGGCAAAAAATGTTGCCACGGCCAACGTTCGTAGAACTTAGTTTAGTCAGACCTCAATATTTCCCTTTGGCACACCCTACAGGGCACATTTATGATCAGATTGCTTTGAAACCTGGTATGCTTGTTTGGGGAGACCTCTAGATGGGAGCTATCGATTTTCGTCAATTTCTGTCAAAAAATGTTGCCGCGGCCAACGTTCTTAGAACTTAGTTCAGTCAGAAGACTCAATATTTCCCTTTGGCACACCCTACAGGGCACATTTATGATCGGATTGCTTTGAAACCTGGCATGCTTGTTTGGGGTGACCTCTAGATGGGAGCTATCGATTTTCTTCAATTTCCGGCAAAAAATGTTTCCGTGGCTAACGTTCTTAGAACTTAGTTTAGTCAAACCACAATATTTCCCTTTGGCACACCCTACAGAGCACATTTATGATTTGATTGCTTTGAAACCTGGTATGCTTATTTAGGGTGACTTCTAGATGGGATCTATCGATTTTCTTCAATTTCTGGCCAAAAATGTTGCCACGGCCAACGTTCGTAGAACTTAGTTTAGTCAGACCTCAATATTTCCCTTTGGCACACCCTACAGGGCCCATTTATGATCAGATTGCTTTGAAACCTGGTATGCTTGTTTGGGGAGACCTCTAGATGGGAGCTATCGATTTCCGTCAATTTCTGTCCAAAAATGTTGCCACGGCCAACGTTCTTAGAACTTAGTTTAGTCAGAAGACTCAATATTTCCCTTTGGCACACCCTACAGGGCACATTTATAATCAGATTGCTTTGAAACCTGGCATGCTTGTTTAGGGTGACCTCTAGATGGGAGCTATCTATTTTCGTCAATTTCCGTCAAAAAATGTTGCCGCGGCCAACGTTCTTAAAACTTAGTTTAGTCAGAAGACTCAATATTCCCCCTTTGGCACACCCTACAGGGCCCATTTATGATCGGATTGCTTTGAAACCTGGCATGATTGTTTGGGGTGACCTCTAGATGGGAGCTATCGATTTTCTTCAATTTCCATCAAAAAATGTTGCTGCAGCCAACATTCTTAGAACTTAGTTTAGTCAGACTACAATATTTCTCTTTGGCTCACCCTACAGGGCACATTTATGATTAGATTGCTTTGAAACCTGGTATGCTTATTTAGGGTGACCTCTAGATGGGAGCTATCGATTTTCTTCCATTTCCATCAAAAAATGTTGCCACGGCCAACGTTCTTAGAATTTAGTCTAGTCAGACCACAATATTTCCCTTTTGTACACCCTACAGGGCACATTTATGATCAGATTGCTTTGAAACCTGGCATGCTTGTTTGGGGAGGCCTCTAGATGGGAGCTATCGATTTTCTTCGGTTTCTGTCAAAAAATATTGCCACTGGCAAAAAAAATGACATTGGTACCAATGATCTTCAATTTTGCCATTTCATTTATAACTTACCAAGTTCAAGTTTGTCAAGTTGAGCTACAGTGTCATTGACACTTTCATTTACCTGCTTTGGTGATATTTTGTAACTGGTCCTTTTGGGGCCTTAGTAGGGCCCCTAAATGGAGTCTGATTGGGGCGGTTGAGGTGTCAATCTTCTTTATCCCTAGGGGGCCACCCATCAACACCAAAATATCCTGTGGTTTTTACCTACTTTGGCAATATTTTGTAACTGGCCCTTTTTGGGGCCTTAGTAGGGCCCTTAAATGGGGTCCAGTTGGGGCAGTTGAGGTGTCAATCTTCTTCATTCCTCGGGGGCCACCCTCCACACCAAAATATCATGTGATTTTTACCTACTTAAGTGATATTTTGTAACTGGCCCTTTTTGGGGCCTTAGTAGGACCCCAATTGGGGTGGTTGAGGTATCAATCTTCTTTATCCCCCGGAGGCCACCCATCAACACCAAAATATCCAGTGATATTTACCTACTTTAGTGATATTTTGTAATTGACCCTTTTTGAGGCCTTAGTAAGACCCCTAAATGGGGTCAGATTGGGGGCGGTTGAGGTGTCAATCTTCTTTATTCCTCGGGGCCACCCATCAACACCAAAATATCCCGTGGTTTTTACCTACTTTGGTGATATTTTGTAACTGGCCCTTTTACGGCCTTATTAGGCCCCTAAATGGGGTCAGGCTGGGGCGGTTGAGGTGTCAATCTTCTTTATTCCTCGGGGGCCACCCATCAACACCAAAATATCCCATAATATTTTCCTACTTTTGTGATATTTTGTAACTGGCCCCTTTTGGGGTCCTTAGTAGGGACCCTAAATGTGGGGCGTTTGATGTGTCAATCTTCTTTATTCCTTGGGGGCCACCCATCAACACCAAAATATCCCATGTTTTTTACCTACTTAGGTGATATTTTGTAACTCGTTCTTTTTGGGGCCTTCCTAGGGCCCCTAAATGGGGTCCGATTGGGGTGGTTGAGGTGTCAATCTTCTTCATTCCTTGGGGGCCACCCATCCACAGCAAAATATCCCGTGATTTTTGCCTACTTTGGTGGTATTTTGTAACAGGTCCTTTTTGGGGCCTTAGTAGGGCCCCTAATTGGGGTTTGATTGTGGCGGTTGAGGTGTCAATCTTCTTTATTCCTTGGGGCCACCCATCAACACCAAAATATCCCTTGATTTTTTTCGAATTTTGAATGTCGAATAAGGAAACAGGAATAAGTAACTAAATTCACAATACTCCTTTTGAACATGTCAGTCATGTGTAACTACCAAATACCTTTCTCGGACTCATGTAATTCCATTGCATCCATTTGACTAAATCTGGTGGCCATAGGTAAACCAACTGCTGGCTTGTGTGGTGGTTTCTTGTATTGTAAATAGACTATACAATTTTTAGCTCGTCTTGACAAAGTCAAGCTGAGCTTATCTAATCACTCTCCATCTGCCGTCCAGTGTCTGTCGATCTGTCTGTCATCTGTAATCACCATGTTTTGGTCTTCTCCTCCAAAACCACTGGGCCAATTCAAGTGAAAGTTTGTGTGAGTGATGGTCCCGAAGGGACATTGCATTTTTGTTCAAGTCAACATGCCCAGCCCCATAGGGAGTGGGTGGTGGAGAATGCTTCAAAATATTTTTAAAATCTTATTCTCATGAAGCAGTAGATACAATCACTTGATATTTGAGCTTATCTAATCACTCTCCATCTGCCATCCAGTGTCCGTCGATCCGTCTGTCATCTGTCAACACCATGTTTTGGTCTTCTCCTCCAAAACCACTTGGCCAATTCAAGTGAAAGTTTGTGTGAGTGATGGTCCCAAAGGGACATTGCATTTTTGTTCAAGTCAACATGCCCAGCCCCATAGGGAGTGGGTGGTGGAGAATGCTTCAAAATATTTTTAGTCGAGTTGTGACGAAGTCAAACTCGACTTATAGTTTGGTGAATGGCGGGCGGGCGGGCGGGCGGACGGGTGGGCGGGCGGGCGGTCTGGCGGGTGGGTGGGCGAGCGGGCGGGCAGGCGGGCGGGCGGGCGGGCGTAAACAATTGGTTTCCGGATGATAACTTGATAGTGGTTCAACTCACATTCATTAAACTTCATACGTAGGTTGGTCTTGGTGGGAGGAAGAACCCTATTGATTTTGGACATGCTACGTCGAAGGTCAAGGTCACAGTGACCTTGAACATAGTAAATCTTAAACAATTGGTTTCCGGATGATAACTTGATAATGGTTCAACTCACATTCATGAAACTTCATAGGTAGATTGGCCTTGGTGAGGGGAAGAACCCTATTGATTTTGGACTCGCTACGTCAAAGGTCAAGGTCACAGTGACCTTTAACATAGTATATCGCAACAATTGGTTTCCGGATGATAACTTGATAGTGGTTCAACCTAGAGTCATGAAACTTCATAGGTGTGTTGGCCTTGGTGCGAGGAAGAACCCTATTGATCTTGGACTCACCAGGTCAAAGGTCAAGGTCACAGTGACCTTGAACACAGTATATCGCAACAATTGGTTTCCGAATGATAACTTGATAGTGGTTCAACCTAGAGTCATGAAACTTTATAGGTGTGTTGGCCTTGGTGCGAGGAAGAACCCTATTGATCTTGGACTCACCAGGTCAAAGGTCAAGGTCACAGTGACCTTGAACATAGTATATCGCAACAATTGGTTTCCGGATGATAACTTGATAGTGGTTCAACCTAGAGTCATGAAACTTCATAGGTATGTTGGCCTTGGTGCGAGGAAGAACCCTATTGATCTTGGACTCACCAGGTCAAAGGTCAAGGTCACAATGACCTTGAACATAGTATATCGCAACAATTGGTTTCCGGATGATAACTTGATAGTGGTTCAACCTAGAGCCATGAAACTTTACAGGCGTGTTGGCCTTGGTGCGAGGAAGAACCCTATTGATGTTGGACTCACCAGGTCAAAGGTCAAGGTCACAGTGACCTTGAACATAGTATATTGCAACAATTGGTTTCCGGATGAGAACTTGATAGTGGTTCAACCTAGAGTCATGAAACTTCATAGGTGTGTTGGCCTTGGTGCGAGGAAGAACCCTATTGACCTTGGACTCGCCAGGTCAAAGGTCAAGGTCACAACTTGACATTGGATCTGTGATCCTGAGCGGCATTTTTAAAATCTTATTCTCGTGAAGCAGTAGATACAATCACTTGATATTTGAGCTTATCTAATCACTCTCCATCTGCCGTCCAGTGTCCGTCAATCCGTCTGTCATCTGTCAACACCATGTTTTGGTCTTCTCCTCCAAAACCACTGGGCCAATTCAAGTGAAAGTTTGTGTGAGTGATGGTCCCAAAGGGACATTGCATTTTTGTTCAAGTCAACATGCCCAGCCCCATAGGGAGTGGGTGGTGGAGAATGCTTCAAAATATTTTTAAAATCTTATTCTCATGAAGCAGTAGATACAATCACTTGATATTTGAGCTTATCTAATCACTCTCCATCTGCCGTCCAGTGTCCGTCAATCCGTCTGTCATCTGTCAACACCATGTTTTGGTCTTCTCCTCCAAAACCACTGGGCCAATTCAAGTGAACGTTTGTGTGAGTGATGGTCCCAAAGGGACATTGCATTTTTGTTCAACTCAACATGCCCAGCCCTAAAGGGAGTGGGTGGTGGAGAATGCTTCAAAATATTTCTAAAATCTTATTCTCATGAATCAGTAGATACAATCACTTGATATTTGTTATGGAGTTTCCTTTTGAGGTGTAGAATTAAGTTTGTTCAAACGAAGTTCGTGAAGCAATATTTGGCTTTGTAATGGGAGGGGTAAGATTTTTGACTGAGTGGAATGACTCGATATACTCAACACTAAGGTCCAATATCACAGAACTAGAAAAAGGGGTCTCGGTATAATTCTGATGGGTGACTTTAATGGACACATAGGTGATAAGGAAGAAGGCATAGAAAATCAATAATCGACTACATTCTCACAGATATCGATTTGTGGAGGGAGGTGATATGGGTAGAAGTGGATGATGAGGGTAAAATGGAGGTGGATAGTGCTCACAACTTGATTACAATGACGATCAGGGCCAAAAACCTAGTAAAAAGCAAAGGAAGCTTCAAGGAGATTTGGGAACTCAAAAAGAATGCTGACTGGGCGAAGTTCGAAGAAAAACTGAAACCAAAGCTTGCAACCGTACACAAGGGGAGCTGTGTCCAGAAGATGGGTGACGCCATAGTTGCGAGCCTAGTGGAGGCAGGGAAGTAAAGTGTAGGAAAGATTAGGTTGCCAACACAGGAACTTGGGTACAGAATGAACAAAGAACTAAAAAGGGCCATAAAGAATAGAAAAGCTAAATGTGCTGCATACAGGAGAAGTGGAAAACTCAAGGGAGCAGAAAGCAATGAGGCCACGGTAGCAAAGGAAGAATACCAACAAGCACGAAATAAAGTAAATAAGATTAAAGACGATAATCGGAGGGAGCAAATTGCAGTCTTATTATGACGATAAGGACGACAGGGGGGTGGGGGGAGGGTCGAGTTCGAACATATTTTGGAAATGGGTGAATAAACATAAGAAAGGAAGTAACCCACAGAGTATTAAAGTAGATGGCAGAGTTACAGACGAGCAAGGTCAAATTGCATTAGAACTCGTCAAGCACTGTGAAAAGGTAAACGATAAGCGATGGGGCATGGGGAACCCACCAGTGTGTCCGAACCGGGTCAAGGAAAATCTATTGAACTTCGTGTGCAGTAAAATTAAAACGGAGGAGGTTCAAAAGGTGATCTCAAAATTAAGGAATGGAAAATCGGGAGGGGTGGATGAAATTCCTCACAAGTTTATCAAAAAAAGGGGGAGAGGAACTCTTCGAAAGCAGCCTCACTGCCCTATTCAATTTAACAATAGAAAAACAAGAGGTCCCAAATGAGTGGAGAGAAAGCAAAGTGACATTTATTCACAAAAAGGGGGAAAAGACGTTTTGGATAACTATCGAGGGATCTCTGTCAGTAGCAACATTGGAAAAGTTTTCTGTAAAGTCCCATATGGGAGATTAGAGGAGGTGATTGAGGAGAAGGGTTTTTTGGGAGAAATCCAGAATGGCTTCAGGAAGGGAAGGAGAGTCACTGACCATCTTTTCACGATATCCCAAATGATAGAATCCACGAAAGCAAAAAATAAAAAGATGTTTATGGCTTTTTTGGATGTTAAAAAGGCATACAATCGAGTATGGAGGGAGGGTATGTGGCGCAAGCTTGAGGCTCTAGGCTTGGGAGGCGAGTTTGTTGGAATTATGAAAGCATTATATAAAGATGTACAGAGTGAACTCAGCCTGGGAAACATAACAACAAAACGTTTGCCTATGCAGATAGGCCTAAAACAAGGGTGTATCCTTTCGCCAATTCTTTTTACATTGTACATCAAAGGTTTAGGAGATAACTCCTGCATAACGACGAGGGGATAGCAGTTGAGGACTTAAAGATACCAGGGCTATTTTTTGCAGACGATATGGTGCTAGTGTCAGAAAGCGAAGAGGGGCTAGTGAAAATGCTGGGAATTGTTGGGAAATATGGGAGCAAATGGAGACTCGAACTTAATGAAAGCAAGAGCAAAGTTATACCTGTGGGCTGCAAAGTGGACCCCACTCAAAGGTGGAGAGTGGGTGAGTTCTGCATTCCGGAAGGTAGCAGCAAACTTCTTAGTGTAGGAGAGGCAGGTGACTACGAATATCTGGGGGTAAATATAAACATCACAGGAAGAGGCATCTACCGAAACCACACAAATAAATTGATTTTGAAGTGGAAGCAAATCCTTAACCAAATGAAACTTATAGGGAGAAACAGTTTCAATAAGGGTTTCGTGGGGAAAACCAATTGGGAAATGGTGGGTCTGCCAAGTATAACACACGGTACAGAAGTGGTACCCCTAAACCAGATGGCTGAAAAGAGCTTGGAAATCCTGCAGAACGATGCAGGCTGATGGATAACGGGGTCGAGTAATGCCGCAGCACTAGAAGCAATCAGGGGTGAGCTTGGTGGATGAGGATCAAGGACAGGATAGACCTATTGAAACTCGTTTATCTTAATTATTTGGTAAATCTCCTTGACAGCCAGTGGTGTAAAGTAATGTTCCTGAGAATTTTCAACTTAAATATCAAGACGGGTGGATGGTCCAAGTGAGAGAGCTGGTAGAGAACTACTCATTGGAGATCTCGGACCTAGACATTGGGGCAAACCAGGGTAAAAAACTCGTCAGAGAAAGGGTCATGGAGGATAGTAACCGTAATTGGCGGAAGGGGATCAAATCAAAGAGGTCTTTGGGTGGCCTGCGTGATAAAGAGATGCCTGGTTTTGAAGAGTACCTTGATGGCACCTTTGGGGGGCTCACTGTTGTTCAAGTTGAGGTCACGGCTCCTGGAGCTGAGGGGAAAAATTGGGAAAAACAATGAAAAGGAGTGCCAGATGTGTAATTTGGGCGTGGTGGAGACCCTGGAACACTTTCTTCTAGAATGCCCAAAATACCAGTCTAAAAGAATAAGATTCACTGGGAGTATAATGTGGAAGTGGGATGGGAGAATAAAGGACATGTGGTTAGGGGGGGACTCAAAGGAGAGGGTTAATATGCTAATCGGAGAGATTGGGAAGAATGGGGCAAGGGATGTCATCAATCAGTTCGTCTCTGAGTGTTGGGAGGAGATAAGAAGTGTGGGAATAGGGAGGCAGTTGGGGGTACAGGGGTAACCAAGGCCTTCTCATCCGAGAACCACGACAAATCAGCGGCTGGCCAAAGTTTTATTATTATTATTATTACTATGTTAGCCCAAATTTCAACTTAGTGCAATATTAGGAAAATTTTTATACTGTACCAATGACCCAGACTTAGCTGGTGCTAACTCTAACAAAACCAGGGCCAAACACAAATTTTGCCCCCCAATCCCCAAAATTTGCATCAAAAACAAAAAGAAATCATGTCCTAAAGGACCTCCATACTACGCCTCTACTGCGCATGCGCAGTGACGCAGTCGTCCCAAAATTGGCGCCAATTATCATTCTCTGTTTGGCCCTTCATCAGTCAACATCTCACTGATCTTTGTGCTTGTAAATCTCAGTTTAAAGGATGCCAGACACGTAATTTTTGGAGAAAATGTGTTTCTAAGGAGGATAGAAGGAGGAGAGGAAAAAGAAGAGGCAAAAAATAATCAGGGCTGTACTTAAAATTTTTTGATGAAATTATGTTAAGTTGCCTATTTTCGAGGCATGGGCCTCTTGTCATTCTTGCTAATTGTTGCACTGCTTATTCAGTGTTTCCTCTCCCCTAGCCTTCTAAAGTCCCCCCTGGCAATTCTCCCATGCTTTTGGCATATTTTTGAGAAATTTCATTTCTAAAATTTCCTGGGAGAGTTGCTTGGTTACAGAATGTTTTCTGTTATTTTCCCCATAGTTACGTTTTCACCCATGGGTGTATAACGTTTGTGTTCTGCATCTTCCATCTGATGTTCTACAGATTCTCCCCTGGGAGTCTCTGTTTTGCATCAGATAGAGTGTAATTGATGACTGATTCCGGGCCAGTTTTTTCAGTGCCTGGAGTCATGTTTTCTAGTGTGTTCACACTGTTTGTTTTCATTGGCAACAGCCTTTTTTGAGGGGGGCTGTTTGCCTTTGTGGTAGTTTATCTCATTATAAGATACATTTATATTATCCGAAAGTGTCTCATTAATTATTTTATATAATTTAAAATTTTTGAACAGACTTTGCCATCGGATCCATCGGGGCTCAACGTTACTTTTCAGCAACTTGGGCTTCTCTGAAAAAATATTTTTTCAAAATTATTTTGTTTTGCAATTGTTTTTTCATTTATTAATGGATCATGTTATTATGTATCTTTGTGTCAGGGGTTTTTGCGAGTAACTAGGACTTATTGTTGTTCTTTCACAATGAAGGGACGTTGTTCAAATTGTAATAGGAAGAAATCTTCCTCTGACTTTCATGATCATTGTATTAATTGTAGTCAGTGTTCTCGCATTAATCCCTGTCCTATATGTGAACATTGGGATGAGAAACATTGGAAACGTGTGTCACGATATGTTATTTCTGGAGAAAGAGCGATGCCGGCTCTTTCTCCGCAAGGTCACTCTACTCTCTCAGTTTCTATTTCAGAGGAACCAGAACAGGGTGATGTTTCCATGTTATCTTCTTCAAGTGTGCGTCCGTCGTCACAAATGAATTCAGAGCTAGCGGCAAAAGTGCTCATGGAGATTAGACAAATGTCGTCCGCTAGCTCGCCCGGTGTAGCGTCCATTCACCGAATGGTTCGGCAGCCGGGTTCGTCCGATGCGGTCCAAGAGGAAATTTTGGGTGATGCGAGCACTATAAACATAATAGATGCACACCCAGTGACGGCGGATAGTAAGCGAGAACGGAGGAAGCCTTTTAGTCCGGTTCCTAGCTCGTCCAGGTCCAGCCGGGCCGCGAGCGAGAGAGGTCCCTCTCTCGTACAACAACATCTGGGACCAGATGTTGTGGTACAAAATGTGTCTTTAGCGGAGCATACGTCCGTCGCTCGGGACGCTCCGTTGTATAAGCAGTCCGCAGAGACTGTTAAGGCTTCCTCTTCGCGTCAGCGCACACGACCGCACCTTGGCTGCGTGACCGCCGATATATTACCAGCTTCGCCGATGAAGGATTCTTCGGCGACCAGGTCACACCATCCGGCAGCCAGGGATTCGAGACCGATGGACTCCGGACGTTCGCATAGGAAAAGTATGCGGGAGCCATCTGATGCGGAGCTGCCCTCGGCGAAGCAGCGAAAGACTGCGCCTCCGCAGGTCTCGACGCCGGACATTCTTGTGCAGATAGCACAGCTTATCGCAGCATCCCAGCAGCCGACAGAAACGGTGTCGGATCGAGAATTATCCGACGGCGCTGGGTCGGTACGCTCCGCCGAAGCATCAGGGGCGGACGACTGGGAACATCGTGAGGTCCGACCGGATGGTGAAAGGGATACGGATGACTTGGAGCTATCCCTTTCGGAACAACATAAAGCTGCCGTGGACTTCATCCGGCACTTTCTCCCTCAAGTTGTTCCGTCGGGCCAGACTGCTGCGCTTCCGGACAAGAGAATTATAGCGTCATTGGACTCTGAATTTTTTGAGCGGTTCAGGGACATCGCTCCCGAGTTTCCGTCGCAGTCCAATAATGTTGCTAGAACATTTGAATTATTGAACGACGCTATATTTAAACTTGCTTCCAGGACGGGGAAAGCAGGTTTCTTGTCCGCTAATACTCTCAACCTGCCTTTCATTAATGCAAGGAATAAATTTGATACGGCAGGACAGGGTATACCGAGAGTTCCTCTGCGTATGGACGACAAGGCGGAAGACTTAGAGCTATCATTACCGTCGTCAGCTTCTATTCCAACCGCGGTGTTGGAAACAGCTATTGCGTCTAACAGAGCCAATTTAGATGCCTTATCTTACGCAGATCACCTTACTAAGGCGTTATCACTGCGCCTTCAAGGGGAAGAGTTTCAGGATATACAATCCTCTTTAAGACTTCTTTCAAGGGCAGTAGCTTATTCCACGTGTAACTCCGCCCTTTCAGTGGCAAATCTGGAGTTGGTTAGACGTGACGCAGCCCTAGCTACATCCACACTAGTGGATTCTAAGGTGAAGAACTCTCTTAGAGTCGCTTCGGTCTCAGGAGAACTTCTCTTTGACGGCAAGCTTTCCGCTATTTATGATAAAATTAAAAAGAAAGCTAATGATTCTCTGTTGTTCAGATCGGCTCCTAAGAAGTCGGATACAGCAGACACGAATAAGACAGGCACTTCTGGGTCTAATGCGCCCAAGAGAGGTTCCTATAGAGGTTCCGGTGCGTCCTCTTGGTCTTATTCGAGAGACCGTCAGGATAGCGACTCTCGTTCGGGACGTCCTTCAGGCCGGGACAATCGGTCGGACGCCCCGAGGTCGACGAGGCGAGGTGCGGGTCGTGGAAGACGTGGTTTCTCCTACCGCAGGCCTCGCAGGTCCAGGAGGTGATGGCTTAAACCTCTATCGCGTTCCGGTTGGCGGAAGGTTGTCGAGTTTTTCACAAGAGTGGGCGTCGATTACGGACGACCCTTGGGTGAGAGGAGTGACTTCGGAAGGTCTAAAGATATCCTTCAAACGAAAGCCACCATTAACTCGAAGTCCAAAGTGGACTCATCTTCCGTCAAATCCACAGAAAAGAGACGCTCTGTTATCAGAGGTGCAGTCTCTTTTAATGAAGAACGCGGTAGAGGTCGTAGAAAACCAGGAATCTCTGGGATTCTACAGCCATCTGTTTCTGGTTCCGAAACCAGACGGCTCGTTCCGTCCAGTCATAGATTTGAGCTGGATAAACAAGCTGATCGTCGCTCCGAAGTTTTATATGGAGACGATTCGATCGGTCAGAGCGAGTATTCGGGTGAACGATTATGCAACGAGCATAGATCTCAAAGATGCGTACTTTCACGTCATGGTACATCCGACATTCCGAAAGTATCTACGCTTTGCAGTCCTGGGAGTGGTGTATCAATTCCGGGCGATGTGCTTCGGATTGAATCTAGCACCCTGGGCTTTCACTCGGGTAATGAACTCGGTAATGATCTACTTCCGAGCTCATTCGTCTGCGGTAACATCGGCCTACCTGGACGACATTCTTCAGAGGTACGGCAACGAGTTAACGCTTCAGAACGATGTTCAGAATCTTCTTCTATTGCTCCGACGTCTCGGTTTTATAGTAAACGAGGAGAAGTCGGATCTGGTGCCGTCCAAGTCATTCACTCATCTGGGAATGAGCTTCGAGACGCACAACAATCTCGTTCGTCTGCCGTTAACCAGAGCGAAATTAGTCAGTTGTTACGCTCGCTATTGTCTGCACGCAGACAAAGTCACGGCGAGAGAATTTATGAGACTGATAGGTCTGTGCGGAGCCGCCGCGGATCTCATTCCGATGGGGCGGCTACGCACACGTCCTCTTCAAATTTTCCTGACTCAGAATTGGAGTGTGAAAATTCATTCGCTCGATGTAGACGTTCTCTTGTCAGATCAAGTGAAACAAGAGATTCAGACTTGGGCAAACATTCAGTGGTTAACTCAAGGAGTTCCGCTGCAGTTGCCGGATCCGAGTTTTACCGTTATGACGGATGCCAGTCAAACAGGTTGGGGTGCATCATTAATCCCAACGGATTCGAGATGCCAGGGTCTTTGGGATCCGCAATTCCTGTGCAAGCACATAAACATCAAGGAAATGATGTCAATTTGGCTTGCATTACGTCACTGGATGGACATTATTCACGATGCTCATGTCCAAATCCTATCCGACAATACGACAGTAGTGGCGTATATACGGAATCAGGGAGGCACTCATTCAGTTCCGTTGTTCAATCTAACGGAAAGAATCCTTCTGTTTGCGTTAGAACATCACGTTCTTCTTTCGGTCCGTCACATACCGGGTCGTCTGAATGTGCTAGCAGACTCCCTTTCACGGAAGGGTCGCTTGTTGCCGTCGGAGTGGACTCTCAACAAACAAGTATTCAATCAGATTTGCTACCAATGGGAACGGCCAATGATAGACTTATTTGCGACACATCTCAACAATCAGTTGCTGACGTATGTGTCTCCGTGTCCGGATCCAAGAGCATTTGCAGTAGACGCTCTGTCGATCCCTTGGGACGGAATGATAGGATATGCGTATCCTCCAGCGCCGTTAATTCAACAAGTATTGCTAAAGATAAAACAATCTCAATGCAAGATTCTGTTGGTAGCATCTCTGTCGCCACAGAGACCGTGGATAAATCTACTCAGGTGTCTGTTGTGGGACCTACCGCGGAAGCTTCCTCCACGAGAGGATCTTCTTTCGCAGGGGAAATCGCGCCAACTCCATCACAACCCGCAAGGTCTCAACCTTCACGTTTTTCCGTTGTGCGGTCCTTCTTGCATGGCAAGCACTTTACAGGACGAGCAGTGGACGCGATTTCTAACTGTAGGAGGACCTCCTCTTCGCTAAACTATGCGGCTAAGTGGAAGGTTTTTCGTCGGTGTAGGGATCATTCTGTAGATATATTTGATCCCTCTATACCAGACATTGCAAACTTTCTAGTATACTTGTTTGACGAAATCAAACTGCAGCCTGTTACTATAAAGGGTTATAGATCTATGTTATCTGATACCTATGCACATCATGATAGTTTACAAATTGGATCTAATGTCTCTTTATCGAAGTTGGTTAGAAACTTTTCGATAAATAGACCCAGAACTCTTAGATTAATTCCTAAGTGGAATTTAGCTTGGGTTCTCCTTAAATTGAAGGAAAAGCCATTTGAACCTCTTGGGACAGTAGATTTCAAATTCTTATCTTATAAGACAGCTTTTCTCTTAGCTTTCTCTTCTGCCAGAAGAGTCAGTGAGCTTCATGCACTATCGGTGGATGATTCTCATTATCGTAGTGTTGGGAACACTATCACCTTCACTACTAATGTGGGTTTTTTAGCTAAGAATCAGGCTCCTAATAAATATCCGGAACCTATTGTTATTAAGGCTCTTCCGTCTTCAGACGGGCGTAGGCCTTTACTCTGTCCTGTTAGAGCACTATGTATCTATAAACAGAGATCTCAGTTTATCAGAAAGGGACGGAAACGTTTCTTTCTGTCTTTGATGCCTAATAGAAAGGACATTTCAGTCCATTCTATTGCTAGATGGATTCAGTTAACTATCCGTACTGCTTATGAAGATTTATCTTCTTCTCAGCAGTCTGTGCTTAAGATTTCTGCTCATGAAGTAAGAGCTCTTTCTACTTCCTGGGCTTATGCTAATAGTGTTGCTATTACAGATTTAATGAAGGCTGCTTATTGGTCTCAGCCATCCACATTTATGAATTTTTATCTCAGAAATATTGAGTCCATTTCTGGAGACCTGCATTGTTTAGGTCCGTTATCTGTTGCTCAGAATGTCGTCCACTAAACAGTTGCAACTATAGTTATGCAGGCTTTCTGTTCCGGCAGTGACTCCGTCCGGCTGCCCTCTTCGCTCTGGGCTATTTGACCCAGGGCAAGGGGAAGGGGTGGGGGGGCGGGGGGGCGGGTGTTCCCTTAGGTCACCTGCTTTATAGTGAAAAGCAAGGGAATGCCTCCTCCAAGTCAGTATTTCTGAGTCGCTTCCGGGATGGTTTTAAAGTGTAATATTAATGTTTAAATTCATTCATGTCTTATTTTTAAAGTGTAGCTCGGTGTGAAGCATTTGTATATGTCAAGTGTCAAACGGGCTTTAATATACAATACTCGGACACTTTTAAATGATTATAAAGAGTCTCAATTCTCTGGACTACTTTATTTATTGGCTTGCTTTAAAAATAATTAGTATAAGGGTTATACTGGATGTTAATAGAGAACATGAATGTTATTGTGCTCAATTATTAAGGGTAGTGTATCTTTCTAATTTAATATTAAATAAGAAAGATACATGTAAAGCCTAATACTCCTTTTCTCCTTAAGGGGTTACCTCTTTACTATATAGTTGAGCTTATTGGATTTTCCTCTATGTCCTAGGCCCTCCAGCCTGTTTACTATTCAGCTAAGTCTGGGTCATTGGTACAGTATAAAAATGTTAAAAAATTTATAGTAATTTATATATTTTTTATACTTACCAATGACCCAGACGGGGATGGCCCTCCCTGGAGTTGGGAACTCTTGCCTCCCCGCTGAGTACATAGCGCTGACCAGGCACTGCCAGTAAGAATGATAATTGGCGCCAATTTCGGGACGACTGCGTCACTGCGCATGCGCAGTAGAGGCGTAGTATGGAGGTCCTTTAGGACATGATTTCTTTTTGTTTTGGATGCAAATTTTGGGGATTGGGGGGCAAAATTTGTGTTTGGCCCTGGTTTTGTTAGAGTTAGCACCAGCTAAGTCTGGGTCATTGGTAAGTATAAAAAATATATAAATTACTATAAATTTTTTAACTTTCTTTAAAAATCTTCAGATCTATCAGCCAGAATGCTTTCATATTTGGTATAAAACATCTCTAGGGGGGTCAGACTCAACTTTGTTCAAATCGAGGGCCTGGGTTAATATTTGGGCTCCCTATGGGAACCAGAATTGGCCATGCAGTTGAAGAATTAGAAATTTTGTATTCAGTACCCTCTGGAGGTGTGTAACTAAGATTAATCCACATAGGTTGTATCAAGGGTCTTCATAGGGGAGGTCCACTTTTTACATTATGATCAGCTGAAGAAAAGGCATGATGCTTGAACTATTTTGGTCACTCCTGAGGGGGCTCAAGGATTGACAATGTATCCTATGGAGATGGATTGCTTGATGTAGATTCATTCTTGGACTCTGTTTATATTGTGTTCTGTTCAAGGTGAGTGCTTCAGTCTCCGTAGGGCCTCTTGTTTACAAAATCTTTAACCAAGTCAAATATGTTCATTAACTATTTACCTAGAGGAACGGCCAAAACCAACAGCGCTATTCATAAAAATTATCATTCAGTTCTCAATATTTTTTCATTTTTTTGTCTTGAAAGCACAGTTTATGATCCTTCATTGGAAAGAGCTCATTGAGATTTTCCAAAAAAGGGTCATAAGCTATGTTTTTGACACAAAAAATGATAAAAAGCTAATTGTTCAAGAATTTTGCTTGCAGGTGTCATCTATCTTTCGTGTTAGGTAAAGGGTTAACAAAATTAAACTAATGAGGCATGACCAAATTGTTTCTGCAACTTGATTATATTTTCCTTGGTAATATTTTCAAGACATGCAGACAAAACAGAAGATTTAAAATTCAGATAATTGGTATCGTTAGATTCAACAGGATTACACAAACTAACACAATAGTGTCCACAAAAATTAATTCCAATTTCCCAATATTATACCCCCACAAAACGAAGTTTAGGGGGGTATATAGGAGTCAACTTGTTGGTTGGTCAGTCTGTCGTCATTGTCGGTCCGTTGCAATTTGTGGAGCGAACTACTTGCACAGTTTTAGTCGTATTTTCATGAAACTTCACAAAAATGATCAACATGATGAGGGGAAGTGTGTGACATAATTTTTTTCCAGTTTGTATTCAAGATGGCCAACTGGCAGCCATATTGGATTTTGCAAAATACTTGTGGAGCGAACTACTTCTATAGTTTTTGCTGCATTTTCATGAAACTCAATATAAATTGATCGACATGATGAGGAGCAGGGCGTGACATAATTATTTTTTTCTAGATCGGATTCAAGATGGCCGACTGGTGGCCATATTGGATTTTACAAAATGCTTGTGGAGGAACTACTTCTACAGTTTTTCATGCATTTTCATGAAACTCAATATAAATTGATTGACATGATGAGGAGCAGTGCTTGACATAAATTTTTTCCAGATCAGATTCAAGATGGCCGACAGAGGCCATAATGGATTTTGCGAAATACTTGTGGAGCAAACTACTTCTACAGTTTTTTCTGCATTTTCATGAAACTCAATATAAATTGATCAACATGATGAGGAGCAGTGCATGACATATATTTTTTCCAGATTGGATTCCTGATGGCCGACTGGAGGCCATATTGGATTTTACAAAATACTTGTGGTGCAAACTACTTCCACAGTTTTAGTTGCATTTTCATGAAACTTCACCAAAATGATCAACATGATGAGGAGCAGTGCGTGGCATAATCTTTTTTCTGATCGGATTCAAGGTGGCCAACTGGCAGCTATATTGGATTTTATTTTTACTTAAAAAAATTGAATGCCCCTTTTCAGTCACCCACACTAGGGAGTATGACACGGTGGAGGTATACTGGGCGACAAACCATCTCTAGATTCCAAGCCTTTTTGCTTTATCACCTCAGATGTCAAGTTTGGTTTGAGCTTCTTCAAAGACAATTTACTGAGTAGTAATGGAATATCACAATCAACCGCCTCAGTTGAAATCTAATAATTATGTAGTGTGAAGAGGGACATTGTATTCCCACCATTAATAATCCTGTTTTTGGCTCACCAACGTTAGTTGTGTGAACCTATGGCATAGCCCTCATGTCGGCGTCGGCGTCCGCTCTCAAATATTTTGAACTTTTGTGTACAGGTTTTGATTTTTTGGCTTTTCAAATTTTTTTTTAGTTTCAGCATATTGCTATAGTGGTTCACTATAACATTTAACTCTTTTCCAGGGTATTTTGTTGTAATTTTAACCCCTTGAATAGATTTTTAGACTTATTTTGACGTTTGCGTGCAGGTTTTCATGGGTTTTTTTTTTTCCTTTCTTCCAAGTATAGAGTTTCTGCATATTGCTATGGTGGTTCACTATAACATTTAACTCTTTTCCAGGGTATTTTGTCTTAATTTTAACCCCTTGAATAGATTTTTAGACTTATTTTGACGTTTGCGTGCAGGTTTTCATGGGTTTTTTTTTTTCCTTTCTTCCAAGTGTAGAGTTTCTGCATATTGCTATGGTGGTTCACTATAACATTTAACTCTTTTCCAGGGTATTTTGTCTTAATTATAACCCTTTGAATCAAATTTTAGACTTATTTTGATGTTTGCGTACAGGTTTTGATGTTTTTTTTTCCTTTCTTCCAAATGGAGATTTACCTTGCAGCATATGTCCATGCTTTCTATTGTATGTAAACATGCATCTTAGGGCTATGTTTGTATTATTTAACCCTTTTCCTGCTGAATTACATCAATTTTGGACTTTTATGTACAGCTTTTGGACTTAGGCTTACAGTTTCTTACTTTTATGTACAGGTTGTGATAAAAAAAAAACAATTTCAAGTGAGGCTGACCTCACTGCATATTGCAGTGGTGGTTATTACAACATTGATATCTTTCCAGTGCATTTTTAAAAAAATGTTAACCCTTTGAATAGATTTTTAGACTTATTTTGACGTTTGCGTGCAGGTTTTCATGGTTTTTTTTTTTTTCCTTTCTTCCAAGTGTAGAGTTTCTGCATATTGCTATGGTGGTTCACTATAACATTTAACTCTTTTCCAGGGTATTTTGTCTTAATTTTAACCCTTTGAATCAAATTTTAGACTTATTTTGATGTTTGCGTGCAGGTTTTGATGTTTTTTTTTTCCTTTCTCCCAAGTGGAGATTTACCTTGCAGCATATCTCCATGCTTCTTAGGGGTTATTATTATATTATTTAACCCTTTAGCTGCTTATTTTCTTTAATTTTGGACTTTTGTGTGCAGGTTTTAAACTTTTTTTTTTACTCCAGCCACCCGTTTACATTGGCCACCTGTTGGTGAGCCATGGGGTACTGATACCCCCTCTAGTTTATCCATTGTGCGATGGTGGATTTTGCAACTAGCTTGTGTGGTTGAACATAGCTAAGGCCAAAAAAAAAAAACGTACTTGTTTCTGATTGCAGACCGACTGGGAAAAAGTTGGCAATCTGGAACAAGTGTGCCGGGTGCTGACCTGAGAACACCCATTATCATGATGCCGCAGCGAAGTATTTTTATACAACAACCAATGGCCCAGACTAGCTGGTGCAAACTCGAAATTATCAAGGGCCAAACACAAATTTTGAACCCCCCAATCCCCAAAATTTGCATACAAAACCGAAAATTAAAAGTCCTATCTGGCCCTCGTTACTTTTACTCTCTGCGCATGCACAGTGGTTAGGAACAGACCAGAATTGGCACCAACATCATTCTTTGTTTGGCCCTAAAGTCAGTAACAATCAGCTGACATCTGTACTTTAAAATCTCCTTTTTTGAGAATGCCAGACACAAATCAGTGCAAGAATTGGTGGATCCAAGGCTGTTAATGGATGATGGAAGTGAACTATGGTGGTTTCAGACGTTCAGGGCTGTAACTTTATAATAATTATAAAAATTATTTCATGTTTCCCATTTTCGGGACATACACCTGACGTCATCATTATGCTAATGATTATTCCACTGTTTCTTCAGTATTCCTTCCCTATCCTTCCATGAACCCTTCCTGTTGAACTTCTAGGTTTTTTGGCTATTTTTTATTGAAATTTTTTATTATATTTCTTGGGAGGTTAACGTGTATTACAGAATATTTATTCTGTTTATCCCCATGGTTATGTCCTCACCCTAGGGGTGTTAGGACGTTTTGTCTTGCATCTTCTATCAGATGTATCATTTTTTCTTATTGTGATGATCCAGCTTTGCATCTGGTAGCATTTAAATTGGTTTCTGACTGGACCTTTTTGTGCCTGACTTCTTGTTTCCGGTTTTTTCCTTGACGTTGTTTGCATTGGCAACGTCTTAAATATATGTAGTATTTCATTAGCTTAACTTGACATAGTCAAGATAAGCTATTGCCATCACGCGTGCGGAAGTCTGTGAGTCTGTTAGTCAATTAGTCTGTGAGTCTGTTCACATTTTCCTTTAGCACGGGCTACACCCCGCAGTTCTTGTCTGATTGTCACAAAATTTCATATGCAAGTTTGGGGTCATGTCTAGATGAGAATGTCCCCTTTTGGTCGCGATCGGGCAACCGATATGGCTGCCCGAGCCCAAAACCAGAAAACCATTAGCACAGTCTACAGGTCGTATTTATGAAGGGATTTCATTGTAACTTGGTAGGATGCCTCTGTATAATGCCTAGATGAGAACGTCCCCTTTTGGGCATGACCTGTCAACCGTGATGGCTGCCCAAGCCCGAAATCCAAAAACTTTTAGCACAGTCTGCAGGTCATGTTTAATATGGAGGGATTTTATTGTAACTTGGTAGGATGACTCCTTATGATCTCTAGATGAGAATTTTCCCATTTGGGCGTGATCTGCCAACCGTGATGACTGCCCGAGCCCAAAACCTGAAAACCTTTAGCACAGTCTACAGGTCATATTTATTGAGGAATTTCATTGTAACTTGGTGGGTTGACTTCATACAATGTCTAGATGAGAAAGTCACCTTTTGGTCCTGATTGGGCAACTGTGATGGCTACAGGGACCCGAAGCCCGAAAACTTTTCATTGTAACTTGGTAGGATGACTCCAAATAATGTCTAGATGAGAACGTCCCATTTTGATAGCGATCATTCAGCCTTGATGGGTGCCCAAGCCCAAAAACCTTTAGCATAGGCAAAAGGTCATATTTATGGAAGGATTTCATTGTAACCTGTTGTGTTGACTCCATATAATGCCTAGATGACGACATCCCCTTTTGGTCATGATTGGTCAATTGTGATGGCTACAGGTGCCCGAAGCCCGAAAACCTTGAGCACAGTGTACAGATCATATTTATAAAGGGATTTCAGTGTAACTTCATAGGATCACTCCTGATGATGCCCAGATGAGATTGTCCCCTTTGGTTGTGATCATTCAACCATGATGGCTGCCCGAGCCCAAAGCCTGAAAACCTTTAGCACAGTCTACAGGTCATATTTATGAAGAGATTTCATTGTAACTTGGTAGGTTGACTTCATATAATGTCTAGATGAGAACTTCCCCTTTTGGGCAGGATTGGGCAACTGTGATGGCTACAGGTGCCAGAAGCCCGAAAACCTTGAGCACAGTGTAAGGTCATATTTATAAAGGGATCTCAGTGTAACTTCGTAGGATCACTCCTGATGATGCCCAGATGTGATTGTCCTCTTTGGTTGCGATCATTCAACCATGATGGCTGCCCGAGCCCAAAGCTCGAAAACCTTTAGCACAGTCTACAGGTCATATTTTGGTAGGTTGACTTCATATAATGTCTAGATGAGAACGACCCCTCTTGGGCAGGATTGGGCAACTGTGATGGCTACAGGTGCTTGAAGCCCGAAAACCTTGAGCACAGTGTACAGGTCATATTTATAAAGGAATTTCAGTGTAACTCCGTAGGATCACTCCTGATGATGCCCAGATGAGATTGTCCCCTTTGGTTGCGATCATTCAACCATGATGGCTGCCTGAGCCCAAAGCCCTAAAACCTTTAGCACAGTCTACAGGTCATATTTATGAAGGGATTTCATTGTAACTTGGTAGGATGACTCCAAATAATGTCTAGATGAGAACATCCCCTTTCGGTCACGATCATTCAGCCTTTATGGCTGCCCGAGCCCAAAGACCTTTTGCATATTCTACAGGTCGTATTTATGGAAGGATTTCATTGTAACTTGTTAGGCTGACTCCATATAATGCCTAGATGATGACATCCCCTTTTGGTCATGATTGGTCAACTGTGACGGCTACAGGTGCCCGAAGCCCAAAAATATTGAGCACAGTCTACAGGTCATATTTATGAAGGGATTTCATTGTAACTTCGTAGGATCACACTAGATGATGCCCAGATGAGAATGTCCCCTTTTGGTTGCGGTCATTCAACCATTATGGCTGCCCGAGCCCGAAGCCTGAATACCTTTAGCACAGGTCATATTTATGAAGGGATTTCATTGTAACTTGGTAGGTTTGACTTTATATAATGTCTATATGAGAACGTCCCCTTTTGGACACGATTGGGTAACTGTGACAGCTACAGGGGCCTGAAGCCCAAAAACCTTTAGAACAGTCTACAGGTCATAATTATGAAGGGATTTCATTGTAACTTCGTAGGATCACTCCAGATGATGCCCTGATGAGAATGTCCCCTTTTGGTTGCGATCATTCAACCATGATGGCTGCCCGAGTCCAAATCCCGAAAACCTTTAGAACAGTCTTCAGTTCATATTTATGAAGGGATTTCATTGTAACTTGGTAGGTTGACTTCATATAATGTGTAGATGAGAACAGCCCCTTTTGGACACCATTAGGCAACTGTGACGGCTACAGGGGCCCAAAGCCTGAAAACCTTTAGCACAGTCTACAGGTGATATTTATGAAGGGATTTCATTGTAGCTTGGTAGGATGACTCCAAATAATGTCTAGATGAGCACGTCCCCTTTTGGTCACGATCATTCAGCCTTGATGGCTGCCCGAGCCCAAATCCCCCAAACCTTTAGCATAGTCCATAGGTCATATTTATGGAAGGATTTCATTGTAACCTGTTAGTTTGACTCCATATAATTCCTAGATGATGACATCCCCTTTTGGTCGTGTTTGATCAACTGTGACGGCTTCAGGGGTCCGAAGCCCGAAAACCTTGAGTACAATCTACAGGTTATATTTATGAAGGGATTTCACTGTAACTTCGTAGTTTCACTCCAGATGATGCCCAGATGAGAATGTCCCCTTTTGGTTGCGATCATTCAACCATGATGGCTGCCCGAGCCCAAAGCCCAACAACCTTTACCACAGTCTACAGGTCAAATTTATGAAGTGATTTCATTGTAACTTGGTAGGTTGACTTCATATAATGTCTCGATGAGAACGTCCCCTTTGGACGCAATTGAGAAACTGACGGCTCCAGGGGCCTCGAAGCCCGAAAACCTTTAGCACAGTCTACAGGCCATATTTATGAAGGGATTTCAATGTAACTTGATAGGATGACTCATTTTGGAATAATTTCACTGTAACTTTCGTTGATATACGTTATCTGTGGGGGCCACATACATTAACTGTGAGGTCATATTAACCCACCCCTCAGCTCTTTAGTACAGTGTACACCTCATATTATTTTTTATCAAAAACATAGCATACAGGGAACAGAAATGGACATATTCCCATTTATCACAATTCTTGTCTTATTTCATAATCCTTTCATAAACATTGAACATTGTCCTTTTCATCAAACACAACACACAAGTTAAGCTTCAGTATCATTGTCACTTTCATTTATATTACTGTAGAGTTACTTTAGGATACATTGATTTTTATTCCGGTAGTGTTGCTCATAATATTTATCCCCGCATTTTAAAAAATGCGGGGATATTGTCATGATCTCCGTCCGTACTTCCGTACGTCCGGTTTTGTAATTCAAAATGCTGTAACTTTCTACAGTTGTTCGATAGGGTCTGTGCAACCCAAAAATACAACTTTTAAATTTTTGTGCCACCAGGTGGCTTCTGTGGAGCCACTTAAAAAATGCGTTATTTTTTCCCTTTTTTGCTGAATAATCCCAACCTATGTAATTCGGAGTTCTAAAATTACACTAGGGTGTTGCTAAATGATCTGTAGATATGTAGGAAGGGTTCGGATTTTTCGGGTGCTACGTGGCTGTGCCACCCTAGCCACTTTTGTGTTTTCTTAGACCGTTTCCGGCAAAAGGCTCGTAGGATATGTAATTCGAAATGCTAAATCTATGCTCAGATGTTGCAGTAGGGTCTATAGATGCGCACGAAGGTTTCTGATTTTTCAGGTGCCACGTGGCTGTGCCACCATAGCCACTTTTGTGTTTTCTTAGACCGTTTCCGGCAAAAGGCTCGTAGGATATGTAATTCGAAACGCTAAATCCATGCTCAGAAGTTGCAGTAGGGGCTATAGATGTGCAGGAAGGTTTCGGATTTTTCGGGTGCCAAGTGGCTGTGCCACCGTAGCCACTTTTGTGTTTTCTTGAACCGTTTCCGACGAAAGGCTCGTAGGGTATGTAATTCGAAATGCTAAAACCATGCTCATATGTTGCAGTAGGGTCTCTAGATGCACACGAAGGTTTCAGATTTTTCGGGTGCCACGTGGCTGTGCCACCGTAGCCACTTTCGTGTTTTCTTAGATCGGTTCCTGCGAAAGGCTCATAGGGAATGTAATTCGAAATGCTAAAACCATGCTCATATCTTGCAGTAGGGACTATAGATGCGCACAAAGGTTTTGGATTTTTCGGGTGCCACGTGGCTGTGCCACAGTAGCCACTTTTGTGTTTTCTTAGACCGTTTCCGGCAAAAGGCTCGTAGGATATGTAATACGAAACGCTAAATCCATGCTCAGATGTTGCAGTAGGGGCTATAGATGCGCAGGAAGGTTTCGGATTTTTCGGGTGCCACGTGGCTGTGCCACCGCAGCCACTTTTGTGTTTTCTTGAACCGTTTCCGGCGAAAGGCTCGTAGGGTATGTAATTCGAAATGCTAAAACCATGCTCATATGTTGCAGTAGGGTCTATAGATGCACACAAAGGTTTCGGATTTTTCGGGTGCCACGTGGCTGTGCCACCGTAGCCACTTTCGTGTTTTCTTAGATCCTTTCCGGCGAAAGGCTCGTAGAGAATGTAATTCGAAATGCTCAAACCATGCTCATATGTTGCAGTAGGGACTATAGATGTGCACAAAGGTTTCAGATTTTTCGGGTGCCACGTGGCTGTGCCACTTTAGCCACTTTTATGTTTTCTTAGACCGTTTCCGCCAAAAGTCTCGTAGGGTATGTAATTCGAAATGCTAAAACTATTCTCAGATGTTGCAGTATGGTCTGTAGATGCGTACGAAGGTTTGGGATTTTTTGGGTGCCACGTGGCTGTACCACCGTTGCCACTTTTGTGTTTTCTTAGACCTTTTCCGGTGAAAGGCTCGTAGGGTATGTAATTCGAAATGCTAAATCCATGCTCAGATGTTGCAGTATGGTCTATAGATTCGTACGAAGGTTTCGGATTTTTCGGGTGCCACGTGGCTGTGCCACCATTGCCACTTTCGTGTTTTCTTAGATCGTTTCCGGCGAAAGGCTCCTAGGGTATGTAATTCGAAATGCTAAAACCATGCTCAAATGTTGCAGTAGGGTCTGTAGATGTGCACGAAGGTTTCAGATTTTTCAGGTGCCACGTGGCTGTGCTACCATTGCCACTTTTGTGTTTTCTTAGACCGTTTCCGGCGAAAGGCTCCTAGGGTATGTAATTCGAAATGCTAAAACCATGCTCAAATGTTGCAGTGGGGTCTGTAGATGCGCACGAAGGTTTTGGATTTTCCAGGTGCCACGTGGCTGTGCCACCATTGCCACTTTTGTGTTTTCTTAGACAGTTTCCGGTGAAAGGCTCCTAGGGTATGTAATTCGAAATGCTAAAACCATGCTCAAATGTTGCAGTGGGGTCTGTAGATGCGCACGAAGGTTTCGGATTTTTCAGGTGCCACGTTGCTGTGCCACCGTTGCCACTTTTTTGTTTTCTTAGACCGTTTCCGGCGAAAGGCTCCTAGGGTATGTAATTCAAAACGCTAAAACCATGCTCAAATGTTGCAGTGGGGTCTGTAGATGCGCACGAAGGTTTCGGATTTTTCAGCTGCCACGTGGCTGCACCACCATTGCCACTTTAGTGTTTTCTTACACCGTTTCCGGTGAAAGGCTCCTATGGTATGTAATTCGAAATGCTAAAACCATGCTCAAATGTTGCAGGAGGGTCTGTAGATGTGCACGAAGGTTTCAGATTTTTCAGGTGCCACGTGGCTGTGCCACCATTGCCACTTTTGTGTTTTCTTAGACCATTTTCGGCGAAAGGCTCCTAGGGTATGTAATTCGAAATGCTAAAACCATGCTCAAATGTTGCAGTGGGGTCTGTAGATGCGCACGAAGGTTTCGGATTTTTCAGGTGCCACGTGGCTGTGCCACCATTGCCACTTTTGTGTTTTCTTAGACAGTTTCCAGTGAAAGGCTCCTAGGGTATGTAATTCGAAATGCTAAGACCATGCTCAAATGTTGCAGTGGGGTCTGTAGATGCACACGAAGGTTTCGGATTTTTCAGGTGCTACGTGGCTGTGCCACCATTGCCACTTTTATGTTTTCTTAGACCGTTTCCGGCGAAAGGCTCCTAGGGTGTGTAATTCAAAACGCTAAAACCATGCTCAAATGTTGCAGTGGGGTCTGTAGATGCGCACAAAGGTTTCAGATTTTTCAGCTGCCACGTGGCTGCGCCACCATTGCCACTTTCGTGTTTTCTTAGACCATTTCTGGTGAAAGGCTCCTAGAGTATGTAATTTGAAACGCTAAAACCATGCTCAAATGTTGCAGTAGGGTCTGTAGATGTGCACGAAGGTTTCAGATTTTTCAGGTGCCACGTGGCTGTGCCACCGTTGCCACTTTTGTGTTTTCTTAGACCGTTTGTGGCAAAAGGCTCCTAGGGTATGTAATTCGAAACTCTAAAACCATGCTCAAATATTGCTGTGGGGTCTGTAGATGCGCACGAAGGTTTCAGATTTTTCAGGTGCCACGTGGCTGTGCCACCGTTGCCACTTTTGTGTTTTCTTAGACAGTTTCCAGTGAAAGGCTCCTAGGGTATGTAATTTGAAACGCGAAAACTATGCTCAAATGTTGCAGTGGGGTCTGTAGATGCGCACGAAGGTTTCAGATTTTTCAGCTGCCACGTGGCTGCGCCACCATTGCCACTTTCGTGTTTTCTTAGACTGTTTCCGGTGAAAGGCTCCTGGGGTATGTAATTCGAAATGCTAAAACCATGCTCAAATGTTGCAGTGGGGTCTGTAGATGCACACGAAGGTTTCGGATTTTTCAGGTGCCACGTGGCTGTGCCACCGTTGCCACTTTTGTGTTTTCGTAGACCGTTTCTGCTGAAAGGCTCCTAGGGTATGTAATTTGAAACACTAAAACCATGCTCAAATGTTGCAGTGGGGTCTGTAGATGCGCACGAAGGTTTTGGATTTTTCAGGTGCCACGTGGCTGTGCCACCGTTGCCACTTTTGTGTTTTCTTAGACCATTTCCGGCGAAAGGCTCCTAGGGTATGTAATTCGAAATGCTAAAACCATGCTCAAATGTTGCAGTGGGGTCTGTAGATGCGCACAAAGGTTTCGGATTTTTCAGCTGCCACGTGGCTTTGCCACCGTTGCCACTTTCGTGTTTTCTTAGACCGTTTCCGGTGAAAGGCTCCTAGAGTATGTAATTCGAAATGCTAAAAGCATGCTCAGATGTTGCAGTAGCGTCTGTAGATGTGCACGAAGGTTTCAGAATTTTTGAGTGCCATGTGTCTGTGCCACCGTTGCCACTTTCATGTTTTCTTATACCGTTTCCGGCGAAAGGCTCCCAGGGTACATGTATGTAATTCGAAAAGCTAAAACCATGCTCAAATGTTGCAATGGAGTCTGTAGGTGCGCACGAAGCTGTATCACCTGTGCCACTGAATATGATTTTAGTGTGTCATATAATACATTTCATCTTTGTATCAAGCATTCATACAAAGTCAAGGATGCAAATGCGGGGATACACTATAGTGTGCTTTGCACACAAGTGACACCATCTAGTTGGATTTTGTCCACACTTAGGCTCTATCGGGATGCCCTTGGGCTCATTATGTTCCCTTTGGGAACTTAGCCATTTTTCTTTTTTTAAATTTCAAAAAATTTTTAATTTAATTTTGATTGCGATTATTCATGTATCTTTATCATATATTTTGTTGTGTAGTTTGTAGGAGTGCTATCGACTTTGTCTTTCGATTGTAATTCTGAAATCTTACTGCTCCAAATGCAAAGCGAGGAAGTCTTCCTCAGATTTACATGCTAGTTGCCTTGCCTGTAGTCGATGTACTCCTGCGGATTCTTATCTACTGTGTAGCATTGGCATGACAGATGTTGGAGACGGGTGTCGCGAGGTGTTGTTGGCAGTGAGGTTCCTATGCCAGAACTCTCACCGTAATATAATTCAAGTTTTTCAGTTTCTATTTTCAGAGGAACATGAACATGGTGATGTTATTGTGACACCCATCCAAAGTGTGCAAATAGAGCTCGCTGCAAGGTGCTTTTGATATTAAGCAAGGGATAAGGCCTCTAGTTAGTGTTTTTAATCCCTTGCAAGCAGCCAGCTCAACCGGTGAAGTGGTTACTGCGTCTGTGGGAGCCGTGACACCGGGTATGTCCGTTGCGGTTGAAGGAAGTGTAGATTTGGGTAGTGTGAGCACCTTAAAAACAGAAGCTCACCCAGGGATGATGGGAATAGGGAGGAAGTCTGCAAGTTTCTTGTTGGGAGGCTTGGTGAGGTCTGACAAGGCCGCAAGCAGGAGAGGCCCCTCTAACCTAGCAAATTCTGGGGCCAGAGGTTGTTATGAGAAACTTGCACAAGCCGGAACCAAGTTTTATTTTCGGGAGACTTGGCGAGGTCTGATAAGACAGCAGGTGGGAGAGGTCCCTCTCTAACCCAACAACATTTGGGGCCAAATGTTGTTTGGAGAAACTAGCTTGAGTTGGAGCATTCATCCGGTTGGAACGCTCCGTCTAGTCTGGTGCCTGGGTCGGCTTCAGTCACAGCGTTCCTCTGCTACATTATAAAAGCACACACAACCGCATGCTAGGTACCTGACTTAGGATATCCAGCCAGTTGCGTGAAGACAGAGCCAGTCTTTGCCCGTGAAGTCGGACCATCTGGTAGCTAGCGATCCGAGGCTTTGTTTATCGAGACATTCGGAGAAGAGATCTATCTCCGAATCTTAGTCCCAGGAGTAGCAAGCGGCGGAAAAAAGATAACCGCTACTCCTCAAGTCTCGGTAACGGACTCGCTATCGCAGATTGCACAGCTGGTCGCAGCATCCCAGCAAGTGCAAGAGCAGACTCTGGTGGTGAGCTGTCGGACGGTGCTGGGTCGGTACAATCATCTGTTCATGCAGATGCATATGACCGAATGTCACAGCTGAATCAGTCAGATGGCGAAAGGGACAAGGAAGAGGATTACCCTTCCCTTTCGGAACAGCATATGGTAGCAATGAATTTTATTTATCAATACTATACTGATTTTGACTTTGTTCCATCTGATCAGCAAACTGCGACTACTATAGAGAAACCGCTGTCGTCTCGACAGGTGTCGGAGGCCTTCGGCCATGTTATCGACGCCATATTCACCTCTCTAATGCTAAGAGGAAGGCGGTTTCCTATCGACATCTTCAATAATATACCGTTCCTTGGACTGCGTTCATTTAAAAATGGTTGGAATGTTCAGAGAGCTCCTATGCATTTAGATAAGCAGGGGATGAAAATATGTCCCTACCTGCATCATTCAGTATACGCTCGGAAGTGATGGAGTATGCTATTTCATCCAATAGAGCGAATCAGGACGTGATGTCCTACACAGATCACCTCACCAGAGCTATGACGCAATGTCTTAATGGGAAGGAATTTGAGGATGTTGTTCCTCGCATAGAGTTCTTTCCAGGGCAGTCATGTATGCCACGTACAATTCCGCCCTGACAGTGGCAAATTGGGAGTTGATCAGATGTGATGATACCGTTGCGTTGTCATCACTTATAGATGACAAGGTGAAAAGCTCTCTCCGAGTTGCTTCGGTCTGCGGATACACTCTATTTAACGATGAGCTTTCATTAGTCTATGAACAGGCTATAAGAAAGCTTCCAATACACTGCTACTGAAGTCTGCGCTTCAGCAGACTGGGGTAAGCGAGGTCCTTCCACTTATTCAGTTAAGTAATCTCCTCAATGGGGTACAATAAACCCTCTTATACTTACTCAGGTGGTCGTCAGTATAGTGACTCAGAAAAGGGGCACAGGTCTGATCCAGACTATAGGTCAGACGCCCCTAGACGACAGGACGAGGTTCTTCGCAGGAAGGACGTGGTTTCTCCTTCCATAAGCCTTGTTAGTCGTACAGGTGATAAATAAGACCTCTATTGCTTACCAGTTGACGGACGGTTATCAACTTAGTGAGAAACTGGGTTTATGTCATGGAAGATCAGTGGGTAAAGTGGTGTATTTATTTATTTATATGTTTATGGGTGTTTAAGGTCACATACTTATGCATAATGGTTAATCGTGACCGTGACAGTTTTACGGGTGGAGGAAGCCGGAGTACCCGGAGAGAACCACTGAGCAACGATGAGCAGCTGCCAGCTCCCCAACATCATAACTCCACACTGCAGCACAGGGAGGGTTAGATTGGTTGAAGACATGCGCACCATCGACATGCAGTACGCCTTAGTACACAGCGTCATTGTGCCCCCATGTGGACAATCAGGGTTAAGTGCCTTGCCCAAGGACACAACGCGTGAGTCCGAATCGATCGCTCAGACGATCACCCATCCGAGGACTAACTGTGCTTGACGTTGCTTAAGGTAAAGTGTTGTCTTGGAAGGCCTACAGCTATGATTCCGAACATAACCCCCACTTACAAAATGTCTGCGTTGGACAAATCTTCCGGCAGATCCCTTAAAAAGGGAGTTGCTCCTGGTGGAGGTACAGGCGCTCTTATTGAACGAAGCAATAGAGATCATCGAGAATAGACTTCTGTTGCTTTCCACTTAGTGGAAGTTTATCAACCTCGCAAAAAAGTGGATGAAAATTGCGGAAGATCAGTGGATGAGTATGTAGTCTCGGCAGGCCTGTGGCTATCAGTCCGAGCAAAGCTCTATTTACTACAAGTACATGTTGGTCAAATCTTCCGGTGAATTCTTTCAAGAGAGTCTCTCCTTGCGGAGGTATAGGCTCTCCTATTGAAGAAAAGCAATAGAGGTTGTCGAAATATTCTCCAGGATATTTCAAATCACCTGTTTTTCGTCCTGAAGTCGGACGAATAGTGCACAGATAGGCTGAGACAGCTGTCTTGTTTGGAATAGAGCTGTTAGAGGGAATAAGTACGTCTTTTCCCTCTCGGTGTTCTATTCCTTGGCGTCAAGACATTTAATGTCATTGTGGACGTCATAGTCGCCTTATGTACTGTTACAGTGGTCTTTTCTTGCGGCTAGTGTTGTAAGTCTCCATTTAGGCCGCAAGTGACACAGATATGTCTTCAGGTAGACGAAGTCACATAACTGCAGAGCTACCTTGAGATTACTGTCTCTTTGGGAATTATAGCTGGTAGAATAGTGGCTTGTCATTCCCTACCTTGCGCGACGGTGGTTGTAAGTCTCCAATTAGTGAGCTTTCAAATCGCTAGTTACACCGAGATGTCTGTCTTCATGGAGAGGAAGACTTATAGCTACATTAGCCAGGCTATGACAGCTGTCTTTTGGGATTAAAACCAATAAGGTACAGTGCTTTTCGGTTTGTTTCCATAGGTGTCATGGACTTGAGTCTTATTGTTTACACCATAGTAGCCTAGCTAGAATCATAAACGATATTGTTTCAGTAATTATGCAGTGACATAACTCAATTTATTTTCTCTTGGGACTGCTGTCTCTTTGGGAATTTAGGGCTGTTAAATAGCGGCTTTTCATTCCCCACCTTGCGCGACAATAGTTGTGAGTCTCCGTTCAGTGAGCCTTCAAGGTCGCAACTTACACCGATATATCTGTCTTCACGGAGATGAAGACTTATACGCTACGGCTAGTGTTGTAAGTCTCCTTAGTGGGCTCCTAAGGCCGCAGTTATCAGCCTTTTATTGTCTTCACATATAGGAAGATCTTAGCTGCTTCAGCTGGGCTGAGTTTGTTGTCCTATCGGGCATGATACCGTATGTTAGAGGAGGTTATTCTCTTCCTACCGGTATGGTTTGGTGTTAGTTATATGAGGCAATAAGCTCTATTAATGTTGCCATATTACCTGGTGGAATTATGTCGATACAGTGTATTTGTTCATTACGTCCCTCTCCATCCTTAGTGGCATTATGGAGTTGGTCAGACGTGTGGGAGCCCTGCGGTTCCTATTCCAGGAAGGACATAGTTTTCCTCCTGTAAGCCTCGTAGGCATTTAGTATATACATGCCTTTCATGGCTTCTCGATTGGTGGCTGGGTCATGTTCTAACGTTGTCCTCATGGACACATCCTCTTTTTAGTTGGTTTGTTTCCTGTGGTTGTTCATTTATAAGTCATATACGAGCATATGATTCTTTATCAATAAAATTGCTAGCCTTCGTGTACCTGTATGGTTGACATGTCAATTATCTGGGCGACATTCTCCAATGTGGCAATTGGTCCACTCAGAAAAGTCTCGCTCAGAGCAGTATTGCCTTTCATACGATGTATGAATTTATTACTCAGTTAACTGCATATTAACGTTGTATTATTCATTCAGTTTCCTGGTTACACTTGTATCACTCAGCCATACCGTGGTTATAAGCTGTAGTCAGATGAGTACATGCGGGATTTCATTGCTCGCGTGTAAATATGTCTATTTTTAGGCAGATGCATTGTTGCCAGACTAGATAAATTCTTGCTCTGCTTTTTGAGCTCCTGAAAATTTTGGGGCTATTTGGATCAGTTATGGAACTGCCAACAGGCTGTCAATGTGTATGTTCTCAGTTTTGGGGATCAGTATTCGGAGTAATATATTCTCCGAACACTCATTGGTTGTTATGGACCTAGGAAACTATGAATTATTTCGGGACGGTCCGTGACGGGTCTGTTAATCATAGCTCGTTCCATGTTCTAATACAGATTTCTCTGAAGATATAGTACACATTCTCGTATATTCGAACAGTTCATTGGAGTGTTATTATTGGAATCTATTGTACACATGAACAGGGCCACCTGTAGGTTGCCTTAGAAGCATGTTAATCCTAGATACTGTTTAGTTGGTATTAATTGGACAAGTGTATGGTCGTACACTTTAAATGACCGGTTTTCATCCTATCTATGTATTCCAACTCCAGTATATGTGCTCTGTTGATTACCGGAATTGCCACAATAGCCTTAGCTTCTGAAGTGACGTTAAGCACCAGTAATTAATAATAATTAATAACAAGGTGCTTATTGGGCGAATATATTTGGACTATTTAGTATCGCTTTGCTCTGATTCCAGAGCTCTCTCCTCTTTGTTTTGAAGAATATTCCTTCAAAAGGTGGAGTGGGGGGGGGGGGGGGGGGGGGGGGGGGGGGGGGGGGGGGGTTGGGAGTGATTTTTCTTGCAAAATCTCCTCTGGCTTGATAAGTGTGTAACTATGAGTGAAGCTGTTTTTGTCTGTAGATTATATCTGATCCTAGATACAACTTATTTATTATTTATATATGGCATATGTTTGTGGGCGTTAGTCTCTCACTCTCAAATACGCCATCCTAATTTATGGGGCTTAGTCTGGACTAGCCTTAAAATTACACCTATTTAGCATAATCATTCATGCTAAGAATATGGAATTACTTAGATATGGCTCCTTTTTATCCCCGCATTTTAAAAAATGCGGGGATATTGTCATGATCTCCGTCCGTATGTCCGTACGGCCATACGTCCGTACTTCCGTACATCCGGTTTTGTAATTCGAAACGCTGTAACTTTCTACAGTTGTTCGATAGGGTCTGTGCAACCCAAAAATACAACTTTTAAATTTTTGTGCCACCAGGTGGCTTCTGTGGAGCCACTTAAAAAATGTGTTATTTTTTCACTTTTTTGCTGAATAGTCCCAACCTAAGTAATTCGGAGTTCTAAAATTACACTACGGTGTTGCTAAATGATCTGTAGATATGTAGGAAGGTTTCGGATTTTTCGGGTGCCACGTGGCTGTGCCACCATAGCCACTTTTGTGTTTTCTTAGACCGTTTCCGGCAAAAGGCTCGTAGGATATGTAATTCGAAATGCTAAATCTATGCTCAGATGTTGCAGTAGGGTTTATAGATGCGCACGAAGGTTTCAGATTTTTCGGGTGCCACGTGGCTGTGCCACCGTAGCCACTTTTGTGTTTTCTTAGACCGTTTCCGGCAAAAGGCTCGTAGGATATGTAATTCGAAACGCTAAATCCATGCTCAGAAGTTGCAGTAGGGGCTATAGATGCGCAGGAAGGTTTCGGATTTTTTGGGTGCCATGTGGCTGTGCCACCGTAGCCACTTTTGTGTTTTCTTGAACCGTTTCCAGCAAAAGGCTCGTAGGGTATGTAATTCGAAACGCTAAAACCATGCTCAAATGTTGCAGTAGGGTCTGTAGATGTGCACGAAGGTTTCAGATTTTTCAGGTGCCACGTGGCTGAGCCACCGTTGCCACTTTTGTGTTTTCTTAGACCGTTTGTGGCGAAAGGCTCCTAGAGTATGTAATTCGAAATGCTAAAACCATGCTCAAATGTTGCAGTGGGGTCTGTAGATGCGCACGAAGGTTTCGGATTTTTCAGGTGCCACGTGGCTGTGCCACCGTTGCCACTTTTATGTTTTCTTAGATCGTTTCCGGCGAAAGGCTCCTAGGGTATGTAATTTGAAACGCTAAAACCATGCTCAAATGTTGCAGTGGGGTCTGTAGAAGCACACGAAGGTTTCGGATTTTTCAGGTGCCACGTGGCTGTGCCACCGTTGCCACTTTTGTGTTTTCTGAGACCGTTTCCGCTGAAAGGCTCCTAGGGTATGTAATTCGAAACGCTAAAACCATGCTCAAATGTTGCAGTGGGGTCTGTAGATGCGCACGAAGGTTTTGGATTTTTCAGCTGCCACGTGGCTGTGCCACCGTTGCCACTTTCGTGTTTTCTTAGACCGTTTCCGGTGAAAGGCTCCTAGGGTATGTAATTCGAAACACTAAAACCATGCTCAAATGTTGCAGTAGGGTCTGTAGATGTGCACGAAGGTTTCAGATTTTTCAGGTGCCACATGGCTGTGCCACCGTTGCCACTTTTGTGTTTTCTTAGACCGTTTCTGGTGAAAGGCTCCTAGGGTATGTAATTCGAAACGCTAAAACCATGCTCAAATGTTGCAGTGGGGTCTGTAGAAGCACACGAAGGTTTCGGATTTTTCAGGTGCCACGTGGCTGTGCCACCGTTGCCACTTTTGTGTTTTCTGAGACCGTTTCCGCTGAAAGGCTCCTAGGGTATGTAATTCGAAATGCTAAAACCATGCTCAAATGTTGCAGTGGGGTCTGTAGATGCGCACAAAGGTTTTGGATTTTTCAGCTGCCATGTGGCTGTGCCACCGTTGCCACTTTCGTGTTTTCTTAGACCGTTTCCGGTGAAAGGCTCCTAGGGTATGTAATTCGAAACACTAAAACCATGCTCAAATGTTTCAGTGGGGTCTGTAGATGTGCACGAAGGTTTCAGATTTTTCAGGTGCCACGTGGCTGTGCCACCGTTGCCACTTTTGTGTTTTCTTAGACCGTTTGTGGCGAAAGGCTCCTAGGGTATGTAATTCGAAATGCTAAAACCATGCTCAAATGTTGCAGTAGGGTCTGTAGATGCGCACGAATGTTTCGGATTTTTCAGGTGCCACCGTTGCCACTTTTATGTTTTCTTAGATCGTTTCCGGCGAAAGGCTCCTAGGGTATGTAATTCGAAACGCTAAAACCATGCTCAAATGTTGCAGTGGGGTCTGTAGAAGCACACAAAGGTTTCGGATTTTTCAGGTGCCACGTGGCTGTGCCACCGTTGCCACTTTTGTGTTTTCTGAGACCGTTTCTGCTGAAAGGCTCCTAGGGTATGTAATTCGAAACGCTAAAACCATGCTCAAATGTTGCAGTGGGGTCTGTAGATGCGCACGAAGGTTTTGGATTTTTCAGCTGCCATGTGGCTGTGCCACCGTTGCCACTTTCGTGTTTTCTTAGACCGTTTCCAGGGAAAGGCTCCTAGGGTATGTAATTTGAAATGCTAAATCCATGCTCAAATGTTGCAGTAGGGTCTGTAGATGCGCACGAAGGTTTCGGATTTTTCAGGTGCCACATGGCTGTGCCACTGTTGCCACTTTCATGTTTTCTTAGACCGTTTCTGACGAAAGGCTCCTAGAGTATGTAATTCGAAATGCTAAAAGCATGCTCAGATGTTGCAGTAGGGTCTGTGGATTGCAGGAAGGTTCGGATTTTTTGGGTGCCATGTGGCTGTACCACTGTTGCCACTTTCGTGTTTTCTTAGACCGTTTCCAGCGAAAGGCTCCTGGTGTATGTAATTCGAAATGCTAAAACCATGCTCAAATGTTGCAGTGGGGTCTGTAGATGCGCACGAAGGTTTAAGATTTTTCAGCTGTGCCACCGTTGCCACTTTCGTGTTTTCTGAGACCCTTTCCGGTGAAAGGCTCCTAGGGTATGTAATTCGAAACGCTAAAACCATGCTCAAATGTTTCAGTGGGGTCTGTAGATGCACACGAATGTTTCAGATTTTTCAGCTGCCTAGTGGCTGTGCTGTTGCCACTTTCACGTTTTCTTAGACCGTTTCCGGCAAAAGGCTCCTAGGGTATGTAATTCGAAATGGTAAAACCATGCTCAAATGTTGCAGTAGGGTCTGTAGATGTGCACAAAGATTTCGGATTTTTCAGGTGCCACGTGGCTGTGCCACCATTGCCACTTTCGTGTTTTCTTAGACCGTTTCCGGCAAAAGGCACCTAGAGTATATAATTTGAAATGCTAAAACCATGCTGAGATGTTGCAGTAGAGTCTGTAAATGCACAGGAAGGTTTTGGGTTGTTTGGGTGCTACGTGGCTGTGTCACCGTTGCCACTTTTGTGTTTTCTTAGACCGTTTCTGGCGAAAGGCTCCTAGGGTATGTAATTGGAAATGCTGAACGCATGCTCAAATGTTGCAGTAAGGTCGGTAGATGCGTACAAAGGTTTCAGATTTTTCAGATGCAACGTGGCGGTGCCACCGTTTCTCTTTCATGTTTTCTTAGATCATTTCCGGCGAAAAGCTCCCAGAGAATGTAATTTGAAATGCTAAAACTATGCTCAAATGTTGCAGTAGGGTCTGTAGATGTGCACGAAGGTTTCAGATTTTTGGGGTGCCACGTGGCTGTGCCACCGTTGCCACTTTCTTGTTTTCTTAAACCGTTTCTGGCGAAAGGCTCCCAGTGTACATGTATGTAATTCGTAATGCTAAAACCATGCTCAAATGTTGCAGTGGAGTCTGTAGGTGCTCACGAAGCTGGGTCACCTGTGCCACTCAATATGATTTTAGTGTGTCATATAATACATTTCATCTTTGTATCAAGCTTTCATACAAAGTCAAGGATGCAAATGCGGGGATACACTATAGTGTGCTTTGCACACAAATGACACCATCTAGTTTATGATATGTCTTCTCTATTATTGTATAGAGAGACATACATGTAATTCCTTTTAAATGTATTTTCCTTTCACCTTGGAATGCAGGCTTAGGAGCTATATTTGGTCTGCTAATTCTTAAGTCCTAGGCCCTCCTCCTTTTTATGATTCAGCTAGTCTGAGCCATTGGCTGTTGTATAAAAGTATTATAAATTTTAAGTAATTTGTATATTTTTATCCCCGCTTTCGTCGGGGATATTGTCGTTATCTCCGTCCGTACGTCCGTCCGTCCGTACGTCCGTCCGGTGTTACATTCACTTGCATTAATGTTTAAACTATGCTAATGTGTTCAGGTATCACCAGTACATGTGCATGAAGGTTTCAGGATTTTGATTTGGTTCCAAGTGGTTCCAGTGGAACCATTTTTATCCTTAGAAAATCTTTGTCCGCTCAAAGGTTCTTAGGGTATTGAATTCGATACGTTTAAACCATGTTAACATGTTCAGATAGCATCTGTAGATGTGCATGAAGGTTTCGGAATTTTGATTTGGGTCCAAGTGGTTCCAGTGGAACCACTTTTATCCTTAGAAAATCTTTGTCCGCTCAAAGGCTCTTAGGGTATTGTATTCGAAATGTTTAAACCATGTTAACATGTTCAGATAGCATCTGTAGATGTGCATGAAGGTTTTGGAATTTTCCTTTGGGTCCAAGTGGTTCCAGTGGAACCACTTTTACCCTCAGAAAATCTTTGTCCGCTCAAAGGCTCTTAGGGTATTGAATTCGAAACGTTTAAACCATGTTAACATGTTCAGATAGCATCTGTAGATGTGCATGAAGGTTTTGGAATTTTTATTTGGTTCCAGGTGGTTCCAGTGGAACCACTTTTATC
The DNA here is from genome assembly GCA_031216915.1 of Pictodentalium vernedei. Taxonomy (NCBI): domain Eukaryota; kingdom Metazoa; phylum Mollusca; class Scaphopoda; order Dentaliida; family Dentaliidae; genus Pictodentalium; species Pictodentalium vernedei. The sequence continues at coordinate 417,677,543 of CM062295.1, forward strand.
CTTAGAAAATCTTTGTCCACACAAAGGCTCATAGGATATTGAATTTGAAACGTTTAAACCATGTTAACATGTTCAGATAGCATCTGTAGATGTGCATGAAGGTTTTGGAATTTTGATTTGGGTCCAAGTGGTTCCAGTGGAACCACTTTTATCCTTAGAAAGTCTTTGTCCGCTCAAAGGCTCTTAGGGTATTGAATTCGAAATGTTTAAACCATGTTAACATGTTCAGAGAGCATCTGTAGATGTGCATGAAGGTTTCGGAATTTTGATTTGGTTCCAGGTTGTTCCAGTGGAACCACTTTTATCCTTAGAAAATCTTTGTCCGCTCAAAGGTTCTTAGGGTATTGAATTCGAAACGTTTAAACCATGTTAACATGTTCAGATAGCATCTGTAGATGTGCATGAAGGTTTCGGAATTTTGATTTGGGTCCAAGTGGTTCCAGTGGAACCACTTTTATCCTTACAAAATCTTTGTCCGCTCAAAGGTTCTTAGGGTATTGAATTCGAAATGTTTAAACCATGTTAACATGTTCAGATAGCATCTGTAGATGTGCATGAAGGTTTTGGAATTTTCATTTGGGTCCAAGTGGTTCCAGTGGAACCACTTTTACCCTCAGAAAATCTTTGTCCGCTCAAAGTCTCTTAGGGTATTGAATTCGAAACGTTTAAACCATGTTAACATGTTCAGATAGCATCTGTAGATGTGCATGAAGGTTTCGGAATTTTTATTTGGTTCCAGGTGGTTCCAGTGGAACCACTTTTATCCTTAGAAAATCTTTGTCCACACAAAGGCTCATAGGATATTGAATTTGAAACGTTTAAACCATGTTAACATGTTCAGATAGCATCTGTAGATGTGCATGAAGGTTTTGGAATTTTGATTTGGGTCCAAGTGGTTCCAGTGGAACCACTTTTATCCTTAGAAAGTCTTTGTCCACTCAAAGGCTCTTAGGGTATTGAATTCGAAATGTTTAAACCATGTTAACATGTTCAGAGAGCATCTGTAGATGTGCATGAAGGTTTCGGAATTTTGATTTGGTTCCAGGTTGTTCCAGTGGAACCACTTTTATCCTTAGAAAATCTTTGTCCGCTCAAAGGTTCTTAGGGTATTGAATTCAAAACGTTTAAACCATGTTAACATGTTCAGATAGCATCTGTAGATGTGCATGAAGGTTTCAGAATTTTGATTTGGGTCCAAGTGGTTCCAGTGGAACCACTTTTATCCTTACAAAATCTTTGTCCGCTCAAAGGCTCTTCGGGTATTAAATTCGAAACGTTTAAACCATGTTAACATGTTCAGATAGCATCTGTAGATGTGCATGAGGGTTTCACAATTTTGATTTGGGTCCAAGTGGTTCCAGTGGAACCACTTTTACCCTCAGAAAATCTTTGTCCGCTCAAAGGCTCTTAGGGTATTGAATTCGAAACGTTTAAACCATGTTAACACGTTCAGATAGCATCTGTAGATGTGCATGAAGGTTTTGGAATTTTGATTTGGGTCCAAGTGGTTCCAGTGGAACCACTTTTATCCTTAGAAAATCTTTGTCCGCTCAAAGGCTCTTAGGGTATTGAATTCGAAACTTTTAAACCATGTTAACATGTTCAGATAGCATCTGTGGATGTGCATGAAGGTTTCGGAATTTTGATTTGGGTCCAAGTGGTTCCAGTGGAACCACTTTTACCCTCAGAAAATCTTTGTCCGCTCAAAGGCTCTTAGGGTATTGAATTCGAAACATTTAAACCATGTTAACATGTTCAGATAGCATCTGTAGATGTGCATGAAGGTTTCGGAATTTTGATTTTGTTCCAGGTGGTTCCAGTGGAACCACTTTTATCCTTAGAAAATCTTTGTCCGCTCAAAGGTTCTTAGGGTATTGAATTTGAAACGTTTAAACCATGTTAACATGTTCAGATAGCATCTGTAGATGTGCATGAAGGTTTCGGAATTTTGATTTGGGTCCAAGTGGTTCCAGTGGAACCACTTTTATCCTTACAAAATCTTTGTCCGCTCAAAGGCTCTTAGGGTATTGAATTCGAAATGTTTAAACCATGTTAACATGTTCAGATAGCATCTGTAGATGTGCATGAAGGTTTTGGAATTTTCATTTGGGTCCAAGTGGTTCCAGTGGAACCACTTTTACCCTCAGAAAATCTTTGTCCGCTCAAAGGCTCTTAGGGTATTGAATTCGAAACGTTTAAACCATGTTAACATGTTCAGATAGCATCTGTAGATGTGCATGAAGGTTTTGGAATTTTGATTTGGGTCCAAGTGGTTTTTCAATCATGTGACAATGATGTGATCAGAACACTACCCTTTATACATCATGTTGGGTGAAGTATCTTGTTTGAAATATTGAAGTAGTTTCACATGTGAGTCTTCAGAAGGAAATTAAATACTGTTTTATCATTTTAAATCACACACATGCGTGAAGCCTTTTTATCCAAGTCTGTATCCTGCACTAACCAAAAAGGAAAGTGCAAATGCGGGGATATACTATAGTGTGCTTCGCACACAAATGGCACCATCTAGTTTATACTTACCAATGGCCCAGACGGGGATGGCCCTCCCATGGGTGGGCACTCATACCTCCCCACTGAGTAATTATTAGTACGCTCATCTACAAAGAATGATGCTAGCGTCAATTCCGGTCTCTTCCTGACCACTGCACATACCCAGAGAGTAAAAGTGCGGAGGGCCAGATAGGACTTTTAATTTTTTGTTTTGTATGCAAATTTTGGGGATTGGGGGTTCAAAATTTGTGTTTGGCCCCTAATAATTTCGAGTTTGCACCAGCTAGTCTTGACCATTGGTAAGTATAAAAAATATACAAATTACTTACAATTTATAATTTTTATGGAGAACATAATATTGTTTGAGAAGAGGGAAGAAAACCCGACTGATTGTGAAGTGGATTAATCTATTAAAACAATCACCTGAAGGACAACTGAAACCAGGAAGCCCATGGGTTATGTTTGGGATGAAGTGCCGACAGTGGTTTATGATGTGGGATATGATTGGTTGAAAATCAGAGAACAATCTTAAGGCATGATTATAGATAGCCAGGGATGTGCCGCATGGTTTCTGCCAAAATAAAACAAATGTTGAATTACTTGAATTGCCAAAATGGCCATATTCTTCACTTAAATACAATATCTAGCATCTGCTGGCCACTGTCAAAAAATTCTATGTATACGTTTGAATGGAATTAAAGAAAAAACTTGTACACTATACTTGCGGCAATGACAATTTCAAGAGAGAAGGCCAAGATTTGGAGCTTTTAATGTCAATACATGAAACTCAACACGTTATTCATTAATATTCATGACCTGTCAACATCAACAATGTAGGACTAAAATATTCATCGGTTTATCTCGGTTTCCATTATTGAACTGGAACTTGACACTTGCTCCACACCTATACTGTCTGATATATTTATTTCACATAATTTTGAAAGCTTGAACTCAAAAATTGGTTTCACAGTTGAGGTTGGATGGAAATTTAGAGTTACAATGAACTAAACGAGAGACTTTCACTAAATAAAATTTGTAGGGTCCTCATAATTTTTTGCCGACAATGTGTGTTGCTACCATGGCATTTTTCTCGGCATTGCTAATTGCTGAGAGGGAATTGGACACAGGCTGCATATTGGTACCTTTTTAGTCGGTGCCAAGCAATATGATTATCATTATTGGAATTAATAGACAAAACATGGAGAAGCCTTTCAAACAGTTTGACGGGATCTTTATTAATATAATAAATGAGTCCCTAATTCATCAACGTTCAAGCAAATGTTCCATTCCCAAACTACTCTGGAGCTATGTGGGTTGGTTTTCAAAAAAAAAAAAATTGCGTTGAAACACACCCTGTAGAACCTCATCACTAATGAGTGGGTTCCAACAGTTTTCCCCTTGTCTGTCAGCAGAAAAATTGAAAGTGCATTGCAGGCAGTATTGATGGTACTATATTGAAGACTGGTGTCAAATAAGATTGTGAGAAACTCCAAGACCATACCTATAGGTGGTCACTGTGTATATAACACCTTTTCACCACAGAAGATTTCAGTTTTGTATTGTTTTTCGTTGATTGTCGTCATGATGACATGAGGATGTCAGCAGCTCTTGTCAAAATTTTCTTGCTTGGAGGGTTTTCCTGACAATCTGCAGGCCAAGAAGTGCACATCTTCATCAACTTTGTACAGTAGCGTCAATGTGTTTTTCCCCCCACATAAAAGAAAAGGGCAATCAACAAGTGTCTGGGTCAGTTTTGACAACCATGATTGTGATATCCAAAATGGTGCCATAACATGTGCCTTGGTGTTATCCTGTTCATTGTTTTGTAAAAAAATTTCCCAACAGACTGGATGGTGGGAAAATATAAACCAATAATTTAGACACAAAATTTGTGTTATCTGATGAAAAATTTGTGGGTCTTATTTCAGAGCAGTTTCTACATTTAGCCTAATTAGGACACCTGGGATGTGACGGCCAATACCCACAAATGTCTTTATATTTTCCAGAGCAATATTTTTTGAGCCAAGGCATAACAAAGATGTTTGGTTCCTCCAATATTATTTATATATGCCACAGTAGTCGTGTTGTCACTTTGAATTTGAATGCGCTGTGAAGTGAATGTGTTACAGAATGATCTCAGGATTAGCCAAACATCTAGAAGTTCTTTTACATTTTTGTGAATGTTAGTCTCGTCTTCTGACTACCTCCCCTCTGTGGTTTGTGATCCATAAATGCCTCCGCAGGCACAGTTAGAAGCATCTGATTTTAGAACGATGTCAGGATTGCCATGGCAGACAAGGGATTTATTTTTGGTTACTTTAGCTATCCAGTATTTTAAGTTGTCCTTAACGTTTGGAAAGATGGCCATCAGGTCATTAAAGTTGTCATAGATTTGTTAAGAGCACTAATGTTTGAATTATCCAAGTTTTGGTAAAAAAGTTTTCTGTATTGAAACCCTGGAAAACTAGCAACATTTTCCCCACCAATTCTGCAACACTCTGAATTGTTACTTAGTTGAAGGTACATTTTTATTTCATTAGCTTTCTCTAGCATAAATGAGACTGTCACAGTTGTGGAGTCTAAAATGAAGTCCAAATAAGTTGAAGTATGGGTAGGTTTCAAAATTAACTTTTCAGGGTGATTTATAAAACTGGCCTCAAGGCCTAGATTAGTGGTGTGTCTGATGTTTCTGCAAGTCATCATAATCCTCACCAAATAAAAAGGAACTGTTTATGTAAGAAGAATTTAAATGACTCACAGACCTGAGATGGCTGTAAAAGGCATTTGAAATTTTGGTGAATATTAAGGGGCCTGAAAAAGCCCTTTGGGAAGTACAGAAAACTGATATTTTCCACCCTCCCAGTTAAATCTCAAATGGTTCTGGTGAGTCTCTTTTATTGGTATTGAATAATAGGCATCTTTCCAATCTACAGATTCCATGAACCAATTCGGTGTCATAAGGTTCAGGACAGACTGAAGGCTTTGCATTTTAAAATGTTTCTTTTCAACATTTTCTTCAGCAGTATTTATACCCCCACTTTCGAAGAAAATGGGGGTATACTGGATTACATGCGTTCTTCTGTCTGTCCGTCTGTGCGTCCGTGTGTGAGTCCATCTGAGAATATTCATAACTTAAGTAAATTATTATTAGCTCACCTGACTGAAAGTCAGGGTGAGCTTTTCTGATCACTTTTCGTCCGTCGTCCGTCATCCGGCGTGAAGGTGGTGTTTGGGTCTTTTTCTTCCAAACCACTGGCCGCATGTTAATGAAATTTCATGTGAGTAGGGGTTATATAGCGGCATTTTGATTTTTGGGCAAATTAGGTTTCGGCTCATATTGAGCAGAGGGGTGGGGCAAAAATGCTCCAATTCTTAAAAAATCTTCTTCTCAAGAACCAGCAATAGCAGAGACTTGATATTTGGTATGCAGCTTCCTTTTGAGGTGTAGACTCAAGTTTGTTCAAGAGAAGTTTGTAGGTCTATACTTGGCGATGTTATGGGAGGAGCAAAAATTTTGGCCCCACCCCAAATTTCTATTTTTTAAACCGAGAGGCCAATTTGAACCAAATTTTATGTGAGGGCTTATTGGGTCATAAGTACCTAATTTATGCAGAAATTTTTTTTCCTGTAGCCCCGTGGGAACCACAGGAGCTAAAAATAGAAAAAAATTAAAACGCCTATATCTCAAAAACTGCACGGCAGTGAGAATTTTTATTTGGTGTGAAGCTTTCTTGGGACCAACAGAAAGGATTGGTAAAAAAAAATTGCTATCGGTTTTATCATAGGGTACTTTTTCGGGACTCTGAAAAAGTGCTGAGTCAGTATTTTTTAACACAGTAGGCAATGGGAAAAAAATAAAGAATTGTTTTCTTCCAAACCACTGCTCTAAAAGCTTTCATATTTTACATATAACATCTTTGGAACATTGATTCACATATTTGTAGAAATCAAATTCCTCGGTCCATATTTGGGTTCCCTATGGGAACCCAAATGTTCAAATTAGTGCAATATGAGGGATATATTTTAAAAATCTTCTTCTTCGGATCCACAAATCAGAATCTTTTGATATTTGCTATGCATCATCCTTAGGGGGGTGAGATTGATGTTTGTTCAAGCCAAGTCCCTGAGTTCATATTTGGACTCCCTTTGGGAACCCAAATTGTAACTTAGTGCAATACGAGGTATATTCTTTTAAAATCTTCTTCTTCGCATCCACCGGTCAGAATCTTTTGATATTTGGTATACAGTATGCTTAGGGAGGTGAGATTCAAGTTTGTTCAAGTCAAGTCCTTCGGCTCATATTTGGTCTCCCTGTGGGAGCCCAAATTATAACTTAGTTCAATATGAGGAATATTCTTTAAAAAAAATTTTTTTTTCAGATCCACCAGTCAAAATGTTTTGATATTTGATGTACAGCATTCTTAGGGGCTGAGAGTGAAGTTTGGTAAAGCCAAGTACCTGGGTTCATATTTGGGCTCACTGTGGGAGCCCAAATTATACCAAAATTTTTATTTTCCAAACCAAAAAGTCGATTTGAACCAAATTTGATATGAGGGCTTATTGGGTCATAAGTACCTAATTTATGCCGAAAATTGTTTTCCTGTCCCCCACGGGAACTGCAGGAGCTAAAAAATTTTTTTCTTTTTAAATGCCCATATCTCCAGAACTACATGGCACTGAGAATTTTTATATGGTGTGAAGCTTCCTTAGGACCGGAAGAAAAAAATGGTAAAAATTTTATCATAAGGTTCTTTTCTAGGACTAAAAGTGCCGAGTCATCATTTTTTAACAGTGTAGCTAATGGGAATAACGTTGAAGAATCTTCTTCTCCCAAAACACTGCTTCAGAAGCTTTTATTTTTGGGCTCCCTATGGGAGCCCATGTATAACTTAGTTCAGTATGAGAAATATTCTTAAAAAATCTTTTTTTTCTGTTACTCCTGTCAGAATCTTTTGATATTTGATTTTTGATTTTCTTAGAAGTGGCAAATTGAAGTTTGTTCAAGTTCTGCTTTATTGATAAAATTGGGCCCAGTAGTAACCAATTCCTGCATTGAAAGCCCTGTAAAGTGGGCAGTGATAGGCATAAACGATTGACCAAACTTGATATTATAATTATGCCTCTGTAAGATGTAGCCTTAGATGCTGAAAGTGACCTTAAATTCCAATAAATAAATAGATAAATTATTGAGTACCCAATATGGGTATCTAACATATGAACACTTTGGGTTACTAAGTAGGGTAAACAATTTTATGTTGAAAAACTGATAACAAGGCAGAATCCCTTGTTTAAATTATACATGACTACTTTGCGGTAATGACAATCTAAAAGTACAGTATCTTGAAAAGACTTTGTGTTGTTTTTTATTAGTTCAATTTTTAGCTTTTCTTGACAAAGTCAAGCTATGCTATTGTCATGGGGCATGCGGAAGTCTGTGAGTCTGTCTGTCCACAATTTGTTCGGCACAGGCTATAGGCCATAGTTCTTATCTATCATCACCAAATTTGAGATGCATGTTCGCGTTGGTGTCTAGATGAGATCGTCATATTTTGGTTATGACTGGCTGCTTACATTGGCTGCTGCAGCAGCCATCGTGAATTTTGTATGGCGCAGCCTACAGGCCGTAGTTCTCATCTGATCATCACGAAATTTCATCTGCATATTCGGGTTGATGTCCAGATGAGAACGTCCTATTTTGGTCTCAGTTGGCTGCACACAGTGGCTGCTGCAGCAGCCGCAGTGTGGGTTGATTTTAAAAATTGTTATCTTACGCAAATTTCTTGAAATTTGGCAGGTTGTCTTAGATTGATGAGTAGATGAGACCTTCCTATTTTGATCGTGGCTGCCCCCAGGGTGGGTGAATTGAGGGGTGAAGTTGTTTTATCTTATTTTTGTTATACCACATTTGGATGAAAAAGACAATAATACGCTGAAAGAAATTGTCTTTGTGTGGTGAATGTAATATGATATTTCAGGCATGTAGGACACTGTTATGACTGCGAGTGTTTAGATCAGCAAGTACATTTTAAATGTGTATATATTTTGCCCACTTGATGAAATTTGATATGCAAGTTGTTTTTTTTTTTGTTTCAACCATGACTACTTTTCCTAAAGTTTGACTTCAAATCCGCCAATGGTAGCATGGCTGCTTCAGCCATGATTTTTTTTCTCCCAATTTCAACGAAATTTCATATGCAGGTTTAGTTTTATCAGTACTTTTCATAATGGTTGGCTTCAAATCAGCCAATGGTAGCATGGCTGCTGCAGCTGTGTCATTTTTCTTCCAATTTTGACCAACTTGGTCTGAGATGGGTAGTTTCACTGGTAGATTAGCCTTGAATGGGGTCGAAAACTAAGAGTCAACCAATGTAGCATTGCTGCTTCAGACATATATTTTTCACTCCAATTTTAATGGAATTACCAAAAAAAAGTCAATAATTATGGCGCAATTTACTTAAATGTTACGTAAGTTAAGTAATTATAACATTACTCTTAGAAATATACCATAAGATCAAGATAAGCTACAGTGTCATTGACACTTTCGAAACTGCACTGGTAAAGGGATTAACACAACATTGAATGCAGTTGGGACCCAAGCCATGTCAATATCCTTGTCAAATTACGCCTGGATGTCAAATTGTATACTGATCAATCCATAAATGGTGAGACTATAGCATAATAAAAAGCCATTTAGAAACTGCACTTTTAAAAGTCTACGCAACATTGCATGCTTTCGGGACCCACCCATGTCATTTTTCGACTCCTCCCATGGGCCAACTTTGTTTGGGGCCAACCTCTCCCTTGGGCCAACTTCTTTTTCGGGTTGTCTTTGTTTTGGGCCGACTTCTCTCGTGGGATGACTTTGTATGGGGCCGACTTCTCTTAATAATAATAACTCTTTGGCCATCCACTGATTTGTGGCTGTTCTCATAAGAGAAGGCCATCATTCCCTCTGCCCCTCACCCCCTCCTCTCCTCCCAGCATTCAGATATAAAGTGTTTAATAGTGTCCCTCACTTCCCCTTTTTCAACTTCTTCAATCAGATCAGCACTCCTACCACATTTGGCATCCCTTTTCCCCATCTCTCCCAATTTCCCCCCTAAGCTCCAGTGATCTTGATCTCAGTTTGAACAGTAGTGACCCCCAAAGGTGCCATCTAGGTACTTTTCAAAGTTCTTTATATTGTAACCCCTGCAGTGATCTTTTCACGCTAACTCCTGCTCGCCAGTTTCGATTGCAGTATATGCTCAACCAGCCTGGAAACCTCATACATGCGTCTTGTGGGCCAATTTGTTTTGTGCTGACTTCTCTCGGGGATCGACTTTGTTTGGGACGACTTCTCTTATGTTCAAAAACATGTGGTCAAATGACTTTTTAAAAGACCCAAAAGACCCGGATCCTCACACCTAATTTTGGTAAACATGGCTTCCCCAGGAATTAGGCACGGCAATAGGCAATGTAGTTGTTAAACATGCGGCAATCTAGCATGGGTTCTACCACGATATTGCCGATTGTCGAGGCTAATTTTGATAAACATGGCACCCCAGGCAACTTGTGGTATTTATTAGCTCACCTGACTTTCAGTCAGGAGAGCTATAGTGATCACTCACCGTCCGTCGTCCGCCGTCCGTGAACATGGTGTTTGCGTCTTCTCCTCCCAAACCGCTGAAACAATTTAATTGATATTTGAGATAATAGTTTATGACATCGCAATTTGATTTTGTTCAAATCAAGTTGCCCCGCCCGTGTGTAGGGCCACACCCAAAAAGTGTGCTGAAATCTTAAAAAATCTTCTTCTCATGAACCAGCAGTAGCAGAGACTTGATATTTGGTGTGCAGCTTCCTTTTGAGGTGTAGACTCAGATTTGTTCAAGAGAAGTTTGTGGGGCTATACTTGGCGTCGTCATGGGAGAGGCAAAATTTTTGGCCCTGCCCAAAATTTCTATTTTCCAAACCGAGAGGCTGATTTGAACCAAATTTTATGTGAGGGCTTATTGGGTCATAATTACCTAATTTATGCTGATTTTTTTTTTCCCCGTAGCCCCATGGGAACTGCAGGAGCTAAAAATAGAAAAAAATTAAAACGCCCATATCTCCAAAACTCCACGGCACCGAGAATTTTTATTTGGTGTGAAGCTTCCTTAGGACCAACAGAAAGAATTGGTAAAAAAAAATTGCCATCGGTTTTATCATAGGGGACAGTTTCGGGACATTGAAAAAGTGCTGAGTCAGCACTTTTTAACACTGTAGGCAATGGGAAAAACATTAAAAAATCTTCTCCAGATCCGGCAGGCAGAATCTTTTGATATTTGGTATGCAACATTGTGGGGTGGATCTGATTCAAGTTTGTTCAAATCGGCCCCCTGGGTTTATATTTGGGCTCAGTATAGGAGCCCAAATTTGAACTTAGTGCATTTCAGGCAAATTTCTTTGAAAATCTTCTCAAGATCCAGCAGGCAGAATCTTTTGATATTGGGTATGCAACATTGTGGGGTGGATCTGATTCAAGTTTGTTCAAATCGGCTCCCTTGGTTTATATTTGGGCTCACTATAGAAGCCCAAATTCGAACTTAGTGCATTTCAGGCAAATTTCTTCGAAAATCTTCTTCTCAAGATCCAGCAGGCAGAATCTTGTGATATTTGGTATGCAGCATCCTTAGGGGGGTGAGATTCAAGTTTGTTCAAGCCATGTCCCTAGGTCCATATTTGGGCTCTGATTCAAGTTTGTTCAAATCGGCTCCCTGGGTTTATATTTGGGCTCAGTATAGGAGCCCAAATTTGAACTTAGTGCTTTTCAGGCAAATTTCTTAAAAAATCTTCTTCTCCAGATCCAGCAGGCAGAATCTTTTGATATTTGGTATGCAACATTGTGGGCTGGATCTGATTCTATTTTGTTCAAATTGGCTCCCTAGATTCATATTTGGGCTCACTATAGAAGCTCGAATTTGAACTTAGTGCATTTCAGGCAAATTTCTTCAAAAAAAATCTTCTCCAGATCCTGCAGGCAGAATCTTTTGATATTTGGTATGCAACATTGTGGGGTGGATCTGATTCAAGTTTGTTCAAATCGGCCCCCTGGGTTTATATTTGGGCTCAGTATAGGAGCCCAAATTACTGCATTTCGGGCAAATTTCTTTGAAAATCTTCTTCTCCAGATCCAGCAGGCAGAATCTTTTGATATTTGGTATGCAACATTGTGGGGTGGATCTGATTCAAGTTTGTTCAAATCGGCTCCTTGGGTTTATATTTGGGCTCAGTATAGGAGCCCAAATTTGAACTTAGTGCATTTCAGGCAAATTTCTTTGAAAATCTTCTCAAGATCCAGCAGGCAGAATCTTTTGATATTGGGTATGCAACATTGTGGGGTGGATCTGATTCAAGTTTGTTCAAATCGGCTCCCTGGGTTTATATTTGGGCTCAGTATAGGAGCCCAAATTTGAACTTAGTGCTTTTCAGGCAAATTTCTTAAAAAATCTTCTTCTCCAGATCCAGCAGGCAGAATCTTTTGATATTTGATATGCAACATTGTGGGCTGGATCTGATTCTATTTTGTTCAAATCGGCTCCCTAGATTCATATTTGGGCTCACTATAGAAGCTCGAATTTGAACTTCGTGCATTTCAGGCAAATTTCTTCAAAAATCTTCTTCTCCAGATCCTGCAGGCAGAATCTTTTGATATTTGGTAGGCAACATTGTGGGGTGGATCTGATTCCAGTTTGTTCAAATCGGCCACTTGGATTCATATTTGGGCTCACTATAGAAGCCCAAATTCGAACTTAGTGCATTTCAGGCAAATTTCTTTGAAAATCTTCTTCTCAAGATCCAGCAGGCAGAATCTTGTGATATTTGGTATGCAGCATCCTTAGGGGGGTGAGATTCAAGTTTGTTCAAGCCATGTCCCTAGGTCCATATTTGGGCTCACTGTGGGAGCTTGAATTGTAACTTTGTTCAAAATGAGGAATTTTCTTAAAAAATCTTCTTCTTCAGATCCAGCTGTCGGAATGGTTTGATATGTGGTGAGTAGCATCCTTGGGGGTGAGGGGGGGATTCAAGTGTGTTAAAGCCAAGTCCATTGGTCCATATTTGGGCTCCCTGTGGGAGCCCAAATTATAACTTAGTCAATATGAGGAATTTTTCTTTAAAAATCTTCTTCAGATTCAGCAGTTGGAATGTTTTGATATTTGGCATGGAGCAACCTTAGGGGGCTGAGATTCAAGTTTGTTCAAGCCAAGTCCCTTGGTTCATATTTGGGCTCACTATGGGAGCCTGAATGACAACTTAGTTCAAAATGAGGAATTTTCTTTAAAAATCTTCAGATCCAGCAGATGAATGCTTTTGATATTTTTTATGCAGCATCCTTAGGGGGGTAAGATTCAAGTTTGTTCAAGCCATGTCCCTAGGTCCATATTTGGACTGATTGTGGGAGCTCGAATTGTAACTTGGTTCAAAATGAGGAATTTTCTTTAAAAATCTTCTTCAGATCCAGCAGTCGGAATGTTTTGATATTTGGTGTGCAGAATCCTTAGGGGTGTGAGATTCAGGTTTGTTAAATCCAAGTCCCGGGGTTCATATATGGGCTCCCTGTGGGAGCCCGAATTATGACTTAGTTCAGTATGAGGAATATTCTTTAAAAATCTTTTTTTAGATCCACTGGTCAGAATATTTGGATATTTGGTTTCAGCTTTTCTTAGGAGGAGCAGATGCAACTTGTGGAAATCAATTCTCTGGGTTGATATTTAGGCTACCATGTCAGGTGAGCGCCCTCAGGCCCCCTGGGGCCTCTTGTTTTTTATAATATTTGTTGGTCATAGGTATGCGCACACTAGTTATTTTTTTTATTATTACTTGTTCACTTAGAAATTGTGTCCGTCCGAGCCAAATTTTATCTGTTCATCCTGTATCTCGTGTATCGAATGTTCTATTGAAATGAAATTTGCCATGAACACTGCTTATGGTATAGGCTTTAAAAGGATTCAACGATATTTCTCACATTCTCCTTTTTAGAGTTATGTCCCTTTTTGACTTAGAAATTGTAGGAAATAGACATTATTTGTCTGTTCAGCCTGTATCTCAGGTATGGGTTATCGGATTTCAGTGAAATGTGGCATGCAGTTTGCCTATGACAAAGGCTTCTGCCTCATTGCATAAAAATTCCAAACACCAAACAATTTACCATACCTTTTGACTTAGAAATTGTTGAAAACTTTCGAAGAAAATGGAAGGGGGGGGGGGGTTTACTGGATTGCTTTCGTCCATTTGTACATCCGTCCATCAGTCCATCCGAGAATATTCATAAATAATATTTGTTGGTCATAGGTATGCCCACAGTAGGCGGTACACCATGTGGGGGTATGCACGGGACGAAAGTCCAGCTCTTGTTATGGATTAACATTTATTAATCCGAGTTCAGTTCAGTTTTGCCATTCTCCTCCAGTGTCTGTCTGTGTGTGTGTCTCTGTCTACCTACCCATCTTTATGCCTACCTGTCCATCGGCTTATCTCTGTGCGTCAGTTTGCCTGTCTACCTGCCTGTAAGTTGTCTGTATGGCTGTTTTATCTTTCCTCTATCTTATCAGTTTGTCTCCTTTTATAGTATCATTTTTTTTATACTATGGAGGGTTTTTTTTGTACTATGGAGGGTTTTTTTTATACTATGGTTTTTAGCTCACCGAAGTGAGCTAAACTTATATCACTTGCCACCCGTCGTCCAGCGTCGTGAACATTTTTCAAACGACTTCTTCTCTGAAACCGCTAGGTCAATTTGCTCGAAACTTGGTATGGATGTTCATTACCATATGTCAATTCAAGTTTGTTCAAATGAAATGGATATGCCCACTTGGAGATCCATAGGGGGCTAACTCTGATAGCACCCTATGTATATTAGAGAAATTACTAAAAAATCTTCTTCTCCAGCACAAGTGGGCAGAATCATTTGATATTTGGTATACAGCATTATGAGGTGGATCTGATTCGAGTTTGTCCAAATTGGCCCCCCTGGATTCATATTTGGGCCCACTATAGAAGCCCAAATTCGAACTTGGTGCATTTCAGGCAAATTGCTTAAAAAATCTTCTTCTCCAGATCCAGCAGGCAGAATCTTTTGATATTTGATATGTAATATTGTGGGGTGGATCTGATTCAAGTTTGTTCAAATTGGCCTCCTGGGTTCATATTTGGGCTTAGTATAGAAGCCTGATTTTGAACTTCGTGCATTTCAGGCAAATTTCTTAAAAATCTTCTCCTCAAGATCAAGCAAGCGGAATCTTTTGATATTGGGTATGCAGCATGCTTAGGGGGGTGAAATTCAAGTTTGTTCAAGCCAAGTCCATGAGTTTATATTTGGGCTCACTGTGGGAGCCCGAATTATAACTTAATTCAAAAAGAGGAATTTTCTTTTAAAATCTTCTTCAGATCCAGCAGTCGGAATGTTTTGATGTTTGGTATGCAGCATCCTTAGGGGGGTGAGATTCAGGTTTGTTCAAGCCATGTCCCAAGGTCCATATTTGGGCTCACCATGGGAGCTCGAATTATAACTTAGTTCAAAATGAGGAATTTTTTTTAAAATCTTCTTCAAATCCAGGAGTCGGAATGTTTTGATATTTGGTGTGCAGAATCCTCAGGGGGGAGAGATTCAAGTTTGTTCAAGCTAAGTCCCTGGGTTCATATTTTTGTTCAAGCTAAGTCCCTGGGTTCATATTTAGGCTGGAAATTTGGGGTTCCTTTCCGGACCAAAATACGGAATTTGGGGGGGGGGGGGGGGGGGGGGGGGGGTATGCGTGTCGGTCAATTTTAAGACAAAAAAAAAATTTTTTTTTTTACACTGAAAATTTGGCGGTCGGGTGGGACTTGGAAAATTTTGGACCAAAATCCTGAATTTTTTTGTTTGTTTTTTTATGTTTTTCGGTTAATTTTAAGACAAATAAAAAAAATTTTTTTTTTACATCGAAAATTTGGGGGCCGGGTGGGACTTGGAAAATTTGGGACAAAAATCCAGAAATTAGTTTTTTGGTTTTTTATGTGTTTTGGTCAATTTTAAGAAGAAAAAAAAAATTTAGGCTGAAAATATTTTGTTTGGAACTTTGAAAATTTCTGAACAAACATAAAAAAATTTTTTTTTATGCGTTTAGCTCAATTTTGGGACGTAAAAGTGCAGGAACTGAAAATAGAAGGAAAATCCTGTGTATTGTGTGGGCACAACTGCTTCATCCAGTCCCTGGTTTGATATTTAGACTACCATGTCAGGTGAGTGCCCTCAGGCCCCCTGGTGCCTCTTGTTTTTTATACTATGGGTTTTTTAGCTCACTGAAGGGAGCTTAACTTATTACTTGCCATCCATCGTCCGTCCGTTCGGTGTCATGAACATTTTTCAAATGACTTCTCCTCTGAAACCGCTAGGTCGATTTGCTTGAAACTCACTTGCCGTCCGGCCGGCGTCGTGAACATTTTTCAAACGACTTCTCCTCTGAAACCGCTAGGTCGTTTGCTCAAATCTTGGTATGGATGTTCATAACCATATGTCAATTCAAGTTTGTTCAAATGAAATGGACATGCCCACTTGGGGCTCCATAGGGGGCATAACTCCAATAGCACCCTATGTATATTAGAGAAATTCTTAAAAATCTTCTTCTCCAGCACAATTGGGCAGAATCATTTGATATTTAGAATACAGCATTATGGGGTGGATCTGATTCAAGTTTGTTCAAATCGGACCCCTGGATTCATATTTGGGCTCACTGAAGAAGCACGAATTCGAACTAAGTGCATATCAGGCAAATTTCTTAAAAAATCTTCTTCTCCAGATCCAGCAGGCAAAATCTTTTGATATTTGGTATGCAACATTGTGGCGTGGATCTGATTCAAGTTTGTTCAAATCGGCCTGCTGGGTTCATATTTGGGCTTAGTATAGGAGCCCGAATTTGAACTTTGTGCATTTCAGGCAAATTTCTTTAAAAATCTTCTTCTCAAGATCGAGCAGGTGGAATCTTTTGATATTGGGTATGCAGCATGCTTTGGGGGGGGGGGGGGGGGGGGGGGGGGGGGGTGAGATTCAGATTTGGTCAAGCCAAGTCCCTGGGTTCATATTTGGGCTCACTGTTGAAGCCGGAATTTATAACTTAGTTCAATATGAAGAATTTTCTTTAAAAATCTTTTTCTTCAGATTCAGTAGTCAGAATTTTTTTTTATATTTGGTATGCAGCATCCTTAGGGTGGTGAGATTCAAGATTGTTCAATCCAAGTCCCTGAGTTCATATTTGGGCTCCCTGTGGGAGCCCGAATTTTAACTTAGTTCAATATGAGGAATATATTCTTCAAAAATCTTCTTCTTCACATCCACCAGCCAGAATCTTTTGATATTTGGTATACTGTATCCTCAGAGAGGTACGATATAAGTTTGTTAAAGCCAAGTCCCTGGGTTCATATTTAGGCTTTCTGTTTGAGTCCGAATTGTACCAAAATTTCTATTTTCCAAACTGAGAGGCCAATTTGAACCAAATTTGATATGAGGGCTTATTGGGTCATAAGTACCTAATTTATGTCCAAAACATTTTTCCCGTCACCCCATTGGAACTGCAGGAGCTAAAAATAGAAAAAATTTAAAATGCCCATATCTTCAAAACTACATGGCACTGAGAATTTTTATTTCGTGTGAAGTTTCCTTAGGAACAGCAGAAAGGAATGGTCAAAAAAAAAAATTCCCATCATTTTCCAGGACTTTGAAAAAATGCTGAGTCATCATTTATTATCACTGTGATTAATGGGAAAAACATAAAAGAATCTTCTTCTCCCATACTACTGCTCCGAAGGCTTTTATATTTCACATATAACATTTTTGGAAGATTCATTCACATGTTTGTTGAAATCAAATCCCTGGGTCCATATCTGGGCTCTCTATGGGAGCCCAAATGTTCAGATTAGTGCAATATGAGGAATATTCTTTAAAAATCTTCTTTTTCCAATCCATCAATCAGAAGCTTTTGATATTTGGTATGCAGCATCCATAAGGTGGGGGAGGTGGGTAGGGGGTATTCAAGTTTGTTCAATTTGAGTCCCCGGCTTAATATTGGGGCTTTCTTTGGGTAGGGTGTGGGGGTGGCATTGAGGTGCATGTTAGGTTCAGGTTTGTTCAAATCCATTCCTTAATGTTTTTCCATAAAATTTGCTGTTCATGACTTCATTCCTTTGTAGTGTTGATGAACCATGTCTAACTGAATGTGACCCCAAATACTTCTTTGAACCACTTTGGCAGGTGAGCAATTAAGGCCACTTGGGGCCTCTTATTATTGATAATTTGAATTCAAGTCAGGTAAATACATAATTTTGGCCATTGATAATTTAGTTTACCAAACAGTACACTAAAAACAAAACTTACCATATTAAAAATTAGAAATCAAAGTGATAGTTGTTCAAAGATGTACTGCCAACAAAGCCAATTACTAAATGGAAGAATATTTTTCAATCTCCCACTTCCGACATCATAGCATTAAAGTTGAATTCTTAGACAACAAGGAATTAAAAGTGGACAACAAAGAGGTAAACATTTGGACTTGTCTCTTTAATCTGATATAGTGTTAACTGGTTGAGGACTAGATTATTTTTGGTGGTCTGAATTCGCTCATCAAAATTTGATACATTACAAATTACTGGAGAGTGCCAGCAGGTGCTCTCCCATAGTTTGTAATAGAACAGATTTGTCTGAACAAAATATTATTTGCGTTTGACTGAATATGGAATACAAGCAAGGAAAATTTTTGCTTTTCCACTGGTACCCTCATTTTTAGTTTAACTTGACAAAGTCAAGATAAGCTATTGCCATCACGTGTGCGGAAGTCTGTAAGTCTGCGAGTCTGTTCACATTTTCCTTTAGCACAGGCTACACCCCATAGTTCTTTTCTGATCATCACGAAATTTCACATGCAAGTTTGGGGTCATGTCTAGATGAGAACGTCCTCTTTTGGTTGCGATCGGTCAACCGGTATGGCTGCCCGAGCCCAAAACCATTAGCACAGTCTACAGGTCGTATTTATGAAGGGATTTCATTGTAATTTGGTAGGATGCCTCTGTATATTGTCTAGATGAGAACGTCCCCTTTTGGTCATGATCTGTCAACCGTGATGGCTGTCCAAGCCCGAAAACCCCAAAACTTTTAGCACAGTCTGCAGGTCATATTTAATATGGAGGGATTTCATTGTAACTTGGTAGGATGAATCCGTATGATGTCTAGATGAGAACTTCTCCATTTGGTGACTGCATGAGCCCAAAGCCCGAAAATCTTTAGCACAGTCTACAGGTCATATTTATGAAGGGATTTCATTGTAACTTCGAAAGATCACTCCAGATAATGCCCAGATGAGAACGTCCCATTTTGGTTGCGATTTAATTGTTAACTTGGTAGAATGACTCAGTATAATGTCGAGATGAGGACCTCCCTTTTTAGATGCAATCGGTCAACTGTGATGGCTACACAGGCCTGATGATGTCTAGATGAGAACTTCCCCATTTGGTCGCGATCTGTCAACCGTGATGACTGCCCGAGCCCAAAACCCAAAAACCTTTAGCACAGTCTGCAGGTCATATTTAATATGGAGGGATTTCATTGTAACTTGGTAGGATGAATCCGTATGATGTCTAGATGAGAACTTCTCCATTTGGTTGCAATCTGTTAACTGTGATGACTGCCTGAGCCCGAAGCCCGAAAATCTTTAGCACAGTCTACAGGTCATATTTATGAGGGGATTTCATTGTAACTTCGTAGGATCACTCCAGATAATGCCCAGATGGGAACGTCCCCTTTTGGTTGCGATCATTCAACCATGATGGCTGCCCGAGCCCAAAACCAGAAAAAACTTTAGTACAGACTACAGGTCGTATTTGTGAAGGGGTTTCATTGTAACTTGGTAGAATGACTCAGTATAATGTCGAGATGAGGACCTCCCCTTTTAGATGCAATCAGTCAGCTGTGATAGCCACACATGTCTGATGATGTCTAGATGAGAACTTCCCCATTTGGTCGCGATCTGTCAACCATGATGACTGCCCGAGCCCAAACCCAAAAACCTTTAGCACAGTCTACAGGCAATATTTATGAAGGGACTTCATTGTAACTTGATAGGATGACTCGTTTTGGAATAATTTCACTGTAACTTGGTAACTTTGGTTGACATACATTAACTGTGAGGGCCACATACATTAACTCTGAATGCCACATTTACCCATCCCTCAGTTCTTTAGTACAGTCTACACCTCATATTACTATGTCTCCCCTAGGGATCTTCTTCTTCTTCTCTCTTCTTCTTCTTCTTCTTCTTCTTCTCATACAAACTTTGTCCAGGCCATAACTTTTTTGTCTTTTGACCTACACCTTAGATACTTGGCATGTGGATGTATCACCATGAGCCGGTGTGCAGTGTACCATAGTGACCTTCATGTGACCTTGACCTTTGACCTGAAGGTCAGATTTATGTGTTTTTTTAAGGGAAACATCACACAAACTTTGTCCGGGCCATAACTTTTTTGTCTTTTGACCTACACCTTAGATA
This sequence comes from Pictodentalium vernedei, assembly GCA_031216915.1. Classification (NCBI taxonomy): domain Eukaryota; kingdom Metazoa; phylum Mollusca; class Scaphopoda; order Dentaliida; family Dentaliidae; genus Pictodentalium; species Pictodentalium vernedei. The sequence continues at coordinate 417,697,591 of CM062295.1, forward strand.
CTTGGCATGTGGATGTATCACCATGAACCGGTGTGCAGTGTACCATAGTGACCTTCATGTGACCTTGACCTTTGACCTGAAGGTCAGATTTATGTGTTTTTTTAAGGGAAACATCACACAAACTTTGTCCGGGCCATAACTTTTTTGTCTTTTGACCTACACCTTAGATACTTGGAATGTGGATGTATCACCATGAGCCGGTGTGCAGTGTACCATAGTGACCTTCATGTGACCTTGACCTTTGACCTGAAGGTCAGATTTATGTGTTTTTTTAAGGGAAACATCACACAAACTTTAACCGGGCCATAACTTTTTTGTCTTTTGACCTACACCTTAGATACTTGGCATGTGGATGTATCACCATGAACCGGTGTGCAGTGTACCATAGTGACCTTCATGTGACCTTGACCTTTGACCTGAAGGTCAGATTTATGTGTTTTTTTAAGGGAAACATCACACAAACTTTGTCTGGGCCATAACTTTTTTGTCTTTTGACGTACACCTTAGGTACTTGGCATGTGGATGTATCACCATGAGCCGGTGTGTAGCGTACCATTGTGACCTTGACCTTTGATCTGAAGGTCAGATTTGTGTTTTTTTCAAGGAAACTTTGTCTGGACCAAAACTTGTTTGTCTTTTGAGCCAGGCCTTAGATATTTGGCACGTGGATGTATCACCATGAGCCGGTGTGTTGCATACCATTGTGACCTTCATGTGACCTTGCCCTCAAGGTCAAATTTATGTACTTCAAATAGGGAGTATTTGCCCAGACCAGAATTTTTTTGTTTTTTGACCTAGGACTTGGTTATTTGACATGTGGATGTGTCACCATGAGACCACATGTCGTCTACCTCAATGACCTTCATGTGGCCTTGACCTCTGACCTTAAGGTTAAATTTATGTACTTCAAATAGGGAATAATTATCCAAACCAGAACTTTTTTTGTTTTTTGACCTAGGACTTAGATAATTGACATGTGGATGTATCGCATTTAGACCGCATGTCACATGTAATCATGACCTTCATGTGACCTTGACCTCAAGGTCAAATTTATGTACTTTAAATAGGGAGTAATTGTCCAGACCAGATTTTTTTTTTTTTGGACATGTGGATGTGTCACCATGAAACCGCATGTCCGCTACCTTGATGAACTGCATGTGACCTTGACCTCTGACCTCAAGGTCAAATTTATGTACTTCAAATAGGGAATAATTGTCCAGATCAGAACTTTTTTGTTTTTTGACCTAGGATTTAGATGATTGACATGTGGGTGTATCACAATGAGACCACATGTCATCATGACCTTCATGTGACCTTGACCTCAAGGTCAACTTTATGTACTTCAAATACTGAGTAATTGTCCAGACCAGATCATTTGTATTGCATAAAATAGAAAGGAAGGGGAGACATATGTTTTAGTGTGCTAAAACACTTTCTAGTTTTTATTGAAAACGTAGCATACAGGGAACAGAAATTAACATATTCCCAATTATCACAATTCTTGTCTTATTTCATTATCCTTTCATAAACATTGAACATTATGCTTTTTATCAAACATAAGACACAGACAAGTTAAGCTACAGTGTCATTGACACTTTCATTTTGAAAGTCCTTATAAGTGGAGCTTGGTGGCTCAGTGATAGACTGTTTGCCTTCTATGCTAGAGGTCCTGAGTTCGATCCCCGTCTGGGATAACCTACGTTGTGTCCTTGGGCAAGGCACATTATACAGGTTGCCTGCATGGGGCACGATGACGCCGTGTACTAAGGTGTACTGCAAGTCGATTGTGCACATCTTCAACCACTGTAACCCTGTGTGTTGAGGAGCTTACAGTTGCTTGTTGCTGCTCAGTGGTTCTCTCCAGGTACACCAATAAATAAATAAATAAATAAATAAATAAATGAAGCCCTTATAATGACTTCTTGCACTCAAACAGTTAATTCCGAGAAGAATTCTGTGTTTAATCAAATAATTGTTGAATTATTGGTAATTATTGATACTTTCAGTTACTACATAGAATGTGTATGACATTAGGTGGCCGTGTATCAGAAGAAATATTTTTCGGAAAAATCACAACAGGAGCCCAGGATGATTTGAAAAAAATCACACAAACTGCCTATGCACAGGTAAAACAATTTAATGCAATTTTAATGCTTTGGTGAAATACTTTTACCTTCTTACTTGTGCCTTCCTGTCTGCAGCAAATAAGAAATAAAACAAAAAGCAGATGACTTTTTCCATTTCTCAGCTTTTGTTTGCTGACCTGACTGAAAATCAGGGTGAGCTATATAGTCAGGTCGGAAAATCGGCAAATAACCTTAAAAAACCACGAACCATGAGGCATTTCTGCGGAAAAGTGGACAGGTAGTCGGACAGCTTGGTACACCCCTATGGGATCCCCAGGACCAAACGATACCATTTTTTTCATGTACCTGGACATCTCGAGAGTGGATGTTCAGATGTTAACAAGGAATCATCCTGGCCGGATATGACGTAATCTAAGATGGCGCCCATAAGGGTCGGTCTGTTTCGCGATTTTACACCATCACTAATTTTTTTTGATTACGGAAAAGCTATATGCGATAAGGAATGGGAATTAACTCATTCATATTTCTGACATTTTTCTGACATTTTTCCTCATATAATAACATCAATCCATCAAGTAAGTGAAAATCCAAGATGGCCACCAAAATATGCCTCCAAATAGATGAATCGTTTTTTTTCAAAACTTTTTTTCGCCCAAAACTTAAACAAACATCATAAAAAATTAGAAACCTGTAAACTTTTAGATGTTAAATTGATTGCAAATTATTCTACGATAATACCCCGCTTGAACATGCACCATGGAAAGCCGATGCGGAAAACAAGATTGCCGCCAGTGCGACCACCCATTTCCAATTATCCCGCTTATGTAATGGACAAGTTTACACTGTCTCAAGTTGTACGATGGTTGTGGAAAAAAATGTTTTATACAGAGCACAGGAATGAACTGTATAGTAATTAGGACACTTTTTCTGTGTATGATAAAACCAATTTAGTCTGTGAATATGCAAGACCATCAGAAAAATGCCTCGAAATTGAAGAGCATCAGTAGTAGATCATGTTCCTGACGGGGCCCCATTGGATGGGCCTAAGAAGTGACGACATGTCACGTAACCCAGTTAAGTCATGTTTGATTGTGCTGGTAGCCCATCTGAGCGGCCATCTTGTGATGTGATCTCCATATTGATACATGGTCTTTGTGCGCATGCGCAGTGCATTTTGTTAGGGTGATACATGTTTCTGTAGTCCATTTTGTGTACTGGAGGCTGCCATCTTGGTTTCTATGGTAGCACATGGTTGACCCAGAACCCTGCAATAGGACAGGGGTATGTTTGGAGGGTGTGTTGGATTGAATAGGAGTAAATCTAATTACCACAAACAATCCGACAATCCCTCCAAACCACTCAAAACTACTGAAACAGGCTTTATTTTGTTAGAATTTCCCCATTTTGGTCTTAAAATTGCAGCACATTGTGCTATAGGACCGAGAGGTCTCCTGGGGTAAGATCGATTGAACTGGAGTAGTTTTCTGGTTTGGATACTTACTGTTTATCTAGTTCGGATTCCTTTGCAATCCTCGGTTTTTCCCTGTTTTGTCTATAACTGACCCTATTCTAAATATATTAGCTGCCTATCTAGTCTCAGCTGTCTCTGTCCCAGTCTCTGACTTCAACCAAGTCTTATAATCACCAGTCAGATTGCTTCATTTCCCATAATCTGTACATATCCATACAGAGTTATCTCCCATTTATAACAAAGTCCAATATGATTCCAGGAGATCTCCACACAGCAAACGGATGCAACTGTAGCTCTCCTGGAGAGCAAAAAACGCACCCCTATTGTAGGGTTTTTGGGTCACCCACATGCTACCATAGAAACCAAGATGGCGGCCTCCAGTATACAAAATGGACTATGGAAACACGTGTCACCCTAACAAAACATGCTGTGCATGCACACTAAGACCACATACTATGGGGTTTGGGAGCACAGTATTTTCTTCTATTTTGAGACATATTTTTGTGGCCATCTTGGATTTTCACTTACATGATTGATATTATTGTATGGGGAAAGGTGTCAGAACTATGAATGAGTTATTCCCGTTCCTTACCTCATATAGTTTTCCCACAATCGAGAAAAATTAGTGATGGTGTAAAATCGCGAAATTGATTGACCCTCACAGGTGCCATCTTAGATTACGTCATATCCAGCCAGGATGATTCCTTGTTAACATACGAGAATCTACTGTCGAGATGTCCAGGTACATGAAAAAATGGTCTTGTTTGGGAATGGAGGTGGGGGGGGCCCATAGGGGTGTACCTAGCTGCCCGACGAAGGGTGTTTTTTTCATAATTCAGGTAGGCTGAATTCATTCCAGGTGCATTTTGCCCTCTGCCTTTTCTATTAACCCTTCAAAATAAATATCTAAATGAGCCCTGGTGGAATATCTGTAGAAGTGAAAAATTAGACTGAAACAAAAGAGTAGTCCCATGTTAATAAATTACTTGAAGGAGTTGCCTGAAGAATGTCTTGTTCATTTGAAAAATTATCACTCAACATTTTGTCATCAGTTCACCAGATGAAAACTTGCATTAGAGAATCATCACATTGTCAAGAATTATGTTTAATCAAAACCGAAGTGGGACACTTGGCGCATTTGCATTGTACTAGACTGTATCTTATATTTTTATACTGTATACCAATAGCCCAGACTAAGCTTGTGCTCACTCAAAAATATCTAGGGCCAAACACAAATTTTGCCCCCCAATCCCCAAAATTTGCATGCAAAACCAAAAATTAGAAGTCCTATCTGGCCCTCCATATATTTACTCTCCGCGCATGCGCAGACACCAGGAAGTCACCGAAACTGGCGCCAACATCATTCTTTGTTTTGCCCTTCAATCAGATAACATCAAACTGTCTGACATCTGTGCTTTTAAATCTCAGTTTTAATGATGCAAGACACAAATCAATGGTTATTTTGGTGCATCCAAGGACACAACTGGATGAAGGAAGGAAGAAATGGTGGTTTGAAATGTTCAGGGCTGTAATTTTATAATATTTATAAAAATTAGTTCATGTTACCCAATTTCGGGACATAGGCCTGACGTGTCATTATTGATTGATAATGATTTTCCACTGTTTGTTTAGTATTCCTTCCCTACATTCCCCCCCCCCTCCCCCCAGTTAAGCTCCCAAGCTTTTTGGCTTGTTTTATTGAAATTTTTTTTATAAAATTTCTTGGGAGTTTAACGTATTATACAGAAGATTATTCTGTACATTCCCATGGTTACATCCTCACCCCTGGGGTGTTTAGGCATTTTAGTCATGCATCATACATCCGATCTATTGTTTTTTCTTCTGATGAAGATTTTGCTTTACATCGGATAGTTTCATTTCTGTAACTGACTTCGGGCCGTGTTGCCTGGGGTCTTGTTTCCGGTTTTTGTTTCGAAGTTGTTCACATTGACAATGCTCTAGGTAGTTTCTTATTATTTTAAGAGAAACGACGGTTGTAAGTAACATAAAATATTTCGGTAGTGTGGCAGTTAATTTTATGGCATATTATTATAATTTTGTCCACACTTAGGCTCTTTTGGGCTCATCGTTCCCTTTGGGAACTTGGGCTCTTATATAAGAAAAAAATTTTCAAAATTTTTTTTATTTTTTGAAGGAATTTTTCTTTTGGATGTATTTATTTCATCGATTATATTTTAATGTTATCTTATATTTATATTTTAATGTTATCTTATATTTATGTAGATTTGGTGGTAGTACAATTGACCTATGTTAGATTTTAGGTAATAATATTTTTCTAATAGCAGGGCAAATAAGAGGAAGCCTTTCCTCTATTTATATGGTCGATGTCTTGTTTATAGTCGATGTACTACCGCTAATTCTTGCACCATGTGTCAGATTTTGACAATGTTGGTGACTGGTGTCATGGTTTGTTGTTATGCAAGTGGACACTAGCGGTCCTCTCGTGGCGAGAGGACACTGCTGGTCCTCTCGCCAAAATGTCACTATAGTTTTTTAGTTTCTATTTACAGAGGAACAAGAACATGGTGTGGTTTCATGACACCATCAGAGAGTATGCTTCCGTCGTCACATTATACTATTAGAGCTGGCAGAAAAAGGGCTCTATGATATAAGACAAGGGCGTAGGCCTTAGAATATAGGGTTTACGTCCTTGTCTCCAGCTAGCTCAACCAGCGGATCATTACTCAGAATATGGGTAGTGTTGACGCCGGGTAAGTCCGTAGTGGTCGAGAAGAGGAACAAGGGTGTAGCGAGCACAGTAAAATCTGAACATGCTCACCCTGTGACAATGGAAAGGAGGAAGCAGACAAGTTTTGAGGTATGCTCGTCCAGGTCTACCATGATCGTGAGCAAAAGAGAGGCCCCTCTCTCTTATAACAACATCTGGGATCAGAGGTTGTTGGTAGGAACTTGCATCAGTTGGAGCTTACGTCCATGCCTTCCTGTCCGGGATGCACCTTCTAATAGGCTGCCGGGGTCGGCTAGTTTTATAGCTTCCTCTACGTTCGAAAAGCACACACAACCGCACAAAGTCCGTTGTCGCCAGCTAGCTCGACCGGTGAAGTGGTTACTCAAGCCTCTGAGAAGTGTAATATTGCACAGGGCTATATACCGCTGTGAGTGGTTTCAGTTCCCTGTCACCAGTGAAGCGGTTAATATGGAATATGAGGACCGTGACATCGGATGTGTCGCATGTACATTGTACTTCAGAGCTAGCGGTAAAAGTGCTCAATGATATAAGACCAGTTCCCAGACCTTAGAATATAGGGTTTACGACCTTGTCTCCAGCTTGCTCAACCGGCGGATCGTTACTCAGAATATGGGTAGTGTGATGCTGGGTATGTCCGTAGCGGTCGAGAGAGAAACAAGGGTGTAGTGAGCACTATAAATCCAATCACGCTCACCCTGCGACAATAGAAAGGAAGAAGTTGGCAAGTTCTGAGGTACGCTCGGCTAGGTCTCCTAGGACCACGAGCAAGAGGGAGACCCCTCTCTCTCTTTTAACAACGTCTGGGGCCAGATGTAGTTGATAGGAGCTTGCATCAGTCGGAGCTTACGTACATGCCTGTTTTCAGGAACGCCGAGTTCAATTCTCAGCCGGGGGCGGCTACAGTTTGGCTTCTTCAGCGTCTACCAAGCACTCACAACCGCACCTTGGCTAAGTGACATAGGATATCTAGTCTGCATCGTCAAGAGCTCCACTTTTTGTTAAGAAAATCGCACCATCTAGTAGCCAAGGAGATGAGGCTTTTCATCGGGACGTCCGCAGTAAAGAGCCATCTCGGACACACTGTCCCAGGAACAGCTGGCAGACAAGCAATACATGACCGCTGCTCCTCAGTACTCTGTAACAGACTTGCTGTCGCAGATTGCGCAGCTCATCGCAGTATTCCTGCTAATGCAGTAGCACTCAGCGTCAGTCTCAAAGCTTGAGCAGTCGGAGGGTGCTCGGTCTGTCTAGTCATCTGTGTGTTCAGATGCCGTTGACCGTGATTCTTAACTAATTTAGACGAAGGATGAAAGGGATACAGAGGATTATCCTTCCCTTTCGGATCAGCTCATGGAGGATATGGATGCTATCCATTATCGCTACCTTGAACTTGTTCCAGCGTATCACAATACTACAATTGTTTGTAAGAAACCGCTAGCATTGTAAACGCTGACTTCATCCAGACAAAGAGGATGATAGGTCTGTTCCCGTTTAGTCTACATGGGTGTCACAGGTCTTTGATTGTTTAGACGATGCCATATTCAACTTCCCATGGGAAGAAGTACTATGGTTTCCTATCATCATCTTCTGTATTTTTAACCGTTTTTTTTTAACACATTCATTTTAAAAACGGCAGGGGAAGATGTGTTGAGAGTTTCTCAGCGTTTGTATGAGCAGGTTAAGGGCTTAGTTGTGACCTTATGTTCATCATTTTGCTGTTTGCTCAGACACAATCGAGAAGATTTTTTCTTACTCAGAGTGATTTTTGACTCACAAGACTCACTGTCTTATGTACTTCTCTTTTAAGTACTGTGGCGCAACGTCTATATGGAAAGGAGTTTTGTGGACGTTTGTTCCTCTTTGAAAATTCTTTCCAGACCTATTTATTACATTTGACTCTGTCTTAACAGTTGCTAAGTGGGAGTTATTCTGATGTGACGAAGCCTTGCATCGTCATCTTAAATATGCCTGGGTGGAAAACTCTCTACAGGTGGCTCTGGTTTTCCAGACACTAAGTCTTTGATGATAAGCTTTCATTTATGTAGGATTAAGCTACAAGAAAGCATCGATACTCTACTGTTTAAGTTGGGGTCTAATCAACTAACAACAGCAGAAAGAGTAGGAGAGGATGTCCTAGACTCAGATCGTCTATACGGACTCTTAGCGAAGGTATAGGTAACCCTCCTATAATTACTTTAGGGTCGACTATACAGCCTCTTGGGTAGGGGGTTCAGGTCTGTTCGAGATTACTGATCAGACACCTCTGAGCCAGTGGCTTGAGGCTCTTCTAGAGCTTGGTCCGACCGATTTTGACTGGAACTGGATAATTAGGTTATTTATGATAATCATTCAGTCGAAAAAGCAAGCGTTCGTATGATCGACGATGCGGCGAGTACAGTTCTTTAGATCACTTGAAGAATGAATTAGATAATGTCTCTTGGAATGAATGAAAGGATACACGTATCCTACAATTCATTTTCAACAAGCTGGTTCGTCTGTTGTTTCACCGAGCGAATTAGCCAGTTGTTAGGCTTGCTTTTTGTCTATTATCAGACTTATTAACAGCGGAAGATTTTATGTGTCGGATGGGGTTGTGCGGAGTGGCTAAGAATGTTATTTCGATGGGTCGCTTATGCACACGTCCCCTCCAGTTATTCTTAATTGGAGTGGTAGACGTTTTTCGCTCTAGACCTGTTTTGTTTTAGCAGATCTTTTAACATAAGGTCAAGTTTGGGCATATATTTAACTGTTTTCTCAATTATGACGGACTTGAGTTCATATATTAGATTAAAATCCTGAGTCCAATGGCCTCTCTATCTAGGGTTCTTCGACCCTCAGTTCTTGGAGACCACATATTCAGAAATGATGTCTTATTGTTTACGCTACATCATTGAATTTATATTATTAGCGATCATTATTAATATATGCAGTTCAGAGTTTATCAGAAGAGAAGAAAACACTTCTTTTTGTCATTAATTTCCAATAGAAGAGATATTTCGGTTCATTCTATTGCTAGATGGATTCTATTAGCTTTTCGTACTGCTTAGGAAAGTTTACCTTCCAATCAGCAATCAGTGCTTAAGATTTCAGCGTATGAAGTTAGAGTGCTGGCAGCATCTTGGGCTTATTCTAACAGTATTGCTGGGGGTGCGGTGGCATTGCGGTAACTGGTTCTCGTCAGATCTCCGAAGTTAAGCAACATTGAGCCTCGGTTAATCATTGGATGGGTGACCATCTGAGCGATCCATTCGGACTCCCGTGTTGTGTCCTTGGCAATGCACTTCACCCCGATTGTCCACATGAGGGCACGATGACGCCGTGTACTAAGGCGTACTGCACGTCGGTTGTGGTGCATGTCTTCAACCAATCTAACCCTGCCTGTGCTGCAGTGTGGAGTTACGATGTTTGGGAGCTGGCTTCTGCTCGTCATTGCTCGGTGGTTCTGTCCGGGTACTCCAGCTTCCTCCACCCGTAAAACTCATGGTCATGATTAGCCATTTTATATATGACATTAAACACCAATAAATAAATAAATAAATAACAGTATTGCTATTACATGATCTTATGTAAGATTGCTTCAGGATAGTTAAGTTTGTGGCACACAGAAATAATAGTTTCCATCATTTGTGTCGCCAGTGTTAGGCATTTGAGCGCATGCAATTGATGCTCAGCCATATTCATGGGAATGAATGATATGATATGTGTATCCTCCAATTCATTTGTTTCTGTTGGTTACATTGAGATTAAACAGTCTCAGGGTGATTCATGCTAATAGCATATCAGTTTTTTCAAGTGTCTGTTACTGTACATTCGCCATAAGCTTCCTCCACGAGAGGGCCTTCTTCAGGAGAAGTTTTGTTCTTCACATCATTCTTCACTCTCAGTGGCATAACGGAGTTGGTTAGACATGAGGGAGCCTTGCAGTTACTATATTTTTGCTGTCTGGACCAACAATGATTAAGTAATGTGGGTGAGGAGGTTTTGACATGAATTCGACTCCCCCCCCCCCCCCCCCACCCCCCACACTCACACATAGTCTTTGAAGTGTGTTTTCTCTGCAGAGATTGTTCATCGTATCTTGTTTTAATATGTGTATGTTATTTTATTATTTCACTGATTTTGTCGTACCTGTATATGCCGTCTGCAGTGCATATTTTGTAGCGGACAATATTATTTACCAAAATCGTCACTATAGCCTTGGCTTGTGAAGTGGCATTACGCACCATTTATTATCCATGAATTAATTCCTGGGTGCCTGATCGATATTTATTTATATTGTTTCCTGGTACAGTTTATTGATTCCAGAGCACTCCCCTCTTTCTTTTGAAGATATGTTAAAAAAAATGGGGGTGGGGGTCATTTTCTCCACTTATTGAGTATGTAACGATGAAGGAAGCTGTTTTATCCGTACTATATTCGGCATTCAGCTGTAGTATTATTGTATGGCGTAGGTTTATGGGCAATTTTCTCTCATTCTCAAATATGCCATCCTAATTTTTAGGGCTTAGTCCAGACTAGCCTTAAAAATTGTGAACTCGTTACATCCTAATTAGCATGATTTCATACTCAGATTTAGGATTTACATATTTGGGATCCATATTAGGATATGTGTTATGGTGTAAAGAGACATACATGTAAATTCTAATTATTCTAATTTTCTTCATCATGGATTGAAGGATTTGATCTATGTTCATGAATGAATGAAAGATTTCAGCGTGCCGAATGCGTGCAGGGACGATGTGGGATTTGCCAATCCCTTGCGACCCGGGTATCTATGTTGATCTACTATTTTGGAAGTAATAGGCCCTCCACCTTTTTACGATTCAGCTAAGTCTGGACCATTGGTATACAGTATAAAAATATGAAAAAATTTAAAGTAATTTATATATTTTTTATACTTATCAATGGCCCAGACGGGAATGGCCCTCCCATGAGTGGGCAGTACTGGGCACTCATACCTCCCCGCTGAATTATTATATTATTATCTTTTTTTACAAAGAATGATGTTGGCGCCAGTTTCAGTGACTTCCTGGCGTCTGCGCATGTACGGAGAGTAAATGTATGGAGGGCCAGATAGGACTTCTAATTTTCGGTTTTGCATACAAATTTTGGGGATTGGGTTCAAAATTTGTGTTTGGCCCTAGATATTTTTGAGTTAGCACCAGCTAAGTCTGGGCCATTGGTAAGTAAAAAATATATAAATTACTTAAATGGGTCATAATGAATAAGGTAAAATTTGATCATAAAATGATGATGACTGCCTAAAATTTTACTGATTTTTCTGAATCAAAATTGCTGAAAAAATATAGGCAATGATACTAGAAAATCTCCTTTTACCGATATTTTGCTGATAACCAACTTATCGGCTGATACCGATAGCGAATATCATTTATCAGCTCCACCTTTATTGTTAGAGCTGTCCATATGTTGGAATTTTAGATAAAAACAATACAATAATACTGTACATGATGACAAATAACATGCTTTATCAAAACGTTTGATTTCACATGAACATGACTTAACTTTATGTGATTGTTAATCACCAAAATACAACCATTTTGTTCACAGAGTAAGTTGCCCAGTACCTCATTGAAATATCTCACCGGTTGTGACTTCACACTTCTGTTGGTGGAGAACCTGCTTGGGGAGACAGTAAATGAAGTTTAAAAAAAAAGTGAACCCGAACTGTAAGGCTCCACAAAGTAGATCTGTTTTTATGTGTACCCATACTATGTATGGTACACAAAATGCCGGCATCTGGGGTGACCATCCGTCATTCGTCCATCCTTTGTCCGTCCATCTGTCCGTCCATCCATCTGTCCGTCCGTCCATCCGGCATCCGTATCCATTTCTTTGGCATTCGATAACTTGAAAAATATTGCTTGGATTGTCAAGTTACTTTATATTTGTGTTCAGGTTACTGATGTGCTGAGCTGTATAGTTTTTGGTGTAAATCGGATAATTTGATCCTGAGATATTAACCCTTTATCCTTCAAATTGAAAATTCCTCTAATCCCTTTGGCATTCGATAACTTGAAAAATATTGCTTGGATTGTCTAGTTACTTTATATTTGTGTTCAGGTTACTGATTTGCCGAGCTGTATAGTTTTTGGTGTAAATCTGATGATTTGATCTTGAGATATTAACCCTTTATCCTTCAAATTGAAAATTCCTCCAATCCCTTTGGCATTCGACAGGGTTCGCACGCAGGTCTGGAATCCTGGAAAAGTTTTGGAAATTAGAGAAAAAAAATTCTATACCCTGGAAAAGTCTGGAAAACGGCACCTTTTTTGAGCTGGTTTGGAAAAAGTCTTGGAGAAAACTGAACACAGAAGAGGTGTGTATGGAAAAGTTATGGAATCGATCATTTGTTTCGAAAATCCGAATATTGTTTCCAAAAAAAAATGAAAATCTCGATGCGTCATCGGAATTCACGAACATCTGCTATTTGGCCGGTCTTTATTTGCATTTATCGGGACATTTTAGAAACACCGACGGATGTAAAGTATCAAGACACTTTAGAAACACCGGCGGATGACCTCATTTTTGCAAATCTGTAAATATATCGCAAAACATGCCTTGCAATTGTATCTTCAGAGAAAAGTGTCTATCAGAATCAAAGTTTTGTGGCTGGATACAAAAAGATGTTAATAAACTGAAACCCAGATGCATTCCATGTGCGAAATCGATTGACATTGCCAATATGGGAGAAGCTGCACTTGTCAGTCATTCGAACAGAAAAAAAACATTTGGAGGCAACTACATCCAAGAAAAACAGTCAACTCTTTTATGAGCTATCAAACGAAAAAAACTGAATGTGCAAGCAATAATAATAGTGACGCATCCAAGATAATATCTTCTGTTATCAAGTCTGATGTTTTAAAAGCCGAAATTTTATGGACACTGGGGTATGGAAAAGGTATGGAAAGTTTCTCGCCGGTAGTCTTGGAAATGTGTGGAAAGTCCTTGAAAAGTTTTGGAAAAATTATGGAATTTTTCTCCCTTAGAAGTGTATGAACCCTGTTCGATAACTTGAAAAATATTGCTTGGATTGTCAAGTTACTTTACGTTTGTGTTCAGGTTACTGATGTGCCGAGTTGTATAGTTTTTGATGTAAATCTGTTATTTTGATCCTGAGATATTAACTCTTTATCATTCAAATTGAAAATTCCTCCAATTCCTTTGGCATTCGATAACTTGAAAAATATTGCTTGGATTTTTGGCATTCAATAACTTGAAAAATATTGCTTGGATTGTCTAGTTACTTTATATTTGTGTTCAGGTTACTGATGTGCCGAGCTGTATAGTTTGGGGTGTAAATCGGATAATTTGTTCCTGAGATATTAACCCTTTATCCTTCAAAGTGAATATTCCTCCAATCCCTTTGGCATTCGATAACTTGAAAAATATTGCTTGGATTATCTAGTTACTTTATATTTGTGTTCAGGTTACTGATGTGCCGAGCTGTATAGTTTTTGGTGTAAATCTGATAATTTAATCCTGAGATATTAACCCTTTATCCTTCAAATTGAAAATTCCTTCAATCCCTTTGGCATTCGATAACTTGAAAAATATTGCTTGGATTGTCAAGTTACTTTATATTTGTGTTCAGGTTACTGATGTACCAAGCTGTATAGTTTTTGGTGTAAATCTGTTATTTTAATCCTGAGATATTAACCCTTTATCCTTCAAATTGAAAATTCCTCCAATCCCTTTGGCATTTGATAACTTTAAAAATATTGCTTGGATTGACAAGTTACTTTATAATTGTGTTCAGGTTACTGATGTGCTGAGCTGTATAGTTTTTGGTGTTAATCTGATAATTTGATCCAGAGATATTAACCCTTTATCCTTCAAATTGAAAATTCCTCCAATCTCTTTGGCATGAGATAACTCAAAAAATATCAATCTGATTGTCATGTTACTTTATATATTTATTCAGGTTACTGATGTGCTGTGCTGTATAGTTTTTTATGTAAATCTGATAATTTGATCCGGAGATATTAACCCTTTATCCATCAAATTAGACACTCCTCCAATCCATTTCTATATGTACCCATACCTTGTATGGTGTACATAATGTCGGCATCCGTGGTGGCCCTCCGTCATAATCTTTCTACTAGTTGCACGTATGGGTACACATCTGACAATTTTTGTAAAAAAGGCAAGCTGAGCTTATCTAATCGCTCTCTATCCGTCGTCCATCAACACCATGTTTTGGTCTTCTCCAAAACCACTGGACCAATTCAGGTGAAAGCTTGTGAGTGATGGTCCCGAAGGGGCATTGCATTTTTGTTCAACTCAACCTCCCCATGCCCCATAGGGAGGGAGTGGGGGAAAATGCACCAAAATACTTTTAAAATCTTCTCATGAACCAGTGGGAACAATGACTTGATATTTGTTATGGAGATTCCTTTTGAGGTGTAGAATCAGGTTTGTTCAAAGGAAGTTCATGAAGCAATTTTTGCCTTTGTAATGGGAGGGCGAAGATTTTTGGCCCCGCTCAAAATTTTTATTTTCTGAACTGATGGTCTGATTTGAAGCAAATTTGGTATGTGATATTACTGGGTCACAAGTACTTGCTTCAAATTTTTAGCTCAACTGGCTTAGAAGGCCATGTGAGCTTTTCACATCATTTGGCGTCCATCAGCATCCTTCCAGCATCTGTAAACTTTTCACATTTTTATCTTCTTCTCTGTAACCACTGAGCTGGTGTGAACCAAACTTAGCAGGAATGGTTTATAGGAGGTCCTCTACAAGTGATCCTCATTTTGTTCCCATTGGATGAAAAACATGGCATTCTTTGATTCTGGATGGTGAATTTGCAAAAATCTTCCCCTCTGAAACTGCCAGGCCAAATGATTTGAAACTTTACATAAATGATGACTGGGACCCCTCTCTACCAATGATCCTCATTTCATGTTGATCGGATTACAAACATGGCTGCAATTGCAGCTTACAGTTACTATAGAAACCCTATGAACAAATCACATTTTCATCTTATTCTCTAGAACTGCTGAGCCGACGTAAACCAAACCTGGCAGGGATTGTCTTTGGGAGGTCCTCTACAAACAATCCTCATTTTCTTCCCATGGGTTTGAAAACATGGTCGCCAGAGGCATTCTTTGATTCTGATTGGTGGATTTTGAAAAATCTTCTCTTCTGAAACCACATGCATGGTTGATGATTGGGACCCCCTCTATCAACAATCCTCATTTAATGTTGATCGGATTGCAAACACGACTTCAATTGTGCCTTAAAAGTTACTATAGAAACCCTATGGGAAATCACTTTTTCATCTTCTTTGGAACTACTGAGCCGACGTGAACCGAACATGGCAGGAATGGTCTATGGGAGGTTCTCTTCAAACGATCCTCATTTTGTTCCCGTGAGTTGAAAAACATGGCTGGCAGAGGCATTCTTTGATTCTGGTTGGTGGATTTTCAAAAATCTTCTCTTCTGAAACTGCCAGGCCAAATGTTGTGATACTTCACATAAATGATGACTGGGACCCCCCTCTACCAACGATTCTCATTTAATGTTGATCGGGTTGTAAACATGGTTGCAATTGCAGCTTATAGTTCTATAGAAACCCAATGGGAAATCACATTTTCATCTTCTTCTCTGGAACTACTGAGCCGACATGAACCAAACCTGGCACGGATAGTCTGTGGAAGGTCTACAAATGCTCCTCATTTTTGTTACTGTGCATTGAAAAACATAGCTCCCAGAAGCATTTTTTTATTCTGATTGGTGGATTTTGAAAAATTTTCTCTGAAACCACAGGGCCTAATGTTTTGAAACTTTGCATGGTTGATGACTGGGACACCTTCTCCCAATGATCTTCATTTAATGTTGATCAGGATGCAAACGTCTGCAATTGTGGCTTATAGTTACTATAGAAACCCTATTGGAAATCACATTTTCATCTTCTTCTCTTCTGCTGATAGTGAACCAAACGTGGCAGGGATAGTTTAAGACAGGTCCTGTACAAACGCTCCTCATTTTATTACCGTGCATCAAAAAACATGCCTGCCAGAAGCATTTATTGATTCTGATTAGTGGATTTTGAAAAATCTCTGAAACCACAGGGCCAAATGTTTTGAAACTTTGCATGGTTGATGACTGGGACGCCCTCTACCAACGATCCTCATTTAATGTGTTGATCGTGTTGCAAACATGGCCACAATTGCGGCGTATATCACATTTTCATCATCTTCTCTGGAACTACTGAGCCGACATTAACCAAACTAGCAGGAATGGTCTATAGGAGGTCCTCTACAAACGATCCTCTTTTTGTTCCCATTGGTTGGAAAATATGGCCACCAGAGACATTCTCTGATTCTGATTGATGGATTTTGCAAAAATCTTCCCGTCTGAAACTACAAAGTCAAATGTTTTCAAACTTCACATGATTGAGGACTGGGACACCTACCAATGATCCTCATGTAATGTTGCAAACATGGCCACAATTGCAGCTCATAGTTACCATGGAAAGTGTATGGGAAATCACACTTTTAGCTCAACTTTGATGTAAGTCAAATTTGAGCATATGCCATGGCCAGTCGTCCGTCTGTCCGTCAACAATTCAATACGGCTCGGGCTAGAGGCCGTATTTATGAACCAATCTTTACGAAACTTCTTTGGTACCTTTGTTATCACCGTGGGACGAGAACGAGTGTTTTGGGGTCCGGTCCGAAATTCAAGTTGGCCGCTGGCAGCCATTTTGTACAAAATTAGGTGCAATCAGATTTTTGCACAGAACTTCCATATGAAAGCTCTGATTTGAAAATTTTTTTGTATGAATGTTTAGTACCATGGGATACATCACATATAATATGGGTTTTTTTCTCGTGCGTAAATTAACTTTTATGTATTTAGTGTTGCTTTCAGTACTGTAAGTGCAAATGCCAATACGGCTCGAGCTAGAGGCCGTATTTATGAACCGATCTTTACAAAACTTCTCGGGTACCTTTGGTATCACTGTGGGACAAGAACGAATGTTTTTGGGTCTGGTGCAAAATTCAAGATGGCCGATGGCAGCCATTTTGTACAAAATATAGGTGCAATCAGATTTTTGCACAGAACTTCCATATGAAAGCGCTGATTTGAATAATTTTTTGTCTGAATGTTTAGTACCATGGGATACATCACATATAATACAGGTTTTTTTCTCGTGCCGAAATTATGCAAATTAGATGAACTTTGATTTTTTCAGTGCTACTTACACGCAGTAAGTACACATTGTCAATACGGCTCGGGCTAGGGGCTGTATTTATGAACCGATTTTCACGAAATGTCTTGGGTATCTTTGTTATCACCTTGGGACGAGAGCAAGTGGTTCTGGGTGTTGTCCAAGATTCAAGATGGCTGCCAGTGGCCATTTTGTACCGAAATTAGGTCTTATCAGTTTTTTGTACACAAGTTCTATACGGCTCAGGCTAGAGGCCGTATTTATGAACCGATCTTTACGAAACTTCTTGGGTACCTTTGTTATCACCGTGGGATGAGAACAAGTGTTTTGGGTGTGGTCTGAAATTCAAGATGGCCACCAGCAGCCATTTTGTACCAAAATTAGTGCAATCAGCTTTTTGTACACAACTTCTGTATGAAAGTTCTGATTTGAATAAATTTTTGTATGAATGTTTAGTAACATGGAATACATCACATATAATACGGGTTTTTTTCTCGTGCAGAAATTATGCAAATTAGATGAATTTTGATTTATTCAGTGCTACTTATACACAATAAGTGCACATGTCACTACGGCTTGGGCTAGAGGCTGTATTTATGAACTGATGTTCACGAAACTTCTTGGGTACCTTTGTTATCACTTTGGGATGAGAGCGAGTGTTTCTGGGTGCAGTCCAAAATTCAAGATGACTGCCAGTGGCCATTTTGTACCGAAATTAGGTCCAATCAGTTTTTTGTCAACTTCTATACGCTCATATTTATGAACTGATCTTCATGAAACTTCTTGGGTACCATTGTTATCACCCTGGGACAGGAAAAAGTGTTTTTGGGTGCTTTGTTATCACTGTGCTATGAGAACAAATATTTTGGGGTTCAGTCAGACCCACTCTGGGACTCAAAGATTTCTTTTCTAGTTTAGCATCTGACTGTCGCCCACCTTTACAATACTTTACCTATACATTTGTTACAGGCTACGGTCAGTATTTATGTACAGACCGTTACAATACTTTATATGTACCTTTGTTATCAGGTCATTACCTAGATGTTTGTCATTGCTGTGTCACATGCTATACATGTACATGCCTTAACAAGTTGAGCTAATGTCATTGACACTTTCATTATATGTAGTTCCAGGTGAGCGATTACAGGCTCTTTAGAGCCTCTAGTTTTTAGCTTAACTTGACAAAGTCAAGATAAGCTTTTGCCATCACACGTGCGGAAGTCTGTTCGTCTGTTCACATTTTCCTTTAGCACGGGCTACACCCCGCAGTTCTTGTCTGATCGAAATTTAATATGCAGGTTTGGGGTCATGACTAGATGAGAACAACCCCTTTTGGTCGCAATCGGTCAACCAGAATGACTGCCCGAGCTCAAAACCTGAAAACCATTAGCACAGTCTACAGGTCGTATTTATGAAGGGATTTCATTGTAACTTGGTAGGATGCCTCTGTATAATGCCTAGATGAGAACGTTCCCTTTTGGGCATGATCTGTCAACCGTGATGGCTGCCCAAGTCCGAAACTGAAAAACTTTTAGCACAGTCTGCAGGTCATGTTTAATATGGAGGGATTTCTTTGTAACTTGGTAGGATGACTCCTTATGATGTCTAGATGAGAATTTCCCCATTTGGGCGTGATCTGCTAACTGTGATGACTTCCGGAGCCCAAAACCCGAAAACCTTTATCACAGTCTGCAGGTCATATTTATTGAGGGATTTCATTGTAACTTGGTGGGTTGACTTCATATAATGTCTAGATGAGAAAGTCCTCTTTTGGACGTGATTGGGCAACTGTGACGACTACAGGGGCCCGAAGCCCGAAAACCTTTAGCACAGTCTACAGGTCATATTTATGAATCGATTTCATTGTAATTTGGTAGGATGACTTCATATAATGTCTAGATGAGAACGTCCCATTTTGATCGCGATCATTCAGCCTTGATGGGTGCCCAAGCCCAAAAACCTTTAGCATAGGCAAAAGGTCATGTTTATGGAAGGATTTCATTGTAACCTGTTAGGTTGACTGCATATAATGCCTAGATGATGACATCCCCTTTTGGGTCGTGATTGGTCAACTGTGATGGCCACAGGTTCCCGAAGCCCGAAAACCTTGAGCATAGTCTACAGGTCATATTTATGAAGGGATTTCACTGTAAATTGGTAGGGTCACTCCAGATGATGCCCAGCTGAGAAGGTCCCCTTTGGTTGCGATCATTCAACCATTATGGCTGCCCAAGCCCGAAGCCTGAAAACCTTTAGCACAGTCTACAGGTCATATTTATGAAGGGATTTCATTGTAACTTGGTAGGTTGGCTTCATATAATGTCTAGATGAGAACTTCCCCTTTTGGACACGATTGGGCAACTGTGACAGCTACAGGGGCCTGAAGTCCAAAAACCATTAGAACAGTCTACAGGTCATAATTATGAAGGGATTTCATTGTAGCTTGGTAGGATGACTCCAGATAATGTCTAGATGAGAACATCTCCTTTTGGTCGCGATCATTCAGCCTTTATGGCTGCCCAAGCCCAAAGATGTTTAGCATAGTCTATAGGTCGTATTTATGGAAGGATTTCATTGTGACTTGTTAGGTTGTCTCCATATAATGCCTAGATGATGGCATCCCCTTTTGGTCGTGATTGGTCAACTGTGATGGCTACAGGTGCCTGAAGCCCGAAAATCTTGAGCACAGTCTACAGGTCATATTGATGAAGGGATTTCATTGTAACTTCGTAGGATCACTCCAGATGATGCCCAGATGAGAATGTCCCCGTTTGGTTGCGATCATTCAGCCATTATGGCTGCCCGAGCCCAAAGCCCAAATACCTTTAGCACAGTCTACAGGTCATATTTATGAAGGGATTTCATTGTAACTTGGTGGGTTGACTTCATATAATGTCTAGATGAGAACGTCCCCTTTGGACGCAATTGGGAAACTGGCCCGAAGCCTGAAAACCTTTAGCACAGTCTACAGGCCATATTTATGAAGGGATTTCAATGTAACTTGATAGGATGACTCGTTTTGGAGTAATTTCACTGTAACTTGCTAACTTTTGTTGATATACGTTAACTGTGAGGGCCTCATACATTAACTGTGAGGTCATATTAACCCACCTCTCAGCTCTTTAGTACAGTGTACACCTCATATTATTTTTATCAAAAACATAGCATACAGGGAGCAGAAATGAACATATTCCTAATTATCACAATTCTTGTCTTATTTCATAATCCTTTCATAAACCTTGAACATTATCCTTTTCATCAAACACAACATACAAGTTAAGCTATAGTGTCATTGACACTTTCATTTTCTACGTCCCCGTGGGAACCCCAGTTGTTAAAAATATAAATATTTTCAAATGCCCATATTTCCCAAACCACATGGAACAGAGAACTGTTATATTGTATGAAGTAGACCAGTAGAATTGAATGGTAAAACAAAATTGCCATCAGTTATGTCAGGGTGTTCTGTAAGGGGCATCAAAAAAATGCTGATTCAGCATATTTTCAAAATTGTTTAAAATGTCTTTCTCCTGAACCAATGGTCAGAATCTTTTGATATTTGGTATACAGCATCCATAGGGGTCAGATACAAAGTTTGTTAAAAATGAAGCCCCCTTGGTTCATATTTGGGCTCAGTACAGGAGCCCAAATTTTTAACTTGGGGGAATATGAACCACTAATCAGAAAATGTTTTAATGTTTGGTATGCATCATTGTTATGAGGGTCAGATTCAAGATTGTTCAAACCAAGTCCCTAGGTTAATATTTGGGCTTCCTATGGAAGCCCAAATTTTAACTTATTGCAATATGGGGGATAATTGTTTAAAATCTTATTCAGATCCTGCAGTCAGAATGCTTTTATATTTGGTATACAACATCTCTAGGGCGGTCAGATTCGCGTTTGTTCAATTTGAGTGCCTGGGTTAATATTTGGGCTCCCTGTGGGAACCCAAATTTTAACTTAGTGCAATATGAGGGAATTTCTTTTAAAATTTTTTTCTTCAGATCCACCAGTCAGAATGCTTTCATATTTGGTATACAACATCTCTGGGGGGTCAGATTCAAATTTGTTCAAATTGGATCCTTGGGTTAATATTTGGGCCCCCTATAGTAGCCCGAATTTTAACTTAGTGCAATATGAGGAAATTTCTTTTAAAATTTTCTTCTTCAGATCCACCAGTCATAATGCTTTCATATTTGGTATACAACATCTCTAGGAGGGGGAGGGTGGGAGCAGTTTCACTTTTGTTCAAATTGAGTGTCTGAATTAATATTTGGGCTCAGTATGGGAGCCGGAATTGGCCTCTTAGCTGAAGAATTAGAAACTTTGTATTCAGTACATTCTAGAGGTGTGTAACTGTGATTAATCCACAAAGGTTGTATCAAGGGACTTCATAAGGGAGCTCCACTTTTTTGCATTATGACCAGCGGAATAAAAGGCATGATGCTTGGACTATTTTAGTCACTCCTGAAGGGCTCAAGGGTTGACAATGTATCCTATGGAGATGGATTGCTTAGAGCATCGTCTAAAACTTTTTATATTTTCATCTTCTCTGCAACCGTAAACTTTTCACATTTTTATCTTCTCTGGAACTGCTGAGCCGATCTGAACCAAACTAGGCAGGAATGGTCTATGGGAGGTCCTCTACAAATGATCCTCTTTTTATTCCTGTCATTTGAAAAGCATGGCCGCAAGAGGTATTCTTTGATTCTGGCTGGTGGATTTTCAAAAATCTTCTCCTCGGAAACCATAAGGCCAAATGTTTTGAAACATCACATGATTCATGCTTGGGACACCCTCTACCAATGACCTTCATTTATTATACCCCAATAAAACAAAGTTTTAGGGGGGTATATAGGAGTCAACTTGTCCGTCGGCCATCGTTGGTCCATTGCACATGTCAATTTTGGAGTGAACTACTTCCACAGTTTTTAGCTGCATTTTCATGAAACTTCACATAAATGATCAATATGATGAGGGGAAGTGTATGGCATAATCTTTTTCCCACTCGGTTTCAAAATAGCCAACTGGTGGCCATATTGGATTTTTTCTTTACTTAGAAAAATTGTATGCCCCTTTTCAGTCACCCACACTAGGCGATATTCCACGGAAGAGGTATAGCGGGTGACAGACCATCTCTAGTTGTTGATCGTGTTGCAAACATTGCTGCAATTGCACTTACAGTTGCCATAGAAACCCTATTGAAATCACATTTTCATCTTCTCTGAAACTTCTAAGCCAATGTGAACGAAACTAGGCAGGAATGGTGGATTTTCAAAAATCTTCTCCTCTGAAACTACAAGGCAAAATGTTTTGAAACTTCACATAATTGATGACTGGGACACCCTCTATCCGCATTTAATGTTGATCGGGTTGCAAACATGGCTGCAATTGCTGCTTATAGTTACTATAGAAACCCTATGGGGAAATCACATTTTCATCTTCTCTGGAACTACTGAGCTGATGTGAACCAAATGTGGCAGGAATAGTCTACTGGAGGTTCTCTACAACTGTTCCTCATTTTGTTCTTGTTGGTCTATGGGAGGTCCTCCACAAACGATCCTCATTTTGTTCCCGTTGATTGAAAAACATGGCCATCAGAGGCATTCTTTGATTCTGGTTGGTGGATTTTCAAAAATTTTCACCTCTGAAACTGCAAAGCCAAATGTTTTGAAACTTCACATGGTTGATGTCTGGGACACTCTGTACCAATGAGCCTCATATAATGTTGATTGTGTTGCAAACATGACCGCAATTGCAACTCATGGTTACCCTGGAAACCCTATGGAAAATCACATTTTTAGCTCACTTGGCCTACAAGGGCATGTGAGCTTTTCTCCTCACTTGGTGTCCATTGTCGTCCGGCGTCTGTAAACTTTTCACATTTTCATCTTCTTCTCTGTATCCGATGAGCCAGTGTGAACCAAACTTGGCAGGAATGGTCTATGTGAGGTCCTCTACAAACAATTCTTATTTTGTTCCCGTTGGATGAAAAACATGCCTGCCAGAGGCATTCTTTGATTCTTGTTGGTGGTTTTCAAAAATCTCTGAAGCTGCAAGGCCAAATGTTTTGAAACTTCACATAAATGATGACTGGGACCCTCTCTACCAAAGATCCTCATTTTAATGTTGATTGGGCTCATTTTAATGTTGATTGGGTTGTAAACATGGACACAATTGCGGCTTATAGTTACTATAGAAACCCTATGGGAAATCACATTTTCATTTTCTTCTCTGGAACTCCTGAGCTGACGTGAAAACAAATCGGGCAGGGATAGTCTATGAGAGGTCCTCTACAAACGATCCTCATTTTGTTCCCATGGGTTTGAAAACATGGCCGCCAGAGGCATTCTTTGATTCTGATTGGCGGATTTTGAAAAATCTTCTCTGAAACCACAGGGCCAAATGTTTTGAAACTTTGCATGGTTGATGACTGAGACACCCTCTACCAGCGATCCGCATTAAATGTTGATCGGGTTGCAAACATGGTTGCAATTGCAGCTTATAGTTACTATAGAAACCCAATGGGAAATCACATTTTCATCTTCTTCTCTGGAACTACTGAGCCGACATGAACCAAACCTGGCACGGATAGTCTGTGGAAGGTCTACAAATGCTCCTCATTTTTGTTACTGTGCATTGAAAAACATGGCTGCCAGAAGCATTTTTTGATTCTGATTGGTGTATTTTGAAAAATCTTCTCCTCTGAAACCACAGGGCCAAATGTTTTGAAACTTTGCATGGTCGATGACTGGGACTGGGACCCCCCCCCCCCCCCCTCCCCTCTACCAACTATCCTCATTTAACATTGATCGTGTTGCAAACATGGCCACAATTACGACTTATTTCCATCTTCTTCTCTGGAACTACTGAGCCCATGTGAACCAAAACTTGAAAGGAATGGTCTATAAGAGGTTGGAAATACGTGGCCGCCAGAGGCTATATTCTAATGCTCAACCCAATGCCTCTCCTCTCTGCATGAAAATCGGTACTGTCAGCAAAATACTTGTTTTTTGAGAATCTCGTAAGGGTTGCTTCCAGTTTTCTTCACTGAGAACTGGGAAAAAAAACAAAAATATTGTGTATACATGCGAACAAGTTTGCAGCTATACATGTAATTATGTTAATATTACTCTCATGTTTCTTATTAGAATTACTGATTGATGACAGGTGTTTTGTATACATGCACCATCATGTAGAGCTGACCAGTCAGTTATGATATCATTTAAGATAGACAAATTATTTGAATAAAATGTTTTGTTTCCTGTAACCCTTTACCTACCCAAAGCTGTTTGAAAGAGAGTACAGTCTGAAAAAATTGTTATTTTCAAAATATTGAACCTTTTACTGATTTTTTATTGAAACATAATTCATAAATGTGTGGATTTTCAATAAATTTTCTTTGAAACTACAAGGCCAAATGTTTTGAAACTTCATGTCACTGATGACTGGAACACCCTCTACCAACGACCCTCATTTAGTTGATCGGGTTTCAAACATGGCTGCAATTGTGGCTTATTGTTACAATAGAAACCCTATGGGAAATAACATTTTCATCTGTTTCTCTGGAACTACTGAGCCGATGTGAACCAAATGTGACAGGAATGGTCTATGGGAGGTACTCTACAATTGATCCTCATTTTGTTCCCGTCAGATGAAAAACATGGCTGCCAGAGGCATTTTTTGATCTTGGTTGGTGGATTTTCGAAAATCTTCTCCTCTGAAACTGCAAGGCCAAATGTTTTGAAACTTCACATGAATGATAACTGGGACCCCCTCTACTAATGATCCTATGTAATCATGATCGGGTTGCAAATATGGCTGCAATTGTGGCTTATAGTTACTATAAAAACACTATAGGAAATCACATTTTCATCTTCTTCTCTGGAACTACTGAGCCAGTGTGAACCAAACTTGGCAGGCATGGTCTATGAGAGGTTCTCTACAACTGTTACTAATTTTATTCCTGTTGGATGAAAAACGTGGCTTCCAGAGGCATTCTTTGTTTCTGATTGGTCGATTTTGAAAACTCTTCTCTGAAACTACAAGGTCAAATATTTCGAAACTTCACATGATTGAGGACTGGGACACCTTCTACCAATCATCCTCATGTAATGTTGCAAATATGGCCACAATTGCGGCTCATAGTTACCATAGAAATCCAATGGAAAATTACATTTTTATATGTAGTTCTGCCAGGTGAGCGATTACAGGCTCTCTAGAGCCTCTTGTTAGCTCACCTGACAGCAAGTCAGTGGGAGCTATTGCCATCACTTGACCTCCGGTGTCCATTAACTTGAGCAAACCTGGCTTCTTCACAACCACTAGGCCAAATTCAAACATATATTGCACAGACCATCTATGGAGAATACCCTTTCTATTTTGTTCAGATTAAGCAGCTGTCTTATTTGGGTTCTGCTTAATGCCCCAAAAGTTTAAAAATCTTTAAAAATCTTCTCACAAACCACCAGAGATAATGCCTTTGGTATGGAACATCCTTTGGTGTTGAAGATTAAAGTTTGTTCAAGGGAATGTGGTAGGCCAATATTTGGACTCTCTGTGAGGGCATATCCATTTTGGACTCCGCCCAAAATTTCTATTTCAAGAACCGGTGGGCCAACAGATGAAAAATTGAAAAATCAGCATGGATGGTGCTGATTCCTGTATGAATATCTTTAATATAACCCTCTCAAGACTTAAAAGTGTTTTCCAAATATTTTATTTTTTGTTGAACCCTTTCAATGCTGTACACTTATATGTTTTTTTTCTAGTTCCTTGGGAAAAAAAGTTATCTGATTTCTGTATGAATATCTGTAATTTAACCCTTTCAATGTGTGCACATATATGTTTTTTCTAGTTTCTTTGAAAGATTTATCCAATTCCGGTATGAATTTCTTTAATTTAACCCCCTCAAGATTTCAGTGCAGGTTTCAAAAATTTCATTGATGCCTTGATCAAACCTTTTCAATGGTGTGTATGTTTATTGTCGTTTCTTGGAAAAATATTCTCTGATTTCTGTATGAATATCTTTAATTTAACCCTCTCGGGACTTCAATGTGGGTTCCAAAGATTTTATTTCATGTAATACTGTTAACAAAAACCTATTTCTGATTTCTTTAAAAATATTTTACCCTCAAAATAAGCCTCCATAAATTCTCTTTCTGTTTTTGTTTATTTTTGATGCTTTAAACATTTTCACACATACTTGAATTTACTGGTGGCAGAAAAATTTTGTTTCTCTAGTTTGAAATTTTTCTTATTCGTAAAAACCACTTGGCCAAATTCATTCATTTCTGGCACAGACCATCTTTGGCATAAACCTTTTCTCCTTTGTTCAAATGAAGCTGCTGCCTTCTTCAGACTGGTGGAATTTACTCTTCTGATTTTTTCCCTCCAAATTACTATATCCCTTAGGGTTGGGTTAATGCTCCATAAGCCTAAAATGCTTCAAACATCCTCTTTTTACAGGTCATTTGCAGTAATGCTTAGATTTCCTTTTTGGAACTTACTTTAGTGATGCAGATTCACTTTTTTTCAAAGAAACTCAGTAAGTCCAAATTTTGGCATATTTCGGCTACACTCAAAATTTCTATTTTTAGATCCAATGGGCAGATGTGAACCAAATTTGTCATGTGTAGTATATAACTGGGTCATAAGTATTTCATTTATTCCGGAATATATTTTTTTAGCTCAACTTTGGCAAAGCCAAATTTGAGCTTATGCCATGGCCAGTCGTCCGTCTGTCCGTCTGTCCGTCAACAATTCAATACGGCTCGGGCTAGAGGCCGTATTTATGAACCGATCTTTCCGAAACTTCTTGGGTACCTTTGTTATGACCATGGGATGAGAACGAGTGTTTTGGGGTCCGGTCCGACATTCAAGATGCTGCCAGCTTCCATTTTGTACCGACGATGCAGAAATCTGTTTTTTGCACAGAACTTCCATATGAAAGCACTGATTTGAATAATTTTTTGTATGAATGTTTAGTACCATGGGATACATCACATATAATACAGGTTTTTTTCGCGTACGTAAATTATGCAAATTAGACTAACTTTGATGTATTTAGTGTTACTTTCAGCACTGTCAGTGCAAATGCCAATACAGCTTGGGCTAAAGGCCGCATTTATGAACCGATCTTTACAAAACTTCTTGGGTACCTTTGGTATCACCGTGGGATGAGGAGTGTTTTTGGGTGCGGTCCGAAATTCAAGATGGCCACTGGCAGCCATTTTGTTCAAAATTAGGGGCAATCAGATTTTTGCGTAGAACTTCCACATGAAAGCTCTGATTTGAATAATTTTTTGTGTGAATGTTTAGTACCTTGGGATACATCACATTTTTCTTGTGCAGAAATTATGCAAATTAGATGAACTTCGATTTTTTCAGTGCTACTTACACACAGTAAGTACACATGTAAATACGGCTCGGGCTAGAGGCTGTATTTATCAACCAATCTTCACAAAACTTCTTGGGTACCTCTGCTATCACCTTGGGATGAGAACGAGTGTTTCTGAGTGCGGTCCGAAATTCAAGATGGCTGCCAGTGGCCATTTTGTTCCGAAATTAGGTCTAATCAGTTTTTTGTACACAACTTCTATACGCCTCAGGCTAGAGGCAGTATTTATGAACCGATCTTTACGAAACGTCTTGGGTACCTTTGTTACCACCGTGGGATGAGAACGGGTGTTTTGGGGTGTGGTCCGAAATTCAACATGGCCACCAGCAGCCATTTTGTACCAAAATTAGTGCAATCAGTCTTTTGTACAGAACTTCTGTATGAAAATTCTGATTTGAATAAATTTTTGTATGAATGTTTAGTAAAATGGAATACATCACATACAGTACAGGTTTTTTTCTCTTGCAGAAATTATGCAAATTAGATGAATTTTGATTTATTTAGTGCTACTTATACACTGTAAGTACACATGTCAATACGGCTCGGGCTAGAGGCTGTATTTATCAACCGATCTTCACGAAACTTCTTGGGTATCTTTGTTATCACCTTGGGACGAGAATGAGTGTTTCTGAGTGCCGTCCATAATTCAAGATGGCTGCCAGCGGCCATTTTGTACCGAAATTAAGTCCAATCAGTTTTTTGTCACAACTTCTATACAGCTCGTATTTATGAACTGATCTTCACGAAACTTCTTGGGTACCTTTGTTTTCACCTAGGGACTGGAATGAGTGTGTTTCGGGGTGCCTTTGTTATTATTGTGCTTTGAGAACAAATATTTTGGGGTTCAGTCAGACCCACTCTGGGACCCAAAGATTTCTTTTCTAGTTTAGCATCTGACTGTCACCCACCTTTACAATACTTTACCTATAAATTTGTTACAGGCTACGGTCAGTATTTATGTACAGGCCGTTACAATACTTTATATGTACCTTTGTTATCAGGTCATTACCTAGATGTTTGTCATTGCTGTGTCACATACTATACATGTACATGTCTTGACAAGTTGAGCTACAGTGTCATTGACACTTTCATTTATGCCCCCCGACTTAAGTCGGGTGGCATATAGTGATTGAAGTGTGCATGTGTCCGTCCGTGTGTGTGTCCGGGTGTGTGTCCCAGCCAATAACTCGAAAACTGTTAGGGCCACAGTCATCAAACTTCACACAATTATAAAGGACCACAGGAGGATGTGTCACACACCACATCCGGGTTTGTACCTTCAAGGTCAAGGTCACATTTCAAGGTCACACTAAAAATCAGTCAATATTCGTGTCTCAGCCATAACTCAGAAACAAATCATATTACAATTGTTAAACTTTTTACAAATGTTGAGGACAGTCAGAAGGTGTGTCGCGTGTAATAGTTTTCGCTGCATCTGCAAGTCACAATTGACCTTCATATGTTCAGCGTCACAAATCATTTCTCAAGCATAACTCCAAAACTATTATGGCTACAATCATCTAACTTGGCTCAATTATAAAGGACAATGGGTGGATGTGTCACACACCACAGCCAGGTCCGTATGGCCAAAGTCAAGGTCACATTTCAAGGTCACACTGAAAATCATCAATATTCGTGTCTCTGCCATAACTCAGAAACGAACCAAAGTACAAATATTAAACTTTTTACAAATTTTTTTGTTTGATGGAGGTCAAGGTCACAGATCAAGGTCATTGCCACGTAGGGGGGCATACTCACTTTTTTTGTTGGGGAGGTGGGGGGGGGGGGGGGGGTTCGTTGAAAGACCCACAATAGTTGAAAGCAAAACAAAAAGTTTGTTCGGTTGTTGTTTTTTAATACTTCACAGAGCTTGTCAGGAAGCTTCCCTACTAGGACCTGCAGAAATGAATGGCCAAAACAGTTGCCTTTGCTTGTGTCATAGCTAATAAAAAAAATTGCTCTTGCTGCTGAGCACTTACTGATACACTCATCTCTTTTGACAACTTGAGCCAGGTGAGCATTTTAGGCTGACTTGAGCCTCTGGTTTTATTAGCTCACCAAAGGGAGCTCAACTTATCACTTGCCGTCCGTCGTCGTCCGTCGTGACCTTTACATTAACGACTACTCAAAACAAACTACTGGATCAAATTGAACCAAATTTGGTGTTCACGTTCCCCATCATATGTCAATTCAAACTTGTACAAAGAAACTTGCCGTACCCACAAGGGGCACCACAAGGGGCATAACTCTGATAGCATCCATGAATTTCTTTCCAAAATTCAAAGAAATCTTCTTCTTCAGATCCACCAGGCAGAATTCTTTCCTCTTTGGTATATATCATATCTAGGGGAGTCAGATTCAAGTTTGTTAAAATCGGCCCCCTGGATTCATATTTGGGCTCACTATAGAAGTCCAAATTTGAACTTAGTGCATTTCAGGCAAATTTCTTAAAAAATCTTCTTCTCCAGATCCAGCAAGCAGAATCTTTTGATATTTGGTATGCAACATTGTGGGGTGGATCTGATTCAAGTTTGTACAAATCGGCCCCCCTGGGTTGATATTTGAGCTCAGTATAGGAGCCCGACTTTGAACTTCGTGCATTTCAGGCAAATTTCTTTAAAAATCTTCTCAAGATCCAGCAGTCGGAATGTTTTGATATTTGGTATGCAGCATCCTTAGGGGAGGTGAGATTCAAATTTGTTCAAGCCATGTCCCTAGGTCCATATTCGGGCTCACTATGGGAGCCCGAATGATAACTTAGTTCAAAATGAGGAATTTTCTTTAAAAATCTTCTTCTTCAGATCCAGCAGTCGGAATGTTTTGATATTTGGTATGCGGCATCCTTAGGGGGGTGAGATTCAAATTTGTTCAAGCCATGTCCCTAGGTCCATATTTGGGCTCACTATGGCCTGAATGATAACTTAGTTCAAAATGAGGAATTTTCTTTAAAAATCTTCTTCAGATCCATCAGTTGGAATGTTTTGATATTTGGTATGCAGCATCCTTAGGGGGTGAGATTCAAGTTTGTTCAAGCCATGTCCCTAGGTCCATATTTGGACTCACTGTGGGAGCTTGAATTGTAACTTAGTTCAAAATGAGGAATTTTCTTTAAAAATCTTCTTCTTCAGATCCAGCAGTCGGAATGTTTTGATATTTGGTGTGCAGCATCCTTAGGGGGTGAGATTCAAGTTTGTTAAAGCCAAGTCCCTGGGTTCATATATGGGCTCCCTGTGGGAGCCTGAATTATAACTTAGTTCAATATGAGGAATATTCTTTAAAAGTCTTTTTTTTTTTCGATCCACTGGTCAGAATCTTTGGATATTTGGTATAAGCTTTTTTTAGGAGGAGCAGCTGCAACTTGTTGAAATCAATTCTCTGGGTTGATATTTAGGCTACCATGTCAGGTGAGTGCCCTCAGGCCCCTTGGGGCCTCTTGTTATCTTAACTTGACAAAGTCAAGATAAGCTATTGCCATCACGCGTGCTGAAGTATGTGAGTCTGTGAGTCTGTTCACATTTTCCTTTAGCACAGATTACACCCCGTAGTTCTTGTCCGATCATCAAAATTTTATATGCAGGATTGAGGTCATGTCTAGATGAGAACATCCCCTTTTGGTCACGATCGGTCAACAGTCATGGCTTCCAGAGCCCGAAAATCTTTAGCACAGTCTACAGGTCGTATTAATGAAGGGATTTCATGGTAACTAGGTAGGATGACTCTGTATAATATCTAGATGAGAACGTCCCCTTTTGGTCATGAACTGTCAACCGTGACAGCTGTCCAAGCCTGATACCCAAAAACTTTTAGAACATTCTACAGGTCATATTTAATATGGAGGGAATTCATTGTAACTTGGTAGGATGACTCCGTATGATGTCTAGATGAGAACTTCCCCATTTGGTCGTAATCTGTCAGCCGTGACATTTGCCCTAGCCGAAAAACCTTTAGCACAGTCTACAGGTCGTATTTATGGAGGGATTTCATTGTAACTTGGTAGGTTGACTCCATATAATGTCTAGATGAGAATGTCCCCTTTTGGTCGCAATTGGTCGACTGTGAAGGCTACAGGAGACCTAAGGCCAAAAACCTTTAGCACAGTCTATAGGTCATATTTATGAAGGGATTTCATTGTAACTTGGTAGGATGACTCCAGATAATGTCTAGATGAGAACATCCCCTTTTGGTCAGGATCAGTCAAACGTGATGGCCACAGGGGCACGTTACCAAGATTTCTCTAGCACAGTCTACGGCTTACATTTATGAAGGGATTTCATTGTAAATTGGTAGGGTGATTTGGTATAATGTCTAGATGGGAACGTCCTATTTTGACCGTGATCAGTCAATCGTGACTGCCACACAAACATGATGCCTGCCCGAGCCCAAAACCCGAAAACCTTTCGCACAGACTGCAGGTAATTTTTATGAAGGGATTTCATTGTAACTTGGTAGGATGACTCAGTATAATGTCTAGATGAGAACTTCCCCTTTTGGTTGCGATCGGTCAACCGTGATTGCTACACAGGCCCGAAGCTCGGAAACCTTTAGCACAGTTTGCAGGCCGTATTTATGAAGGGATTTCATTGTAACTTGATAGGATGACTCGTTTTGGAATAATTTCACTGTAACTTGGTAACTTTGGTTGACATACATTAACTGTTAGGGCCACATTAACCCACCCCTCAACTCTTTATTACAGTCTACACCTCAAATTATTTTTATTGAAAACATAGCATACAGGGAACAGGAATTAACATATTCCCAATTATCACAATTCTTGTCTTATTTCATAATTCTTTCATAAACATTGAACATTATCCTTTCCATCAAACACAACACACAATCAAGTTAAACTACAGTGTCATTGACACTTTCATTAAAGACTTGCACCCTGTATGCTTTGCTAGATATGATTAACTTTACTTATGTAATAACTTATTTTCTTGTGAATTTTTGTCCAGGTAGTGCAGTTTGGTATGAATAAACAAATTGGTAATGTATCATTCGACCTACCCCAGCAAGGTGAGATGGTTTTAGAAAAGCCATACAGTGAGCAAACAGCCCAAGTAATAGATGAGGAAGTAAGAAAAATAGTCAAAGAAGCCTATGATATAACAACAAAATTATTGACAGAACATAAAGTAGATGTTGAAAAGGTATGGATAGAAAATTTTAAAAAAGTATTCAGTTTCTTCTGTTTAGCGAAACTAAGGCCATTAAAAAAAAAGTTTCTGTTGTCAGGCACTGCCCACGATTTGGGAAAGAAAAGTGGTGCCAAAGCACCAAGAAAAATAAGCCAAAACTGGGTCGGTGCGACCAGCGCACACCCAGTAGGGAACTCTCTTCTCCTTGTACCAATCCACAGTATCCGGTGCCAGTGCGCAGACATTTAACTAATGTGTCATTCTTTTTTCTTCCGTCATCTTGTGATGATGTGTATCTTTTTGCTCATCAACAGTGATACCTTTTGACTCGATGTTGACGATGTTCCTGTTCTGAATTGTGGACTCATGGCTGTTTCTTCACCATCCAGACATACAGGGCTGTGTTTTTGTATATTCTCTCGATTATTCACCGTATTTTTCGTGATAAATCTCTATACCGATTTCGCGTGAAATGTTCGCATACCGTGCTGTTTCGGTCTCTTGTTCATTAATGCTAACCCTTTGGGTTCTGCTTTTATCTGAGTTAGGTATCAGCTGGGGGCTGTTGTGGCAGCTTTTCTCCCCTCTGTTGAGGGTTGAATTTCTGCCAGTTCCCTTTTAGGCTGTTGGGGTGCTTTTCTGTTCCTTTTAGGTCTTTGTTTCCTGGTAGCTGGGGGTGTCCTGATTTATTTTTTCTTTGGGTTCACCTTCCCACCTGCATTGCTCTCACCAGATATGCCTAAGATGATACCTTGCGGGCGATTTTTGTTGTCTTAGCATGTTTAATTTTCCCATTTTTCATGCTCCACTTTATGTGGGTGTTCTGTTGAAAGACCCTGTGGGCAGTGTGGTCTTCCACCTCTTGGGCTTCAGTCGAGTGTGTAGTTCGGGCATGTGCCGTTCCTCCGGCATCCATGGAAAGGGGAATGCAGTCGTTTGGGGCCTCCCGAATTGACTCTGTCTGGAGAGAGTTCTACCCCCTCAGTGAGGGTTTTGCAGTCTTTTTCTGGCGTGGATAACACTGTAGCTGCAGACTTTCTGGCAAAGAGATGCCTGGTTCCAGGACTGCTGTCCCCCTCCAGTCGACATCTGAGGCTGTCACTTGGGTTGAGGCTCCTCCTTTGGAGCCGAGCTCAGTTGCTCTCTCCGCTTTTCCGCCTTTGTCAGCAGCGACTGATGTATCCGCTTCTGCTGCTGCTCCGTCGATGATGTCATCAGTCTCCATTTCAGCCAGCCTCGGCTTATCCTTGCAGGGGTCTGCAGGGATTTCTGCTTCTTTGGACATTGGATACTGACCTCAACCTTCCCTGGCTTCAGCTGGCAAAGTCGGAAGTGGTTGCGGGCCGATCCCTCTGCTGTGGTCACTCAGCTGTCGAGCCCAGCAGGTTTTGCTTTTGATTCAGCCAGTTTTGCGGGACTGGTGCATTTTGTGCAGCCCAGACCTTCTGTCCCTCAGAGGTCAGCAGTGACTCTCCTGAATTCCTGCACTTCAGATCCTCAGGGTATTTCATACCCCTATCAGCATCTGTATTCAGCTGCCACCTGTCGCCCTGCATTGGATCGTGACCCTTCGCTGGTTAAGAGGGTCAGATGCAAAGCCACTTTGCCGGGCCATTCCCACGTCGAACCGGCAGATACAGGTGGTGAGCTTTAGGATGCCTTCTCCTTGCTCAGGTTCATTCCAAGAGCCTTTCTGTTGCCAGCGGGGCTTGTAGTGCTTCCAGGTGCTCTCCACGGTACCGCCTTTCAGGATTGGAAGCAGGCCACTTCCTGATCCCCCTTCCAACACCATGGGAGTTATCAGCTGGTATGCCTGTAATGGGTGATGTGTCTTCCGACTCAGGCGATGGGTCAGACACACCTGACATCAAGAGCCATCAGTCTTCTGACTTGGGGGAGGCTGTTGGCTTTGTGTTTGAGTTCCTTCCAGAACTCAGACCATCAGACCAGCTGGAGTTTTCAGCCAGGCCATGATCATCGGTCGTGCACCTACAGCCTGTGGAGCAACCTGTTTCTGGGCACCATTTGACCATACCAGTCGGTACAAATGGTCGAAGCTTTTGCAGCATTGGACTCTAAGCTGAGTTCAAAGGCTATGAAGACTTCATTCTTCACTAGGGCTGATACCTTTTTGCTGCCTGTGCGTTATTGTTCCCACGATTCTGCCAATTCGTCGGTCTGCCAGACGTTGACAGTCTTGGATCAGGACTCCCTCAGGCTTTCCAAGCCAAAGTTGGCCGTTATTCCTATGGCGACTTTGGAGTCCATGTTGGGCTTTTCTAGAGAGATGCTAGGTATACTTTCTCTCACGGTTCATGTGTCTCTGCCTTGGCTGCTTATCTGCCTCCAGATAAGTTTGACGATGTACAGGCTCCTTTGCGTGTGATCTCTAAGGCGCTCATGCATCTTACTCACACGCATGCTTGTAACACAGCTAATTTGGAATTAGTTCGCCGGGGCGCTGTGTTGGACACAAGCTGTTCCCTTCCTGAAGGGCAGCATGCTGCTCATCAATCCGCTTCTTTGGTGACTTTTCCATGATACCGTGGTATCTTGCGGCAGTCCAAAGATCAGCTGCTGCTTCGCCAGCTTGATCTGCCTTCTGTTGGAGGTCGGACCATTCCAAGCCTAACAAATGCCCTTCTGCTTCCTCTGATCCTCCTGCTTCTGCTTCTTCCTCTTACCCACCTGATAAGGGTGAGTGTCGGCAGACCAGAGGGAGGTCTCAGGATCCTTCTACTAGCAGAGGAGGTGGTTTCTCCTCTCACGGGCCTCGCCGGGGCTCGAAGTGAAGGTCCTCACCTCGATTCGTCCCAGGTTGGAGGAAAGATATCAGAGTTTGCAGACCGTTGGGCCACGATCACATCCAATCCTTGTGTGTAAAATGTTGTTCGGTCCGGTCTGCAGATATCCAATCAGAGGCACCCCACTCTGTCGAGGTTGCCACTACCAACCCAAGTTCCTTCAGATGGTTCACATCAGGAACTTGTGATCACCGAGATAGACAATCTCCTGTCAAAGGGGGCAATCAAGGTCATCAAGAACATTCACTCAGTGGGATTTTATTCCCGCCTGTTCTTTGTGCCAAAGAAGGGCAGCCGTCTCTGACCGGTTATCAATCTGAGTATCCTGAACCAGTCTATCATTGCTCCTAAGTTCAGCATGGAGACTTTCAGGTCAGTTCACTGCTCCATTCACCGGGGAGATTTCGTTTCCAGCATCGACCTGCAAAATGCTTACTTTCACGTTCCAATTCATCAGACATCGCAAAAGTATCTCGGGTTCACTTTTCTGGGTTGAGTTTACCAGCTCAAGGCCAAGTCTTTCAGCCTCAACCTTGCTCCTTGGGCCTTCACCTGACTGATGTCGCATGTGGTAGCTTTCCATCGCACACAGTCCAGGGTGACTACTTCAGCATATCTGGATGATATCGCGCAGAGCCACTCCAATGCTGCTCTTCTGGAGTCCGATGTTGACACACTATTGAGCCTGCTCTCATCGCTAGGGTTCAGAGTCAACAAGGAGAAGTCAGACCTGGTCCCTTCACAGTCGTTTTGTCATCTGGGATGGCCTTCCATGCTCAGCCAAATACGGTGGCGGTTCCCTGGACGAGAGCTGCGATTCTCTCAGCTTTCGCCCTGATTCTGACCCAGCCCACGTCCACGACAGCTCAGAGTTTTCTCCAGTTGCTCGGATCTCATTCCTTTAGATCGGCTGCATGTCCGACCACTCACAACACTTTTTGCTCAGTCGTTGGAGCCCGAATGTCGATCCTCTGGATCTGATATGTCCATTACCAGCAACTCTCAGTCGTCATCTTCTTCCCTAGAAGGAAATTCAAAGGATTATGCAGGAAGTTCCGTTGGTCTTGCCCAAGTCCGATCATGTTCTGACGGCCGATGCCAGCAATCTTGGATGGGGCACGACATTGGATCCTCTAGGGTTTTCCCTTCACAGGGGTTGGGACCAGGATTAGGCAGCTCTTCATATCAAACAGGAGCTTCTTTCTCGTCTGAGTTTCCAGCAGTGGATCCCCCACCTTTCGAATCATCAGGTCCTTCTGTTGTCTGACAGTTTGGCAGTGGTTGCTTATATTCGGAACCAGGGCGGCATGCACTCGGTTCCCATGTATGAAGTAGGTCGGGATCTTCTACTGCTCGCCTAGGACGTCGACTCCAGATCGCCTGAACTTCATAGCTGAATTCCTGTCCTGACCGGGCAGGATCATTTCCACCGAGTGGATGCTTCACAGAGCAGTGTTCCAGTCACTTTGTGATCTCTGTGGTTGTCCCCACCTTGATTTGTTTGTGACCTGTTGGACACTTTCGTGTCCCCATGTCCAGATCCTCTGGCTTTCTCCATGGATGTTCTGTCACTCAATTGGAATGGTCTAGTCAGCTATGCCTTCCCGCCGGTTCCAATTCTGCCTCAGGTTCTAGCCAAGATATAGACCTGCGGCTGTTGAATCATTCTGATCTCTCCCTTTACTTCACAACCTTCTTTGTTGAGGTCACCCGAGGAGGTTTCACATTGACCTGACTTCATTGTGCCTTCACGCATATCTTTTGTCCGGTCCTGTCTCCTCCATAGAGTCTTTTTCGAGATGAGCAGTGGAGTGCATTTCTTCTTCAAGGCGGCATTCCACTGGTTTAGCCTATGCAGCTAAGTGGAAGGTCTTCTGTCGATGGTGTGCTTTTCACTATGTTGATATGCCGATCCTTCGATAATGCAGATTGCAGAGTTTCTGGAATATCTGTTTGATTCTAGAGGTCTCCAACTTACCATCAAGGGGTACAGGTCCATGCTTTCGGAGACCTTTTCATATGTGGGTAAGCATCATATAGGCACTAATCCGTACCTCTCCAATCTTCTTTGGCACTTTTCTTTGAAAAGGCCTAGGGTTTTGCAGCTGACCTCAAGATGAACTCTTTCTTGGGTGCTGCTTTGCTTGGGCAGGGGTGTGGGGGAGGAGAGGGTGCCATTCGAACCCTTATCCCAAGTGGATATGTGTTTTCTCAAATATAAGATGGCTTTTATCCGGCCTTTTTCAGGGGCTCTGCCAACAGTGTCACTTTTACCACTGATTGCTCCTTTCTGGCCAGGAATCAGATACCAGACTCTACTCCACCTCCTATCTGTATTAGGGCTCTTTCTTCTGTTGAGGGTAATCACCCTCGGCTCTGTCTGGTTTGTTCTGCCCACGAGGTGCGTGCATTGTCTACCTCCTCAACTCTGTCAAGTTGTCGGAGGTGATGTAAGCAGCCTATTGCAGAAATGCTTCTACTTTCTCCACCTTTTACCTGCGTCAGTTGCAGGAGCAGTCTGAGGACCTTTTTTCTTTAGGCTCTCTTCTACTCCGGCTGTTATCAACGCTGTCCATTAGGGTTCTTACAAGGTCAGTTCCAGCCCTGTGCTTGGGTAGTGTTCTTTCTGTCTGTGTGTTACACAGGGCCATATGCCTCATCTCTCATTGTCATTTACTTATGGTTGTGATGCTATGGTTTTATAGGCCTTGGGAACTCTTCTTCTGTCCACGGTTCCATCTCAGTCGGGTAATGTGGGGGTTGGTTATGTGATTCCCTCCTCTTCTTGTCTATTCAGCCTGGTGTAAACATCTGTAAGGTAGGTTAATAAGAAATATAAATTTTATAGTAAGTTTCCCTTCTTATTATACCTACCACAATTGTTTACTTGGAGGTCCTCCCATCTTCTTTTTCAGGTAAGAATCCTCCCTCCCCACTGATAACATAACTCCAATGTTGACAGATTCAAATAGAATGACACGTTGATTATACATCTGTGTACTGGTACTGGATGCCGTGGATTGGTACAAGGAGAAGAGTATCTTTTTCAGATTTCAGAATAAAAAATAAAAATAAAAAGCCTCCCGCTCTCATAAAAAAATTGAGGCACAATTGCCTGAGAACATAGACATTTTTTTTTAATGGCCTAAATAGAAACGCATTATTGTAATATCTTCTGAGATCACACATATTAAATGAAGAAGTATACATTAATCAATATCACAGCCTGTAACTCACATGGATATAAATATATGTATTGTAGCCAACATGTTGAGAATGTTTAATTCTGCAAAATATTTCAAGTTTTACATCAGCTGAGGTATGTTTGTAAATGGAGTTGATAATGGTTCATTTACAATTTGCAAATATCTTGTTTTCAACTGGTTGATTGCTAGAAGCCACTATTATGGTTTTCAAAAGATGAAGGTACCAAAGTAAAAGCTAACATTTTCCTTGCTTATGTTTCATATTCAGTCAAATGAAAACAATCTTTTGTTTATCTAAATTTGTTTTATTGGTCGAGTTGTGTTAACAACCGAAACGTATGGTTTGGCGACAGTCGGTGTGCGTCTGGGCAGGTTGAGTGTCCAGGTGTCCTTGCACTGTTAGTGCAATAACTTGAATAAACGTTATCCGATTTGACTACTATCTGCCATACAAGTCTGTTGCAATAATATCTCAAGCATGTTCAAAAACTGGCACGGCCTGATATTTTTACACTGTAAGCCAATGGCCCAGACTAGCTTGTGCTTAACTCAAAGTTATTAAGGGCCAAACACAAATTTTGAACCCCCCCAATCCCCAAAATTTGCTTGCAAAACCGAAAATTAAAAGTCCTATCTGACCCTCCATACATTTACTCTCCGTGCATGTGCAGACGTCAGGAAGTGACCTGAATTGGGGCCAACATCATTCTTTGTTTGGACCAAAAGTTATCAACAATGAAATGACATCTGTCCTTTAAAATCTCCTTTTTTGAGGATGCCAGACACAAATCAATGCAAGATTTGGTGGATACAAGCCTGTTATTGGATGAAGGAAGTATTCAACGGTGGTTTTGGACGTTCAGGGCTGTAACGTTATAATATTTATTTATTTATTTATTAGTGTTTAAGGTCACATATTTCTGCACGATGGCTAATCATGACCACGACAGTTTTACGGGTAGAGGAAGCCGGAGTACCTAGAGAGAAGCAACCGTGAGCAACTGTCAGCTCCCCAACATACGAACTCCACACAAGCAGGGTTAGCATTGGTTGAAGACAGGTGCACCATCGACGTGCAGTACGCCTTAGTACACAGCATCACTGTGCCCCCACAATGGGGGTGAAGTGTCTTGCCGAAGGACACAACGCGGTTGCTGCAGGTGGGATTCGAACTGAGGACCTCTCGGCTTGCAGCCTGCACCTCTACCTACTAAGCCACCGCGCCCCCTTATAATATTTATAAAATTATTTTATGTTTTCCAATTTCGGGACATATGCCTGACGTCATCATTTTTAAAAATGATTATTCCACTGTTTGTTAAGTATTCCTTCCCTATCCTTCCATGAACCCTTCCTGTTAAACTCAAGCTTTTTGGCTATTTTTTTATTGAAATTTTTTACTAAATTTCTTGTGAGTTTAACATTTATTACAGAATATTATTCTGTTTCTTCCCCAGGGTTACGTCCTCACCCTAGGGGTGTTAGGCCATTTAGTCCTGCATCTTCTATCCGATGTATCGTTTTTTCTTTGTATGAAGATCTAGCTTTTGGATCTGATAGCATTTTAGTTGGTTCCGATTTTGGGCCTTTTTGTGTGCCTGATTTGTTTACATTGACGTTGTTTACATTATCAACGTCCTCATATAAAGGTAGTTTTTTTTTATATTCTATTACTGTAATATACTGTAGGATACATGGATTATTATTCCGGTAGTGTAGCTCAACAAATTTTAGATTTTATCCACACTTATGCTCTATCGGGATGCCCTTGGGCTCTTCATGTTCCCTTTAGCATTTTTTCGAAATTTATTGTTGTGGAGTTTGGAGGACTGATATCGACTTTAGTTGATACACTCCTGCGGACTCTTGTCATTCTTGTGTTGCACTGGGATGACTGATGTTGGAGTCGGGTGTCGCGGTACATTGTTGGTGGTGAGGTTCTGAGGATCAGTGCCTTTTACCACATTTTAATTCATTCTGTCAGTTTCTATTTTCAGAGGAACATGAACATGGTGATGATATTCTGACACCCATCCAAGGTTGCTACCATCATGGAGCATATAGAGCTAGCTGCAGTGCTCATTATTGCAAGAGTTAGGGTCTTTGGTTAAAGGTTTTAATCTCTTGCAAGCAGCTAGCTCTACCGGTGAAGTGGTACTCCGTCCATGGGTGCTGGGTAAGTCCGTTGCGGTCTAAGAGGTGGATTGGGTAGAGCGAGCACTATAATATAAATAGCTTACCCAGCGATGACGGAAATAGGGAGGAAGTCTGCAAGTTCTTGTACTCGGCGAGGTCTGATAGAGCGGAAGAGCCCCCCCCTCTCTAATGTAGCAACATCTGGGGTCAGATGTTGTTTTGAGAAACTTGCACAAGCCGTAGCATATGTCCTCCCTCCACTCGGGACGCTCTGTTTAGTCTGTAGCCAGGGTCGGCATCAGTCACAGCTTCCTCCGCTACGTTTCACAAGGCCGAAATGAAGTTTTCTGGTTGGAAACTTGCATGAGACGGAGCATATGTCTGTCCGCCGCTCGGGATGCTGACTCTAGTCTGCAGCCGGTATCGGCTTCAGTCATGGCTTCCTCCGCTACATAATTTAAGCACACACAACCGCATCCTAGCTACCCAACTTCGGATATCCACCCTGCTGCATGAAGAAGGAACCACTCTTCCCCCGTGAAGTCGGACCATCCAGTAGCTAGGGAGACGAGGCCTTGAACATCGGGACATTCGGAGAAAGGATCCGTTTCCAACACACCCTCCCAGGAGCAGCATGCGGCTAAGGAACGGAAATTTGCTGCTCCTCAGGCCTCTATGACGGACTTGCTGTCACAGATTGCGCAGCTAATCACAACATCCCAGCAAGTGTTGATGCAGCCTCCCTCAGACTCAGAATATGAGCTGTCGGACAGTGCTGGGTCAGTCCAGTCGTCTGTTCACGCAGATGCAATGGACTGAGATTCGCAACTGATTCTCTCGGATGGTGAAAGGGATAAGGAAGAGGATTACCCTTCCCTTTCGGAACAGTACATGGTTGCGATGGCTTTCATCCATCAATACTACCCTAATTTTGTTCCGGCGAATCAGAATGCTGCGACGACGAGAGAGAAACTGCTGGCGTCCTTAGGTGCAGACTTTATCCGGACAAAGGAGGAAGCCCTTTCTTTTCCGGTTGAGTTTATGCTGGTGTTGCAGACCTTTGACCATATAGACGATGCCGTATTTATCCTCTTGAGTGTGAGGAAGAAGGCGGTTTCTTATCTTCATCTTCCGTATACATACTGTTTTTTGAACCACGTTCATTTAAGGACGGTCGGGAAGATATTCAGAGAGTTCTTCTGCGTTTGGATGATCAGGCCGGTGATTTAGAGCTATCCTTACCTGTATCATTCTCTATTCGCTCAGACGCAATTGAGACAGTAATTTCTTCAAATAGAGCGAATTTGGAGAATTTGGAGAGTTCTTTCCAGGGCAATTATGTATACCACGTATAACTCCGCCCTAACAGTGGCTAATCTGGAGTTAATCAGTCGTCCTCGTTGGACAAATCTTCCTTTAAATTCTTGCATAAGAGAGTTTCTCCTACCAGAGGTATAAGCTCTCTTATCAAAGGAAGCAATACAGGTCATCGAGAATCAGGATTCTCAAGATTTTTACAGCCACCTGTTCCTCGTACCAAAGCCAGATGGCTCGTTCCGATAGGTAATAGACCTGAGCTAGATAACAAGTTTATCATGGCTCTAAAAGTTTATTTATGGAAATCATTCAGTCGGTAAAAGCAAGCGTTGATCGACTATGCGGCAAGCATAGATCTAAGGATCCGTACTTTCAGGTCCTGATACATCCGGCGTTCTAAAAGTACCTGCGGTCCGCCATACAAGGGAAGGTGTATCAGTTCAGAAGAATATGCTTTTGGTCTGAATCTGGCTCCCTGGGCATTTCACTCGAATAATGAACTCAGTAATGTCTTACTTACGAGCTCATTTGTCTGCGGTAACGTGTGCTTACTTGGACGACCTTCTACAGGGATACAGCAACAGAATTATTCTTCAGAACGATGTTCAGAGTCTGCTTCTATTACCCCGACGTCTCAGTTTCATTGTAAACGAGAAAAAGTCTGATCTAGCTCCGTACAAGTCATCTATTCACTTGGGATTGAGCGTTGAGACTCACAACAATCTGGTTCGTCTGCCGTTACCCAGAGCAAAAATAGTCAGTTGTTATGCTCACTTTTGTCTACACTCAGACGCATTAATAGTGAGGGAATTCATGCAACTGTTGGAGCTGTGCAGAGCGGCTGTGGATCTCATTCTGATGGGCCGTCTGCGCCCATGTCCCCTCCAGATATTCTTTACTCAGAACTGGAGTGTGAAAGCACTTTTGCTTGAACCAGTATTCTTTTAACGGACCTAGTAAAAGAAGGGTTCAAATTTGGGCAAATATTCCATGGTTTACTCGGGGAGTTACGCTGCAACTGCCGGATCGTTTTTTTATGATTATAGCG
Organism: Pictodentalium vernedei; assembly: GCA_031216915.1. Lineage (NCBI taxonomy): Eukaryota > Metazoa > Mollusca > Scaphopoda > Dentaliida > Dentaliidae > Pictodentalium > Pictodentalium vernedei. The sequence continues at coordinate 417,741,125 of CM062295.1, forward strand.
GATGTGAGTCAGACTGGTTGGGGCGCGATCCTAAGTCCCACAGTCTTGAGGTGTCAGGGTCTTTGGGACCCTCGGTTCCAGGAGAAACACATAAACATCAACTAGATGATGTTAATTATTGTTAGCGCTACAACATTGGATTCTCTTAATAATGGGTGTCCATGTTCAATTTGGTCGGACAACTCGTCAGTAGTAGCGTACATCGGGAACTAGGGCGGCACCCATTCATTTCCGTTATGCCAACTAACGATGATTTTCCTAATACATCATGAATCATCTTGTTTATCTTTCTATCTGTCATATAACAGGTCGTCTGAACGTACTAGCAGACTCGCTTTCTCGGAAAGGTCGCCTGTTGCAATTGGAGTATTTGGACAGATTTGCTACCAGAGGGATCGCCCCATGATAGATCTGTTTATGATGCACCAGGACAATCAGTTACCGTCGTTTATGTCGCCATGCCCAGACCATTAAGCATATGCAGTAGACGCTCTGCCGATCTCATGGGGATGGATGATAGGATACGTTAATCCTCCCAATTCATTTGATTCAGTAGATTATATTTTAGATCAAACAGTCTCGTTGTGAATCCTACTAGTAGCACCTCTGTCGTCACAGAAACCTTGAATGAGTCTTCTCAGGTGTCTGTTATGGGACATTCCCCGGAAGCTTCCTCCACAAGAGGACCTTCTTTATCAGGGGAAGTTTTTGTTCTTCACATCCTTCTCCGTCCATAGTGGCATACTGGAGTCGGTTAGACGTGAGGGAACCATTGCAGTTCCTATATTATTTTATGACTAACACAATAACAATTAAGTAATGCGGGTGATGAGGGTTCGATATGATTTTGAATCCCCACCCCCACCCCCACCCCCACCCCCAACCAATGTGTTTTGAGACGATTACAGGGCAAGACATAGTTTTCTTCCCACAAGCCTCATATAAGTTTAAATACATACATGTATTTCTTCACTTCTCAAATGGCGGCTGGGTCATGTTCTATGGCGACCTCATGTGCACATCCACTTTTTAGTTGGTTGGTTTCCTGTGATTAATCGTCTATATGTCATATACGAGCGCATATTTCATCATAATTAATTGCTAGTCTTTGGGTACCTCGGAGGCTGCATAACCAGTTAACTGGTATTCAGATGATTACAGGAGGGATTTTAATGCTCACGCGCATAATAATTATTAGGCTGACGCTTTATTGTATATTATGAAATTATATATTTGAAATTATGAATTATTTTGGGGGCGGCCTGTGTCGGAGCCTGTTAATCATACCTACATCCATTTCTAGATCCACGTTTCTATTAATGTCGGTACTCAACTCGTAGATTCACACATTTATAGTGTCATAGATATCGGATAGTACACGACGGGGTGTGTTGTTACTGGAATTTATTGTACGCCTGAATATGGTTGCCGGTGGGTTACCTCAGAAGTGTGTTTACTCTGTAGAGATCGGTCATTGTAGTTCGATTGGACACTTGTTTGTTACATATTATATCACCGGTTTTCGACCTATCTGTGTATGCCGTCACCGGTGTACGTTATATAGCAGACAATATTAATTACGGGGATCGTCCCTATAGCCTTAACTTCCGAAGTGGCATTAAGCACCATTTATTAATAATAAAATAATACTTGAGTGCCTGTTTGACGAATATTTATATTGTTTTTTGGTACCAATTTTACTGATTCCAGAGTGCTCCCCTCTTTCTTCTTGAAGATTCCTTCAAAAGAAAAAGGGTGGGGGGGGGGATTTTTTACCTCTCCTCCGGCTTGATAAGTATGTAACTTTGAGGGAAGCTGTTTTGTACGTAATTATATCCTGCATAGATCTGGATTTTTATTGTATTCTCAAAAACGCCATCCTAATTTTTGGGGCTTAGTCCGGGCTAGCCTTAAAAATTGGGAACTTGTTACATACATTTAGCATAGTCTTCATGCTAAGTATACGGAATTACTTGAACTGGGCTCCTTTTGTATGATATGTCTTCTCTATTACTGTATAGAGAGACATACATGTAATTCCTAATAATTTTAATTCCTTTCACCTTGGATTACAGGATTGGAACTATGTTGATCTACTAATTCCGAAGTCCTAGGCCCTCCACCTTTTTATGATTCAGCTAGTCTGGGCCATTGGTTTACAGGGTAAAAATATTATAAATTTATAGTAATTTGTATATTTTTATACTTACCAATGGCCCAGACGGAGATGGCCCTCCCATGAGTGGGCACTCATATCTCCCCGCTGAATTTTTGTAAAGTACTCTCTTCTACAAAGAATGATGTTGGCTCCAATCCCGGTCACTTCCTGATGTCTGCGCATGCGCGGAGAGTAAATGTATGAAGGGCCAGATAGGACTTTTAGTTTTAGGTTTTGCAAGCAAATTTTGGGGATTGGGGGGGGGGGGGGGTCAAAATTTGTGTTTGGCCCTTAATAACTTGGAGTTAAGCACCAGCTAGTCTGGGCCATTGGTAAGTATAAAAATATACAAATTACTATAAATTTATAATTTTTAGTTACAGAGTTATTTTTCGTTACAGAGTTATGGGCCACGGTTTTCAAAAGATGAAGGTACCAAAGCAAAAGCCAACATTTTCCTTACTTATGTTACATATTCAGTCAAATGCAAATAATATTTTGTTTATCTCAATTTATTTTATTGGTTGAGTTGTGTTAACAACCGACACCTATGGTTTTGCGACAGCCGGTGTGTGTCTGGGCAGGTGGCGGCGTCCAGACATCCTCGCACTGTTAGCGCAATAATTTGAATAAACATTATCCGATTTGACTAATATTTACCATAGAAATCGTTTGCAATAATATCTCAAGCAAGTTCGAAAACTGGCCCGTACTGATTTTTCGTTACAGAGTTATGGGTCTTAATTTGTCAATTTATTCTAATTTTGAGTTTGTTAGTGCAATAACTTCCAACAAACATTCTCCAATTTGACTAAAATTTGCCGTGCAGGTCAATTGCAATATTATTTTTAATGACTTCAAAAACTGGCCTAGCCCAATTTTTCATTACAGAGTTTCGGGCCTTAACTACTAAATTTTTTCTGAATTTTGAGCTCATTAGTACAATAATTTGAACAAACGTTATCCGATTTGACTAATCTTTGCCATACAGATCTTTTGCAATAATATCTCAAGCCAGTTTGAAAACTGGCCTGGCTTGATTTTTCGTTACAGAGTTATGGGCCTTAATTAGTCAATTTTTACAAATATTTTGAGCTTATTAGTGCAATAACTTGAACAAACGTTTTCCAGTTTGATTAATATTTGCCATACAATATCTCAACCAAGTTCAAAAACTGGCCCAGCCTGATTTTTTGTTACTGAGTTATGGGCATTAATTAAATAATTTTACGAATTCAGAACTTGTTAGCATTACATCTTGAACAAAATTTCTAGATTTGACAAATGGCATATGATTGATAACCGGGTTATGGACATGCAACACTCTGATTGCCACCACAACTCGATGCCTGCATCTCCAATGCTCACCTCATGTTACAAAATATTAGAGAGTGCCTGTAGGGTACTCTAAAAATTTGTAATAAAGCAAATTTTGATGATCAAATTTAGATCACCAAATGTAATCTAGCCCTCAACTACTTAACCTCCATCAGTTGAATCGCAGGGGTCATTGGCCTCATGGGTTACCACTAACTTTGTGGGAAGGTACAACCCCAGTACTGTGATCCCAATGGATTGACTGGAAACAAGTGATTATATAATGGAAGTTTCTTGTTAATCTAGGCACACCAAATTTGGCACACGTATATTGTGACTGATTTTATGTAGAATTGATTTTCATCACCCGTAAACTTTTCCCATTTTCGTCTTCTACTTTGTGAACCAAACTTGGCAGGAATGGTCTATGGAAGGTCCTCTACAAACGTTCCATATTTTGTACACATCGGATGAAAAACATGGCCGCCAGAGGCATTCTTTGATTCTGAGAGGTTGATTTTCAAAAACCTTCTCCTCTGAAATTCCAAAGCCAAATGTTTTGAAACTTCACATGCTTGATGACTGAGACACCCTCTAAATGATCCGCATTTATTGTTGGTTGGGATTCAAACATGGCCACAATTGCACCATGGAAACCCTACTGGAAATCACATTTTCATCTTCTCTGGAACTACTGAGAATTACTGAACCGATGTGAACCAGACTTGGAAGGGATGATCTATGGAAGGTTCTCTACAAACTTTGCTCATTTTGTGCCTGTTGGATGAAAAACAGGGCCCCCAAGAGGCATTCTTTGATTCTGATTGGTTGATTTTCAAAAATTTCTCATCTGAAAGTAGAAGGCCATATGTTTTAAAACTTCTCATGATTGATGACTGGGACACCCTTTACCAACGGTCCTCATTTAATGTTGATCGGGGTGCAAACATGGCCGCAATTACAGCTCATAGTTACTTTGGAAACCCTATGGGAAATCACATTTTCATCTTCTTTTCCGAAACTACTTGGCCAATATGACCAAACTTGGCAGGAATGGTCTGTGGGAGGTTCTCTAAAAAATGGGAGGTTCTCTAAAAACCATCAAAATGGTATGGAAAGTCCTCTGAAAACAATCATCATTCTGTTCTGCTCAGATGAAGCCAGCTGCATTCTTCGATTCTGATTAGAATAATTGAGGGATATGTAGTTCATTCAGCCAGGTGAGCAATTACAGGCTCAAAAGCCTCTTGTTCCATTTTATTTCAATATCAACATCTCTATCAAGCCTACCTGTTTCAAATTTTGTAAATATATTCTCCAATAAAATCCCTATCTGAAAGTGGAAGCTTGATGTTAGGAATTCCTATCCCTTATGGCCCAATTCTGAGATGTCGTTACAGAGGATCATAGGGTGAAAAGTTGAAATATGTCAGATATTTTTCAAATTTTAGTATATTATACAGCTCAAAAAATGGAGATGGCTGTTTTTTGAGTTTTTCGATTTAGTGCCACATTGATGTTTTTACGTCACTTGAAGTTTAGCCTATTTTGCACTGTTTGCATTAAAAAGGCTAATTTGGTGTCAATCCTAGCTTCCTACTTATAAAACATACAGCATTTAAACTGCACATGTCGTTTTCTACATATTTGAAATTGTGTCAAGTGTTTTTACTTTTTAATATTTCGATCAACTGTGTGAACAATGCAAATTTATCAAGCTTTTTCAAACCTTTTTATTTCAAACATCATATTTACTCTCATCCTTTCAAAAATGTGCCAATATCACCTCCAACAGATACCATATCTAAAAATGTGCTGCCCTCCTACCAATTTACAACCTTTATGGCCGAATTCTGAGGTCACGTTATTGAGGGTCAGAGGGTAAAAAATTAAAATGCATCAGATTTAGTATGTTGTAGAGCGCCAAAAATGAGATGATACATGTTTTTTGATTTAATGCCATATTGACATTTTTATCTTACTTTGAAATTTAGCCTATTTTCTGCATTATGAATTAAAAGCCATATATTTTTCAGTCAGTTGTCCTCTATGTGGAATATAGTTTTGAAACTTACCACACCTACTTTTGGTCATTTGAAGTTGTGATCCTTTATTTTATTGCACGCCTGTTCTATGAAATCCTCATCTACAGCAACACTAAACCATGCGGAAAATAAAAATCTGCGGAACGGAAATCGTTGACGGACTATTTTTAAATAAAAGCGAAATTTCACTGGAATTTTCTACAAATCGTGCACCGCTATTACAATTTGAATCTCTAGCGATAGCTAAAAATCATCCCCTGAGATCCAATGTGTTCTATGTGCCAGTAGGCACATAGAACACATTGGAACTCGGGGGACAAAATTGTAACACGGGTTCACCTCGCAAATTTGGTTGACGATAAAATGGGTTGTTTTTTTTTATAGTCGTCAAATGAATTGCTGAGTGTCCTTCTAATAATTGTTTTTATAGATGTGGAGGCATGTACGGCCTCTCATTCTATTCTTCCACAGTGGCACCCGTGCCATATCAATTAACCCATTCACATGCGTGTGTTGTTCTGTGTATTTTCTATTTCAGTTTGAGACACCTGCTGCCAGCAATGCCAATTTTACATTTTTTCTACACCTTTTATTTTCAACCTAATATTGAGCCTATACCTTAAAAATTTTGGAAATATAATCTCTGCAAAAAAACACATCTAAAAATGTTGTGGCGTCCTAGGAAATTCCCAACTGTTAAGGTTGAATTCTGAGGTGATGTTTTTGGGGAAGGGAGGGTCATAGGGTCAAAAATTTAAATATGTCAGATTTTTTTAAAATTTTTTAATATGTTGTAGAGCTAAAAAAAATTAGGATATAGCTGTTTTTATCCCTGCATTTTTATAAAAAAGCAGGAATGTTGCAGTGATCTCTGTCTGTCCCGTCCATCCCATCCCGTCCATCCCATCCTTACATCCGAACTTCATATTACCAAGAGTATGTAATTCAAAACATTTAAACAATGCTGAGGTGTTCAGGTAGCATCTGTAGATGTGCTTAAAGGTTTCAGAATTTTTATTTGGCCCCAAGTGGTACCAATGGAACCACTTTTATTGGTATTGTTAGAAAATCGGTTTCCATTGAAAGCCTCCTAGCGTGTATAATTCTAAATCTTTAAACTATGCTAACGTATTCCGGTAGCATTTGTAGATGTCCATAAAGGTTTCAGAATTTTGATTTGGCCCAAAGTGGTTCCAGCGGAACAACTTTTATTGTCAGAAAATCAGTTTCCAGTGGAAGGCTTGTGGAGCTTTTAATTCAAAACATTGAAAGTGTGTTCATATGTTATGGTAGGGTGTCTAAATGTGTGTAAAGGTTTCAGATTTTGTAGATGCCCCATGTGGTGCCCATAGCGCCACTTGTGTCATTAGAGAATCAGTTTCCGGTGTAAGGACCTAAGGGGTTTTAATTTGAAATGTTGAAAGTGTGTTCATTTGTTACATTAAGGTTTCTGGATGTGCATGAAGGTTTCAGATTTTTTATTCGGTCCTGTGTGGCACCTGTAGTGCCACTTTTGTCGTTAGAGAATTGGTTTCTGGTGAAAGCTCCTAGGGGTTTTAATTTAAAATGTTATTCATATGTTCCGGTAGGGTGTCTAGATGTGCATAAAGGTTTCTGATTTTTTATTCAGCCCCTTGTGGCACCCGTAGTTTCACTTTTGTCCTTAGAGAGTCTGTTTCTGGCAAAAGGCTCCTTGGGGTTTTAAATAGAAGAGCTTCAAGTATGTTCATATGTTCAGATAGGGTCTCTAGATGTGCTAAAAATTTTGAATTTTTGATCCGGCCCCATGTGGTTCTCATCGTGCCACTTTTATCGTTAGACAATCGGTTTGTGGCAAAAGGCTCCTCATATCTTCAGGTAGGGTCTCTAGATGTGCATGAAGTGTATTCATATGTTGAGGTAGGGTCTCTAGATGTGCATAAAGTTTCAGATTTTTGATTTAGCACCATGTGGCACCTGTAGCAACACATTTGTCATAAGAGAATCAGTTTTCTGTGAATGGCTCCTAATTTTAGAATTTTTGGAAGCAGAACAACATTTAGATTACCAAAATTTATAATTCTGAATACAGCGAGGACATATATTTATATTTATGAATGATGATGTGTGTCATTGCCAACAGGGGAGAAAGCTGTTATCTTACAGTTTTTATACGCCCGTTTGTAAAAACTGTTGTATTATGAAAATGGTCTGCCTGCCTGCCTGCCTGCCTGCCTGTTATGACATCGCAAATTTGAAAGTTGCCTCACCCCTTGGTAGGGCCACACCCAAAAAGTGTGCTGAAATCTTAAAAAATCTTCTCATGAACCAGCAATAGCAGAGACTTGATATTTGGTGTGCAGCTTCCTTTTGAGGTGTAGACTCAGATTTGTTCAAGAGAAGTTTGTGGGGCTATATTTTCCGTTGTTATGGGAGGGGCAAGAATATTTGCCCCTCCCAAAATTTCTATTTTCCAAACCGTGAGGCAGATTTGGACCAAATTTGATATGAGGGCTTATTGGGTCATAAGTACTTAATTTATGCCCAAATTGTTTTTCCCGTCGCACCATGGGAACCGCAGGAGCTAAAAATAGAAAAAAATGAAAATACCCATATCTCCAAAACTACATAGCACTGAGAATTCTTATTTGGTGTGAAGCTTCCTTAGGACCAACAGAATGGAATGATAAAAAAAAATTGCTATCGGTTTTATCATGGGGTACTTTTCTGGGACTTTGAAAAAGTGCTGAGTCAGCATTTTTTTAACACTGTGGGTAATGGGAGAAACATATAAGATTACATTTCTCCCAAACCACTGCTCCAAAAGCTTTCAAATTTCACATATAACATCTTTGGATGATTGTTTCACATGTTTATTGAAATCAGTTCCCTGGGTCCATATTTGGGCTCTCTATGGGAGCCCAAATGTTTAGATTAAAGCAGTATGAGGAATATTCTTTGAAAATCTTCTTCAGATCTACCAATAAGAATCTTTTGATATTTGGTATGCAGCATCCTTAGGGGGGTGAGATTCAAGTTTGTTCAAGCCAAGTCCCTGGGTTCATATTTAGGCTGAAAATTTGGGGTCCCATTCCGGACTTAAAAATTTTGGACCAAAATCCGGAATTTTTTTTTGTTTTTTTATGCGTTTTGGTCAATTTTGGGACAAAATTTTTTTTTTTTTTCTACTCTGAAAATTTGGGGGGCCAGGTGGGACTTGGAAAATTTTGGACGAAAATCCAGAAATTAGTTTTTTGGTTTTTTATGCGTTTTGGTCAATTCTAAGAAAAAAAAAAAATTTTAGGCTGAAAATATTTTGTTAGGGACTTCGAAAATTTCTGAACAAAAATAAAAAAAAATCTGTTTTTTTATGCATTTATCTCTATTTTGGGACGTAAAAGTGCAGGAACAGAAAATAAAAGGAAAATCCTGTGTATTGTGTGGGCACAACTGCTTCATCTAGTTGGTATATGCTTTTCTTAGGAGGGGCGTATGCAGCTTATTCAAGTCAAATCCCTGATTTGATATTTAGACTACCATGTCAGGTGAGTGCCCTCAGGCCCCATGGGGCCTCTTGTTTGACTAAGAATTTGACCTTCTATTAAGATTTTTTGTTTCTGACCGATAACTCCAGTTTGGAATATTTGATCTCAATCAAAGTTGGTACATGTATTCCCCAGCTAGTAATACAGGGCAAGTTCAAATATGGGTTCGCCCAATTATTTTTACATGAGTTATTCCTCTTTTTCGACTTAGAATTTGACCTTCTATTAAGATTTTGGGTTTCCAACCAGTAACTCCAGTTTCGATTATTTGATCTCAACCAATGTTGGTACGTGTATTACCCAGATAGTATGACAGGCCAAGTTTGATTATAGGTTCTGTCCAAGTATTTTTACATGAGTTATGGGCATTTTCTACTTAGAAATTTCTCATTACCATCAACATTTTGGTTTCCAATGATAACTTGAGTTTGGATTCATAGATCAGGGCCAAACTTTCTTTCTTTCCCAGTTATATCAAAATGAAGGTTAAGTTCAAATTGGGGCTTGGTCTGATGATTTTTACAAGAGTTATGGGGCTTTTCGACTTGGAAATTTGCATATTTCAATCAACATTTTTTCAGAACTTCTTGTGGTATACATGTATGTGTCTACAGCAACAATGTCTATGTCAAGTTTGATGACCCACCATATCCAATGAAAATTATGGGAGTTATTGCCATTTGTTATTAATATCGTGTAATGCTTGTCTATGGAATAACTTAAACATCAGTAATCAAATATCAGTTTTTTTGGGTATGTATCCTTTTGGGAACAATGTCTGCCTCACGTTTGATGACCACCGTTATCTGATGAAAATTGTCAGATGCACAGCCCTGCAGCCCCCCCCCCCCCCCCCCCCCCCCCCCTCCTTTCCGAAAATGCGGTTTGAAGGATTGGGAATTATTACTTGCCAAAAAAAAAAAAAAAAAATTTACTCCTATAGCCCAACCTCCACTCCCCCACCCCCACCCCCCCCCCCCCCCACCCCTGTGTGTCATTTAGGCAATTCTCCCCAAAATGCATTTTGAAGGATTGACAGTTACTACATACAAAATAAAATTAAATTCCTATACCCCCTCCCCTCCCGCGGTTGTCATTTATGTTTTTGGTGGTTTTTTTTCCCCAAAATGGATTTTTAAGGATTTGGAGTGATTGTATGCAGAAAAAATTGTCTATGACTGGGAGTTATTACAAATGTCATTTGGGTATCTTTGCCACAGAATGCATTTTTAAGCATTTGGAGTGATCACATGCTTGTCACTTTATTTTTTTTCAGTAGAATTATAATAGAAGATTTTAGAAAGAGAATGTTTTATGTACTGCATCTTTAACGATTTACCTAACACAAGTAGAAGTCAACAGTACAAATTATTTTTCTGAAACATAAGATTTTTTCATTTTTTACTTCTAACCGTTGCTTATTAGTCCTTATTGGAACAAGCTCATCAAGCTTGTTCCATTAATAGGTCATGAGGTATGTTTTGGGGTAGAGAAATGAAAAAATAAAATTTTAATAGCAATTTTTGTATATCACGAGTGCAGATACGGCAGATTCGTTAGGTAAACGGTTAACAAAAAATAGCACAAACTATTTTGCGTCTATGCATTGCCATTGCTGGGACAGTTGGGCTGTATGCGTGACATCACTCTAGTGTCTACATGTATTGATACACTTAATGGCCATTAAAACTCTTCTTTCCCATTTTTAGCTCAACTTTGATGTAGTCAAATTTAAGGTTATGCCATGGTCCGTCATCCATCTGTCCGTCCATCTGTCCGTCAACAATTCAATACGGCTCGGGCTAGAGGCCGTATTTATGAACCGATCTTTATGAAACTTCTTGGGTACCTTTGTTATCAGCGTGGGTCGAGAATGAGTGTTTTTGGGTGCGGTCCAAAATTCAGGATGGCCACCAGCAGCCATTTTGTACCTAAGTTAGTGCAATTAGTTTTTTGTACAGAACTTCTGTATGAAAGTTCTGATTTAAATAAATTTTTGTCTGAATGTTTAGTAACATTGAATACATCATATACAATACAGGTTTTTTTCTCGTGCAGAAATTCTGCAAATTAGATGAACTTTGATTCTTTCAGTGCTACTTACACACAGTAAGTACACTTGTCAATATGGCTCGGGCTAGGGTCTGTATTTATGAACCGATCTTCACGAAACTTCTTGGGTACCTTTGTTATGACCTTGGGATGAGAATGAGTGGTTGCGGTCCAAAATTCAAGATGGCTGCCAGTGGCCATTTTGTACCGAAATTAGGTCCAATCAGTTCACTTCTCATCCGTCGGCATACGTACATACGTACCAACGTCCACAATTTCCTTTGGCACACCTCACAGGTCGCATTTATGATCAGATCGCTTTGAAACTTGGTAATGGGAGCTATCGATTTTCTTCAATTTTTGTCCAAAAATGTTGCCGTGGCCAACGTTCTTAGAACTTAGTTTAGTCCGACCTCAATATTTCCCTTTGGCATACCCTACAGGGCACATTTATGATCGGATTGCTTTGAAACCTGGCATGCTTGTTTGGGGTGACCTCGAGATGGGAGCTATCGATTTTCTGCCATTTCCGTCAAAAAATGTTGCCACTGGCAATGACCTTTGAACTTAGTTTAGTCAGTCATCAATATATTCCTTTGGCACGCCGTACAGGGCACATTTTTAGCTCAACTTTGGCAAAGCCAAATTTGAGCTTTTGTCATGGCCCGTTGTCTGCCTGTCCGTCTGGATACGGCTCGGGCTAGAGGCCGTATTTATGAACCGATCTTTACAAAACTTCTTGGGTACCTTTGTTATGACTGTGGGATGAGAACGAATGTTTTGGGGTTCGGTCCGAAATTCAAGATGGCTGCCAGCCGCCATTTTGTACCGACGATGCAGAAATCTGTTTTTTGTACAGAACTTCTATATGAAAGCTCTGATTTGAATAATTTTTTGTATGAATGTTTAGTACCATGAGATACATCACATATCATACGGGTTTTTTTCTCGTGCTTAAATTATGCAAATTAGACTAACTTTGATTTATTTAGTGTTACTTTCAGCACTGTCAATGCAAATGCCAATACGGCTCGGGCTAGAGGCAGCATTTATCAACCGATCTTTACGAAACTTCTTGGGTACCTTTGTTATCACCGTGGGACGAGAACGAGTGTTTTTGGGTCCGGTCTGAAATACAAGATGGCCGCTCGCAGCCATTTTGTTCAAAATTAAGGGCAATCAGATTTTTGCGCAGAACTTCCACATGAAAGCTCTGATTTGAATAATTTTTTGTATGAATGTTTAGTACCATGGGATACATCACATATAATATGAGTATTTTTCTTGTGCAGAAATTATGCAAATTAGATGAACTTTGATTTTTTCAGTGCTACTTACACACAGTAAGTACACATGTCAATACGGTCGGGCTAGAGGCTGTATTTATCAACCGATCTTCACAAAACTTCTTGGGTACCTCTGTTTATCACCTTGAGACCAGAACTAGTGTTTCTGAGTGCGGTCCAAAATTCAAGATGGCTGCCAGCGGCCATTTTGTACCGAAATTAGGTCTAATCAGTTTTTTGTACACAACTTCTATACGGCTCAGGCTAGAGGCTGTATTTATGAACCAATCTTTATGAAACTTCTTGGATACCTTTGTTATCACTGTGGGATGAGAACAAGTGTTTTGGTCTGAAATTCAAGATGGCCACCAGCAGCCATTTTGTACCAAAATTAGTGCAATCAGTCTTTTGTACAGAACTTCTGTATGAAAGTTCTGATTTGAATAAATTTTTGTATGAATGTTTAGTAACATTGAATACATCACATATAGTACAGGTTTTTTTCTCGTGCAGAAATTATGCAAATTAGATGAATTTTGATTTATTTAGTGCTAGTTGTACACTGTAAGTGCACATGTCAATACGGCTCGGGCTAGAGGCTGTATTTATTTACCAATATTCACGAAACTTCTTGGGTACCTTTGTTATCACCTTGGGACGAGAACGAGTGTTTCTGAGTGTGGTCCAAAATTCAAGATGGCTGACAGTGTTTTTGTACCGAAATTAAGTCCAATCAGTTTTTTGTCACAACTTCTATACAGCTCGTATTTATGAACTGATCTTCACGAAACTTCTTGGGTACCTTTGTTTTCACCTTGGGACAGGAATGAGTGTGTTTTGGGGTGCCTTTGTTATCACTGTGCTATGAGAACAAATATTTTGGGGTTCAGTCAGACCCACTCTGGGACTCAGAGATTTCTTTTCTAGTTTAGCATCTGACTGTCACCCACCTTTACAATACTTTACCTATACATTTGTTACAGGCTACACCCAGTATTTATGTACAGACCGTTACAATACTTTATATGTACCATTGTTATCAGGTCATTACCTAGAAGTTTGTCATTGCTGTGTCACATACTATACATGTACATGTCTTGACAAGTTGAGCTACAGTGTCATTGACACTTTCATTTATCAGATCGGTTTGAAACTTGGTTTGATTGTTTGGGGTTACCTCTAGATGGGAGCTATCGATTTTCCTCGATATCTGCCAAGAAATGTTGCTGCTGGCAATGACCTTTGATGAACTTAGTGCAGTTATGCATCAAAATTTCCCCTTGGGACACCCTGCAGGGCACATTTATTATTGGATCACTTTGAAACTTGGTACGCTTGTTTGGGCTGACCTCTAGATGGGAGCTATCGATTTTCTTCCATTTCCGTCGAAAAATTTTTTTGCCGCTGGCAATATTCTTAGAACTTAGTTTAGTCAGACCTCAATATTTTCCTTTGGCACACCCTACAGGGCACATTTATTATCGGATTGCTTTGAAATCTGGCATGCTTGTTTGGAGTGACCTCTAGATTGGAGCTATTAATTTTCTTCCATTTCCATCAAAAAATGTTGCCGCTAGCAATGACCTTTGAACTTAGTTTAGTCAGGCATCAATATATTCCTGCAGAGCACATTTATGATCAGATCGGTTTGAAACTTTGTATCCTTGTTCTGGGTTACCTCTAGATGGGAGCTAGTGATTATCTTCGATTTCTGTGAAAAAGTGTTGCCACTGCCAATGACCCTCGATGAACTTAGTGCAGTTATGCATCAATATTTCACTTTTGGCACACCCTGCAGTGCACAGTTTTGACCAGATCACTGTGAAACTTGGTATGCTTGTTTGGGGTGAGCTCTAGATGGGAGCTATCGATTTTTTTCCATTTCCATCAAAAAAGTTGCCGGTAACAACGTTCTTGGAACTTAGTTTAGTCAGACCTCAATATTTCCCTTTATCACACCCTACAGCGCTAAATTTATGATCGAATTGTTTTGAAACCTGGCATGCTTGTTTGGGGTGACGAGCTCTCAATTTTCTTCCATTTTCCATCAAAAAATGTTGCCACTGGCAGCGACCTTTGAACTTAGTTTAGTCAGACATCAACATATTTATTTGGCACGCCCTACAGGGCACATTTATGATCAGAATGGTTTGAAACTTGGTATGTTTGTTTGGGGTTACCTCCAGATGGGAGCTATTGATTTTCTTTAATCTCTGTCAAAAAATGTTGCTGCTGGCTGTGACCTTCAATGAACTTCATGTAGTTATGCATCAATATTTCCCTTTGGGGCAGCCTACAGCGCACATTTTTGACCGAATCGCTTTGAAACTTGGTGTGCTTGTTTGGGTTGACCTCTAGATGGGAGCTATCGATTTTTTTCCATTTCTGTCAAAAATAGTTGCCATTGGCAACAACCTCTGATGAACTTAGTGCAGTTAAGCATCAATATTTCCCTTTGACACACCCTGCGGGGCACATTTATGATTGGATTGCTTGCAAACTTGGTGTGCTTGTGTGAGGTGACATCTGCATGGGAGCTGTCGATTTCTTCCATTTCTGTCAAAAAATGTTGCCACTGACCTTTGAACTTAGTTTGGTCAGACCTCAATATTTCCCCTTAACACACCCTTCAGGGCACATTTATGATCGGATCACTTGGTATGTGTGTTCGGGGTGACCTCTAGATGTGAGCTATTGCTTTTTTTCATTTCCATAAAAAATTATTGTCGTTATCACCAGCCTTTGAACTTACTGCGTTTGTGCATCAACATATCCCTTTTGCACTCTCTGCAGGGTATATTTATGAATTTCCATAAAAACATTGCAACAAGCAATGACCTTCAAACTTAGTGCATTGGTGCATTAACATCTTCCTTTGGCATGCCTCAGAGGATGCATTCATTATCAGGTTGTTTTGAAACTTTGTATGCTTATGCAGGGTGACAAAGATAGGAGCTATTGATTTTCTTTTCATTTCCATAAAAAACTGTTGCTGTTAGCAACAATCTTTGATTTATTGCATTTGTGCATCAACATTCTTCTTTGACATGGCCTTCAGGCCACATTTATCATAGGATTGTTTTTGAACTTTGTGTGCTCATTAGGCAAGACCTTTAGATAAGAACTTTTGATTAGCATTCATTTCTGTGAAAAAAGTTGCCATTTACAATAACCCCTGAATTTACTGCATTTGTGTATCAACATTCTTCCTTCAGCCAGTCTTACAGTTTACTTTTAAAAATGCATGGAGTACTCTGATGTTGTGCACACACTATGCTGTTATGTTGAAATTTCACCAAATAACATTGGTACCAATGATCTTCAATTTTGCCATTTCACTTATAACTTACCAAGTTCAAGTTTGTCAAGTTGAGCTACAGTGTCATTGACACTTTCATTTGTACACAACTTCTATACGGCTCAGACTAGAGGCTGTATTTATGAACCGATCTTTATGAAACTTCTTGGGTACCTTTGTTATCATTGTGGGACGAAAACTAGTGTTTTTGGGTACGGTCCAAAATTCAAGATGGCCACCAGCAGCCATTTTGTACCAAAATTAGTGCAATCAGTTTTGTTTGTTCAGAACTTCTGTATGAAAGTTCTGATTTGAATCAATTTTTGTATGAATGTTTAGTAACATTGAAGACATCACATATAAAAAGGTTTTTTTCCTCGTGCAGATATTATGCAAATTAGATGGACTTTGATTTATTCAGTGCTACTTAAACACAGTAAGTACACATGTCTATGCGGCTCAGGCTAGGGGTTGTATTTATGAACCGAGCTTCACAAAACTTCTTGGGTACCTTTGTTATCACCTTGGGACGAGAATGAGTGTTTTTGGGTGTGGTTCGAAATTCAAGATGGCTGCCGGTGGCCATTTTGTACCGAAATTAGGTACAATCAGTTTTTTGTACAGAACTTCGATATGAAGGTTCTGATTTGAATAAATTTTTGAATGAATGCTAACATTTGGCTTATGGTGCACCATACAAGTATCCCCATTGTAACATTAACCCCATGAAGATTTCTTTTCTAGTTTAGCATCTAACTGTCACCCACCTTTACAATTCTTTACCTATACATTTGTTACAGGCTACAGTCAGCATTTATGTACAAACCGTTACAATACTTTATATGTACCTTTGTTATCAGGTCATTACCTAGATGTGTGTCATTGCTGTGTCACACACTATACATGTACATGTCTTACACAAGTTGAGCTACAGTGTCACTGACACTTTCATTTCTTCCTTTTAAATGGTTTAATGCCCATTAATTTTGTTTTAGAGCTACTATTGTCAACATTATTAGCTCACCTGGCCTAAAAGGCCTTGTGAGCTTTTCACATCACTTGGCGTCCATTATCGTCCAGCGTCCGTAAACTTTTCACATTTTCATCTTCTCTGTAACTGCTGAGAACCAAACTTGGCAGGAATGGTCTATGTGAGGTCATCTACAAACGATCCTCATTTTGTTCCTGTCGGATGAAAAACATGGCTTCCAGAGGCATTCTTTGATTCTTGTTGGTAGGTTTTCAAAAATCTTCTCCTCTGAAACCGCTAGGCCAAATGTTTGGAAACTTCACATAAATGATGACAGGGACCCCCTCTACCAACGATCGTCATTTAATGTTGATCGGGTGGCAAACATGGCTGCAATTGTAGCTTATAGTTACTATAGAAATCCTATGGGAAATCTCATTTTCATATTTTTCTCTGGAACTACTGAGCTGACATGAACCAAACTTCGCAAGAATGGTCTATAGGAAGCCCTCTACAAACGATCCTCTTTTTGTTCCCAGTGGTTGGAAAGTATGGCCACCAGAGACATTCTCTCTAGCCTCTAGTTTTATTAATGGCCATTATTTTGGGGGTGTGCAGTCTGATGGGCATTAATTTATTGCACTTTCTTTCAATGAGCATTATTTTCCTTGTTCAATGCCCGTTATTTTTTGGTTGTGCATTCTGATGGGCATTAATGGTGGCAGCTGCTTGTCATTGCTCGGTGGTTCTCTCCGGGTATTCCGGCTTCCTCCACCCATAAAACTGTCACGGTCATGATTAGACGTTGTGCATAAGAATGTGATCTTAAACACCAATAAAGAAATATAAATAAATAGATGGGCATTAATTTATTGCATTCTCTTTTAATGGGCATTATTTTCCTTGAAATTATGGCTATTAAACCGTCATTACAAATTTTAATGTGTGTCAATGGGCATGAGACACATAAAATACATTTTGATGGCATTTTTAGCTCATCTTGACAAAGTCAAGCTCAGCTAATCTCATCGCTCTCCGTCCGTCGTCCAGCAACACCATGTTTTGGTCTTCTCCTCCAAAGCCACTGGGCCAATTCAAGTGAAAGTTTGTGTGAGTGATGGTCCCAAAGGGGCATTTCATTTTTGTTCAACTCAACATGCCCAGCCCCATAGGGAGGGAGTGGGGGAAAATGCTTCAAAATATTTTTAAAATCTTCTTCTCAAGAACAAGTGTGCACAATGACTTGATATTTCCTCTGGATCTTCCATATGAGGGGTAGAATCAAGTTTGTTCAAACGAAGTTCGTGAAGTAATATTTTTGGCTTTGTAATAGGAGGGGTAAGATTTTTGGCCCCACCCAAAATTTCTATATTTTTATACTGTACCAATGACCCAGACATAGCTGGTGCTAACTCTTAAAATACTAGGGCCAAACACAAATTTTGCCCCCCAATCCCCAAAATTTGCATCTAAAACCAAAGAAATCATGTCCTGAAGGTCCTCCATACTTTGCCCCTACTGCGCATGCGCAGTGTCAAGGATGTTCCGAAATTGGCGCCAATTATCATTCTTTGTTTGGCCCTTCATCAGTTAACATCTCACTGATCTTTGTGCTTGTAAATCTCAGTTTAAATGATGCCAGACACATAAATATTGGAGAAATGGTGATTCTAAGGAGGATATAGAAGGAGGAGAGGAAAAAGGAGTGACAGAAAATATTCAGGGCTGTAACTTAAAATTTTGTAATGAAATTATGTTAAGTTGCCTATTTTCGAGGCATGGGCCTGTTGTTGTCATTCTTGCTATGAAGTTGCACTGCTTATTCAGTGTTTCCTCTCCCCTTGTCCTGTAAGTACCCCCTTGCTATTCTCCCATGCTTTTGGCACATTTTTGAGTAAGATTACTACTAAAATTTCTTGGGAGAATTAGCTTGGTAACAGAATGAATTCTGTTATTTTCCCCATGTTTACGTTTTCACCCATGGGTGTTTAGACGTTGTGTTCTGCATCTACCATCTGATGTTCTGCAGATTCTTCCCTGGAAGTCTCTGTTTTGCATCAGATAGTGTGTATTTTGATAACTGATTTCGGGCCAGGATTGTCAGTGACTGGAATCATGTTTTCTAGTGTTTATACACTTTTTGTTTACATTGGCAACAGTCTCTTTTGAGGGGGGGCTTTTTGCCTTTGGAGTAGTTTATCTCATTATAAGATACATTATTATTATCCGTAAGTGTTGCATTAATTATTTAAAATAATTTTAAAATTTTTGTCCACACTTAGCCTTGGGATCCATTGGGGCTCAACGTTACTTTTCAGAAACTTGGGCTTCGCTGAAAAAATATTTTTCAAAAATTATTTTTGATTTCATTTCTTTTTTCAATATTAATGGATCATGTTATTATGTATCTTTGTTTTTAGGGGTTTGTGCGAGTACTAGGACTTGTTGTTGTCTTTTCACAATGAAAGGATATTGTTCAAATTGTAATAGGAAGAAATCTTCCTCTGACTTTCATGATCATTGTATTAATTGTAGTCAGTGTACTCGCACTAACTCCTGTTCAATATGTCAATATTGGGATGATAAACATTGGAAACGTGTGTCACGGTATGTTGTTAGAGGGGAAAGAGCCATGCTGGTCCTTTCTCCACAGGGTCACTCTAGTCTATCAGTTTCTATTTCAGAGGAACAAGAACAGAGTGATGTTTCCATGTTATCCTCCAAAAGTGCGCTTCCGTCGTCATAATTGAATGCAGAGCTAGCGGCAAAAGTGCTCATGGAGATACGACAGTTGCCTAAGAGGTCCCGAGTAGGATCGACGGCGCTGTCATCCGCTAGCTCGCCCGGTGTAGCGTCCATTCACCGAATGGTTCGGCAGCCGGGTTCGTCCGTTGCAGTCCAGGAAGAAGTGTTGGGTGATGCGAGCACTATAAACATACAAGGTGCACACCCAGTGACGGCGGATAAAAGGAGAGATCGGAGGAAGCCTTCTAGTCCGGTTCCTAGCTCGTCCAGGTCCAGCCGGGCCGCGAGCGAGAGAGGCCCCTCTCTCGTACAACAACATCTGGGACCTGATGTTGTGGTACAAAATGTGTCGCAAGTGGAGCACACGTCCATCGCTCGGGACGCTCCGTTGTATAGGCAGTCCACTGAGACTGCTCAGGCTTCCTCATCCTCTCAGCAGCGCACACGACCGCACCTTGGCTACGTGACCGCAGATATTCGTCCCAGCTTCGCCGATCAGGGATTCATCGGCGACCAGGTCACGCCCATCCGGTAGCCAGGGACACGAGGCCGGTAGACTCCGGACGTTCGCATAGGAAGAGTATGCGGGAGTCAGTTGATGCGGAGCTTCCCACGGCTAAGCAGCGAAAGACCGCTACTCCGCAGGCCTCGATGATGGACATGCTAGCTCAGATAGCACAAATTATCGCAGCATCCCAGCAATCGACAGAATCGGTGTCGGATCGGGAATTATCCGACGGCGCTGGGTCGGTACGCTACGCCGAAGCATCGGGTGCGGACGACCGGGAGCATCGTGAGGTCCGACCGGATGGCGAAAGGGATACTGATGACTTGGAGCTATCCCTTTCGGAACAACATAAAGCTGCCGTGGATTTCATCCGGCACTTCCTTCCTCAAGTTGTTCCGTCGGGCCAGACTGCTGCGGTAACGGATAAGAGACTGATAGCGTCATTGGACACTGAATTCTTTGAGCGGTTCAGAGACATCGTCCCTGAGTTTCCGTCTCAGTCCAATAATGTCACAAGAACATTTGAATTATTGAATGACGCTATCTTCAAGCTTGCTTCCAAAATAGGCAAAGCTGGTTTCTTGTCCGCCAATGCTCTTAACCTGCCTTTCATTAATTCAAGGAATAAATTCGATACGGCAGGACAGGGTGTTCCGAGAGTTCCTCTGCGTCTTGACGATGAGGCGGAAGACTTAGAATTGTCATTACCGTCGTCTATGTCCATTCCAACCGCGGTGTTGGATACGACAATTACGTCTAACAGGGCCAGTTTAGACGCTTTAGCTTATGCAGACCACCTTACTAAGGCGTTATCACTACGTCTTCAAGGGAAAGAATTCCAGGATATACAATCCTCTTTAAGACTTCTTTCAAGGGCAGTGGCTTATTCCACGTATAACTCCGCCCTTTCAGTGGCAAACCTGGAGTTGGTTAGTCGTGATGCAGCCCTAGCTACATCCACACACGTGGATAGTAAGGTGAAGAACTCTCTCAGAGTCGCTTCGGTCTCCGGAGAGCTTCTCTTCGACGGCAAGCTTTCTGCAATCTACGATAAAATTACTAAGAAAGCTTTGGATTCTCTGCTGTTTAAATCCACTTCCAAAAAGTCGGATACGGCAGAAAAGAGTAAGACAGGCACTTCTGGGACTAATGCGCCCAAGAGAGGTTCCTATAGAGGTTCCGGTGTGTCCTCTTGGTCTTATTCAAGAGACCGTCAAGGCAGCGACTCACGTGCGGGACGTCCTTCGAGCCGGGACAACCGGTCGGACGCCCCGAGGGCGACGGGACGAGGTGCGGGTCGTGGAGGACGTGGTTTCTCCTCCCGCAGGCCTCGCAGGTCCAGGAGGTGATGGTTTCAATCTCTATCGTGTTCCGGTTGGCGGAAGGTTGTCGAGTTTTTCAGAACAGTGGGCGTCGATTACGGACGACCCTTGAGTGAGAGGGGTGATTTCGGAAGGTCTAAGAATATCCTTCAAACGAAAGCCTCCTTTAACTCGAAGTCCAAAATGGACTCAACTTCCGTCAAATCCGCAGAAAAGAGACGCTCTGTTATCGGAGGTGCAGTCTCTTTTAATGAAGAACGCGGTAGAGGTCGTAGAAGACCAGGAAACACCGGGATTCTACAGCCATCTGTTTCTGGTTCCGAAACCAGATGGCTCGTTCCGTCCAGTCATAGATTTGAGCTGGATAAACAAGCTGATCGTCGCTCCGAAGTTCTATATGGAGACGATTCGATCGGTCAGAGCGAGTATTCGGGTGAACGATTATGCTACAAGCATAGATCTCAAAGATGCGTACTTTCATGTCATGGTACATCCGACATTCAGAAAGTATCTACGCTTCGCAGTCCTAGGAGTGGTGTATCAATTCCGAGCGATGTGCTTAGAAAAGTAACCTAGCACCCTGGGCTCTCACTTGGATAATGAACTCGGTAATGATATATTTCCGAGCTCATTCGTCTGCGGTAACGTCGGCCTACCTGGACGACATTCTTCAGAGGTATGGCAACGAGTTAACGCTTCAGAACAATGTGCAGAATCTGCTTCTATTGCTCCGACGTCTCGGTTTTATCATAAACGAGGAGAAGTCGGATCTGGTGCCGTCCAAGTCATTCACTCATCTGGGAATGAGCTACGAGACGCACAACAATCTCGTTCGTCTGCCGTTAACCAGAGCGAAATTAGTTAGTTAGAGTTCATGAGACTGATAGGTCTGTGCGGAGCCGCTGCGGATCTCATTCCGATGGGGCGGTTACGCAATCGTCCGCTCCAAATTTTCTTGATTCAGAATTGGAGTGTGAAGATTCATTCGCTCGACATAGACGTTCCCTTGTCAGATTAAGTGAAACAAGAGATTCAGACTTGGGCAAACATTCAGTGGTTGACTCAGGGAGTTCCGCTGCAGTTGCCGGATCCGAGCTTTACGATTATGATGGATGCCAGTCAAACAGGTTGGGGTGCATCATTGATCCCAACGGATTCGAGGTGCCAGGGTCTTTGGGATCCACAGTTTCTAAGCAAGCACATAAACATCAAGGAAATGATGTCAATTTGGCTTGCGTTACGTCATTGGATGGACATTATTCAGAAAGCTCATGTCCAAATCCTGTCCGACAATACGACAGTAGTGGCATATATCCGGAACCAGGGAGGCACTCATTCCGTTCCGTTATTCAATTTAACGGAAAGAATCCTTCTGTTTGCTCTAGAACATCAAGTTCTACTTTCGGTCCGTCATATACCGGGTCGTCTGAATGTACTAGCAGACTCCCTTTCACGAAAGGGTCGCTTGTTGCCGTCGGAGTGGACTCTCAACAAACAGGTATTCAATCAGATTTGCTACCAATGGGAACGGCCAATGATAGACTTATTTGCGACACATCTCAACAATCAGTTGCAGATGTATGTGTCACCATGTCTGGATCCAAGAGCATTTGCAGTAGACGCTCTATCGATCTCATGGGACGGAATGATAGGATATGCGTATCCTCCAGCGCCGTTAATGCAGCAAGTATTGCTAAAGATAAAACAATCTCAATGCAGGATTCTGTTGGTAGCATCTCTGTCTCCACAGAGACCGTGGATAAATCTACTCAGGTGTCTGCTGTGGGACCTACCGCGAAAGCTTCCTCCACGGGAGGATCTTCTTTCGCAGGGGAAACCGCGTCAAATTCATCACAACCCGCAAGGTCTCAACCTTCACGTTTTTCCGTTGTGCGGTCCTTCTTGCACGGCAAGCATTTTACAGGACGAGCAGTGGACGCGATTTCTAACTGTAGGAGGACCTCCTCTTCGCTAAACTATGCAGCTAAGTGGAAGGTTTTTCGTCGTTGGTGTAGGGATCATTCTGTGGATATTTTTGATCCCTCCATTCCAGACATTGCAAACTTTCTAGTATACTTGTTTGACGAGATCAAACTGCAGTCTGTTACTATTAAGGGTTATAGGTCAATGTTATCTGATACCTATGCACACCACGATAGTTTACAAATTGGATCTAATGTCTCTTTATCTAAGTTAGTTAGAAACTTTTCGATAAATAGACCCAGAACTCTTAGATTAATTCCTAAGTGGAATTTAGCTTGGGTTCTTCTTAAACTGAAGGAAAAGCCATTTGAGCCTCTTGGGACAGTACATTTCAAATTCTTGTCTTATAAGACAGCTTTTCTCTTAGCTTTCTCTTCTGCTAGAAGAGTCAGTGAGCTTCATGCACTATCGGTGGACGATTCTCACTACCGTAGTGTCAGGAACACTATCACCTTCACTACTAATGTTGGATTTTTAGCTAAGAATCAGGCTCCTAATAAATGTCCGGAACGTATTGTTATTAAGGCTCTGCCGTCTTCAGACGGGCGTAGGCCTTTACTCTGTCCTGTTAGAGCTTTACGTATTTATAGACAAAGATCTCAGTTTATCAGAAAGGGACGAAAACGTTTCTTTCTGTCTCTGATGCCTAATAGAAAGGACATTTCGGTCCATTCTATTGCTAGATGGATTCAATTAACTATTCGTACTGCTTATGAAAATTTATCTTCAATTCAGCAGTCTGTGCTTAAGATTTCGGCTCATGAAGTAAGAGCTCTTTCTACATCTTGGGCTTACGCAAATAGTGTTGCTATTACAGATTTAATGAAGGCTGCTTATTGGTCTCAGCCATCCACATTCATGAATTTTTATCTCAGAAATATTGAGTCCATTTCTGGAGACCTGCATTGTTTAGGTCCGTTATCTGTTGCTCAGAATGTCGTCCACTAAACAGTTGCAACTATAGTTATGCAGGCTTTCTGTTCCGGCAGTGACTCCGTCCTGCTGCCCTCTTCGCTCTGGGCTATTTGACCCAGGGCAAGGGGAAGGGGGGGGGGAGGGTGTTCCCTTAGGTCACCTGCTTTATAGTGAAAAGCAAGGGAATTCCTCCTCCGGAGTCAGTAATTCTGAGTTGTTTCCGGGATGGTTTTAAAGTGTAATATTAATGTTAAAAATTCATTCATGTCATATTTTTAAAGTGTAGCTCGGTGTGAAGCATTTGTATATGTCAAGTGTCAAATGGGCGTTAATATACAATCCTCGGACACTTTTAAAGAATATAAAGAGTCTCAATTCTCTGGACTAACTTTATTTATTGGCTTACTTTAAAAATAATTAGTATAAAGGGTTATACTGGATGTTAATAGAGAACATGAATGTTATTGTGCTCAATTATGAAGGGTATTGTATCTTTCTAATTTATCATAAAATAAGAAAGATACATGTAAAGCCTAATACTCCTTTTCTCCTTGAGGGGTTGACTCTATGTTATATAGTTGAGCTTATTGGATTTTCCTCTATGTCTTAGGCCCTCCAGCCTTTTTACTATTCAGCTATGTCTGGGTCATTGGTACAGTATAAAAATGTTAAAAAATTTATAGTAATTTATATATTTTTTATACTTACCAATGACCCAGACGGGGATGGCCCTCCCAGGAGTTGGGAACTCATACCTCCCCGCTGAGTACATAGCGCTGACCAGGCACTGCTTGTAAGAATGATAATTGGCGCCAATTTCGGAACGTCCTTGACACTGCGCATGCGCAGTAGGGGCAAAGTATGGAGGACCTTCAGGACATGATTTCTTTGGTTTTAGATGCAAATTTTGGGGATTGGGGGGCAAAATTTGTGTTTGGCCCTAGTATTTTAAGAGTTAGCACCAGCTATGTCTGGGTCATTGGTAAGTATAAAAAATATATAAATTACTATAAATTTTTTAACATTTTTATACTGTACCAATTACCCAGACTTAGCTGGTGCTAACTCTAAAATATTTAGGGCCAAACACAAATTTTACCCCCCAATCCCCAAAATTTGCATCTAAAACCGAAAATTACATGTCCTATATGGTCCTCTATAATTTTACTCCACTGCGCATGCGCAGTATCAAGGAGGTCTCGAAATTGGCGCAATTATTATTCTTTGTTTGGCCCTCAATTCAATTACATTTGACTGATATTTGTGCTTGTAAATCTCAGTTTAAATGATGCCAGACACATAATTATGAGAGAAATGGTGGATATAAGGAGGAAATAGAAGGAGGAGAGGAAGAAACAGTGGAAGGAAATGTTCAGGGCTGTAACTTATAATTTTTTTTACGAAATTATTTCATGTTAACTATTTTCGAGGCATGACCTTGTTGTGGTCATTCTTGCTATGAATGTTCCATTGTTTGATCAGTGTTTCCTCTCTCCCTTTCCTTTATTCCCCCCTAGCTATTCTCCCATGCTTTTGTCTTATTTTTTGTAATGTTTATTACTAAAATTTCTTGGGAGTTTTGGCTTGGAAACAGAATAATTTTCTGTTTTTTCCTCATGTTATATTTATGTCTCCCCTTCCCAGAAGGGAGACATATTGTTTTAGTGCATATTCTTCTTCTTCTTCTTCTTCTTCTTCTTCTTCTTCTTCTTCTTCTTCTCATACAAACTTTGTCCAGGCCATAACTTTTTTGTCTTTTGACCTACACCTTAGATACCTGGCATGTGGATGTATCACCATGAGCCGGTGTGCAGTGTACCATAGTGACCTTCATGTGACCTTGACCTTTGACCTGAAGGTCAGATTTATGTGTTTTTAGCTCAACTTTGACGAAGTCAAATTTGAGCTATTGTCATGGCCCGTCGTCCGTCGTCCGTCTGTCCGTACGTCAACAATTGGCTATGGCTCGGGTTAGAGGTCGTATTTATGAACCGATCTTTACGAAACTTCTTGTGTACCTTTGTTATGACCCTGGGACGGGAACGAGTGTTTTTAGGTGTGGTCCAAAATTCAAGATGGCTGCCAGCGGCCATTTTGTACCGATGATGCAAAAATCAGTTTTTTGTACAGAACTTCTGTAGGAAAGTTCTGATTTGAATAAAGTTTTGTATAAATGTTTAGTACCATGGGATACATCACATATAATACGGGTTTTTTTCTCATGCGTAAATTATGCAAATTAGACTGACTTTGATTTATTTAGTGTTACTTTCAGAGCTGTAAGTGCCAAGCTGCTATGGCTCGGGCTAGAGGCCGTATTTATGAACCGATCTTTACGAAACTTCTTGGGTATCTTTGTTATGACTGTGGGACGAGAACGAGTGTTTTTGGGTGCGGTCTGAAATTCAAGATGGCTGCCAGCTGCCATTTTGTACCGACGATGCAGAAATCTGTTTTTTGTACAGAACTTCCATATGAAAGCTCTGATTTGAATAATTTTTTGTATGAATGTTTAGTACCATGGGATACATCACATATAATACGGGTTTATTCTCATGCGTAAATTATGCAAATTAGACCAACTTTGATGTTTTTTGGTGTTACTTTCAGCACTGTAAGTGCAAATGCCAATACGGCTTGGGCTAGAGGCCGTATTTATGAACCGATCTTTACGAAACTTCTTGGGTACCTTTGTTATCACCGTGGGACGAGAACGAGTGTTTTGGGGTCCGGTCCGAAATTCAAGATGGCCGATGACAGCCATTTTGTACGAAATTTGGTGCAATCAGATTTTTGCACAGAACTTCCTTATGAAAGCGCTGATTTAAATAATTTTTTGTGTGAATGTTTAGTACCATGGGATACATCACATATAATATGGGTTTTTTTCTCGTGCAGAAATTATGCAAATTAGATGAACTTTGATTTTTTCAGTGCTGCTTACACACAGTAAGTACACATGTCAATATGGCTCGGGCTAGAGTCTGTATTTATGAACCTATCTTCACGAAACGTCTTGGGTACCTTTGTTATCACCTTGGGACGAGAACGAGTGTTTCTGGGTGCGGTCCAAAATTTAAGATGGCTGCCAGTGGCCATTTTGTATCGAAATTAGGTCTAATCAGTTTTTTGTACACAACTTCTACGGCTCAGGCTAGATGCCGTATTTATGAACCGATCATTACGAAACTTCTTGGGTACCTTTGTTATTACCGTGGGGTGAGAATGAGTGTTTTTGGGTGTGGTCCGAAATTCAAGATGGCCACCAGCAGCCATTTTGTACCAAAATTAGTGCAATCAGTCTTTTGTACAGAACTTCTGTAGGAAAGTTCTGATTTTAATAAATTTTTGTATGAATGTTTAGTAACATGGAATACATCACATATAGTACGGGTTTTTTTCTCGTGCAGAAATTATGCAAATTAGATGAACTTTGATTTATTCAGTGCTACTTATACTCTGTAAGTGCACATGTCAATACGGCTCGGGCTAGAGGCTGTATTTACGAACCGATCTTCATGAAACTTCTTGGGTACCTTTGTTATCACCTTGGGACGAGAACGAGTGTTTCTGGGCGCGGTCCAAAATTCAAGATGGCTGCCTGTGGCCATTGTGTACCGAAATTAGGTCCAATCAGTTTTTTGTCACAACTTCTACACAGCTCATATTTGTGAACTGATCTTCACGAAACTTCTTGGGTACCTTTGTTTTCACCTTGGGACAGGAATGAGTGTGTTTTGGGGTGCCTTTGTTGTCACTGTGCTATGAGAACAAATATTTTGGGGTTCTGTCAGACCCACTCTGGGACTCAAAGATTTTTTCTAGTTTAGCATCTGACTGTCACCCACCTTTACAATACTTTACCTATACATTTGTTACAGGCTACGGTCAGTATTTATGTACAGACCATTACAATACTTTATATGTACCTTTGTTATCAGGTCATTACCTAGATGTTTGTCATTGCTGTGTCACATACTATACATGTACATGTCTTTGTCTTAACAAGTTGAGCTACAGTGTCATTGACACTTTCATTTTAAGGGAAACATCACACAAACTTTGTCCGGGCCATAACTTTTTTGTCTTTTGACCTACACCTTAGATACTTGGCACGTGGATGTATCACCATGAACCAGTGTGCATTGTACCATAGTGACCTTCATGTGATCTTGACCTTTGACCTGAAGGTCAGATTTATGCGCTTTTTTAAGGGAAACTGTCTGGACCAGAACTTTATTGTATTTCGAGTCACGCTTTAGATATTTGGCATGTGGTTGTATCACCATGAGCCGGTGTGTAGCGTACCATTGTGAGACCTTTATGTGACCTTGACCTTTGATCTGAAGGTCAGATTTGTGCTTTTTTCAAGGAAAATTTGTCCGGACCAAAACTTGTTTGTCTTTTGAGCTAGGCCTTAGATATTTGGCATGTGGATGTATCACCATGAGCCAGTGTGTCGCATACCATTGTGACCTTCATGTGACCTTGACCTCAAGGTCGAATTTATGTACTTCAAATAGGGAGTAATTGTCCAGACCAGAATTTTTTTGTTTTTTGACCTAGGACTGGTTATTTGACATGTGGATGTGTCACCATGAGACCGCATGTCGTCTACCTCGTTGACCTTCATGTGACCTTGACCTCTGACCTTAAGGTCAAATTTATGTACTTCAAATTGGGAATAATTATCCAGACCAGAACTTTTTTGTTTTTTGACCTAGGACTTAGATATTTGACATGTGGATGTATCGCAATTAGACCGCATGTCACATGTAATCATGACCTTCATGTGACCTTGACCTCAAGGTCAAATTTATTTACTTTAAATAGGGAGTAATTGTCCAGACCAGATTTTTTTTTTTTTGGACATGTGGATGTGTCACCATAAAACCGCATGTCCGCTACCATGATGAACTGCATGTGACCTTGACTTCTGACCTCAAGGTCAAAATTTATGTACTTCAAATAGGGAATAATTGTCAAGATCAGAACTCTTTTGTTTTTTGACCTAGGACTTAGATGATTGACATGTGGATGTATCACAATGAGACCACATGTCATCATGACCTTCATGTGACTTTGACCTCAAGGTCAAATTTATGTACTTTAAATGGGGAGTAATTGTCCAGACCAGAATTTTTTTTTTTGACATGTGGATGTGTCACCATGAAACCGCATGTTCGATACCTTGATGAACTGCATGTGACATTGACCTCTGACCTCAAAAGGAAGGGGAGACATATGTTTTAGTGTGCTAAAACACTTTCTAGTTTCTTTTGAAATGTTATAATGGATTATATTATATTATGTATATTTGTTTCACTGGTTAGTTCGAGTGATATGATTGTGTATATTTTTTCTTGATGAAAAAAAATATTGTTCAATTGTAATGCGAGGATATCTTCCTCTAATTCCCAGGTTCATTGTGTTTCTTATAGTCAGTGTATTCACACTAATTCTTGCTCTGTGTGTGTTGATTGGTATGACAACGTTGGAGACATGTGTCAAGGTATTTTGTTAGCAGTGAAGGGTCCATTACGGTCCTCTCTCCGCAGGGTCACTCTATTTTATCAGTTTCTTTTTCAGAATTCAAAGTGATCTTTCCATGATGTCTTCAATAAGTGTGTCTCCATCGTTGCAATATTAGGGCTAGTGGAAAGTGCTCAAGGTATTACGACAATTGCCGGGAGTTCACTAGTAGGATCGAAGGCATTGATTGCCTGCTAGTCTGCCCAGTGTCGCGACCATTCACCGAAATGGCTCTGCACCCGGGTTCGTCTGTTGCGGTCCAGGGAAGCAGATTGGGTGATGCGAGCACTATAAAACATCGAATGTGCACACCCAGCAACGACGGATCCGAGGATAGTACGGGGGAAGCCTGTCAGTCCGGTAGCTAGCTCGTCCAGGTCCACCCGGACCGCGAGCGAAAGAGGCCCCTCTCTCTTGCATCAACATCTGTGCCGCGATGTTGTTGTATGTTTGTTCGTTAGTCAGAGCTTACATCCACTCCTCCTGCTTGGGACGCTCCGTCGCATGACAGTCTGACACAGCTGTTATATTGGCTT
Organism: Pictodentalium vernedei; assembly: GCA_031216915.1. Taxonomy (NCBI): domain Eukaryota; kingdom Metazoa; phylum Mollusca; class Scaphopoda; order Dentaliida; family Dentaliidae; genus Pictodentalium; species Pictodentalium vernedei. The sequence continues at coordinate 417,771,316 of CM062295.1, forward strand.
CCTCATCAACGTCAACACACACGACCGCACCTTGGCTATGTGACCACAGATTTTCAGGGGACGTTCGCATATTATATAAATGCAGGATTGAACGTCCCTGATGCTCCTGCTTCGCCGACCAAGGAATACACGTCGACCAGGTCACTCCATCTGCTAGCCAAGGACACAAGGCCTTTCCAGTTGGGACGTTCGCATATTATATAAATGCAGGAATGAACGTCCCTGGAGCTTCCAGCGGATAATTATGTAGAACCGCGGCTCCACAGGTCTCATTGAGTAACATGAACAAGGTGTTGTTACCGTGATGTATTCGTTAAGTGTGCTTCCGTCGTCACACATCAAATGAAGAGTCAGCGGCAAAAGTGCTCATGTAGATACGTCACTTGCCTGGAGTTCCCTAGTAGGATCGATGGCTTTGGCGTCCGCTAGCTCGCCGGTGTCGCGACCATTCGCCAAATGGCTCAGCACCCGGGTTCATCCATTGCGGTCCAGGAAGGAGATTTGGGTGATGCAAGTACTATAAAATACAATGTGCACACCCAGTGACAACGGATACAAGGATGGTACGGAGGAAGCCTATTAGTCTGGTTCCTAGCTCGTCCAGGTCAATCTGGGCTGCGAGCGAGAGAGGTCATTCTCTTGTACTACAACATCTGCGCCCAGATGTAGTGGTACAAAACGTTCCTCAGTCGGGACGCTCCGTTATATAGACAGTCCGGAGAGACTGCTCTTTCGGCTTCCTCATCCTCACGGCAGCGCACGCGACCGCATCTTGGTTACATGACCAGTCATATTCAACCAACATCGCCGACCAGGGATTCTATGGTGACCAGGTCACGCCATCCGGTAGCCAAGGATACGAGGCCTTCATACTCCAGACGTTTGCATATAAGAAATATGCAGGAGTCAACGTCCAAGGAGCTTCCAGTGGCTAAATCCTGTAAGACCGCAGATCCACAGGCCTCCGTTATGGACGTGCTATTGCAGATAGCACAAATTATCGCAGCATCCCAGCTACCAACAGTAACTCTGTCGGATCAAGAATTATCCGAGGAAGCTAGGTTGGTATGTTCCGCTGCAGGTTCAGGCACGGGCGACCAAGAATTACAAGTGGTCTGACGGGATGGCGAAAGGGATACGGAGGAGTTGTATTTTTCCCTTTTGGAACAACATAATTGCCGTAGAGTGTATCCGGCATTATCTTCTGATGTTGTTCCTCCGGACCAAAATGCTGCGTTGCCGGATAAGAGATGGATAGCGCCAGTGGACTCTTATCGATTTAGGGACATCGTCCCTCAGCTTCCGGCATAGTCCAGAAATGTCTCACGGACATTTGAACTATTGAATGACGCTATATATAACTTGCTACCTAAACGGGCAGGTCAGGTTTCTTATCGGCAAATGCTCTCCATCTGCCTTTCATCAATTCAGGGAATAATTTCGAAACACCAGGACAGAGCATTCCGAGAGTTTCTCTGCGTCTAGACGACCAGGCCAAAGACCTAGTATTGTCTATACCGTTGTCTATGTCAATTCCAACCACGATGTTGGAAATGACAATATCGTCTAGAAAGGTTAGCTTAGACGCATTATCATACGCAGATCACCTTACCAGAGCGTTATCATTACGTCTCAAAGGAAAAGAATTCCAGGATGTGCATCCTCCTTAAGAGTTCTTTCAAGGGCCTTAGCATTCTCCACGTATATGGAGTTGGTTAGACGTGACACAGCCCTGGCTACATCCACGCGTGTGGATAGTAAGGTGAGAAACTCTCTCAGAGTCGCTCTGGTCTCTGAAGAGTTTCTCTTCGACGGTAAGCTTTCTATGATCAGATAATTAAGAAAGCTTCAGACTTTCTGCTATTCAAATCCGCTTCGATATAGTCGGATTCAGCGGAGAAAAGTAGACACTCACTTCTGGGGCGAATACATCCAAGGCAAGTTCCTATAGAGGTTCCTATGTGTCCTCTACGTCTTACTCTAGAGACCGTCAGGGTAGCGACTCAGGTAGGGGCCGTAATACTGGTCAGACGCCCCTAGGTCGACGGGGCGAGGTGTGGGCCATGGAGGACATGGTTTCTCCTTCCGCAAGCCTCGCAGGTCTAGGAGGTAATGTTATTATCCTCTAACGTGTTCCAGTGCGCGGAAGACGGTCGAGTTTCTCAATCAATTGGGAGTAGATTACGGACGTCCTTTGGATTCAAGGGGTGATTTCGGAAGGACTAAATTGTCCTTTAAACGAAAACCTCCATTAACTCGAAGTCTAAGATGGACTCAGCTTCCGTCAAGTCCGCAAGAAGAGGCTCGCTTCCATCAAAAGTCCAGTCTCTTCTGGAATGATCGCGATTGAGATCGTAGAAATCCAGGAATTTCCAGGTTTCTACAACCATCCCTTTCTCATAAATCTGAGCTGGATAAACAAGCTGATCATGGCTCCAAGTTTCTATAGGGAGACCATCCGATCGGTCAGTGCGAGTATTCATGTAATATGTGACCTTAAACATCAATAAATAAATCAATAAATAAATAGGCCCTCCAACCTTTTTACTATTCAGCTAAGTCTGGGTCATTGGTAGAGTATAAGAATGTTAAAAAATTTATAGTAATTTACATATTTTTTATAGTTACCAATGACCCAGACGGGGATGGCCCTCCCATGAGTTGGGAACTCTTACCTTCCCGCTGAGTACATAACGCTTACCAGGCACTGGTTGTAAGAATGATAATTACGCCAATTTCGAGACCTCCTTGACACTGCGCATGCGCAGTGGAGTAAAAGTATGGAGGACCATACAGGACATGTAATTTTCGGTTTTAGATGTAAATTTTGGGGATTGGGGGGGTAAAATTTGTGTTTGGCCCTAAATATTTTAGAGTTAGCACCAGCTAAGTCTGGGTCATTGGTAAGTATTAAAAATATATAAATTACTATAAATTTTTTAACTTTCTGAACCGATGATCCGGTATGAACCAAATTTGGTTTGTGGTATTATTGGGTCATAAGTACTTGACTCATACAAAAAAAAAATTCCCGCATCCCCATGGGAACCCTGGGAGCTAAAAATAGAAATATTTTCAAACGCCCATATTTCCCAAACCACATGGAACAGAGAGCTCTTATTTGGTATGAAGTATCCTTAGGACCAGTAGAATTGAATGGTAAAAAAAAGATAAAAAGTTTGTTTAAATAAAGCTCATTGGTTCATATTTGGGCTCTCTACAGGAGCCCGAAGTTTTAACATAGGGTAATATGGGGATTATTCTTTAAAAATCTTCTTCTTCAGAACCACCAGTCAGAATCTTTTAATGTTTGGTATACGTCATTGTTATGAGTGTCAGATTCAAGATTGTTCAAACCAAGTCCCTAGGTTAATAAATTTTATCTTTGTTCAATATGGAGGGTAATTTAAAAAAATCTTCCTCTTGATATCTACCAGTCAGAATGCTTTGATATTTGGTATGCAACATCTCTAAGGGGGTCAGATTCAAGTTTGTTCAAATCAGATCCCTAGGTATATATTTGGGCTCACTATGGTAGCCCAAATTTTTACTTAGTGCAATATGAGGAAATTTCTTTAAAAATCTTCTTCAGATCCACCAATTGGAATGCTTTTATATTTGGTATACAACATCTCTAGGGGGGGGGGGGGGGGCTGATTCCAGGTTGTTCAATTCGAGTGCCTAGGTTAATATTTGGGATCCATATGGGAACATGAAATTTAACTTCGTACAATATGAAGGAATTTCTTCAAAAATCTTCTTCAGATCCACTCGTCAGAATGCTTTTGAAATTTTTTTTTCAAATTTGTTCAAATCGGATCCATAGGTTAATATTTGGGCTCGCTGTGGTAGCCCAAATTTGAACTTAGTGCAATTCGAAGAAATTTCTTTGCAATTTCTCTTCTTCAGATCCAACAGTCAGAATGCTTTCATATTCGGTACACAGGGGGCGCGGTGGCGTTGCGGTAACTACTTCTCGTCAGATCACCGAAGTTAAGCAACGTTGAGTGCAGTTGGTAGTTGGATGGGTGACCATTTCACTGGCTGATTCGTGCTCCCGAATTGTGTCCTTGGGCAAGGCACTTAATCCCGATTGCCTACATGGGGCACGATGACGCTGTGTACTAAGGCGTACTGCACGTCAATGGTGCGCATGTCTTCAACCAATCTAACCCTGCCTGTGCTGCAGTGCAGAGTTCAGAGTTACGATGTTGGAGAGCTGACAGCTGCTTGTAGTTGCTCGGTGGTTCTCTCCGGGTATTCCAGCTTCCTCCACCTGTAAAACTGTCACTGACATGATATGACCCTGGCTGTTAATGTGTCATTAAACCCTACTAAAAAAAAAAAAAAAAATTTGGAACACAACATCTCTAGGGAAGTCAAATTCAACTGTGTTCAATCAAGAGCCTGGGCTAATATTTGGGCTCTCTATGGGAGCTGGAATTGGCCATTTTGCTGAAGAATTTTGTATTCAGTACCCTCTAGAGGTGTGTAACTAAGATTAATCCACATAGGTTGTATCAAGGGGCTTCATAGGGGAGCTCAACATTTTACTTTATGATCAACTGAAGAAAAGGCATGATGCCCAGATTATTTTTGTCACTCCTGAGGGAAACAAGGATTGACTGTGTAGCCTATGGAGATGGCTTGCTTAATGGAGGCTCATTCTTGGACTCTGTTTAAATTGTGTTCTGTTCAAGATGAGCGCTGCCGGCCCCGTGTGGCCTCTTGTTTATGCTTTAACCTGAAATTGGCCATTAAAGTGAGGTATTTTAATGGGTTAGCCATCAACCCATGACTTATTTTGTTACAAGAATTAGTGGGAAAAATAATGGATTTGGTTGAAATAATGGGGTTTTAATGGGTTTGTACAGTAAACAATTACAGGGCAATATTTTATCCTCCTCGAAAATTTTTTTGGACATGTGGGTATTAGGTGTGTAGAACTCCAACACGCATTGAAAATGTCAGGTCTGGGTCGGGATACAGAAAGTTCTAGTTAAGACTAAAGCTTGAATCTGATTAATCAGCTCTTCTAAACAAGTAGCATCATTGAAAACATTGCTGATTTGGGTCCATACACGTTTCTGAATATTGATCTCGCAACACCCTTGAGTTAGCTAAACTTCTTTATTCTTGTGTTGCTGTCATGATGTAGGCTTAGATGGTGAAAGTAATATTAAACATCAATGAATAAATTAATAACCTTGAAAGTTCTTAGGTTTATTTCCTGAGATAGTGAGGTATATTCAGATAATGCGTATCCAATAGATGTATAAAAAACTGATCAGTTTGAATTCTTTTCATAGGTTGCACTGAGGTTATTGGAAAAAGAAAAGTTAGATAAAGATGACATGGTGGAATTGTTAGGAAAACGTCCATTTGCAGAAAAGTCAACATATGAGGAATTTGTAGAAGGAACAGGTATGATTACTCTCTCTCTCTCTCTCTCTCTCTCTCTCTCTATCTTCTCTCTCTCTCTCTCCTCTCTCTCTCTCTCTCTCTATCTCTATCTCTCTCTCTCTCTCTCTCTCTCTCTCTCTCTCTCTCTCTCTCTCTCTCTCTCTCTCTCTGGGAATAGTTTAGAGCTTTCTTATTTTTCCTTTTTAAGGTAGTTTATTGAATTGACCAGTTTGGGAAATCCGGGTGAGTGAGGATGAGTTTTGGATGTTGAAATATCTTGAATTTCTTCACAGATAAACAAAGAGTCTCCATGAGAAAATAATAATGTGTTTTGTTTTGAAACATTACTAATTCTTAGCTGTCAGATTAAACATTATGTGTATATGCTATTTAAAACCCCATTTTGTCACACCTGGTGAACACATTGTCTTTGTGGGTTGAGAACTGCTTTTCCATGGCTCATTATAGAATGCCGGAAAAACCAGGACCATGCTTTATTACAGATAGCATGCACCTGCGAAAAACGTCCATTTTGTTCCCATCGGATGAAAAACATGGCTGCCAGAGGCATTCTTTGATTCTGGTTGGTGAATTTTCAAAAATCTTCTCTTCTGAAACTGCCAGGCCAAATGTTTTGAAACTTGACATAAATGATGATTGGGACCCCCTTTACCAATAATCCGCATTTTATGTTGATTGGATTACAAACATGGCTGCAATTGCAGCTTATAGTTACTATATTATTTATTATTTTTATTATGTGTACCCATACTATGTATGGTACACATAATGCCATCATCCAGGGTGGCCATCCGTCGTTCGTCCATCCTTTGTCCGTCCGGCGTCCGTATCCATTTCTTTGTCATTCGATAACTTGAAAAATATTGCTTGGATTGTCAAGTTACTTTATATTTGTGTTCAGGTTACTGATGTAACTCATACTATGTATGGTACACATAATGCCATCATCCGGGGTGGCCATCCGTCGTTTGTCCGTCCGGCGTCCGTATCCATTTCTTTGTCATTCGATAACTTGAAAAATATTGCTTGGATTGTCAAGTTACTTTATATTTGTGTTCAGGTTACTGATGTGCCGAGCTGTGTAGTTTTTGGTGTAAATCTGATAATTTGATCCTGAGATATTAACCCTTTATCTTTCAAATTGAAAATTCCTCCAATCCATTTGGCATTCGATAACTTGAAAAATAGTGCTTGCATTGTCAAGTTACTTTATATTTGTGTTCAGGTTACTGATGTGCCGAGCTGTATAGTTTTTGGTGTAAATCTGATAATTTGATCCTGAGATATTAACCCTTTATCCTTCAAATTGAAAATTCCTCCAATCCGTTTGGCATTTGATAACTTGAAAAATATTTATTTGTACCCATACTATGTATGGTACACATAATGCCGTCATCCGGGGTGGCCATCCGTCGTTCGTCCATCCTTTGTCCATCCATCTGTCCATCTGTCCGTCCGTCCGTCCGTCTGGCGTCTGTATCCATTTCTTTGTCATTCGATAACTTGAAAAATATTGCTTGGATTGTCAAGTTACTTTATATTTGTGTTCAGGTTACTGATGTGCCGAGCTGTATAGTTTTTGGTGTAAATCTGATAATTTGATCCTGAGATATTAACCCTTTATCCTTCAAATTGAAAATTCCTCCAATCCCTTTGACATTTGATAACTTGAAAAATATTGCTTGGATTGTCTAGTTACTTTATATTTGTGTTCAGGTTACTGATTTGCCAAGCTCTATAGTTTTTGGTGTAAATCTGATGATTTGATCCCGAGATATTAACCCTTTATCCTTCAAATTGAAAATTCCTCCAATCCCTTTGGCATTCGATAACTTGAAAAATATTGCTTGGATTGTCAAGTTACTTTATATTTGTGTTCAGGTTACTGATGTGTCGAGCTGTATAGTTTTTTTTGTTTGTCCGTCTGTCTGTCCATCCATCCGTCGGTCTGTCCATCCGGCCTCCATATCCATTTCTTTGTCATTCGATAACTTGAAAAATATTGCTTGGCTTGTCAAGTTACTTTATATTTGTGTTCAGGTTACTGATGTGCCGAGCTGTATAGTTTTTGGTGTAAATCTGATAATTTGATCCTGAGATATTAACTCTTTATCCTTCAAATTGAAAATTCCACCAATCCCTTTGGCATTCGATAACTTGAAAAATATTGCTTGGATTGTCAAGTTACTTTATATTTGTGTTCAGGTTACTGATGTGCCGAGCTGTATAGTTTTTGGTGTAAATCTGATAATTTGATTCTGAGATATGAACCCTTTATCCTTCAAATTGAAAATTCCTCCAACCCCTTTGTCATTCGATAACTTGAAAAATATTGCTTGGATTGTCTAGTTACTTTATATTTGTGTTCAGGTTACTGATTTGCTGAGCTGTATAGTTTTTGGTGTAAATCTGATGATTTGATCCCGAGATATTAACCCTTTATCCTTCAAATTGAAAATTCCTCCAATCCCTTTGGCATTCGATAACTTGAAAAATATTGCTTGGATTGTCAAGTTACTTTATATTTGTGTTCAGGTTACTGATGTGCTGAGCTGTATAGTTTTTTTTGTTTGTCCGTCTGTCTGTCTATCCATCCGTCGGTCTGTCCATCCGGCCTCCATATCCATTTCTTTGTCATTCGATAACTTGAAAAATATTGCTTGGATTGTCAAGTTACTTTATATTTGTGTTCAGGTTACTGATGTGCCGAGCTATATAGTTTTTGGTGTAAATCTGATAATTTGATCCTGAGATATTAACCCTTTATCCTTCAAATTGAAAATTCCTCCAATCCCTTTGGCATTTGATAACTTGAAAAATGTTGCTTGGATTGTCAAGTTACTTTATATTTGTATTCAGGTTACTGATGTGCCGAGCTGTATAGTTTTTGGTGTAAATCTGTTATTTTGATCCTGAGATATTAACCCTTTATCCTTCAAATTGAAAATTCCTCCAATCCCTTTGGCATTCGATAACTTGAAAAATATTGCTTGGATTGTCAAGTTACTTTATATTTGTGTTCAGGTTACTGATGTGCCAAGCTGTATAGTTTTTGGTGTAAATCTGATAATTTGATCCTGAGATATTAACCCTTTATCCTTCAAATTGAAAATTCCTCCAATCCCTTTGGCATGAGATAACTTAAAAAATATCAATCCGATTATCATGTTACTTCATATATATGTTCAGGTTACTCAGGCCACAAAATTTAAAAAATTTACAGAACCCATTTTTCGTTCGCGTGTTTTGGGATTGCGTAACCCATTTTTTCATTCACGTTAATTATTTTTGCGCAACCAATTGGTTACGCAAAAGGTTACGTGATTAAAACAAGATATGAGATGAAATATCCAGTGGTTGACATAAGTTGTACAGGTGTACGCTTATACCAATATGGTAAAACCATTAAGAAACAAAGTATTTAAAGGGATTAGTATTCATTGTAATAAATTAGAGCAATAATGAATAGTGACATAGAAGCCATTCCACAATCAATAAATATTACATGTGACTAGAGCCTTCCTTTGCTGACATAGACAATACCAGTGGCTGTTGTTGTCAATGTCAGCAAAGGAAGGCTGGAGTCAGTATAAGATTCTTTCGCTGATAATCATCAATGGATGCAAGACCTCAGGACTGGGGCTGAGTCCCAGCCGTGGAGTCTTGCATCCATAATGATAAAGCTTTGAAAAATAAAAAATAAAACAAACACCATGCGTGTTTACCAAAAAATTGAAGTCTATTAGTGAAACAACCATAGGCCCATGCCATTTCGACCCACATAAATGTTTAACGTTAGATCAAGTTTGACCTTGAATATTTTTCTGCATTTCCGTATCAATGACACAGCAAATACTATTTAAGTCCAAATTCTAAAATTAGTGTCTTCAATCTCAACCTCTACATCCCTTTGTTTGATCCATAAGATATGAAAAAAAAACTGGGGCAAATTTGCACACAACAATAATGATGGGGAAAGCATGCTGAATCTACACCAATATCAAATAGAACACAACCACGGAAAAACCCACAATGGTTGATATGTTTCATGCTTTCGTGCTGTCAGTTACTATACTTACATAATGTCCGTGAAAATAAATGTTGAAATGTGTTTAGAATCGCAAAGTGCTATATAAGTTCAAGGACAAACTACCACTTCTACTTCATACTCATTCATTGTATTTCTTATCTGGCTATCAGGGTACCACGGCACACTGCCACTTCAATGAACAACAAAAAATTCAGACTCAAAAATTTCGTTCATGTCATATTTTTTGTGGGAACGAAACATCGTTCGTGGGTTTTTGAATTTGCGTAACCATCCCGCGAACGAAACGATTGTTCGCGTGAAATTTCGTGGCCTGGTTACTGATGTGCTGTGCTCTATAGTTTTTTATGTAAATCTGATAATTTGATCCGGAGATATTAACCCCTTATCCATCAAATTAGACACTCCTCCAGTCCATTTCTATATGTACCCATACCATGTATGGTGTACATAATGTCGGCATCTGTGGTGGCCCTCCATCATACAGCTTTCTCCTAGTTGCGCGTATGGGTACACATCTGATTTCTTCGGCCTATTTTTTATTTATTGGTGTTTAAGGTCACATATTTATGCACAATGGCTAATCATGACCATGACAGTTTTACGGGTGGAGGAAGCCGGAGTACCCGGAGAGAACCACCGAGCAACGGCGAGCAACTGTCAGCTCCCCAACATACCAACTCCACACAAGCAGGGTTAGCATTGGTTGAAGACAAGTGCACCATCGATGTGCAGTTCGCCTTAGTACACAACGCCACTGTGCCCCCACGTGAGCAATGAAGATGAAGTGTCTTGCCCAAGGACACAGCGCGGTTGCCGCAGATGGGATTCGATCTGAGGATCTCTCAGCTTGCACCTCTACCTACTGAGCCACCGCGCTCCCCTATAGTTACTATAGAAACCCTATGGGAAATGACATTTTCATCTTATTCTCTGGAACTACTGAGCTGATGTGCACCAAACCTGGCAGAGATAGTCTATGGGAGGTCCTCTACAATCGATCCTCATTTTGTTCCCGGGGGTTTGAAAACATGGCTGCTAGAGGCATTCTTTGATTCTGATTGGTGGATTTTGAAAAAAAAAGTGTTGATTTGATCAACTGGGGCACATCCCCCACTCCCACTATTGGCTCGTACACCCATGTGAATTCCTGTATACATTCTCACATTTTCAGTTTCAGAAAACTGTAAACTCAGTAAGGAATCTAGTAGCATGCCTGTTCAAAAAAGTGTTGAGTCATGTGCATGACCTCAGGTTGAAACGTGCCAAAACTGCCCATACTTCAAGTGATGTAAAACGTTAAAAAAAGTGATTAATCCAAAAAAAAAAAGAAAGAAAAAAATACTGGTCTTCTCCTTTTTGAGCTCTACAACCTACTAAAATTTCATAAAAATCTAAACAACTTTAGTATTTATTAATGAAAAATTAATCCCAAGACTTGAGGGTTAATGGTTGAGAATTTCCAATGACAGCAGCACATTTTTGTTTGGGTTTTTCTTGTTTTGCCAAAGATTTTTTTTTCCAAGATTTAAGAAGGATACGCTTAAAAATGAGCTTGAAATTCTAATTTTGGGAAAAAAAACTTTAAAATTCAGCTCATTACAACCATTGGGTCAAAATTCAAAAACCTAACATTGATGACACTTTTCAAAAGATAATTCCAGTTAATATGCCAGATTTCATTACTGTTGGAAAATGAGGAGTACCCTAAAAGCGACAAGAACAAAAATTAAAAAAGAACAGAAAAAAAGGCTTGATGATTTCAGTATACAATTTCAACTTCGTTGAATTGTGTAATAACAACAAAACATATTTTCAAACAAACAATTCTCTCCTCAAAGAAATGTGCAGACCCACATAAATGTAATTGAAACAGATTTTATACTCTATACAAACACTTGCCTGAGTATTAATATTATTTTATATTATAATATTGTAATATTTCTCCTGCACTGAAATATATCCCAGAATAATGCAGTGTTAAAAAGAATTACACTTCTAGATTTTCCAATTCTATTAATAATATCATTATGCTGTTGCCACACAGATTTTATCAAAAAAGGTAGTTTCTTAGTCACATTCAATTCCCCATGGGGTCTTCAGGAAGTGAAGCAGTGCCTGTTTACTGTGGTATACAAGCTCTGTTTTACTGGTAAAATAGGACCCAGTCACCAATGCTTGGGGTGGAAGTCCTCTAAAATGGGCAGCATGGGTATAAACAATTGACAGAACTTAACTTTATCTGCATGTTGTGGTCACAATTAGCCATTGTGCAGAAATATGTGACCTTAGTCACCAATAAATAAATAAATGTCTTGGTAGTCACATCTAATCATTCTGAGTGTTGTGGGGATCCATTTGGATTTTCATAGCTGGAGGGTTTGGGTGACACAAAGATCATTTGATACCTGTATGCCCACCAAAGCAAAAGCCCAGTTTAGGTGTCTTTGGAACAAATCAGATGCCTTGAATAGAAACAGCAAAAAACAGCTTTCAGGCACATTTTATTAGGCCTACAAAAAAGTATTTTATTTCACAGACATTGATGGCTTGAAAACAATTTTGGAACAGTGGTCTTCATATTTATTATTACCAATTCCTTTTACCTTTTTCCATAGATATTTTACCTCCAAAATTTCAATAAACGTAACAAAATTCTTTATTGCTTTGCTTTCATTTTACCTTGTAACAAGAAATGAAACAAAAATTATTGCTATCCCACATAACACTAATGCCATCACAAGAATATTGGCTCCAGAGTTATTGTATGACTTTAAAAAAGTGTGTAGCTACAGGTTGTCTTCACCTGTCCAGCCTAAAATAATCATCATTGGAATCAAGCCATTGTGGGACAAATGTGAAGACAGCTTTATTGCGCAGGAGATTCCAAAACTCTTTGTTGTATCATAATAAGTGGGCACAAGAATTTACAACTGTACAGAAATATCATTTGTGCCTGGTTTATTTAGCCCATCTGTCTTCATTCTGTTAGTTATTAATACTAATTCCAACATATAATCTAATCATTCATGACTTTCATTTGTCAAATGTAATAGTGAAAGGTTATATGTAATAAAAACATTATTGGAGAATAATACTTTGAATAAACACTGTTTTGAGTCTGAAAATGTAGTAGGTAATAGGTTTTTTTTTCATTTCTAAAATGACCAAAATAAATGCTTATAAATGTGTTAATTTTCTGATCATGCAGAGGGCTGAATAAAAATAACTAACAAATAATTTATTTGACTGGTAGAGTGCTATTGTTTTTGGTCAATAAAGTTTGTTTACATGTCTTCACCTTATAACAATTTATGGGAGAGTGCCCATAGGCACTCTCCCATAAATTGCAACAAGGCAAATCCTTACGGACCATAAATTGCAACAAGGCAAATCCTTACGGACCAAAGTACTTCATTTCAAAGATGTTATGAAGAACACCAACAGAATATGAAGCCTTCTGGATACCCACGCTTCAGATTAAAGCCAAAATTTGGGCTTCCAGCACTCAACCAGTTAATATTACATCTTATTTAAATAAAATGTTGATTGGGCTCATTTAAAAAATACCAATTTAGGCATTTTGAAGCACATTTTTCCAGACCACAATCAGCCCAAATGAGTTTTTATTTATATATAATGGTGGGTAGGGGAGCTAGTGGAAGTAGCCATTACTTATGTCATACTTCTAGTCTAGAGGTTTTAAAAAAGTGTGTCCTTGAGCATCTAATCACACATCACCAGCATAGTGGAGTTGTTTGATGAGCTCGGTGTTTAATGCAATAATGATGCACGTACCTTCATCCAGTGTGGATCAAACTCGAGTAGGTATCAGTTAATGATCTTAGTAAATTATCTGATAGTTACTTATCTCTCCTCAGTTTTTTTCCCAAATATTTTGTCTTCCTTTACCCATAAAACTGCTTTACACAACATAATCTGGCTTTTGAATGAGCTACTAAAATGTATCAAATAAATATATAGATAAATAGATATATCATGATATTTAGCTCATTAAATTTCAAGTCATACTGCCATAATGTCAAGCTAGTGACCACATATGTATCAGTATCACAGAAGTATTTTAGCATGCTGAAACAATGTAAAGGATGAAATCTTCTGGGTCAAAACAACCTTTGTAAAATAACCTGGAGTAAATCTTGTGACTCTCACTGAATAGGAAGTACCTGCAAAGAATATCATCACCACTTTCTCAATAAAGTCTTCCCTTTTAACTGTTTACCTAGTAATACTATCAGATGACAAAAAACATGCACACAAAAACGTTTTTTAGCTTAACTTGACAAAGTCAAGATAAGCTATTGATCACGTGTGCAGAAGTCTGTGAGTCTGTTCACATTCTCCTTTAGCACAGGCTACACCCCGCAGTTCTTGTCTGATCGTCACAAAAATTCATATGCAGGTTTGGGGTCATGTCTAGATGAGAACGTCCCCTTTTGGTCTCGATCGGTCAACCGGTATGGCCGCCCGAGCCCAAAACCTGAAAACCATCAGCACAGTCTACAGGTCGTATTTATCAAGGGATTTCATTGCAACTTGGCAGGATGCCTCTGTGTAATGCCTAGATGAGAACGTCCCCTTTTGGGCATGATCTGTCAACCGTGATGGCTGCCCAAGCCTGAAACCCAAAAACTTTTTGCACAGTGTGCAGGCCATATTTTATATGGAGGGATTTCATTGTAACATGGTAGGATGACTCCTTATGATGTCTAGATGAGAATTTCCCCATTTGGGCATGATCTGCCAACCGTGACGACAGCCCAAGCCCAAAACCCGAAAACCTTTAGCACAGGTCATATTTATGAAGGGATTTCATTGTAACTTCGTAGGATGACTCCAAATAATGTCTAGATGAGAATGTCCCATTTTGATCACGATCATTCAGCCTTTATGGGTGCCCAAGCCCAAAAACCTTTAGCATAGGCAAATGGTCATATTTATGGAAGGATTTCATTGTAACCTGTTAGGTTGACTTCATATAATGCCTAGATGATGACATCCCCTTTTGGTCATGATTGGTCAACTGTGATGGCTACAGGTGCCCGAAGCCCATAATCTTGAGCACAGTCTACAGGTCATATTTATGAAGGGATTTCATTGTAACTTCGTAGGATCACTCCAGATGATGCCCAGATGAGATTGTCCCCTTTGGTTGCGATCATTCAACCATGATGGCTGCCTGAGCCCAAAGCCCAAAAACCTTGAGCACAGTCTACAGGTCATATTTATGAAGGGATTTCATTGTAACTTGGTAGGTTGACTTCATATAATGTCTAGTTGAGAACGTCCCCTTTTGGACACGATTGGGTAACTGTGACGGTTACAGGGGCCCGAAGCCCAAAAAACATTTAGAACAGTCTACAGGTCATAATTATGAAGGGATTTCATTGCAGCTGGTAGGATGACTCCAAATAATGTCTAGATGAGAACATCCCCTTTTGGTCGCGATCATTCAGCCTTTATGGCTGCCCGTGCCCAAAGACCTTTAGCATAGTCTATAGGTCGAATTTATGGAAGGATTTCATTGTAACTTGTTTGGTTGACTCCATATAATGCCTAGATGATGACATCCCCTTTTGGTCATGATTGGTCAACTGTGATGGCTTACAGGTGCCCGAAGCCCAAAAATCTTGAGCACAGTCTACAGGTCATATTTATGAAGGGATTTCATTGTAACTTCGTAGGATCACTCCAGATGATGCCCAGGTGAGAATGTCCCCTTTTGGTTGCGATCA
Source organism: Pictodentalium vernedei (assembly GCA_031216915.1). NCBI lineage: Eukaryota > Metazoa > Mollusca > Scaphopoda > Dentaliida > Dentaliidae > Pictodentalium > Pictodentalium vernedei. Next base: position 417,786,544 of record CM062295.1, read on the forward strand.
TTCAACCATTATGGCTGCCGAGCCCGAAGCCTGAATACCTTTAACACAGTCTACAGGTCATAATTATGAAGGGATTTCATTGTAACTTGGTAGGTTTGACTTCATATAATGACTAGATGAGAACGTCCCCTTTTGGACATGATTGAGCAACTGTGATGGCTACAGGGGCCCGAAGCCCGAAGCCCAAAAACCTTTAGAACAGTCTACAGGTCATAATTATGAAGGGATTTCATTGCAGCTTGGTAGGATGACTCCAAATAATGTCTAGATGAGAATGTCCCCTTTTGGTTGCGATCATTCAACCGTTATGACTGCCGAGCCCGAAGCCTGGATACCTTTAGCACAGTCTACAGGTCATAATTATGAAGGGATTTCATTGTAACTTGGTAGGTTTGACTTCATATAATGTCTAGATGAGAACGTCCCCTTTTGGACACGATTGAGCAACTGTGATGGCTACAGGGGCCCGAAGCCCGAAAGCCTTTAGAACAGTCTACAGGTCATAATTATGAAGGGATTTCATTGTAGCTTGGTAGGATGACTCCAAATAATGTCTAGATGAGAACATCCCCTTTTGGTCATGATCATTCATCCTTGATGGCTGCCCGAGCCCAAAGACCTTTAGCATAGGCTATAGGTCGAATTTATGGAAGGATTTCATTGTAACTTGTTAGGTTGACTCCATATAATGCCTAGATGATGACATCCCCTTTTGGTCGTGATTGGTCAACTGTGATGGCTACAGGTGCCCAAAGCCCAAAAATCTTGAGCACAGTCTACAGGTCATATTTATGAAGGGATTTCATTGTAACTTCGTAGGATCACTCCAGATGATGCCCAGATCAGAATGTCCCCTTTTGGTTGCAATCATTCAACCATTATGACTGCCGAGCCCGAAGCCTGGATACCTTTAGCACAGTCTACAGGTCATAATTATGAAGGGATTTCATTGTAACTGGTAGGTTTGACTTCATATAATGTCTAGATGAGAACGTCCCCTTTTGGACACGATTGAGCAACTGTGATGGCTACAGGGGCTCGAAGCCCGAAAGCCTTTAGAACAGTCTACAGGTCATAATTATGAAGGGATTTCATTGTAGCTTGGTAGGATGACTCCAAATAATGTCTAGATGAGAACATCCCCTTTTGGTCATGATCATTCAGCCTTGATGGCTGCCCGAGCCCAAAGTCCTTTAGCATAGGCTATAGGTCAAATTTATGGAAGGATTTCATTGTAACTTGTTAGGTTGACTCCATATAATGCCTAGATGATGACATCCCCTTTTGGTCGTGATTGGTCAACTGTGATGGCTACAGGTGCCCGAAGCCCGAAAATCTTGAGCACAGTCTACAGGTCATATTTATGAAGGGATTTCATTGTAACTTCATAGGATCACTCCAGATGATGCCCAGATGAGAATGTCCCCTTTTGGTTGCGGTCATTCAACCATTATGACTGCCGAGCACGAAGCCTGGATACCTTTAGCACAGTCTACAGGTCATAATTATGAAGGGATTTCATTGTAACTTGGTAGGTTTGACTTCATTTTATGTCTAGATGAGAACGTCCCCTTTTGGACACGATTGAGCAACTGTGATGGCTACAGGGGCCCGAAGCCCGAAAGCCTTTAGAACAGTCTACAGGTCATAATTATGAAGGGATTTCATTGTAGCTTGGTAGGATGACTCCAAATAATGTCTAGATGAGAACATCCCCTTTTGTTCGCGTTCATTCAGCCTTGATGGCTGCCCGAGCCCAAAACCCCAAAACCTTTATCATAGTCTATAGGTCATATTTATGGAAGGATTTCATTGTAACCTGTTAGTTTGACTCCATATAATGCCTAGATGATGACATCCCCTTTTGGTCATGATTGATCAACTGTGACGGCTTCAGGGGCCCGAAGCCCGAAAACCTTGAGCACAGCCTACAGATCATATTTATGAAGGGATTTCATTGTAACTTCGTAAGATCACTCCAGGTGATGCCCAGATGAGAATGTCCCCTTTTGGTTGCGATCATTCAACCATGATGGCTGCCCGAGCCCAAAGCCCAAAGACCTTTAGCACAGTCTACAGGTCATATTTATGAAGGGATTTCATTGTAACTTGGTAGGTTGACTTCATATAATGTCTAGATGAGAACGTCCCCTTTGGACGCAATTGGGAAGCTGATGGCTACAGGGGCCCAAAGCCCGAAAACCTTTAGCACAGTCTACAGGCCATATTTATGAAGGGATTTCAATGTAATTTGATAGGATGACTCGTTTTGGAATAATTTCACTGTATCTTGGTAACTTTCGTTGATATACGTTAACTGTGAGGGTCACATACATTAACTGTGAGGTCATATTAACCCACCCCTCAGCTCTTTAGTACAGTGTACACCTCATATTATTTTTATCAAAAAACATAGCATACAGGGAACAGAAATGAACATATTCCCAATTATCCGAATTCTTGTCTTATTTCATAATCCTTTCATAAACATTGAACATTATCCTTTTCATTAAACACAAAACACACAAGTTAAGCTACAGTGTCATTGACACTTTCATTGAATAACACCCCTCATTGGAACAAGATCATCAGTGAATAGTGCTGGCTGGAAATTGTCATTACTACTATACAGACCCGTGTCGAAGCCCATATTCATGATTAAGCCCCCCCCCCCCCCCCCCCCCCCCCCCCGCCTTTTCAGATTTGTGAACCAGGGTGCCCTACTTGAGTCAAATCCCACCTCCCAAGTTTCAAATTGGACGAAAGTTGTTTGAGGCAAGACGTCAAATTTACAGGCATCAAATGGAAAAACAGGTGACTTGTTGCAACACTGTACTTACCAAATAGAACTGTAATACTGTATTATGTATATTTTTTGGAGTTGAGGTTTTTGTGTTGTTAAATTCGTCTTTTGTGTAATACATTATGTCTGTGTTCAGTGTAATAAGTCTTTATTAAAAAATTATATATCCCAAGCAAAATTGACTTGTTTATTTTTTTGTCGACCTCATTTTGGAAGCTGTCACTTTTTTCAAATGAGTGTGCAGGCTGCTGTCAATAGTTGTGTGAAACATGCCCACAACATATAGTTTCACAGTGGTTGAACATCATCAGAAAGATGCTGATTGAACACTGTCACTTTTGAGCGGTGCACAACTCATTGTGAAAGAATATTGCCACTTTCAAACGTGCACAACTCACTGTGAAAACGTGTGTTCAGAAATTAATGAGAAAGTGGTAATTAAAAGTAAAAAATAATTACAACTCTGGTATTTGAGAATTATATAACAGTATAACCACGGATATGATTTAAGACTTATTGGTTCAATAAAACATGCTCATTTATCATTTCATCATGCTCTGCAACATGTGAAGTTATGACTTTCAGTGTAAAATCAATTTTTAGCTCAACTTTGACGAAGTCAAATTTGACCTATTGTCATGGCCCGTCGTCCGTCCGTCCGTCCGTCCGTCCGTCCGTCTGTCCATCTGGCCGTCTGTCCGTCTGTCTGTCTGTCCATCTGTCCGTACGTCAACAATTGGCTATGGCTCGGGCTAGAGGTCGTATTTATGAACCGATCTTTACGAAACTTCTTGTGTACCTTTGTTATGACCCTGGGACGGGAACGAGTGTTTTTAGGTGTGGTCCGAAATTCAAGATGGCTGCCAGTGGCCATTTTGTACTGATGATGCAAAAATCAGTTTTTTGTACAGAACTTTTGTATGAAAGTTCTGATTTGAATAAAGTTTTGTATAAATGTTTAGTACCATGGGATACATCACATATAATACGGGTTTTTTTCTCGTGCGTAAATTATGCAAATTAGACTGACTTTGATTTATTTAGTGTTACTTTCAGAGCTGTAAGTGCCAAGCTGCTATGGCTCGGGCTAGAGGCCGTATTTATGAACCGATCTTTACGAAACTTCTTGGGTACCTTTGGTATCACCGTGGGACGAGAACGAGTGTTTTGGGGTCCGGTCCGAAATTCAAGATGGCCGATGGCAGCCATTTTGTACAAAATTAGGTGCAATGAGATTTTTGCACAGAACTTCCATATGAAAGCCCTGATTTGAATAATTTTTGTGTGTGAATGTTTAGTACCATGGGATGCATCACATATAATACGGGGTTTTTTCTCGTGCAGAAATTATGCAAATTAGATGAACTTTGATTTTTTCAGTGCGACTCACACACTGTAAGTACACATGTCAATACGGCTCAGACAAGAGTCTGTATTTATGAACTGATCTTCACGAAATGTCTTGGGTACCTTTGTTATCACCTTGGGACGAGAACGAGTGTTTCTGGGTGCGGTCTAAAATTCAAGATGGCTGCCAGTGGCCATTTTGTACCGAAATTAGGTCTAATCAGTTTTTTGTACACATCTTCTATACAGCTCAGACTAGAGGCCATATTTATGAACCAATCTTTACGAAACTTCTTGGGTACCTTTGTTATCACCGTGGGATGAGAGCGAGTGTTTTTGGGTGTGGTCCGAAATTCAAGATGGCCACCAGCAGCCATTTTGTACCAAAATTAGTGCAATCAGTCTTTTGTATAGAACTTCTGTATGAAAGTTCTGATTTGAATAAATTTTTGTATGAATGTTTAGTAACATGGAATACATCACATATTGTAAGGGGTTTTTTTTCGTGCAGAAATTATGCAAATTAGATGAACTTTGATTTATTCAGTGCTACTTACACAATGTAAGCACACATGTCAATACGGCTCAGGGTAGAGGCTGTATTTATGAACCGATCTTCACAAAACTTCTTGGGTACCTTTGTTATCTCCTTGGGATGAGAATGAGTGTTTCTGGGTACGTTCCAAAATTCAAGATGGCTGCCAGTGGCCATTTTGTACCGAAATTAGGTCCAATCAGTTTTTTGTCACAAGTTCTATACAGCTCGTATTTATGAACTGATCTTCACAAAACTTCTTGAGTACTTTTGTTTTCACCTTGGACAGGAACGAGTGTGTTTTGGGGTGCCTTTGTTATCACTGTGCTATGAGAACAAATATTTTGGGGTTCAGTCAGACCCACTCTGGGACTAAGATTTCTTTTCTAGTTCAGCATCTGACTGTCACCCACCTTTACAATACTTTACCTATACATTTGTTACAGGCAATGGTCAGTATTTATGTACAGACCGTTACAATACTTTATATGTACCTTTGTTATCAGGTCATTACCTAGATGTTTGTCATTGCTGTGTCACATACTATACATGTACATGTCTTTGTCTTGACAAGTTGAGCTACAGTGTCATTGACACTTTCATTTGAATGTTGCCAAGGGAGGCAACCATTTTGTTATTCATATTCCGCTGTGTAAATTTTATTTGGTCTTCATGTTATGATTTTTTTTATTGATTTTGTGTGAAGCTATATTTTGTTTTATTTGTAATAAATGTACATATTTAAAAAAACAGCTATTTTTAAACAGACTATGTTTGTCTGTTTTCAAGGGGGTGGTTTGCAGTGTTGATTGACATACTTACGTCCATTTCTGGCTTCGAGAGTAACCTGTACAAAAAAAATGAAAACAACACCGCATGGTTTTCTGTTTGTTTTATTCATTAAATTGAGCATTAAAACCCGAAATCTGAAAATGAAATGTATTTACAAGATAATTATGAGAATTTTTAAAGCAAATTCTATAAAATTGGTGGGCAGTTTCCAAAGAAACGTAACATACCCAGTGGATACTTACTTGTCTTATATCGCCAATTTCCGACGCATCCCAACGCGACTTGCAAGCACTATTACTCATCCCGAAGCCCACTGTGCACTTTATCCACTGCAAGCACCCTCTGGGCTTCGACACGAGTCAGTACGGGGTATAAGTTAAAGATTAAGACAATTAATTTTCACTACAACAGACAACTGATCCCTAGAAGTGAAACAGTCCTTGTTTACTTTGGTAAGCAAGCTCTGTTTTATTGGTAAACAAGGACCCTGCCACCAATGCTTGGAGTGGAAGTCCTCTAAAAAGGGCGACATGGGTATAAACGGTTGACTAAACTTTACTTTATCTCCATGTTGCAGTCACAATAAGCCATTGTGCAGAAATATGTGACCTTAAGGGCCTGTATATGTAATGAAATAAAAAAACAGCAAACAAAATTTACTGGGACAATACCTCCCCGTGGGAACCCCGGGAAGTAAGCAGCACTTGTTTACTGTGGTAAACCAGTTCTGCTTTACTAGTAAAATAGGACCCAGTCACCAATGCTTGGGGTGAAAGTCCTCTAAAATGGGCAACATGTTGATCAACGATTGACTAAACTTGACTTCATCTCCATGTTGTGTCACGATTAGCCATGGTGCATAAATGTGTGACATTAACCACCAACAAACAACAAACTGTGACAATACCAAGTCTGAAATTCCATAAATTCCAAATAAATATACACATATTATACATCAAAATGAAGATTGTGAGGTATAGAACTTGAATAAATACATGCTACTTACTCACCTCACTTTTGTGAGGCATGAATGGTTCCTGAAAGTCTGCTACGGCATTAGCACTGGAACTGAAAACAAAATAATTTCTCATGAAAAACATTTATGGCTAAACCTGCTCAAAATATCAAAGAACAAAGCTAGGGGGTTAAAACAGTTCCAAATGCATTAGTAGGGATACTGAAAGAAATAATTGCAACCCTATACATTCCCTCCAAAGAGAAAGCCATCTTTGTTATTGTTTGTCTTTTTGCTGGGGTTAACAGAGTTCAAAAAGTTAAGAATAAAAAGTTCAGGTTTGGAAGCTTGCTGTGGTCACATTATAGCTTACTGAAAAAAAAACAAATTCCAAACAAGTAATGATGCAGATAAATTAAACTGAACACCTAAGACATTTCTTAAAATTAAATGTGTCCTCCTTCTTTTTCATTGCAAATTAGAAAAAACTTTAACCCTATCGAAAAAATTAACTCACTCAACTCAAACTTGCCAAACTAACCATTACTAAAAAAGAGGTTAAGAAATTTACAATGGTAACGTGAGACTTAATATTGTTCAGATGGACAGCCATGTTGAAAAGAAACACCCATGAAGTGGAATATCCACTAAGAACATGTCTTTTGAATTTATGGAACTCTGATTTCACTAGCTCAAACTTTCAATCAGCAAGGATACTATTTCACAGAATAAATGTGTTCAGTGCTAGGAAACTCCACTCCTTGGTTGTTCTTTGGTACACATTGTGACGAGGTAAAAAATCCAAAAAGTAAACTTCTGTTTCTCAGGCCATTTTGTACAATCGCAGGCAGGTGTTTGTTTTTTTCTTCTTTTTTTTGTAATGAAATCGTTGCTATCAAAACTTCATATTCTTGGTTTGTTTTATGCCATAATCAGCAGAATAGCATGGGTGGTGGAGTATTTCATCCCTTGAGTGCAAGAAGGCTTTGCAATGCTAAAGCACTGCAAAGCCTTCTTACACGTCAGGAACAAATTTATCAATTTTATTAACTTGGGTATAATATTTTTACTTGTTCAAGTTTGCATTGATTATAAACAGAGAGCATGCAGCAGCCAAAACGACCATGCGGGGGTGCATGAGAAACAGATTTTTAACATTTTTAGTCCTTACAAAACAAGATATATAATTAAAAACATACCTGAGTATATTTATTAGAAGGGTTTCTGTGAACATTTCAGAACCTCTGCGCTCTCTCTCTCTCTCTCTCTCTCTCTCTCTCTCTCTCTCTCTCTCTCTCTCTCTCTATGAACTGGCACTTGGTGATTAATCATATTACTGTCATCTAGCCTGAACCCCTACGTCCTTCTCTACTAAGGTTGCCTGGTTGAGTGGCTTATATGCTAATGCACGGTACACAATCTATAAATAAACTGTGATGCAGCACTCCCCTTGTAGTTATGTTACATGAGCAGGCTAGCATACTACAGTAGGTGATTAAAAGCCAAAAGGTACATAAAGCTGTAATCTTGTGCTGAGACTAAGGGGTTATATTTGCACCATATCACTGAAAAAGAAAATCTGTTGCATTTTAAGGATTGTGAAGCAAATTCAAGAACACAAGGTCAACAAGAGGCCTGCATTGCAAAGCCAAGTGCTGCTAAACCCCTACACACAAATTGAGGGAGGGGAGCAAACAGAATGTGAAGAGTGAATTGTAACTAAATCACCTGTGGAGTGGAGTTATCACCCAAAGTATCATTTTTAAATTCTGAACACATGGACAGAAAACACAAGCATTAGCAATGTTTCTGCCAATGGACCTCAGGGAATCTCCACTTTGCTGGAGATTTAGTGATAATACACTATCCACGTACTGTAGGTATCTTTCTGCACACATAGGCATTTCTTTTTTTCACACATAAAATAACACAAAATCAAGCCAAACACATATTGGAGCGAAAAAAAACCCTAATGAAAGTGTCAATGACACTGTAGCTCACAACTCAAGGACATGTACATGGAGAGTATGTGACACAGCAACGACACACATCTAGGTAATGACCCGATAACAAACTTACATGTAAAGTATTGTGAAGGTGGGTGAAAGTTAGATGATAAACAAGAAAAGAAATCTCCATGGGACCCTTGTATGGTGCACCATAAGCCAAATGTTAGCAATTGTTTTGGCCTGTTTAATTCAAACCCTTCTAAGGTTGGTTCGTACTAATTAATTAATATTTGTCCAGTCCTTAAACTATAGGTATTCGAATTTTCTATCTTTAGCTCATAGGTTTCCCACGAGGTGAGGAGGTTTTATTTTTAGCTCAACTTGACAAAGTCAAGCTGAGCTATTGCCATTACTTCTCGTCTGTCGACGTACGTACGTACGTTAGTATGTACGTCCACAATTTCCTTTGGCACACCTCACAGGTCGCATTATGATCTGATCACTTTGAAACTTGGTATGCTTGTTTGGGGTGACCTATAGATGGGAGCTATCGATTTTCTTCAATTTCAGTCAAAAAATGTTGCCGCGGCCAACGTTCTTAGAACTTAGTTTAGTCAAACCACAATATTTCCCTTTGGCACACCCTACAGGGCACATTTATGATTGGATTGCTTTGAAACCTGGTATGCTTGTTTAGGGTGATCTCTAGATGAGAGCTATCGATTTTCTTCAATTTCCGTCAAAAAATATTGCCACGGCCAACATTCTTAGAACTTAGTTTAGTCAGACCTCAATATTTCCCTTTGGCACACCCTACATGGCACATTTATGATCGGATTGCAGGGAAACCTGGTGTGCTTGTTTGGGGAGACCTCTAGATGGGAGCTATCGATTTTCTTCAATTTTCGTCAAAAAATGTTGCCGCGATCAACATTCTTAGAACTTAGTTTAGTCAGAAGACCTCAATATTTCTCTTTGGCACACCCTACCGGGCACATTTATGATTGGATTGCTTTGAAACCTGGCATGCTTGTTTGGGGTGACCTCTAGATGGGAGCTATCGATTTTCTTCAATTTCTGTCAAAAAATGTTGCCGCGGCCAACGTTCTTAGAACTTAGTTTAGTCAAACCACAATATTTCCCTTTGGCACACCCTAAAGGGCATATTTATTATGATTGGATTGCTTTGAAATCTGGTATGCTTGTTTTTTAGGGTGACCTCTAGATGGGAGCAATCGATTTTCTTCAATTTCCGTCAAAAAATGTTGCCATGGCCAACGTTCTTAGAACTTAGTTTAGTCAGCCCTCAATATTTCCCTTTGGCACACCCTACAGGGTACATTTATGATTGGATTGCTTTGAAACCTGGTATGCTTATTTGGGGTGACCTCTAGATGGGAGCTGTCGATTTTTTTCCATTTCCGTCAAAAAATGCTGCGGCCAACGTTCTTAGAACTTAGTTCAGTCAGAAGATCTCGATATTTCTCTTTGGCACACCCTACAGGGCACATTTATGATCGGATTGCTTTGAAACCTGGTATGTTTGTTTAACTTGGTGTGCTCATTAGACAAGACCTTTCGATAAGAACTATTGATCAGCATTCATTTCTGTGAAAAAAGTTGCCATTTACAGTAACCTCTGAACATACTGCATTTGTGTATCAGCATTCTTCCTTTAGCCAGTCTTACAGTTTACATTTAAAAATTGATGGATTACTCTGTTCTTCAATTTTGCCATTTCATTTATAACTTACCAAGTTCAAGTTTGTCAAGTTGAGCTACAGTGTCATTGACACTTCCATTCTCATTGGAATAGAAAAGCGGGCTGTACTGATGTTTACCCTCCCCAAACAACGCCAAATATTAACATAGGAACTCGGATATAACACATTTGAATATACACATCATACAAAATTTAATCAAATCAGAACTTTCATTCAGAAGCTCTGTAATAAAAACAGACTGCACGAATTTCAGTACAAAATGGCTGCTGGCGGACATCTTGAATTCCAGACCGCACTTGTTCTCATCCCATGTTGATGACAAAGGTACCCAAGAAGTTTCGCAAAGATTGGTTCATAAATATGGTCTCTTGCCTGAGTCGTATTGAATTGTTGACAGATGGATGAACGCACAGACGGGCCATGACAAAACCTCAAATTTGACTATGTCAGACTTGAGCTAAAAACAAAAAACAAGTGGCCCCAAGGGTCTTAATTGCTTGACAAAGTTGTTCAAACAACTATTTGTGTCATATCCAGTTAGTCATGGTTCATCAACACAACAAAGGAATGAAGTCATGAAATTATTCATAACTCTAGTGTCCATGTTAGATGATTATTATCATAGGTCTTCCTGAGTGCTTCCAACTGTATCGGCTGTAGACAAACTTCCAAGGGTTCTTATGTTACTCCCCCCCCCCCCCCCCCCCACATCAAATAGATTCAAAAGTTTAACCCAGGGTCATGATTGAAACAAACTGCAATCTGACACACGCACATCATAAGATCACCTCCACCCCTGAAGATGTTGTACACTAAAATATGAAAGAAAGCGTTTGAACTGGTGTGTAAAGATTTGCAATGCCTTCTTCCCACATTGCACTAATTTATTTATTGGTGTATAACTATATGGTCACATATATCTTCACTAATCATGATCACAAAGATTTTACGGGTGGAGGATGACGGCCTACCCGAAGAGAACCACTGAGCAATGGCAAGCAACTATCAGCTCCCCAATATACGCCACACAAACAGGGTTAACATTGAAGACGTGTGCACCATCGACGTGCAGTACGCCTTATTACACAACATGACCGGGGGAGTGGGGGGGGGGGGGGGGGTTTGAAGGACACAATGCGGTTGCCAGGCCTGAAAATAAGGCAATCTGACATTTGCAGAATGAGGTCCACATGAGGTGAATTTGATGATGCTATCCCATGTGGGCCAATTTATCCTCTGGGTACCTTTCTGTTTAGTTTTGAGACCCCGGTTCAGACTGAGGTTCACAGAGGGTGGATTTAGTGATGCTACCCTGTCGGAACCTCATTTTGAAGGTCTAAGATAAAACGACACATTTGATGACCCCCCCCCCCCCTCCCGGTGGCAACAGACCTACAACTATTTTTCTAATGGAAAAATATGTGCGATATTCTGACAAAAAAGAAAGACTTATTCCTTGATCTCACATTTATAGTACTTTGTCGTGGTGTACGGACTACTTTCGCGTGATTTTTTCAGTATGGTGTGCATCAGCATGGCTCGTTTTTCCTAGCAATAGCAATATTTTGACCTGCCAATTGCAAACCAAGTTCAATACACGTGAGATCAAAAAATAAACAAACCTGTATTTGACAGATCAAAGAATGTCTTGCAGCTTCCATTGTCGGCATATTTCAAACGCCATACCATGAATCACGTCCGTGAATACAAGAAGTAAATTGTATCAAAAATTATACTTGTTTTTTATCAGATCGCAGCTATTCAGTGCGAAAGTCAGTGAACAAGTAAAACAGTGAAAGTAAAATATGAAAGTGGCATCTCTGTGAGGTTGGACAATCATAAATGGTAGGGATTCCATGGTAACACTTAAAACAAAATGACGTTTAAATAAACAAATCTAAACACTTATTATTTTTGTTATCTCATTGGTCTGTCCATCTTTCTTTTCATCCATCATCCATCTGTAAACCTTTTTTTGTCTGGAAGTTTTCTCAGCCATTGTTCAACCAATTATTTCCAGACTTGGCATGAATAATAACCACAATAGGAACCTGTGCACCTGCAATTTAGAGAGTGATAGGATTAACGCTTCCAAAGTTATGTCCATTTTGACTAGTGAATGGTGCTGGCTTGAAATTTTCACTGCTCTCAAAAGTCGTTTTTGTCCTGACGTTTTCTTAGTCATCTTTCAACTGATCTTTTTAGCTTAACTTGACAAAGTCAAGATAAGCTATTGCCATCACGTGTGCGGAAGTCTTTTAGTCTGTGAGTCTGTTCAAATTTTCCTTTAGCACAGGCTACACCCCGTAGTTTTTGTCCGATCGTCGTGAAATTTCATATGCAGGTTTGAGGTCATGTTTAGATGAGAACATCCCCTTTTGGCTGCGATCAGTCAACCGTGATGGCTGCCCGAGCCCAAAACCATTAGCACAGTCTACAGGTCGTATTTATGAAGGGATGTCATTGTAACTTGGTAGGATGCCTCTGTATAATATCTAGATGAGAATGTCCCCTTTCAGTCATGATCTGTCAACCATGATGTCTGCCCAGGCACGAAACCCAAAAACTTTTAGTCTACAGGTCATATATAATATGGAGGAATTTTATTGTAACTTGGTAGGATGACTCCGTATGATGTCTAGATGAGAACTTCCTCATTTGGTCGCGATCTGTCATCTGTGTCGACTGCCCAAAACCTGAAACCTTTAGCACAGTTTACATGTCATATTTATAGAGGGATTTCATTGTAACTTGGTAGGTTGACTCCATATAATGTCTAGATGAGAACGTCCCCTTTTGGTCGTGATTGGTCAGTTGTGACGACTACAGGGGCCCAAAGCCTGAAAACCTTTAGCACAGTCTACAGGTCGTATTTATGTAGGGATTTCATTGTAACTTGGTAGGTTGACTCCTTTTGGTCGCGATTGGTCAGCTGTAATGGCTACAGGGGCATGAAGCCCAAAAACCTTTAGCACAGTCTACAGGTCATATTTATGAAGGGATTTCATTGTAACTTGGTAGGATGACTCCAGATAATGCCTAGATGAGAACGTCCCCTTTTGGTCACGAACATTCAACCATGATGGCGGCCCGAGCCCAAAACCTGAAAAACTTTAGCACAGACTGCAGGTCATATTTATGAATGGATTTCTTTGTAACTTGGTAGGATGACTGTGTATAATGTCTAGATGAGGACGTCTCCTTTGGTTGCGGTGCATTCAGCCATGATGGTTACACAGGCTTGAAGCCCAAAAACCTTTAGCACAGTCTGCAGACTGTATTTATGAAGGGATTTCATTGTAACTTCAAAGGATGACTCGTTTTGGAATAATTTCGCTGTAACTTGGTAACTTTCGTTAACATACGTTAACTGTGAGGGCCACATTAACCCACCCCTCAGTCCTTTAGTACAGTCTACACCTCATATTATTGTTATTGAAAACATAGCATACAGGGAACAGAAATTAACGTATTCCCAATTATCACAATTCTTGTCTTATTTCATAATCCTTTCATAAACATTGAACATTATCCTTTTCATCAAACACAACACACAGACAAGTTAAGCTACAGTGTCATTGACACTTTCATTTTAGCTTAACTTGACAAAGTCAAGATAAGCTATTGCCATCACACATGTGGAAGTCTGTTAGTCTGTGAGTCTGTTAGTCTGTTCACATTTTCCTTTAGCACAGGCTACACACCGTAGTTCTTGTCTGATCATCACAAAATTTCATATGCAGATTTGGGGGCATGTCTAGATGATAACGTCCCCATTTGGTTGCGATCGGTCAGCTGGTATGGCTGCCCAAGCCCAAAACCCGAAAACCATTAGTACAGTCTACAGGTCGTATTTATGAAGGGATTTCATTGTAACTTGGTAGGATGCCTCTGAATAATGCCTAGATGAGAACATCCCCTTTTGGGCATGATCTGTCAACTGTGATGGTTGCCCAAGCCCGAAACCCAAAAACTTTTATTTCATTGTTGGGATTTCATAGTAACTTGGTAGGATGACTCCTTATGATGTCTAGATGAGAATTTCCCCATTTGGGCATGATCTGCCCAAGCCCAAAACCTGAAAACCTTTAGCACAGTCCACAGGTCATATTTATGGAGGGATTTCATTGTAACTTGGTAGGTTGACTTCATATAATGTCTAGATGAGAAAGTTCCCTTTTGGACGTGATTGGGCAACTGTGACGGCTGCAGGGGCCCAAAGCCCGAAAACCTTTAGCACAGTCTACAGGTCATATTCACGAAGGGATTTCATTGTAACTTGGTAGGATGACTCCAAATAATGTCTGGATGAGAACATCCCCTTTTGATCGTGATCATTCAGCCTTGATGGCTGCCCGAGCCCAAAACCTGAAAAACTTAAGCACAGTCAATAGGTCATATTTATGAAAGGATTTCATTGTAACTTGTTAGGTTGACTCCATATGATGTCTAGATGATGACACATCCCCTTTTAGTCATGATTGGTCAACTGTGACGGCTTCAGATGCCTGAAGCCCGAAAACCTTGAGCACAGTTTACAGGTCATATTTATGAAGGGATTTCATTGTAACTTCGTAGGTTCACTCCAGAAGATGCCCAGATGAGAATGTCCCCTTTTGGTTGCGATCATTCAACCATGATGGCTGCCCGAAACCCGAAAACCTTTAGTACAGTCTACTGGTCATATTTATGAAGGGATTTCTTTGTAACTCAGTAGGTTGACTTCATATAATGTCTAGATGAGATGCCTGAAGCCCGAAAACCTTGAGCACAGTTTACAGGTCATATTTATGAAGGGATTTCATTGTAACTTCGTAGGTTCACTCCAGAAGATGCCCAGATGAGAATGTCCCCTTTTGGTTGCGATCATTCAACTATGATGGCTGCCCGAAACCCGAAAACCTTTAGTACAGTCTACAGGTCATATTTATGAAGGGATTTCTTTGTAACTCAGTAGGTTGACTTCATATAATGTCTAGATGAGAACGTCCCCTTTTGGACATGATTGGGCAACTGTGACGGCTATAGGGGCCCGAAGCCTGAAAACCTTGAGAACAGTCTACAGGTCATAATTACGAAAGGATTTCATTGTAGCTTGGTAGGATGACTCCAAATAATGTCTAGATGAGAACATCCCCTTTTGGTTGTGATCATTCAGCCTTAATGGCTACCTGAGCCCAGAAACCTTTAGCATAGTCTATAGGTCGTATTTATGGAAGGATTTCATTGTAACTTGTTAGGTTGATTCCATATAATGCCTAGATGATGACATCCCCTTTTGGTCGTGATTTGTCAACTGTGATGGCTACAGGTGCCTGAAGCCCGAAAATCTTGAGCACAGTCTACAGGTCATATTTATGAAGGGATTTCATTGTAACGTCATAGGATCACTCCAGATGATGCCCAGATGAGAATGTTCCCTCTTAGTTACGACCATTCAACTATGATGGCTACCCGAGCCTGAAGCCCCAAAACCTTTAGCACAATCTTCAGATCATATTTATGAAGGGATTTCATTGTAACTTGATAGGTTGACTTCATATAATGTCTAGATGAGAACAGCCCCTTTTGGACACGATTGGGCAACTGTGACGGCTACAGGGGCCCAAGCCCGAAAACCTTTAGTACAGTCTACAGGTCATATTTATGAAGAGATTTCATTGTACCTTGGTAGGATGACTCCAAATAATGTCTAGATGATAACGTTCCCTTTTGGTCATGATCTTGCCGACTTGATGGCTGCCCAAGCCCAAAAATTTTTAGCATAGTCTATAAGTCGTATTTATGGAAGGATTTCGTTTTAACTTGTTAGGTTGACTCCATATAATGCCTAGATGATGACATCCTCTTTTGGTCATGATTGTTCAACTGAGACCGCTATAGGGGCCCGAAGCCCGAAAACCTTGAGCACAGTCTACAGGTCATATTTATGAAGGGATTTCATTGTAACTTTTAGGATCACTCCAGATGATGCCCAGATGAGAATGTCCCCTTTTGATTGTGGTCATTCAGCCATGATGACTGCCTGAGCCCAAAGCCTGAAAACCTATAGCACAGTCTACAGGTCATATTTATGAAGGGATTTCATTGTAACTTGGTAGGTTGACTTCATATAATGTCTAGATGAAAATGTCTCCTTTTGGACGCAATTGGGCAACTGTGATGGCTACAGGGGTCTGAAGCCCGAAAACCTTTAGCACAGTCTAGAGGTCATATTAATGAAGGGATTTCATTGTAGCTTGGTAGGATGACTCCAAATAATGTCTAGATGAGAACGTCCCCTTTTGGTCATGAACATTCGGCCTTGATGGCTGCCTGAGCCCAAAACCCCAAAACCTTTAGCATAGTCTATAGGTCGTATTTATGGAAAGATTTCATTGTAACTTGTTAGGTTGACTCCATACAATGCCTAGATGATGACCTCCCCTTTTGGTTGTGTTTGGTCAAATACGATGGCTTTAGGGGCCCGTATCCCGAAAACCTTGAGCACAGTCTACAGGTCATATATATGAAGGGGTTTCATTGTAACTTCGTAGGATCACTCCAGATTATGCCCAGATGGCAACGCCACAAAATCCGAAAAACTTTTGTACAGACTACAGGTCATATTTGTGAAGGGATTTCATTGTAACTTAGTAGAATGACTCAGTATAATGCCAAGATGAGGACTTTCCCTTTTAGTTGCAATCTGTCTACCATCATGGCTACACAAGCCTGAAGCCCGAAAACCTTTAGCACAGTCTACAGGCCATATTTATGAAGGGATTTTAATGTAACTTGATAGGATAACTCATTTTTTAATAATTTCACTGTAACTTGGTAACTTTCACTGACATACGTTAACTGTGAGGGCCACATACATTAACTGTGAGGTCATATTAACCCACCCTTTAGTGCTGTGTACACATCATATTATTTTTATTAAAAACATAGCATACTGGGAACAGAAATTAACATATTCCGAATTATCACAATTCTTGTCTTTTTTCATAATCCTTTCATAAACATTGAACATTATCCTTTTCATCAAACACAACACATAGACAAGTTAAGCTACAGTGTCATTAACACTTTCATTTTAAACTTGGCATGAATAATAACCACAATAGGAACTTATGCACCCTTCCAAAGTTATGGACTTAGAATTTTTACTTCTCTCAAAAGTCTGTAAACATTTTTTTGTCTGGTAGTTTTCCCAGTCATGTTTTAACCAGTTATCTCCAAACTTGGCATGAATAATAACTTGTACACCTAATTTTTGGAGGCTCAACCGATTAACCCTTTCAAAGTTATGGCCGGGGGACTTGGGATTTTTTCACTGCTATCCAGCTGTACTATCAGATAAAAAATTGCTGTAATTTGAATTGCTCAAAGGGCATATCTAGCAATGCTCAGCGTTGCTTTTGTTTTAACATTGACCTCATATGACATCACTGGTCAGATGATTCTTAACCATTCATGACCTTCTAGGACAGCAAAAGATTTTTATATTTTTGAGCTCTGCAAAGTACTATAATTTTGTAAAAATCAGACATATTTAAATTTTTTCAATACTGACCTTGTATGTCACTGATTGGTTGACCCTTAACTGTTCATAATTTTCTAGGACAGCAAAGGATTCTTAGATTTGTTTTTTATGGAGAATATATTCCCAAAATTTTAAAAGGTTGAACACAAAAATGTGGTTGAAAATAAAACAAAGACAAAAGCATAAAATTCACATCTCTCACTTTGTGGATCAAAATTAAAAAAAAGTCAAAATGCTGTCAACATTTACAAGAGACTGCAATGCGAAGTTTCAGAGCTGTGTCACTTATAACTACAGACCCATGGGAGCCCTAGAAGTGAAGCAGTGTTTGTTTATGGTTGTAAACAGCTCTATTTTACTGATAAAGTAGGACCCAATAACCAAGGGTTAGGGTGGAAGGCCACTAAAATTGGCAACATCGGAATAAAACATTGACTGTATTTGACTTTATCTCAATGTTGCAGTCACGATTAGCCATTGTGTAGAAATATGTGACCTTGAACACCAAAAAATAAATAATTGAGCTTGCAATGTTTCATCCAAAAACTTCTTAATCTATCCCAAGCTAACACTGTTAGCTCTCTCTGCAAGCTTCCTGCAAGTTTATTAACTCATCTTGACAAAGTCAAGCTGAGCTAATCTCATCGTTCTCCATCCGTCGTCCGTCAACACCATGTTTTGGTCTTGTCCTCCAAAGCCACTGGGCTAATTCAAGTGAAAGTTTGTGTGAGTGATGGTCCCAAAGGGGCATTGCATTTTTGTTCAACTCAACATGCCCAGCCCCATAGAGAGGGAGTGGGGGAAAATGCTCTAAAATATTTTTAAAATCTTCTTATCAAGAACCAGTGTGTACAATGACTTGATATTTGCTATGGAGCTTCCTTTTGAGGTGTAGAATCAAGTTTGTTCAAACGAAGTTCGTGAAGCAATACTTGGCTTTGTAATGGAAGGGGTAAGATTTTTGGCCCCACCTAAAATTTCTATTTTCTGAACCGATGGTCCGGTATGAACCAAATTTGGTATGTGGTATTATTGGGTCATAAGTACTTGACCCATGCAAAAAAAAAAAAAAATTCCTGCATCCCCATGACCCTGGGAGCTAAAAATAGAAGTATTTTCAAACGCCCATATTTCCCAAACCACATGGAACAGAGAGCTGTTATTTGGTATGAAGTATCCTTAGGACCAGTAGAATTGAATGGTAAAAAAAAATTGCCATCAGTTATGTTAGGATGTTTCTGTAATGGGCATCGAAAAAATGCTGAGTCAGTATATTTGCAAAAAATTTTAGCTCACCGAAGGGAGCTTAACTTATCACTTGCTGTCCGTCGTCGTCGTCCGTCGTCGTCCGTCGTGAACTTTACATTAATGACTACTCCTCCCAAACTACTGGATCAAATTGAACCATGTTTCCTATCATATGTCAATTCAAACTTGTACAAATAAACTTGCCGCACCCACAGGGGGCACCACAAGGGGCATAACTCTGATAGCACCCATGAATTTCTTTCCAAAATTAAAAAAAATCTTCTTCTTCAGATCCACCAGGCAGAATTCTTTCCTATTGGGTATACATCATCTCTAGGAGGGTCAGATTCAAGTTTGTTCAAATTGGCTCCCTGGGTTCATATTTGGGCTCACTATAGAAGCCCAAATTTGAACTTAGTGCATTTTGGGCAAATTTCTTAAAAAAAAATCTTCTTCTCCAGATCTAGCAGGCAGAATCTTTTGATATTTGGTATGCAACATTGTGGGGTGAATCTGATTCAAGTTTGTTCAAATCGGCCCCCTGGGTTCATATTTGGGCTCAGTATAGGAGCTCAAATTTGAACTTAGTGCATTTCAGGCAAATTTCTTTAAAAATCTTCTTCTCAAGATCCAGCAGGCAGAATCTTTTGATATTGGGTATGCAGCATGCTTAGGGGGGGGAGGGGGGGGGGGGGGGGAGATTCAAGTTTGTTAAAGAAAAGTCCCTGGGTTCATATTTGGGCTCACTGTGGTAGCCTGAATGATAACTTAGTTCAAAATGAGGAATTTTCTTTAAAAATCTTCTTCTTCAGATCCAGCAGTCAGAATGTTTGGATATTTGGTATGCAGCATCCTTAGTGGGGTGAGATTCAAGTTTGTTCAAGCCATGTCCCTAGGTCCACATTTGGGCTCACTTTGTAAGCTTGAATTGTAACTTAGTTCGAAATGAGGAATTGTCTTAAACAATCTTCTTCTTCAGATTCAGCAGTCGGAATGTTTTGATATGTGGTTTGTAGCATCCTTAGGTGGGTGAGATTCAAGTTTGTTAAAGCCAAGTCCCTGGGTTCCTATTTGGGCTCACTGTGGGAGCCTGAATGATAACTTAGTTCAAAATGAGGAATTTTCTTTAAAAATCTTCTTCTTCAGATCCAGCAGTCGGAATGTTTGGATATTTGGTATGCAGCATCCTTAGGGGGGTGAGATTCAATTTTGTTCAAGCCATGTCCCTAGGTCCATATTTGGGCTCACTTTGGAAGCTTGAATTGTAACTTAGTTCGAAATGAGGAATTGTCTTTAAAAATCTTCTTCTTCAGATCCAGCAGTCGGAATGTTTTGATATGTGGTGTGTAGCATCCTTAGGTGGGTGAGATTCAAGTTTGTTAAAGCCAAGTCCCTGGGTTCCTATTTGGGCTCACTGTGGGAGCCTGAATGATAACTTAGTTCAAAATGAGGGATTTTCTTTAAAAATCTTCTTCTTCAGATCCAGCAGATGAATGCTTTTGATATTTGGTATGCAGCATCCTTAGGGGGGTAAGATTCAAGTTTGTTTAAGCCATGTCCCTAGTTCCATAATATTTGTCTCTCATGACTTCATTCCTTTGTAGTGTTGATGAACCATGTCTAACTGAATGTGACCCCAAATACTTCTTTGAACCACTTTGGCCGGTGAGCGATTAAGGCTCCATGGGGCCTCTTGTTTAAAAATCTTTTCTCCAGAACCAATCATCAGAA
The DNA here is from genome assembly GCA_031216915.1 of Pictodentalium vernedei. Classification (NCBI taxonomy): domain Eukaryota; kingdom Metazoa; phylum Mollusca; class Scaphopoda; order Dentaliida; family Dentaliidae; genus Pictodentalium; species Pictodentalium vernedei. Next base: position 417,807,156 of record CM062295.1, read on the forward strand.
TCTTTTGATATTTTGTATACAGCATTCATAGGGGGGTCAGATACAAGTTTGTTAAAATAAAGCTCATTGGTTCATATTTGGGCTCACTACAGGAGCCCAAATTTTTAACATAGGGTAATATGGGGAATATTCTTTAAAATCTTCTTCAGAACCACCAGTCAGAATCTCTTAATGTTTGGTATACATCATTGTTATGAGGGTCAGATTCAAGATTGTTCAAACCATGCCCCTAGGTTAATATTTGGGCTTCTTACAGAAGCTCAAATTTTAACTTTGTTCCATATGGGGGGTAGTTTAAAAAAATCTTCTTCAGATCCACCAGTCAGAATGCTTTCATATTTGGTATGCAACATCTCTAGGGGGGGGGGGGGGGGGGGCAGATTAAAGTTTGTTCAAATCAGATCCCTAGGTGTATATTTGGGCTTGCTATGGTAGCCCAAATTTTTACTTAGTGCAATATGAGGAAATTTCTTTAAAAATTTTCTTCTTCAGATCCACCAGTCGGAATGCTTTCATATTGGTATACAACATCTCTAGGGGGATCAGATTCCATTTTGTTCAATTCGAGTGCCTGGGTTAATATTTGGGCTCCATATGGGGACCTGAAATTTAACTTAGTACAATATGATGGAAGTTCTTGAAAAATCTTCTTCTTCAGATCCACTAGTCAGAATGCTTTCATATTTGGTATACAACATCTCTAGGGGAGTCAGATTCAAATTTGTTCAAATCAGATCCCTAGGTGTATATTTGGGCTTGCTATGGTAGCCCAAATTTTAACTTGGTGCAATATGAAGAAATTTCTTTAAAATTTCTCTTCTTCAGATCCCACAGTCAGAATGCTTACATATTTGGTACACAACATCTCTAGGGAAGTCAGATTGAACTGAGTTCAAATCGAGAGCTTGGGTTAATATTTGGGCTCCCTATGGGAGCCGGAATTGGCCATTTTGCTGAAGAATTAAAAATTTTGTATTCAGTACCCTCTAAAGGTGTGTAACTAAGATTAATCCACATAGGTTGTATCAAGGGGCTTCATAGGGGAGCTCTACATTTTACTTTATGATCAACTGAAGAAAAGGCGTGATGCCCGGTTTATTTTTGACACTCCTGACGGACTCAAGGATTGACAGTGTAGCCTATGGAGATGGCTTGCATAATGTACTCATTCTTCGACTCTGTTTATATTGTGTTCTGTTCAAGATGAGCGCTTCAGGCCCTGTGGGGCCTCTTGTTTTTTATACCCTCGCCTACCTGGTGGGGGTATATAGTATTCTTCATGTTTGTCAGTTCGTCCATCCCAAAGTTGTATCATACACTTCACTCACACCTTTCAAGACAGCCATCTGAAATTTTGCACATTGCAAAACTTCTTTCATCACAATACCATGTTAGATGTTCAGACGAAACTGCATGTTTTTGTCACAGTTATAGCCCGTTATCAACTGAGAAAATTTCCAGTGTTTTTTAATTGAGGGTACCTTGATGGTGTAATCAACTCCTTCCACAGTTTGTAATGTAGAGATTTTAAAGTTTAGGGTATGGTTACACATGCAAAGAAGATGTGCAACATCTATAAAGTTTGCAGAAAAAATATCTTTCCCAGAATTGTTGCCCTTTATCAACTTAAAAATGTCCTGTGGGTTTTTTTTATTTGGTTGTACACATGCCTTGGAGATGTGCAACATGTATAAAGTTTGCGGAAAAATATTTTTTCACAAAATTATCAAATCAAATCAAGTCGTACATTTGGTAAAGAGGCAGGGGTGCTTTTTTGTGTCACCCTATGGTGACACTTGATAGTTTATACGATAATACCCCAATTGTCTGTAATCTGTCAAAAGTCTGTCCTTCATCCGTCACCCAGAAATAAATGTTTCATTTTTGTAATGCTATCCATGGTATTACGAGCAGGGGCATATGTCACCCTCGGCATTGCTCTATTCTGTAAGGGGTGCCTCCCATTTTAGTTCCCTTCCAGATAGAGAATTGGTGTCTCAGTATGATTAGGTTACAGCATGAAATAGGTTAAATATCTAGTTAAATTTGTTGGAAACATGATATAGAATGTAAAAAACCAAAAGATAAATCAAGACCAGGTATTTTTATATATTATTTGCAGAGTCCCCCTTTTCCTTGGCTTCAGCTGTAATCCAGTTAATCTATACTTACTAAACTGAAAATTTGTGGAAAGCATCCAATGGTGCTGAAAGTGATCTTAAACACCAGTAAATAATGAAATAATATGGGAAAATCATGCTCCTTGTCATGGTACAAATATTACAGATTCACAGTGTGACTGCATTTTAGACAGGTGTAATTTCTATTAGGTAATTTTGTTGATGGAAACAAATCCCATTGGGTTCTATGATAATCCACCATTTTTAGCTCACCTGACTGAAAGTCAGGGTGAGCTTTTCTGATCACTTTTCATCCGTCGTCCGTCGTCTGTCGTCTGTCGTCCGTCGTGAAGGTGGTATTTGGGCCTTTTTCTCCCAAACCACTGGCCGCATATTAATGAAATTTCATGTGAGTAGGGGTTATATAAGGGCATTTTGATTTTTATCCAAATTAGGTTTCAGCTGATATTGAGCAGAGGTGTGGGGAAAAAATGGCCAAATTTTTTGAAAATCTTCTTCTAATGAACCACCAGTAGCAGAGACTTGATATGTGACATACAGAGTCCTTTTTGAGGTTTAGAATCAAGTTTGTTCAAGAGAAGTTTGTCGGGCATTATTTGCCTTCGTTACGGGAGAGGCAAAAATTTTGGCCACGCCTAAAATTTCTATTTTCAGAACCGTGAGGTCGATTTGAACCAAATTTGATATGAGATGATAATGGGTCATAAGTAGTTGATTGATACAAAAAAAATTTTCTCCTTGCCCCATGGGAAACTCGGGAGCTAAAAATAGGAAAAACCTTAAAACTGCCATATCTCCAAAACTACACGGCACAGAGAATTCTTATTTTGTATAAAGCTTACTTTTATCCAGTAAAATAGAGTGGTTAAAAAAAAAATCCCTATTGGTTTGATCACAAGGTACATTTTTCAGGACTTTGAAAAAGTGCTGAGTCAGCACTTTTTAACACTGTAGGCAATGGGAAAAAGATTAAAAAATCTTCTTCTCCAGATCCAGCAGGCAGAATCTTTTGATATTTGGTATGCAACATTGTAGGGTGGATCTGATTCAAGTTTGTTCAAATCGGCCCCCTGGATTTATATTTGGGCTCAGTATATTAGCCCGATTTCGAACTTAGTGCATTTCAGGCAAATTTCTTCAAAAATCTTCTTCTCCAGATCCAGCAGGCAGAATCCTTTGATATTTGGTATGCAACATTGTGGGGTGGATCTGATTCAAGTTTGTTAAAATTGGCTCCTTAGATTCATATTTGGGCTCACTATAGAAGCTCGAATTCGAACTTAGTGCATTTCAGGCAAATTTCTTCAAAAATCTTCTTCTCCAGATCCAGCAGGCAGAATCTTTTGATATTTGGTATGCAACATTGTGGGGTGGATCTTATTCAAGTTTGTTCAAATCGGCCCCCTGGATTCATATTTGGGCTCACTATAGAAGCCCGAATTTGAACTTAGTGCATTTGAGGCAAATTTCTTCAAAAATCTTCTTCTCAAGATCCAGCGGGCAGAATCTTTTGATATTGGGTATGCACCATGCTTAGGGGGGTGAGATTCAAGTTTGTTCAAGCCAAGTCCCTGGGTTCATATTTGGGCTCACTGTGGTAGCCCGAATTATAACTTAGTTCAAAATGAGGAATTTTCTTTAAAAATCTTCTTCAGATCCAGCAGTCGGAATGTTTGGATATTTGGTATGCAGCATCCTTAGGGGGGTGAGATTCAAGTTTGTTCAAGCCATGTCCCTAGGTCCATATTTGGACTCATTGTGGGAGTCCGAATGATAACTTAGTTCAAAATGAGGAATTTTCTTTAAAAATCTTCTTCAGATCCAGCAGTCAGAATGTTTTGATATTTGGTATGCAGCATCATTTGGGGGGGGGGGGGGGGGGGGGGGGAGGGGAATCAAGTTTGTTCAAGCCATGTCCCTAGGTCTATATTTGGACTCACTTTGAGAGCTTGAATTGTAACTTAGTTCAAAATGAGGAATTTTCTTTAAAAATCTTCTTCTTCAGCATTCAGAATGTTTTGATATTTGATGTGCAGCATCCTTAGAGGGATGAGATTCAAGTTTGTTAAAGCCAAGTCCCTGGTTTCATATATGGGCTCCCTATAGGAGCCCAAATTATAACTTCAATATGAGGAATATTCTTTAAAAATCTTTTTTTTTTAGATCCACTGGTCAGAATCTTTGGATATTTGGTATAAGCTTTTCTTAGGAGGAGCAGATGCAACTTGTTGAAATCAATTCTCTGGGTTGATAATTAGGCTACCATGTCAGGTGAGCGCCCTCAGGCCCCTTGGTTTGGTTATATATTCACCTTGAAGTGTTACATCATGGAAGCATGCATGTTTATCCTTCATTGATTCTGTGTATAATTTTTATGTGTACCCATACTATGTGTGGTACACATAATGCCAGCATCCAGGGTGGCCATCCGTCGTTTGTCCATCCGTCTGTCTGTCCGTCCAGTGTCCATATCCATTTCTTTGGCATTCGATAACTTGAAAAATATTGCTTGGGTTGTCAAGTTACTTTATAATTGTGTTCAGGTTACTGATGTGCTGAGCTGTATAGTTTTTGGTGTAAATCTGATAATTTGATCCTGAGATATTAATCCTTTATCCTTCAAATTGAAAATTCCTCCAATCCTTTTGGCATTTGATAACTTGAAAAATATTGCTTGGATTGTCAAGTTACTTTATATTTGTGTTCAGGTTACTGATGTGCCGAGCTGTATAGTTTTTGGTGTAAATCTGATAATTTGATCCTGAGATATTAACCCTTTATCCTTCAAATTGAAAATTCCTCCAATCCCTTTGACATTCGATAACTTGGAAAATATTGTCTGGATTGTCAAGTTACTTTATATTTGTGTTCAGGTTACTGATGTGCCGAGCTGTATAGTTTTTGGTGTACATCTAATAATTTGATCCTAAGATATTAACCCTTTATCCTTCAAATTGAAAATTCCTCCAATCCCTTTGGCATTCGACAACTTGGAAAATATTGCTTGGTTTGTCAAGTTACTTTATATTTGTGTTCAGGTTACTGATGTGCCGAGCTGTATAGTATTTGGTGTAAATGTGATAATTTGATCCTGAGATATTAACCCTTTATCCTTCAAATTGAAAATTCCTCCAACCCCTTTGGCAATTCGATAACTTGAAAAATATTGCTTGGATTGTCAGGTTACTTTATATTTGTGTTCAGGTTACTGATGTGCCGAGCTGTGTAGTGTTTGGTGTAAATCTGATAATTTTATCCTGAGATATTAACCCTTTATTCTTCAAATTGAAAATTTCTCCAATCCCTTTGGCATGAGATAACTCAAAAATATCAGTCCGATTGTCATGTTACTTCATATATGTGTTCAGGTTACTGATGTGCCAAGCTGTATAGTTTTTGGTGTAAATCTGATAATTTGATCCTGTGATATTAACCCTTTATCCTTCAAATTGAGAACTCCTCCAATCCATTTCTTCGGCATGCGATGACTCAAAAAATATTAATCCGATTATCAGGTTACGTTATATATGTATTCAGGTTACTGATGTGCTGTGCTGTATAGTTTTTTATGTAAATCAAATAATTTGATCCGGAGATATTAACCCTTTATCCATCAAATTAGGCACTCCTCCAATCTATTTCTGTATGTACCCATACCATGTATGGTGTATATAATGTCGGCATCCGGAGTGGTCCTCCAACATACAGCTTTCTACTAGTTGCACGTATGGGTACACATCTGACAATTTCATCTGCCTATTTTTTTTAAATTGTGATGCAGAAATGTATAGGTACAAACACACTAAATGTAGTTATTATGTTTTCCTTGGTTCAAGGGCCTCTGTGTTTAGTCACATAGAAATTAAAGTTATTTGTGAACCTGTTTACATTGTCTTTCCATGGTAACCTTGAGTTGTTGTTTGGTCACAATATTTTCAAATAATACAACATCATGTGTGACATCTGTGACCAGCCAATCTTCAAATAATAGTTCTCCACATCAAATAACTGCCCCACAGGCTATCCATGATAGCTCACAAGCTTGCAGGCTAACATGAATAGCTTAATTAAATAGCTAGGTTGCAGTATTGACTTAAATTTGATCACAAGCCTGTAGTGTTAGCTTGTTTAGATCTTAAGCTTGCAGTGTTAACTTGTAATCTTTATGCTTCCATTTAGATAGCTTAATAGGCTTGCAGGTAGATTGCTGTATAAATTTCTGCAAGCTTAATTTTGTGCTGCAATTTTGTGGAAGCTTCTCGTAAGCTTATTTTTCTCTATGTATACAGTACCGGTACAAGTCAAAATAAGTTGTAGGATAACCACTATAAACTACGTATCTTTCTTTTCCTATACTGATAAGACCAGAAGCTGACATCATTTTCTGGAAAGCTCTCACTGATAGCTTTCTAGAAAATGATGTCAGATTCTGATCTTATCAGTGCCGGTGCAGCAGGCTACTTAGTTTATTGAGGTTATGCTTATTTTGACTTGTACCATAAGCAAAGAAAAGCTATTATACTGCATCTTACATCTTTACATTTTTTCATTTTTCAGGCTCCATTGAAGAAGACACAACATTACCTAAAGGCTTAGAAAGTTGGAATAAAGAGAAAAGTTCAGCTGAAAAATCCCTCCCGACTGAGACGGTCAAAACATCACCATAGTTAACTATCAAGAGACACGAGTTCATGAACAATGTGTGTGTGAATGAAGTAAAAATTGCACATCCAAAGAGTTTTGCATCTTATTTCAGTGTACAATGTGAAAGTGAGAAAGATTTGTGCATTCAGGTCACCACTAATTTTTAGCTTTGTCTGACAAAGTCAGCAAAGCTTTTCTGATGCTAAGTTGTCTTTTGTCCATCCGTCATCCATCGTCTGACTGTCTGTCCATCGGTTGTCAACATTTTTCCGGTCATAATTTCTTAACTGCTGAATATTTTTTAATGAAACATTATACCAGTATGTAATATCAAAAGACAGTGTGTCACGAATTGTAGTATGGGATGTGCCCCTCAAGTTCAAGGTCACAGAAAAACTTTGACATTTGTTTGTCCGAGCCATAATTTCTTAACCACTGAATATTTTTTAATGAAACTTTATAACAATATGTAATATCAAAAGATAGTGTGTTGCAAATTGTAATATGGTATTTGACCCTGAAGGTCAAGGTCACAGGCCCTGTGACAAGGTGACACTTAGAAAAACTTTGACGTTTGTCTGAGTCATAATTTCTTATCAACCTACTCACAATTGTTTACTACAGGCTTGCACTACAGTGGAAGTCCCTAACTCGGATAAAATACTCTCTATTTTTGTCTTTCCCAAGCAAGTTGGGAAAGAAAAGTGGTGCAAAAGCACCAATAAAAATAAGCCAAAACTGGGTCGAGTGCAACCGGCGCAGACCCAGTACGGGACGCTCTCTCCCAAGTACAACTCCACGACTTCCGTTGCCAGTGCGCATACCGTCTCTAAAGACTCATTCTTTTTAAAATCCGCTTCGTGTCGAGATGTTTTTGCACGCTTATCAGTGTTCCACCAACTCGATGTTTGATGATTCCTGATTCATTATACCACAGTGTATCCTTTGTATTCTCAGGAACAGTGTTTTATATTCTCTTTTTTCTATTATATGTCCATCATGTATATTTATTTGCTCTCTCTCGAGTCGCGCGCGAATTTCGCGGGCCACGCGGTTTGGACTTAGATTATTTCACAATTATTGTTAATGCTTTTTTTGCAAAATTTTTTAATTGTGTTAGAGTTAGGTGTCAGCGGGGTACCACTCCTACAGTGTTTCTTCTTTCTGTTGAGAGTAGTCTTCCTGTTGGGTGGTTCCCGGTCGGCCGTCTGGGGTCTTTGTTTCTGTCACCTTTCTCTCTTTGGGGGTGTTCTGTTTTCTGATCTCACCTTCTCTGCTCCTCTCACCTCTTTCATGCCTAGGACAATTCCTTGTGGGCAGTGTCTGCTGCCTAAGCATGTGGACGATGTACATTCGTCGTGTTCCTCCTGTAATGGGTGTTCGGCCGAGCGGCCGTGTGGTGTCTGTGGAACATGGTCTTCCACCTTTTGGGCGTCTGTAAATCGTGTCGTTCGTTCTCGTGGCCGTGCCTCCCGCTCCCGCGGGAAAGGAGAACGTGGTCGTTCGGGGCCTCCCGAACCGACTCTGTCTGGTGAGAGTTATTCCTCCTCCGTGGGGTATGTGCAGTCTTTTCCTGTGGTGGATACTGCGGGAGCCGTTGAGTGTTCTGGTGTAGAGATGCCTGGTTCCGGGACTACGGTCCCCCTCCAGTCGACATCTGAGGCTGTCACTAGGGTTGTGACTCCTCCTTCGGAGCCGAGCCGGTGTGCTCTCTCCATTATTTCACCAGCCTCAACGACTCTCGACGTATCTACTACTGCTGCTGGTCCGTCTGCTTCGTTGTCTGTTTCAGCCGGCCTCGGCTTTTCGCTGCAGGGGACTGCAGAACTGTCCGATACTGTAGACGTGGGATATCGGCCCCAGCCTTCCCTGACTTCAACTCGGCGAAGTCGGAAGGGGCTGCCGGCCGAGCCCATCGCTGTGGTCTCGTCGCCGTCGAGTACCACAGTTGTGTCTTTGGATTCGGATGTTCATAGTGGAAACACTATGAACTCCGGGGCGTTTCCGTCCGCTCACTCTGGTCACACGACCAGTTTTGGGGGACCAACGCCTTTTGTGCAGCCTGGACCTTCTGCCCCGCAGAGGTCCGCGGTGACTCTCATGAGTTCTCGCAATATTGATCCTCGGGGTGCATCGTACCCCTATACACGTCTGCCTTCAGATGTTTCGGCTGCCGCCCGTCGTCCCGCGTCGGGTGTTTTGGAGGATCGTGACCCTTCGCTGGTTAAGAGGGTCAGAGGTGAAGCCACTTTGCCGGTTCGCTCCCCTGTCGAACCGGTCGGTACAGGCAGTGAGCTTAGGGAGGCCCTCTCCTTACTCACTCAGGTTCTCTCAAAGAGCCTTCCTGTTGCTTCCAGCGAGGCTATGGGTGGTTTCCAGGCGCCTCCTATGGCGCCGCCTCCCGGGATTGGAAACAGGCCGGTTTCCGATTCCTCTGGTGTCCCGACACCATGGGAGGCGTCGGCTGGTTTGCCCACGATGGGCTATGTGTCTTCCGACTCTGGGGAGGAGTCCGACATGCTTGAGGTCGAGGGCCAGCAGTCTTCGGACTTGGGGGCGGCTCTTGACTTTGTGTTTGGGTTTCTGCCTGAGCTCAAACCTGCTAACCAGCCGACAGTGTCAGCCTGGCCGCGATCTTCGGTCGCGCGCCAACAGCCTATGGAGCAACCTGCTTCTGGGCACCTTCGACCGTGCCAGTCGGTACAGGTGGTTGAAGCTTTTTCAGCATTGGATGCCAAGCTGAATTCCAAGGCTTTGAAGACTTCGTTCTTCACCAGGGTTGACACCTTTTTGCCTCCTGTGCGTTATCGTTCCTACGATTCCGCCAATCCGTCAGACTGCCAGACTTTGACGGTTCTGGATCAGGACTCCACTTCCCTCGGGCTTTCCAAGCCCAAGTCTGCCGTCATTCCAATGACGACTCTGGAGTCCACGTTGGGCTTATCTAGAGAGATGCTTGGCATGCTTTCTCTCTCAGATCACGTCGTCTCAGCTTTGGCTGCTTATCTGCCTCCAGATAAGTTTGACGAGGTACAGGCTCCTTTGCGTGTGCTGTCCAAGGCGCTTATGCACCTTACTCACACGCATGCCTGTAACACGGCCAATTTGGAATTAGTTCGAAGGGACGCTGTGCTGGACACAGGACGATCCCTTCCCGAGGAGCAGCGTGCTACTCTTCGATCTGCTTCTTTGGCAGGTCCGCAACTTTTCCATGGTTCCGTGTCGACGGTCCGGGATGACGTCCTACGTCATTCCAAAGATCAGCTGCTGTTTCGTCAGCTTGATCAGCCTTCTCGGGGAGGCAAGGGCTGTTCCAAGCCTAACAAGTACCCTTCTGCTTCCTCTGTGAAGCAAAAGGCTGGTCCTTCTGCCGCCTCCTCTGCTTCTTACTCACGGGGTAAAGGTAGGGGTCGGCAGAATCGAGGGAAGTCTCAGGATTCTTCATTTAGCAGAGGAGGTGGTTTCTCCTCTCGCGGGCCTCGTCGGGGCTCGAAATGAAGGTCCTCACCTCGACTCGTCCCAGGTTGGAGGAAGGATAGCAGAGTTTGCAGACCATTGGACCACCGTCACATCCGATCCATGGGTGTTAGATGTTGTTCGGTCCGGGCTGCGCATATCCTTCCGACGGCACCCCACTCTGTCAAGGGTGCCTCTTCCAACCACAGTTCCTTCAGACGTTTTACGTCGGGAACTTTTGTCCACGGAGATTGCCAATCTCCTGGCAAAGGGGGCGATCGAGGTCGTCAAGAACGTTCAGTCAGTGGGTTTCTATTCCCGCCTGTTCTTGGTGCCGAGGAAGGACGGCCGACTCCGACCGGTTATCGATCTGAGCATCCTGAACCAGTCTATCATTGCTCCCAAGTTCAGCATGGAGACTTTCAGGTCGGTCTGCCATTCAATTCACCAGGGAGATTTCGCCGCCAGCATCGACCTGCGAGACGCTTACTTCCACGTTCCGATGCATCGGGCGTCACGGAAGTATCTCAGGTTCGCTTTTCTGGGGCGAGTTTACCAGTTCAAGGCCATGCCTTTCGGCCTCAACCTGGCTCCTTGGGCGTTCACCAGACTGATGTCGCATGTGATAGCGTTCCATCGCACACAGTCCAGGGTGACTACTTCGGCATATCTGGACGATATCCTCCAGAGGCATTCCAATGCTGCCTTACTGGAATCGGATGTCGCCACTCTGTTGAGCTTGCTCACGTCGCTAGGATTCAGAGTCAACGAGGAGAAGTCGGACCTGGTCCCTTCTCAGTCGTTTTGTCATCTGGGGATGTCTTTCCAAACCAAATTCAATTTGGTGGCTGTTCCCCAGGCCAAGGCTGTGATTCTCTCAGCTTTTGCTCTGACTCTGTCCCAGTCCAGGTCCGCGACCGCTCGGAGTTTTCTCCGGCTGATCGGTCTCTGCGGTTCGGTGACGGATCTCATTCCTCTAGGTCGGCTGCGTGTCAGACCTCTCCAACACTTTCTGCTCAGTCGTTGGAGACCGAATGTAGATTCTCTGGATCAGGTGCTTCCGTTTCCGGACTCTCTGTATCCTCACCTTCTTCCCTGGACAGATGTTCAGTGGATTACGCAGGGTGTTCCGCTGGACTTACCCACGTCCGATCGCGTCCTGACGGCAGATGCCAGCGATCTCGGATGGGGTGCGACGTTGGATCCTCTCGGTCTTTCCCTACACGGGATGTGGGACCAGGATCAAGCAGCTCTACACATCAACCAGAAGGAGCTTCTTGCTCTTCTTATGAGTTTCAGGCAGTGGATCCCTCACTTGTCGAATCGCCAGGTCCTTCTACTATCCGACAATTCGACAGTGGTTGCTTACATTCGGAACCAGGGCGGCACGCACTCGCTTCCGATGTACGAGTTAGCTCGGGATCTTTTACTGCTCGCTCAGGAGGTTCACGCCGGGGTGGTTGTTCGTCACATTCCCGGTCGTCTGAACGTCCTAGCCGACTCCCTGTCCCGACAGGGCAGGGTTATTTCCACCGAGTGGATGCTTCACAGGGCAGTGTTCCAGTCGCTTTGCGATCTCTGGGGACGTCCCCACATCGATCTCTTTGCGACTCGTTGGAACCATCAGGTGGACACTTTCGTGTCCCCGTGTCCAGATCCTCTGGCTTTTGCCGTGGACGCTCTGTCACTCGATTGGAACGGTCTAGTCGGCTACGCCTTCCCGCCGGTTCCGATTCTTCCTCAGGTTCTCGCCAAAATTCGAACCTGCAGTTGTCGAATCATTCTGATCGCTCCCCTGTCGCCTCAGCGGGTGTGGATCAATCAGCTCCGCTCGCTGATGGCGGCGGTTCCGGCACGTCTCCCGCTACGTCGCGACCTTCTTTGTCAAGGTCGCCCGAGGAGGTTTCACGTCGACCCGACTTCATTGTGCCTTCACGCATATCTTTTGTCAGGTCCTGTCTCCTCCGTAGAGGTTTTTCGAGACGAGCAGTGGAGTGCATTTCTTCTTCAAGGAGGCACTCCACTGGTTTAGCTTATGCAGCTAAATGGAAGGTCTTCTGTCGATGGTGTGCTGATCACTCTGTTGATTATGCCAATCCTTCGATTTCACAGATTGCGGAGTTTCTGGTATATCTGTTTGATTCTCGGGGTCTCCAGCCTGTTACCATCAAGGGTTACAGGTCTATGCTTTCAGAGACTTTTTCTTATGTGGGGAAGCGTCGTATCGGCACTAATCCTTACCTCTCCAAGCTTGTTCGGCACTTTTCTTTGAAAAGGCCTCGGACTTTGCAGCTTACTCCACGATGGAATCTTTCGTGGGTGCTGCTTTGCTTGGGGGGGGGCGCCGTTCGAACCTTTATCCCAGGTGGATATGCAATTTCTCACATACAAGACGGCTTTTCTGATGGCATTTGCTTCGGCCAGACGGGTTAGTGAGCTTCACGCCCTCTCGGTTGACCCGGCCTTTTTTAGGAGTTCTCCCAACAGTGTTACTTTTACCACTGATTGCTCCTTTTTGGCTAAGAATCAGTTACCAGATACTACTCCTCCTCCTATCTGTATCAGGGCTCTTCCCTCTGTTGAGGGTACTCGCCCTTTGCTCTGTCCGGTCCGTGCTATTCGCATTTATCTTGATCGGACACGCTTCATACGGAAGGGCAGAAAACGTTTTTTTCTGTCTCTCATTCCGGGTCGACAGAAGATCTCTCCTCAATCCATTTCTCGATGGATTTGTCTTGCTATTCGTACGGCTTATAGTCGTTTAGCAGCTGGCGATTGTATTACCAATCGTATTTCTGCCCACGAGGTGCGGGCACTGTCTACCTCTTGGGCTTATTCTAACTCCGTCAAGTTGTCGGATGTTATGCAGGCAGCCTACTGGAGAAATGCTTCTACTTTCTCCACCTTTTATTTACGCCAGTTGCAGGAGCAGTCGGAGGACCTTTTTGCCTTGGGTCCTCTTTCTTCTGCTCAGGCTGTTGTCTGCCATAGCCATTAGGCTTCTTGAGGGTCAGTTTCAGCCTTGTGCTGTTACTGCCCTTTTTTTCTGTCTGTGTGTCACACAGGCTCATATGTCTCTTTTCATTGTCCTTTACCAATGATTGCGACATTATGGTTGATAAGCCTCGGGACCTCTTCCTTCTGCTTCACGGTTCCAGTGCACTAGGGTTATGTGGGGGTTGGTTATGCGATTCCCTCCAGCCTTTTGTCTATTCAGCCTGTAGTAAACAATTGTGAGTAGGTTGATAAGAAATCTAAATTTTATAGTAAATTTCCTTTCTTATTATACCTACCACAATTATTTACATGGAGGCCCTCCCGTCTTCTTTACGGGTAAAGAATCTTTCCTCCCCGCTGATCACATAACTCTAACGTTTACGGATTCAAAAAGAATGAGTCTTTAGAGACGGTATGCGCACTGGCAACGGAAGTCGTGGAGTTGTACTTGGGAGAGAGCGTCCCGTACTGGGTCTGCGCCGGTTGCACTCGACCCAGTTTTGGCTTATTTTTATTGGTGCTTTTGCACCACTTTTCTTTCCCAACTTGCTTGGGAAAGACAAAAATAGAGAGTATTTTATCCGAGTTAGGGACTTCCACTGTAGTGCAAGCCTGTAGTAAACAATTGTGGTAGGTATAATAAGAAAGGAAATTTGCTATAAAATTTAGATTTCTTAACCACGGAATATTGTCTGTCCATCCATCCTTCATCTGTCCATCTGCCGTCAACATTTTATTTGTCCAGTCCATATAATTTGATCTAATGGGCAGATCTTGTTCATACTTGGTACAACTATTGCTCATGACTCAAAGGTGTGTTGCGACATTGATCCAAGATCATATCAAGGTCAAGGTCACAGACATCAAAACTTTTATATTGTTATACAGCCCTTGTCTGGCCCATATAACTTGGTGTGACTGACAGATCTTATTCATAGATGATACAATTATTACTCATGACTCAAAGCTTTGTGTTTCATGACTTTGCTCCTTCTCTGGTCTGTATAATTGTTGAATCTATTAGGGCTGTTGCGATTATTCGATTAGTCGACTAACCGTCGACTATTGAAGTAGTCAACGTTTTTTATTTTTAGTCGATCGTCGTTCATTTTCAAGGTGGTACACGTCTACTACACGTCGGGGCTAAATTGCATTGGTTTGTGAGGTGAATGATCAATGAAGGTGAATAACTTTAAATATCTAACCAAAGTTAACATTCATATCTGGAAGACTGTACGACTGTCACTGACTGTGTAAGAAAGAACACTCACAGTTACTCAAGAAGAATAGATTCTTCTGAATTTCTCCAGTCTTGTACACACGAATGCACCCATTGGAAAACTCAAAGCACGGAAATGACAAAATTATGACGAAAGTCAGAACGTCAGATCACTTCTCAAAGTTCGGAACTTCAGACTAAGATCCAATTTTAACAACTGACGAGGGAATGCATAGATCTCAATGTTCAAAATTTCGAGAAACTTATTGCAGAAAGGAAACATATGCAGGAACGTTCTTTGGTAAATTCATTTTAATTCATCGGCTTCAATCTAGTTCAAACTTTAACCCCGCAGTCAGTAATATTATTTTTGGGGTTGGTACGTCCTACAGGACGTACCAACCCCAAAAATTATATTACGGACTGTGGGTCCAAGATTGGACTACATGTAGCTTCAGTCGGGACCAATTTGTTGTTCCCACAACCCCACTTCGTCTGAACACACTGGTGCCATTGTCATTTTCAGAGTTTTACGAACAGAAGAATGATTTGCTAAAAAATCATGGGAAGCGACTATTAATCGACTAACCGTCGATTACTGGTCACGTTTAGTCGATTACAAAAAATGATAGTCGCAACAGCCCTAGAATCTATGTGACAGATCTTGTTCATACTTCGCACAACTGTTACCCATAACCTAACCTTGTGTCATGACTTTGACCCATTGTCATATCATTAAAGGTTAAGGTCACAAGCAGTAACGCTTAGATTCTTGTCTTGTATTCAGCAGATACAAGTTTGTTAAAATAAAGCCCATTGGTTCATATTTAGGCTCAATACAGGAGACCGAATTTTTAACTTAGGGTAATATGGGGAATATTCCTTAAAAATCTTCTTCTAAAGAACCACCGGTCAGAATCTTTTAATGTTTGGTATACATCATTGTTATGAGGGTCAGATTCAAGATTGTTCAAACCAAGTCCCTAGGTTTATATTTGGGCTTCCTACGGAAGCCCAAATTTTAACTTTGTTCAATATAGGGATAATTTTTTAAAATCTTCTTCTTCTTCAGATCCACCAGTCAGAATGCTTTCATATTTGTATGCAACATCTCTAGGGGGTCAGATTCAAGTTTGTTCAAATCAGATCCCTAGGTATATATTTGGGCTTGCTATGGTAGCCCAAATTTTTACTTAGTGCGATCTGAGGAAATTTCTTTAAAAATCTTCTTCAGATACACCAGTCGGAATGCTTTCATATTTGGTATACAACATCTCTAGGGAGATCAGATTCAAGTTTGTTCAATTCGAGTGCCTGGGTTAATATTTGGGCTCCATGTGGGAACCTGAAATTTAACTTACTACAGTATGAGGGGATTTCTTAAAAAATCTTCTTCTTCAGATCCACTAGTCAGAATGCTTTCATATTTGGTATACAACATCTCTTTCGGGGTCAGATTCAAGTTTGTTGTTCGCTCCATTCACCAGAGAGATTTCGCTTCCAGCCTCTACCTGCGAGAAGCTTACTTTCACGTTCCGATTCATCGGACATCGCAAAAGTACCTCCAGTTCCCTTTTCTGGAGCGAGTTTACCAGTTCAAGGCCATGCCTTTCCTTGGGCCTTCACCCGACTGATGTCGCATGTGATAGCCTTCCATCGCACACAGTCCAGGGTGACTACTTCGGCATTACTGGACGATATCCTCCAGAGGCACTCCAATGCTGCTCTTCTGGAGTCAGATGTTGGTACATTGTTGAGCTTGGGTTCAGAGTCAACAAGGAGAAGCCAGACCTGGTTCTTTCTCAGTCGTTTTGGCATTTGGGGATAGGTTGTATAAATGGGCTTCATTGGGGAGCTCTACATTTTTAGCTTAACTTGACATAGTCAAGATAAGCTATTGCCATCACGCATGCGGAAGTCTGTTAGTCTGTGAGTCTGTTAGTCTGTGAGTCTGTTAGTCTGTGAGTCTGTGACGTCTGTTCACATTTTCCTTTAGCACGGGCTACACCCCGCAGTTCTTGTCTGATCGTCACAAAATTTCATATGCAGGTTTGGGGTCATGTCTAGATGAGAACGTCCTCTTTTGGTCGCGATCGGGCAACCGGTATGGCTGCCCGAGCCCAAAACCCGAAAACCATTAGCACAGTCTACAGGTTGTATTTATGAAGGGATTTCATTGTGACTTGGTAGGATGCCTCTGTATAATGCCTAGATGAGAACGTCCCCTTTTGGGCATGATCTATCAACCGTGATGGTTGCCCAAGCCCGAAACCCAAAAACTTTTAGCACAGTCTGCAGGTCATGTTTAATGTGGAGGGATTTCATTGTAACTTGGTAGGATGACTCCTTATGATGTCTAGATGAGAATTTCCCCATTTGGGCATGATCTGCCAACCGTGATGACTGCCCGAGCCCAAAACCCGAAAACCTTTACCACAGTCTACAGGTCATATTTATTGAGGAATTTCATTGTAACTTGGTGGGTTGACTTCACACAATGTCTAGATGAGAAAGTCACCTTTTGGGCATGATTGGGCAACTGTGACGGCTACAGGGGCCCAAAGCCCAAAAACCTTTAGCACAGTCTAGAGGTCATATTTATGAAGGGATTTCATTGTAACTTGGTAGGATGACTCCAAATAATGTCTAGATGAGAACGTCCCATTTTGATCGCGATCATGCAGCTTGATGGGTGCCTGAGCCCAAAAACCTTTAGCATAGGCAAAAGGTCATATTTATGGAAGGATTTCATTGTAACCTGTTAGGTTGACTCCATGTAATGACTAGATGATGACATCCCCTTTTGGTCGTGATTGGTCAGTTGTGATGGCTACTAGTGCCCGAAGCCCGAAAACCTTGAGCACAGTCTACAGGTCATATTTATGAAGGGATTTCATTGTAACTTCTTAGGATCACTCCAGATGATGCCCAGATGAGATTGTTCCCTATGGTTCCGATCATTCAGCCATGATGGCTGCCCGAACCCGAACCCGAAGCCCGAAAACCTTTAGCACAGTCTACAGGTCATATTTATGAAGGCATTTCATTGTAACTTGGTAGGTTAACTTCATATAATGTCTAGATGAGAACGTCCCCTTTTGAACATGACTGGGCTACTGTGACGGCTAAAGGTGCCCGAAGCCCGAAAACCTTTAGCACAGTCTACAGGTCATATTTATGAGGGGATTTCAGTGTAACTTGGTAGGATGACTCCAAATAATGTCTAGATGAGAACGTCCCATTTTGGCCATGATCATTCAGCCTTGATGGGTGCCCAAGCCCAAAAACCTTTAGCACAGGCAAAAGGTTATATTTATAGAAGGATTTCATTGTAACCTGTAAGGTTGACTCGATACAATGGCAAGATGATGACATCCCCTTTTGGTCGTGATTGGTCAACTGTGATGGCTACAGGTGCCCGAAGCCCGAAAACCTTGAGCACAGTCTACAGGTCATATTTATGAAGGGATTTCATTGTAACTTCGCAGGATCACTCCAGATGATGTCCAGATGAGATTGTCCCTTTTGGTTGCGATCATTCAACCATGATGGCTGCCCGAGCCCGAAGCCCGAAAACCTTAAGTACAGTCTGCAGGTCATATTTATGAAGGGATTTCATTGTAACTTGGTAGGTTGACTTCATATAATGTCTAGATGAAAACGTCCCCTTTTGGACATGATTGGGCAACTTTGACGGCTAAAGGTGCCCGAAGCCCGAAAACCTTTTGCACTGTCTACAGGTCATATTTATGAAGGGATTTCATTGTAACTTGGTAGGATGACTCCAAATGATGTCTAGATGAGAACGTCCCATTTTGGCCATGATCATTCAGCCTTGATGGGTGCCCGAGCCCAAAAAACCTTTAGCATAGGCAAAAGGTTATATTTATAGAAGGATTTCATTGTAACCTGTTAGGTTGACTTCATATAATGCCTAGATGATGACATCCCCTTTTGGTCGTGATTGGTCAACTGTGATGGCTACAGGTGCCCGAAGCCCGAAAACCTTGAGCACAGTCTACAGGTCATATTTATGAAGGGATTTCATTGTAACTTCTTAGGATCACTCCAGATGATGCCCAGATGAGATTGTCCCCTTTGGTTGCGATCATTCAACCATGATGGCTGCCCGAGCCCGAAGCCCGAAAACCTTTAGCACAGTCTACAGGTCATATTTATGAAGGGATTTCATTGTAACTTGGTAGGTTAACTTCATATAATGTCTAGATGAGAACGTCCCTTTTGGACATGATTGGGCTACTGTGACAGCTAAAGGTGCCCGAAGCCCGAAAACCTTTAGCACAGTCTACAGGTCATATTTATGAGGGGATTTCATTGTAACTTGGTAGGATGACTCCAAATAATGTCTAGATGAGAACATCCCATTTTGATCGCGATCATTCAGCCTTGATGGGTGCCCGAGCCCAAAAACCTTTAGTATAGGTAAAAGGTCATATTTATGGAAGGATTTCATTGTAACCTATTAGGTTGACTCCATATAATGCCTAGATGATGATATCCCCTTTTGGTCGTGATTGGTCAGCTGTAATGGCTACAAGTGCCCGAAGCCCAAAAACCTTGAGCACAGTCTACAGGTCATATTTATGAAGGGATTTCATTGTAACTTCGTAGGATCACTCCAGATGATGCCCAGATGAGATTGTCCCCTTTGGTTGCGATCATTCAGCCATGATGGCTGCCCGCGCCCGAAGCCCGAAAACCTTAAGCACAGTCTACAGGTCATATTTATGAAGGGATTTCATTGTAACTTGGTAGGTTGACTTCATATAATGTCTAGATGAGAACGTCCCCTTTTGGACATGATTGGGCAACTTTGACGGCTAAAGGTGCCCGAAGCCCGAAAACCTTTTGCACTGTCTACAGGTCATATTTATGAAGGGATTTCATTGTAACTTGGTAGGATGACTCCAAATAATGTCTAGATGAGAACGTCCCATTTTGGCTGTGGTCATTCAGCCTTGATGGGTGCCCGAGCCCAAAAACCTTTAGCATAGGCAAAAGGTTATATTTATAGAAGGATTTCATTATAACCTGTTAGGTTGACTCCATATCATGCCTAGATGATGACATCCCCTTTTGGTTGTGATTGGTCAACTGTGATGGCTACAGGTACCCGAAGCCCGAAAACCTTGAGTACAGTCTACAGGTCATATTTATGAAGGGATTTCATTGTAACTTCGCAGGATCACTCCAGATGATGCCCAGATGAGATTGTCCCCTTTGGTTGCGATCATTCAACCATGATAGCTGCCAGAGCCCGAAGCCCGAAAACCTTTAGCACAGTCTACAGGTCATATTTATGAAGGGATTTCATTGTAACTTGGTAGGTTGACTTCATATAATGTCTAGATGAGAACATCCCCTTTTGGACACAATTGGGCAACTGTGACGGCTTCAGGAGCCCAAAGCCCGAAAACCTTTAGAACAGTCTACAGGTCATAATTATGAAGGGATTTCAGTGTAGCTTGGTAGGATGACTCCAAATAGTGTCCAGATGAGAATGTCCCCGTTTGGTTGCGATCATTCAACCATGATGGCTGCCAGAGCCCAAAGCCCAAAAACCTTTAGCACAGTCTACAGGTCATATTTATTAAGGGATTTCATTGTAACTTGGTAGATTGACTTCATATAATGTCTAGATGAGAACGTCCCCTTTGGACGCAATTGGGAAACTGACGGCTACAAGGGCCCGAAGCCAGAAAACCTTTAGCACAGTCTACAGGCCATATTTATGAGGGGATTTTAATGTAACTTGATAGGATGACTCGTTTTGGAATAATTTCACTGTAACTTGATAACTTTTGTTGATATACGTTAACTGTGAGGGCCACATACATTAACTGTGAGGTCATATTAACCCACCCCTCAGCTCTTTAGTACAGTGTACACCTCATATTATTTTTATCATAAACATAGCATACAGGGAACAGAAATGAACATATTCCCAATTATCACAATTCTTGTCTTATTTCATAATCCCTTCATAAACATTGAACATTATCCTTTTCATCAAACACAACACACAAGTTAAGCTACAGTGTCATTGACACTTTCATACATTATGATCAACTGAAGAAAAGGCATGATGCCCAGATTATTTTTTTGATTCTTCAGGGACTCAAGGATTGACAGAGGAGATGGATTGCTTAATGTAGACTCATTCTTGGACTCTGTTTATATTAGTACAGGTGATTGCTGGGCATGCTTTCTCTCTCAGATCACGTCATCTCTACTTTGGATGCTTATCTGCCTCCAGATAAGTTTGATGACGTACAGGCTCCTTTGCATGTGATTTCCAAGGTGCTCATGCATCTTACTCACACGCATGCCTGTAACACGACTAACTTGGAACTAGTTCGCCGGGACGCTGTGTTGGACACAAGCTGCTTCATTTCCGGGTTTGCGACTTTTCAATGGGCTAGTGGCGACGGTCCGGGATGACGCCCTGCATCATTCCAAAGATCAGCTGCTGCTTCGCCAGCTTGATCAGCCTTCTGTTGAGGCAGGGGCCGTTAGAAGCCTAACAATCACCTTTCTGCTTCCTCTGTGAAGCCAGGGGCTGATCTTCCTGCCGCCGCTTCGACTTCATACTCACGTGGTAAGGTTAAGCATCGGCAGACCAGAGGGAAGACTAAGGAGGACCATTCATCAAATTTAGGAGGTGGTTTCTCCGCTGACAGGCCTCGCCGGAGCTCGAGATGAAGATCCTCACCTCGATTCGTCCCAGGTTGGAGGAAGGATATCAGGGTTCGCAGACCATTAGGTCACTGTCACATCCGAACCTTGGGTGTTAGACGTTGTTTGGTCCGGGCTGCGACTATCTTTCCGGAGGCACCCCACCCTATCGAGAGTGCCTCTTTCAACACAAGTTCCATCAGACGTTTCACGTCAGGAGCTTTTGATCACTGAGCCAGACAATCTCCTTCAAAGAGGGCAATCGAGGTCATCAAGAACATTCATTCAGTGGGATTTTATTCCCACCTGTTCTTGGTGCCGAAGAAGGACGGCCGACTCTGACTGGTTATCAATCTGAGTATCCTGAACCAGTCTATCATTGCTCCCAAATTTAGCATTGAGACTTTCAGGTCAATTCGCTGCTCCATTCACCAGGGAGATTTCACTTCCAGCATCAACCTGCGAGACGCTTACTTTCACATTCCGATTCATCGGACATCGCGAAAGTATCTCCGGTTCACTTTTCTGGGGCAAGTTTACCAGTTCAAGGCCATGCCTTTCAGCCTCTACCTGGCTCCTTGGGCCTTCACCCGACTGATGTCGCATGTGATAGCCTTTCATCGCACACAGTCCAGGTTGACTACTTCGTCATATCTGGATGATATCCTCCAGAGGCACTCCAGTGCTGCTCTTCTGGAGTCAGATGTCGGTACATTGTTGAACTTGCATGTCGCTAGGGTTCAGAGTCAACGAGAAGTCGGACCTGGTCCCTTCTCAGTTGTTTTGGCATCTGGGGATGGACTTCTGTACTCAGCTGAATATGGTGGCGGTTCCCCAGACAAGGACTGTGATTCTCTCAACTTTTGCCCTGACTCTGTCCCAGTCCACGTCAGCTCTGAGTATTCTTCGGCTGCTCGGTCTCTGCGGTTCAGTGACAGATCTCATTCCTCTTGGTCAGCTGCATGTCAGACCTCTCCAACACTTTCTGCTCAGTCGTTAGAGGCCCAATGTCGATACTCTGAATCGGGTGCTTCAGTTACCAGACTCTCTTCATCGTCACCTTCTTCCCTGGATGGATGTTCAGTGGATTATGCAGTGAGTTCCGTTGGACTTGCCCACGTCCGATCGTGTTCTGACGGCAGATGCCAGCAATCTCAGATGGGGATGCAATGTTGGATCCTCTTGGTCTTTCTCTTTATGGTGTAGGGGACCAGGATCATGCAGCTCTTCACATCAACCAGAAGGAGCTTCTTGCTCTTCTTCTGAGTTTCTGGCAGTGGATCCCCCACTTTTCGAATCGTCAGGTCCTTCTGTTGTCCGACAATTTGACAGTGGTCGCTTACATTCAGAACCAGGGTGGCACGCACTTGGTTCCCATGTACGAATTGGCTCGGGATCTTCTGCTAGCTCAGGATGTTGACACCGGAGTAGTTGTTCGTCACATCCCCGGTTGTCTGAATGTCCAAGCCAACTCCGTCCCGACGGGGCAGGGTCATTTCCACAGAGTGGATGCTTCACAGGGCAGTGTTCCAGTCGCTTTGCGATCTCTGGGGTCGTCCCCACATCGATCTCTTTGCGACCCCTTGAAACCATCAGATGGACACTTTCATGTCTCTGTGTCCAGGTCCTCTGGCTTTTTCCAAGGACAGGAAGCGCGGTGGCTGAGTAGTAGACTGTTGGACTTGCTAGAGGCCCCGAGTTCGATCCCTGTCCGGGACGACCCGCGTTGTATCCTTGGGCAAGGCACTTTATCCCGGTTGCATACATGGGGTCACGATGACGCTGTGTACTAAAGCGTACTGCACGTCAGTGGTGCACACGTCTTCAACCGCTGTAACCCTGCTTGAATGGAGCTTGAACAAAGTTAGAATGTTGAGGAGCTGACAGTTTTTCGGTGGTTCTCTCTGGGTACTCTGGCTTACTCCACCCGTAAAGCTGTCACAGTCATGATTAGCCATTGTGCATAAGTATGTGACTTTAAACACCAATAAATAGATAATATTTCACCGTGGACGCTCTGTCACTCGATTGGAACTATCTAGTCAGCTATGCCTTCCTGCCGGTTCCGATTCTGCCTCAGGCTCTGGCCAAGATCAGAACCTGCAGTTGTCAAATCATTCTGATCGCTTCCCTGTCGCCTCAATGGGTGTGGATCAATCAGCTCCGCTCTCTGTTGGCGGCAGTTCTGGCAGGTCTCCCTCTACGTAGCGACCTTCTTTGCCAAGGTCACCCGAGGAGGTTTCACATTGACCCGAATTCATTGTGCCTTCACGCATATCTTTTGTCAGGTCCTGCCTCCTCTGTAGAAGTTTTTTGAGACGAGTAGTGGAGTGCTTTTCTTCTTCAAGGCGGCACTCCACTGGTTTAGCCTATGCAGCTAAGTGGAAGGTCTTCTGTCGATGGTGTGTTGATCACTCTGTTGATTATTCCAATCCTTCGATAACACAGATCGCAGAGTTTCTGGTATATCTGTTTGATTCTCGGGGTCTCCAGCCTGTTACCATCAAAGGGTACAGGTCCATGCTTTCCGAGACCTTTTCGTATGTGGGAAAGTGTCGTATCGGCACTAATCCATACCTCTCTAAGCTTATTCAGCACTTTTCTTTGAAAAGGCCTAGGATTTTGCAGCTTACCCCAAGATGGGATCTTTTTTTGATTGGCGGGGGGGGGGGGGGGGGGGGGGGGGGGGGGGGGTGCATTCGAACCTTTATCCCAGGTGGATATGCATTTTCTCACATACCAGATGGCTTTTCTGATGGCTTTTGCCTCAGCCAGATGGGTTAGTGAGCTTCACGCCCTCTCGGTTAATCCAGCCTTTTTCAGGAGCGTTACTTTTACCACTGATTGCTCTTTTCTGGCCAAGAATCCGATACCAAAACAACTCCACCTCCTACCTGTATCAGGGCTCTTCCTTTGGCTGAGGGTAATCGTCCTTTGCTCTGTCCAGTTCGTGCACTTTGCATTTATCTCAACGGACTAAGTTCATTAGGAAAAGCAGGAAAAGTTCATTAGGAAAGGCAGGAAATGATTCTTTCTGTCTCTTATTCCTGGTCGACAGAGGATCTCTCCTCAATCCATTTCTCGATGGATTTGTCTTGCTATTTGTGCGGCTTGTGCTTGTCTAGCCACTGATGATTGTATTACCAATTGTATTTCTGCCCACGAGGTGCATGCCTTGTCTACCTCCTGGGCTTATGCTAACTTCGTCAAGTTGTCGGATGTTATACAGGCAGCCTACAGGAGAAATGCTTCTACTTTCTCCACCATCTACCTGTGTCAGTTGCAGGAGCAATCTGTGGACCTTTTTTCTTTGGGCCCTCTTTCTTCTGCTCAGGCTGTTGTCTACCCTAGCCATTAGGCTTCAAGGTCAGTTCCAGCCAGGGTGCCGTTTTACTGTCCTTTCTGTCTGTGCATCACGCAGTGCCATATGCCTCATCTCTCATTGTCTTTTACTAATATTTGTGATGCTATGGTTTGATAGGCCTTAGGAACTCTTTTTCTGTCCACGGTTCCAGTGCAGTTGGGTTATGTGGGGATTGGTTATGTGATTCCCTCCTCCTTTTGTCTATTCAGCCTGTAGTAAACAATTGTAAGGTAGGTTGATAAGAAATCTAAATTTTATAGTAAATTCCCTTTCTTATTATACCTTCCACAATTGTTTACATGGAGGCCCTCCCATCTTCTTATTCGGGTAAGAATCCTTCCTCCCCACTGATCACATAACTCCAATATTGGCAGATTCAGAAGAATGATTCATTAGTTACTGACTGCGCACTGGTACTGGAAGCTGTGGATCTGTACTAGGAGAAGAGCGTCCTACTGGGTGTGCACTAGTGCCACTCGACCCAGTTTTGGCTTATTTTTTCTTGGTGCTTTTGCACCACTTTTCTTTCCCAAATCTCTTGGGAAAGATCAAAATAGAGAGTATATTTTCTGAGTTAGGGACTTCCACTGCAGTGCAAGCCTGTAGTAAACAATTGTGGTAGGTAAAATAAGAAAGGAAATTTACTATAAAATTTAGATTTCTTATACAGTGGAACCCTGTTAATTGAATAGCCACTTTACCAATGGAAATTATTCAGTTAACAGGAGTATTCAATTAACAGGGATTGTGTCACTTTTCTGTGTTCTAGAGATAAATTAGCATTTATTCTATTATATCTTGTTTGACAGATCTCTGTCAAACAAGATATAATAGATTAAATGCCTGTATTGGATATACTGAGGCCAAATAGGTCTATAAATAAAGGAAAACTGGGGAGAGTCATTGTAATTTCTTGACAGGTTGCAAGATTTTTTATTCAATTAACAGGAGTTTACTCTATAACCTATATTCAATTAACAGGTCAAATTTGTACTGGAGGTATGGTAAATGGTTTTATGTAGGGAAATTATATTCAATTAACAGGGTTATTCTGTTAAAAGATATCCATTTAAGTGGGCTCCACTGTAATATAAATTACTAAAAGTCAAGCCTGTTCAAACCATAAGGATGTATGGTTTTCAAGATATAGATTCAATGTAGTTCTTTATCCAGATTTCTTAGTAGGAACAACATTTTATCAGAAAGTTTCCTGTATAGGTCCATGTACAGTTCACCTCTTAAATAAATTTATCATTGTATCCAAAAACTCTGAGCATTTTGTAGAGTACCTCAGTTCCACCTTTATGTTTGGATGTATATCATTACCAGGTTCAGCAGATTTCTTGTTCATCTTCACCATGCGTCCAAACTACAAAACCATTGTCTATGTAGCACTTATACATTAGGGTTTTTATAGCCCCAGCAGAGTGTATAGGAACTGCCTTGTCCATCCATCCATCCGTCTGTCTGTCCATCCATTCCGAAATTCAATCATGAATAACATGTAAAGTACTTGGTTGAATGACTTGATATTTGGTATGTAAGTGTATTCTATTGCTGTATACCCATACTGAAATGCATGTGTCGTGTTACATTTTATTACCAGAGTCATTGCCCTTTATGGATTTAGAGTTTGTCTGCCGTGAAATTAATTCATGAACAACATGCAGAATACTCAATGGAATGACTTCATACTTTTTGTGTAAGTCTATCCTATTGATGTCTACCCACAATACAAGGCAGATGTTATGCAGTATATTATTGTAGGAGTTATTGTATTTTATGGGCTTTGATTTTGTTTGTCCTAAAATTCGGTCATGAATAACTTGTTTGATTAAGGGTAGCTTCATGGTGTAATCAAGTCCTCCTACAATTTCTAATATAGAGAGCTGATGCGCAACATATATAAAGGTTGCAGAAAAATATTTTTTTTCACAGAATTAGACACAGGGTACCTTTTGTGTCACCCTATGGTCACGCTTAATAGTTCTTATGATGTATGCCCCAATGGTCTGTAATCCGTCACAGGTCTGTCATCTTTCAGCGTCACCCAGTAATAAATGTTTCATTTCTGTAATGCTATCCATGGTATTGCAGGCGGGGGTATATGCCACCCTCAACTTTGCTCTAGTTTTGTTAAATTTAAGTAAATCTTCAGCTTATTTTCTGGAATAAGTACATGCATAGTTTTTACCTAATCATGATCCAATTGCTACCCCATCTGTTTGAACGAAATGCTTGTTACCTAAGCTGAAGTTGTTGTCAGAATTCACACCGCCATTTTGGGAAACTGCACAAAAAAGTTAAATTTTGGCACCCAAAAAGTTTGTTTCACTAATACAGGAAAGCCATTGCAAAAGTGAAGAGCATGATCAACAGACATGTTAACTCTCCCGGAATGCCTGGGAAAATCCTGTAATTTCAGTGTACTGTACCGATGGGAATCAGTTTTAGACAAAAATATCGGAAAATCATACAGTCGAAAGTTTTTTCCATTTCCAGACGTTCAGTGTCAAACCATAGGCCTTTGAAGCTCTGATCATAACGAATAAAACAACAAAATATGCATACAAGTCAATTATATTTAATAAAAGAGTCCATTACTATAAATATTTCCCTTAAATCCATGTTTTTAGCTCACCTGACTGAAAGTCAGGATGAGCTATAGTGATCACTCACTGTACATCATCCGTGAACATGGTGTTTGCACCTGCCCTCCCGAAACCGCTGAACCAATTTTAGTTATATTTGAGGTGTTTAATTGTTCTGACATCGCATTTTTTTTTTTTTTTTGCAAATCAAGTTAGCTAGCCTCATAGGGTGGGGCTGGGGGAAAATTCACCAATATTCTTAAAAATCTTCTCATGAACCAGTACGTACAGTGACTTGATATTTGGTATGGGGCTTTGAGGTGTAGAATCAAGTTTGGTCAAGCAAAGTTCATGGATCAATATTTGCCTTTGTAATGGGAGGGGCAAGATTTTTGGCCCTGCCCAAAAATTCTATTTTCAGAACCGGTGGTGCGATTTGAACCAAATTTGAAATGTATTATTGAGGCATAAGTACTTGATTCACGCAAAAAAAATTCATGTGTCCCTGTGGGAACCCCAGGAGCTAAAAATAGAAATATTTTCAAATGCCCATGTTTCCCAAACCAACACGGAACAGAGAGCTGTTATTTGGTATGAAGCATCCTCAGGACCAGTGGAACTAAATGGTAAAAACAATTGCCATTGGTTGTGTCAAGGTGTTCCATAGGTGGGGGGGGGGGGGGGGGGGGGGGATCGAAAAAATGCTGAGTCAGGATATTTGCATAAATTAAAAAAAAATTTCCACGACATCTGATCAGAATCTATGATGGCCCTAATTTTAACATAGTGCAATATGATGAAATTTCTTAAAAAATCTTCTTCTTCAGATCCACCAGTCAGAATACTTTGATATTTGGTATACAACATCTCTAGGGGGGCAGATTCAAGTTTGTTTAAATTGAGTCCCTGAGTTAATATTTGGGCTTTTATGGGAGCTTGAATTTTAGCTTAGTGCAATTTGAGGGAATTTCCTTAAAAGTCACCTTCTCCAGATCCACCCGTCACAAGGCTTTTGTATTTGATATACAACATTTCTGGGAGGGGGTGGGGGGGGGGGGGGGGCTGAGATTCAAGTTTGTTCAAATTGAGTCTCTGGGGTAATATTTGGGCCCCCTATAGTAGCCCAAATTTCAACTTACCGGTAGTGCAATATGAGGAAATTTCTTTAAAAATCCTCTCCTTCAGATCCCCCAGTCACATTTGGTATACTGCTTGCTGGTGGTGGAAGGGAAGGGCCCAGTTTCAAGTTTGTTCAAGTTGAGTTCCTAGACTGATGTTTGGACTCCCCAGTTTTGCATTACTCGAAATCAGGGCATTATTTCTCTGGTAGCATCCCAGTACTAAAAAAAAATCATTTGGCATGGACAACAAAGTTATAAATAATGAAATAACTTCATTCCTCTGTAGTGTTAACTTGCTGTAGATGTTAATTAGAGCCTTCTTTAAACAGGTGAGTGCCTCAGGCCCAATGGGGCCTTTTGTTTTCCCTTTTTTTATTAGCTTAACTTGACAAAGTCAAGATAAGCTATTGCCATCACGCTTGCGGAAGTCTGTTCACATTTTCCTTTAGCACAGGCTACACCCTGTAGTTCTTGTCTGATCGACACGAAATTTCATATGCAGGTTTGGGGTCATGTCTAGATGGGAATGCCCCCTTTTGGTTGTGATCGGTCAACCGGTATGGCTGCCCGAGCCCAAAACCCGAAAACCATTAGCACAGTCTACAGGTCGTATTTATGAAGGGATTTCACTGTCACTTGATAGGATGCCTCTGTATAATGCCTAGATGAGAACGTCCCCTTTTGGTCATGATCTGTCAATCGTGATGGCTTCCCAAGCCCGAATTCCAAAAACTTTTAGCACAGTCTGCAGGTCATATTTAATATGGAGGGATTTCATTGTAACTTGGTAGGATGTCTCCGGATGAGAACTTCCCCATTTGGTCGTGATCTGTCAACCGTGACGACTGCCCAAGCCCAAAACCCGAAAACCTTTAGCACAGTCTACAGGTCATACTTATGGTAGGATTTCATTGTAACTTGGTAGGTAACTTGGTAGGTTGATTTCATATAATGTCTAGATGAGAACGCCCCCTTTTGGACATGATAGGGCAACAGTGCCGGCTACAGGGGCCCGAAGCCCGAAAACCTTTAGCACAGTCTACAGGTCATATTTAGGAAGGTATTTCATTGTAACTTGGTAGGATGACTCCAAATAATGTCTAGATGAGAACGTCCCCTTTTGGTCGCGATCATTCAGCCTTGATGGCTGCCTGAGCCCAGAAACATTTAGCATAGTCTATAGATCGTATTCATGTAAGGATTTTATTGTAACTTGTTAGATGATGACATCCCCTTTTGGTCGTGATTGCTTAACTGTGACGGCAACAGATGCCCGAAAACCTTGAGCACAGTCTACAGGTCATATTTATGAAGGGATTTCATTGTAACTTCGTAGGATCACTCCAGATGATGCCCAGATGAGAATTCCCCTTTTGGTTGCAATCATTTGACCATGATGGCTGCCCGAAGCCCGAAAACCTTTAGCACAGTCTACAGGTCATATTTATGAAGGGATTTCATTGTAACTTGGTAGGTTGATTTCATATAATGTCTAGATGAGAAAGACCCCTTTTGGACACGATTGGGCAACTGTGATGGCTACAGGGGCCCGAAGCCCAAAAACCTTTAGCACAGTCTACAGGACATATTTCTGAAGGAATTTCATTGTAGCTTGTCAGGATGACTCCAAATATTGTGAAGATGAAAACGTCCCCTTTTGGTCGCAATCATTCAGCTGATGTCTGCCCGAGCCCAAAACCAAAAAACCTTTTGCATAGTCTATAGTCTATAGTCTATTTATGTAAGGATTTCATTGTAACTTGTTAGGTTGACTCCATATAATGCTTAGATGATGACATACCCTTTTGGTTGTGATTGGTCAACTGTGACGGCTTCAGGGGCCCGAAGCCAGAAAACCTTGAGCACAGTCTACAGGTCATATTTATGAAGGGATTTCATTTTAACTTCGTAGGATCACTCCTGAGTATGCCCAGATGACAATGACTCTCGTTTTGGAATAATTTCACTGTAACTTGGTAACTTTTGTTGATATACATTAACTGTGAGGGCCACATACATTAACTGTGAGGTCATATTAACCCACCCCTCCGCCCTTTAGTACAGTGTACATGTTATATTATTTTTATTAAAAACATAGCATTCAGGGAACAGAAATTAACATATTCCCAATTATCACAATTCTTGTCTTATTTCATAATCCTTTCATAAATATTGAACATTATCCTTTTCATCAAACACACCACACAGACAAGTTAAGCTACAGTGTCATTGACACTTTCATTCATTTCAGTTTTGCTGCATGGTCAATTTTTGAGTGCAGAAGCGAAAATAGGTGACTTAAATACATCACCTATTGGCATCCACCTTCACTTAATAAATGATTCCTGGTGAATAAAATGTACAAAAAAGAATTAAAGAATATATATTTCTTTATTTGGTTCAAACATCCATTTATTTTTAATTCAGTTATCCACTCAATTTAGTTTAAAATGGGTCAATTTGTTTGGAGAAATTCACCTTGCTTCCGTGATATGCCGAAAATGATAAATTTAAAGTAATTTGTATATTTTTAATACTTACCAATGGCCCAGACTTAGCTGGTGCAACTTCAATATTATCAAGGGCCAAACACAAACTTTGAAACCCCCCACCCCCCAAAATCCCAAAAATTTGCATACAGTACCGAAATTTAAAAGTCCTATTTGGCCCTCCATACTTATAGTACTTGCGCATAAGCAGTACCCAGGAAGAGACCAGAATTGGTGCCAAGCATCATTCTTCCTAGTTGTGCCTACTAATGTTATAACTCAGCGGGGAGGTATGAGTGCCCACTCATGGGAGGGCCATCAGTGTCTGGGCCATTGGTAAGTATTGAAAATATACAGATTACTTTAAATTTATCATATTTTTACACTAGAACCAATGGCCCTGACTGAGCTGAATCGTAATAAGGCAGGAGGGCCTAGGACTTAAAGGAATAGCAGACTAAAATTCAGCTCCTTAGCCTGCATAAAACTCCCAAGTTGAATAGGAGATTAAAATTTATAGGAATTACATATATGCCTCTCTGTACAACAATAGAGAAGGACATACCACCAAAATAAGGAGTAATATCCAAGTAATTCCTTATTACTTAGCATAAATGATTATGTTAATTGGGGGGTAACAAACCCCCAATTTTAAGGCTAGTCTGGACTAAGACACTTAAAATTAGGAAAGCATGTCCGAGAGTTGGACACTAACGCCCATAGACACACGCTGTATATAATGCAACAAGCTGTACATAAGATCAGTATAATCTATAGACAATAACAGCTTCACTCATAGTTACACATTTATTTTAGCCCCTAGCACTCTGGTAGTACAACAGAATTTTCTCCAATCGCTCAGTTTTTCTATTGTTTATCTACGAATTTAACCAATTATACCTTGTTGGACAGAGCTCACTGAGCTCTGTCAAACAAGGTATATATGGTTAAATATCAAACTGCATGATAGGAAATATTGGCTGCTGAAAACTTTGCAATTTTGACATGTGCGGAGAGTTAAGGCCAGAAGAGGTAAAGAGAAATCCCCCCCCCCTCTCTTTTTGAAGGAATTAATCTTCAAAACAAAGAGGGAAGCAGCCTGGAATCAGTGAAAAAGTGGTACTGAATAACATATATTCGCCTAAAAGGCTCCCGGGTTATTATTTAATATTTATTGGTGCTTAATGCCACATCAGCAGCTAAAGCTATATCGTGACGATCCCAATTATTAAAATCGCAAGCTTCTAAATGTATGCCGCATCCGGAATACATAGATAGGTCGATAACTGGCGATATTAATATGTACAACCTTAAACTTGTCCAATTAAAGTTATCTGGTAGAACTTATACGCTTCTGAGTCAACCCACAGGCAACCACGTTCAGGTTGTACAAGTAAATTCCAATAATGAACTTCCAAACTGTAACCGTACAATCTACCAGAAGGAGAGAGTAGAATTCCCCTTGTGTACCGCTTCCGGTTGAAGACTGGATTCAGAACCTGGAATGGGATATGATTAAAAAACCTGTCATGGACCGTCCCCAAATAAATCATTGTTCCCTAGGTCCGTTAAAACCAATGACTGTTCAGAAAAAGAATATACCACTCTAAATAATGAAGCCAAAAATAGAGAACGTATGCCTAGACGGCCTGTAGGAAACTCCATAACTGATCCAACTAGCCCAAAATTCTCATAAGCTCTATACTAACACAGAGCAAGAATTTAAGAGAATCTATTTAATAATACATCAGCCTAATGATAAATACATATTATGTTCACAATCAACAGAATCCCACATGTACCTTCACCTGAATACAGCCTGTATCAATGGTGTGATTGAGCGATACAAAATATAACCAGGAAACTGAAGGAATAAAACAATGTTTAATGCGATTAACCTGAGGAATAGACTCATACGTTGTAACAAAAGCAGACAACTCTGAGCAAAACTTCTGAATGGACTAATTGCTATATTTGGAGAATGTCGTCCAGATAACCGGCATGCCTGTCGCACAGGTACAAAAAGACTAGCAATATCAACCGAATGTATTCATGAAAGAATTCGGAATCCAAAAACAGTGACTGTTAAGGAATCATATGCTTGTTCTCAACTTATGAACGAACAAGCAGAGGAAGCAAACCAACTAAAGAGTGGATGCATCCCTGAAGTTGCCGTTTGACCACAACCTACCCGCCAATCGAAGAACAATGAAAGACATGCATATAACTGAATGCATATGAGGCTTACGGGAAGAGAACTACGTCCTGCCCCGTAATCGCCTTTTTAACTTATTGGTGGTGGGGGGGGGGGGGGGGGGGGGGGGGGGGGAGGTTTGAGTAAATCATATCTTCGCCTTTCCTTCGCCCTGTACCTTAAGTTGTTTTTTGCCTAGCAAACGCAGATGGAACAAGATTCGAAAGAACTTATGAATAAAATTCATAGACTTAATGTGCTATTCCGTGAGGATGGAGAATCAACCTCCTAAGCCCTCTCACCATCTGAAAAGCATGGTCAACACCATCCGAATGTACAGATGACTGGACCAACCCAGCAACGTCTGACAGCTCACTACCTGATGGCTGAACCTGTGACTACTGGGATGCTGCGATAATACGTATCCAAAACATTACTGAATTAATACGGATCCAAAACGTTATTGAACAGACAACAACGTCAAGAGGAAAAAACGGAAACTAACCAACAACAGGCACAACAGAGACTCAAAGTCAGTAACCGATCAATAACCACCTGATGCAAAGCTAGATCTTTATAGGAAGAAACTACAATGCATCTGGTAGAAGATTCAAGAATACAAAACGTCCTGAACAGTAATGAACAGGACATAAACACAAGGGATTATTCATTTTATTTATTTATTTATTGATGTTTAAGGTCACATATTTATGCACAATGGCTAATCATGACCGTGACAGTTTTATGGGTGGAGGAAGCCGGAGTACCCGGAGAGAACCACCAAGCGATGATGAGCAGCTGCCAGCTCCCCAACATCGTAACTCCGCACTGCAGCACAGGCAGGGTTAGATTGGTTGAAGACATGCGTACCATCGACGTGCAGTACGCCTCCATACACGGCGTCATCGTGCCCCCAAGCGGGCAATGGAGATGAAGTGTCTTGCCCAAGGACAAAACACAAGGGATAAACAGAATACCTATTCCATGAAGCAAGTTGAACTCTCAAGAATTTCAATACAATATTCTCGATAAAAAAGCCGTAAAGAGCTTTGGAGTATAACAGGAGGGTTCAGGAGAGGGAAGGTAAGTAATACTAACAAAACAACAGTGGAGTCACACAAAAATTGTCCGAGGTGCGCGAATAATTGCTTGCCTCTGTTCTTGGGTGTGTTTTCATCCTTTTGAGTTGCGTCAACAGAAACATTCAGTTAAGTTTTGATGTTGGGAAATTTTTAAGAATCGCTGACAGTTTGAAGCTTTTAAAGTACAATTCCAAACAATTTTCTTTCTGTCGTTATGAACATGACACACAGTAGTTTGCTTATACATCCACACACGATGCGCTAACAGTAAGAGGGTTGTACATTGACAACTCGCCCAGTGCTTACTCCCGCCACAAAACGAACACGCATTTCAGATAAAAAAAACAGTGGCTATTCCGAAATCTGAGAAGCGTTTTAATACTTCCGAAGTGTTGCCCCGTTCCTTGTTTTCTTTTATACACGTGACACCTGTTGCTCCAATTCATCAGTGACAGAAATTAATGTGGCTGATTTGGAATTTACGCATCCATTTTCCACGATTTTAAGAATCGGCCATTTAAGATCCAGAACTAATTTTAGTGGGTTACATATATTTTCACCGTCAAAACTTCCATCTGTGTTCAGTTGTATTCATACATTCGTTTCGAATGACGCTTGTCAGTTGAAGTTAAACATTGACATCAACACTCAATCAAATTCACTCTCCTCACAGTTTTCACTCTCGCAAACTTTATTGAGATGAGCGATGTTCCACTCGCCTCCATTTTGCTTCCATTCGTCAATGGAGTCATATTATCATGACAACGTTCATAAGCATATTCCAATATTAGGAAACATGAATAATTTTACATAAAAATTATAAAGTTACAGCCCTGAACAACATCCAAAACCACTGTTATTCACTTCCAACATCCTGCTACACTGTTGATTCCATGAAAACCATCATTGATTTGTGTCTGGCATCTTCAAAAATGAGAATTTATTGCACAGATGTCAGTTCAAATGTTTACTGATTTGGGCCAAACAAAAGAATGATGCTTGACGCCAATTCCGGTCTCTTCCTGGGTACTGCACATGTGCAAGTACTAAAAGTATGGAGGGCCAGATAGGACTTTTAAAATTCGGTTAAATTTTAGGGATTGGGGGGGGGGGGGGGGGGGTTCAAAATTTGAGTTTGGCTCTTGATAATATTGAGGTTGCACCAGCTTAGTCTGAGGCCATTGGTTCTAGTATAAAAATAATTACAGCTTAAAATCGATACACAACGGACGTATTTATTAATAGTCAATAACACTGATCATTGTTCTGCTTCACGAGTCACAGGTGAGGTATCTATTCCCAGAAAGATCCAAATTGTATTTACTAAGTTCAAAACAGAATTATGAATTACTGATGATGAGAAAAAATGTTGATCCCCAAAGGCCAAAACGTCCCCTCACAGAAATTGGTGCATTTAAAGAAACACCACAAAACAACACTACATAAGGGGAAGTTGGATTAAATTGTGTGCATCATGAAAAATGGAATTACTCTTTATTGCCCATTCCAGAAGGGAATTTTTTGACTGCACTTTGGCCAAATTGTAACCACAGGTGGTGGGTGTGTGTGTGGGGGGGGGGGGGGGGGGGGAGGGTAAAAAAAAGTGGGAGATGAAGTATTTGAACAATGATTTTTTAACATGGCATAATGAGCATCAGCAATTTTTTAATTCTATGAACTACTGGGTGCAACCTAGTGCCAGTGGTGGTCCAAGAGCTCAAATTTTTTTGTTCTTATGTATATTGTTTGAACTTTGCACACGTGTGTTTCCCTGAAAATCACCCTCAAGTTCCCTGAAAAAAATGTTTTCTCATTAACATATCTGGTGATCAATGAAAAAATAGATATATTTTATTATTTCTATTGAGTACTGTTGAGTACAAAGAAATAGTTACACTGTATAACGAAATTTCATGAAACACACTAACACTGAGAGATTTTATCAATAAGGTCTTAGAAATAGTGCCTGGACAAACTTTCAAGATTTCAAGTGGGAATTAGGTATTGTTTTTTTCAAAAAAAAATATTGCAGGTTTTCAACTTTACAAAAAGCAGCATTTAATTAGAAAAATTCTTCATACCGCTGCGAGTCACTTGCCTTTTGGAAAGACACTTGGCCCTCTAAGCCCATTGGATTAAGGTGCTATATAAATATTGGGAAATTTAGCTTGAAAGTAGGTGACATGTTATTTTTGATGCCGTCAAAAATCTAAAAAGTGTTATAATTTTTCATTTTTGGTGGTAAAAATGGTGAAGAATTGTTCATGAATACAGATGGAAAACAAAAAAGTTATAAATTATTATTTTGTTCAGATTTTTTACAACATCGAAAATAACCTGTCACCTAATTTCAAGCAAACTTTCCATTACTTATACATGTATAACACCTTAACAGTAATTAGTAAACTAATCCTTTATTAACTAAGTGTTACAAAATGTGTTCATATCAAAATCATTCAGCCTGATCATTAATTGAACCAGTGGCATAGATATAACTTGATGACATTTTTTTGCCTTCTAAGGATCATATTATGAACTTTCAAGTTTTGACAGATTTTTTCCATCATAAATGTCCATTCACTCTTGAATTAACTGCCAGCTTATTTTTCAAAACTCGAACAATTTATATGGATCAAACAGCAAAAAAAATGCCTCCCCTCTAATTTGAGGTTCAGCACCAAAACACTTAGTTTGACAATAAAATATCCAGAATGGCTAAAAATCTGGCATCAGACAGTTTTGGGCCAGTGTGCACTCTGATTGTTGTTGTTGTTGTTGTTGTTGTTCAGGATGGTTTGGATCATTTCCACTACACATTCAGTTGGAATCAGTGGATTCATCCTGGATTCAAGAGCTTCATGACTAACCTTCATACCCTCCACTCAAGAGAGTGACAGATATAATTTACAAAATTCAGCACAAAGCCGTAGAGAGTTTTCTGGGATGTCCTTAAAATCCTCCTGTTTTGTCCAGTGTCTTTTATATAGCTTGGTGTTTTGAAAACATATGAGATCCATATTTGTTCACAAGTGCCTGGGCTAATACTTGGGTTCCCTATTGGAGACCAAATTTTGGTTGAGTTGTGTTAACAATTGAGACCTATGGTTTGGCAATGATCGGTGTGCGTCCTTTCGGGCGGTCCTTTTTGGCAGGTGGCTGTCTTCGCAATTTTAAGCTCAATAACTTAAACAAACGTTCTCCAATTTGACTAATATTTGCCATACAGGTCTTTTGCAATAATATCTCAAACAAAATTGGAAAACTGACCTGGACCGATTTTTAGCTCAACTTTGACGAAGTCAAATTTGAGCTATTGTCATGGCCCGTCGTCCGTCTGTCCGTCTGTCCGTACGTCAACAATTGGCTATGGCTCGGGCTAGAGGTCGTATTTATGAACTGATCTTTACGAAACTTCTTGTGTACCTTTGTTATGACCCTGGGACGGGAACGAGGGTTTTTAGGTGTGGACCGAAATTCAAGATGGCTGCCAGCGGCCATTTTGTACCGATGATGCAAAAATCAGTTTTTTGTACAGAACTTCTGTATGAAAGTTCTGATTTGAATAAAGTTTTGTATAAATGTTTAGTACCATGGGATACATCACATATAATACAGGTTTTTTTCTCGTGCATAAATTATGCAAATTAGACTGACTTTGATTTATTTAGTGTTACTTTCAGAGTTGTAAGTGCCAAGCTGCTATGGCTCGGTCTAGAGGCCGTATTTATGAACCAATCTTTATGAAACTTCTTGGGTACCTTTGTTATGACCCTGGGACGGGAACGAGTGTTTTTGGGTGTGGTCCGAAATTCAAGATGGCTGCCAGTGGCCATTTTGTACCGATGATGCAAAAATCAGTTTTTTGTACAGAACTTCTGTATGAAAGTTCTGATTTGAATAAAGTTTTGTATAAATGTATAGTACAATGGGATACATCACATATAATACGGGTTTTTTTCTCGTGCGTAAATTATGCAAATTAGACTAACTTTGATTTATTTAGTGTTACTTTCAGAGCTGTAAGTGCCAAGCTGCTATGGCTCGGGATAGAGGCCGTATTTATGAACCAATCTTTACGAAACTTTTTGGGTACCTTTGTTATGACCGTGGGACGAGAACGAGTGTTTTTGGGTGCAGTCCCAAATTCCAGATGGCTGCCAGCAGCCATTTTGTACCGACGATGCCGAAATCTGTTTTTTGTACAGAACTTCCATATGAAAGCTCTGATTTGAATAATTTTTTGTATGAATGTTTAGTACCATGGGATACATTACATATATTACAGGTTTTTTTCTTGTGCATAAATTATGCAAATTAGGCTAACTTTGATTTATTTAGTGTTACTTTCAGCACTGTGAGTGCAAATCCCAATACGGCTCGGGCTAGAGGCCGTATTTATGAACCGATCTTCACGAAACTTCTTGGGTACCTTTGTTATCACTGTGGGACGAGAAGGAGTGTTTTGGGGTCCAGTGTGAAATTCAAGATGGCCGCTAGCAGCCATTTTGTTCAAAATTAAGTGCAATCAGATTTTTGCGCAGAACTTCCAAATGAAAGATCTGATTTGAATAGATTTTTGTATGAATGTTTAGTACCATGGCATACATTACATATAATACAGAGTTTTTCTCGTGAATAAATTATGCAAATTAGGGGTCCGGGTGGGACTTAGAAAATTTTGGACCAAAATCCGGAAATTAGTTTTTTGTGTTTTGATGCATTTTGGTCAATTTTAAGAAGAAGAAGAAGAAAAAATTTTAGGCTGAAAATATTTTGTTTGGGACTGAAAATTTCCACACAAAAATAATAATCTACAATGATTGGTCTTAATCTGTAGTCCATTACAGTCACCTTGTAATTCTTTTATTATTGTTGACTGGGCCAAAACAAATACTAATTCCTGTCATATTCATTATTCAGTTGTCTTGGTCACAGCAAGTACTAATTCCTGTCATATCCAAGTTGAGCTACAGAGTCATTGACTCTTTCATTTGTTGTAGAGTTATGGGCCTTAATTCATCAGTTTTTACAAATTTTGAGCTCGTTAGCACAATAACTTGAACAAACATTCTCCAATTTGACTAATATTTGCCATACAGGTCTTTTGCAATAGTATCTCATACAAGTTCGGAAAATGGCCTGGCCCGATTTTTCCTTACAGAGTTGTGGGCCTTAATTCATCAAGCTTGTTCGAAAACTGGCCCAGCCCTATTTTCGGAAAAAAATCTGGCATCGGACAGTTTTGGGCCAGTGTAAACTCTGATTGTTGTTGTTGTTGTTGTTGTTGTTGTTGTTCAGGATGGTTTGGATCATTTCCATTACACATTCAGTTGGAAGCAGTGGATCCGTCCTGGATTCACGACTAACCTGCATACCCTCGCATTAAAATCCTGGATAAACACGCGTTAAACTCGCGCTAACCTCACGGATAAACTCGCGTTAACCTTGTGGGTTAACTCAAGCTAACAACGGAGCTAAACTCGCGATAACCTCGCGGACAAATGTACGTTAAACTCGAGTTAACCCCGCGTTGTACTCGCACTAACAACGCGGATAACCTCGCGCATAAACTTGAGTTAACATCACCGATTAACTGGCGCCAAACGCGTGTTAACCTTGTGGAAAAACACGCGTTAAACTCGGGTTTCGCGCATAATCTCGCGTTATAGCGGATAAACTCGCATTGAACTCGACTAAACATAGCGGATAAACTCGCATTAAATTGGCATTACTCTTATGGATAGACTTGCCTTAACATCGCGAACAGACTCCCGTTAAACTCACGTTATTTCCGCGGATAAACTCACGTTAACCATGAGTTGCGTTAAACTTATGGATAAACACGTGCTAAACTCTTGTTAAC
The DNA here is from genome assembly GCA_031216915.1 of Pictodentalium vernedei. Taxonomy (NCBI): domain Eukaryota; kingdom Metazoa; phylum Mollusca; class Scaphopoda; order Dentaliida; family Dentaliidae; genus Pictodentalium; species Pictodentalium vernedei. The sequence continues at coordinate 417,847,013 of CM062295.1, forward strand.
CTCCCAAATAAACTTGGGTTAAAGTCGCGTTAACCTTGCTGATTTACTCACGGATAAACTTGCATTAACATCGGGGATAACGTCGCTTTAACCTCGCAGATTACCTCGCATTAAACTCGCGATAACCGAATGGATAAACACTGCGTTAACATCACAAATTAACTTGCGGACAAACACGTGTTAAATTTGCGTATAATCACGCATTAACATTGCGTATAATCATGCATTAACTGCGCAGATTAACTCGTGTTAATCTCGCCTTAAACTCGCGGCTAAACACACATTAACATTGCTGATTTCCTCGTGTTGAACTTGTGTTAAACTCGCGTTAAACTCACATTAATTTCGCCGATAAATTCGCGTTAATCTTGCTTTAACCTCGGGGATAAACTCGTGTTCAACTCGTGGACAAACACTCGCCAAACTCACGTTAACCTCAAGGAGAAACTCGCCGAAAACCATGTGGATAAACTCGCGATAACCCTGGGCATAAACTTAAGTTATAATCACGGATAAACTCGCGAAAAACTCTTGTTAACCCTGCAGATAGACTTGCGTTAACCTACCGAATAAACTTGTGTTAATCTCGGGAATAAATTCGCTTTAAACCTGATAATCTTGCGATAACCTTGCGTATAAATTCACATTAATATCGTGGATAAGCTTGCGTTAAACTCGCGTTAACCACGCGAATTAACTCTCGCTAACAACGGGGATAAACTCGCCATAACCTCATGGATAAATTCGCTTTAAACTCATGTTAACCTTGCGTCTAACTCGCGCTAACAATATGGATAAACTCGCGATAACCTCGAGAATAACCTCGTGTTAACGCGTTAAACTCAAGTTAACCTTGTGGATAAACTCGTGTTAGACACTCACTCTAACCTTGCGGACAAACGTGCATAAGACACACGCTAACCTCACGGATAATCTTGCGCTGACAACGCGGATAATCTCCCTTCAAAATTGTGTTAACCTCGCGGATGAATACGCGTTAAACTTGAGCTAACCTCTTGGATTAACTTGTGGTAAACTCACAGATATTCTCATGATAAATGCCAGCTAACCACGCGGATAAACATGAGTTAACCTCATGGATTACCTCCGATTAATCTCGCTTTAACCTCGGGGATAAACTAGTGTTAAAATCACGGGCAAACACGCGTTAAATTTGCATTACCCTCGTAGATCAACTCGCGGATAAACTCACAATAAGCCTGGGGATAAATTTGCACTAAATTCACGTTCAACTTGCACTAACAACATGATAACTCGCGTAACCTCGCACATCAACTCTCATCAACATCACCGATAAACTTACGTTTAACTCGCGGACAAACTCGCGTTAACCTCACGTTAAATTTGCGTTACCCTCGTGGATAAACTCGTGTTAAACTCGCGTTAAACTTGCAGATAAGCTTGCGTTAAACACGTGCTAACCTCACGGATAAACTCGCGTTACCTTCGCATTAAACTCGCGCTACCAACGTGGATTATTTATTATTTATTGGTGTTTAAGGTCACACACTTATGCACAATGGCTAATCGTGACCGTGACAGTTTTACGGGTGGAGGAAGCCGGAGTACCCGGAGAGAACCACCGAGCAACGACGAGCAGCTGTCAGCTCCCCAACATCGTAACTCTGAACTCTGCACCGCAGCACAGGCAGGGTTAGATTGGTTGAAGACATGCGCACCATCGACGTGCAGTACGCCTCAGTACACAGCGTCATCGTGCCCCCATGTAGGCAATCGGGGTGAAGTGTCTTGCCCAAGGACACAACGCGGTTGCCGCAGGTGAGATTCGAACCAAGGACCTCTCGGCTTGCAGCCTGCACCTCTACCAACTGAGCTACCGCGCCCCCACCAACGTGGATAAACTCACATTAAACTTGAGTGAAATTTGCGGATAAATGCATGTTAAACTCGAGTTAACTTCGCGTTACACGCACCTAGTGGTTAGACTTGCGTTAAGTTCGCGGATAAACTCAGGTTAGCATCGTGCATAAACTTGCGCTAATCTCACGGATACTCGCTAAACGCACGTTAACCTCAGGGATAAAGTCGTGTTAAACTAGCGGACAAAAACATGTTAAATTTGCGTTAACCTCGTGGATTAACTCATGTATAAACTTGCGATAACAACGTGGATAAACCCACAATAACCTGGCGCATAAACTCATGTTAACATCGCCGATAAACTCGAGATGTACTCGATTTAACCCTGTGGATAAACTCGCATTAATGTCGCACATAAACTCGCGTTATAATTCCGGATAAACTCGCGTCAAACTCGAGTTAACCTCACCGATAAACTCGCGGCAAACCTCGTGGATAAATTCAAGTTAAACTCTCGCTAATAACGCGGCTAAACTCACGATAATCTTGCGCACAAATTCACATTAATATCGCGGAAAAACTCGCATTAAACTGGCGGAAGATCTTGGGTTAACGTCGCGCTGACTGCGCTGATAAACACATGTCAATCTTGGAGATTAACTTGCGTTAAACTTGCGTAAAACTCGCGTTAACCTCTGCGATAAACTCGCGTTAACTCGCGGATGAACACCGTCAAAATTGCGTTAATCTCGAGTTAACCTCGCGGATACATTCGCGTTAACCTCGCAGATTAACTTGAATTAAACTCACGTTAACGTCGCGGATATACTCGTGCCAAACTCCCAATGACTTTGCGGATAAACTCGCCTCATACTTGCATAACATCGCGTTTAACTCATGCTAACAACGCGGATAAATTCGCGATAACCTCGCTCATAAACTTATGTTAACATCGCCAATAAATACGCGCCAAAGTCGCGTTAACCTCGTGAATGGACTCGTATTAACCTTGTGTTAACATCGCCAATAAATGCGCGTTAAACTCAGGTCAACCTTGCGGATAAACTTGAGTTAACCTCACGGATAAACTGGTGCCAAACTCGCGGATGACCACGCATTAAACTCGCGTTAATCTCGCGTTTATACTCGCATTAACACCGTGGATAAACTCGCGTTTAACTTAACTAAACTGGCATCAAACTGGCGTTAACCTTGCGGATAGACTCGCATTGACCTAGCAAACAGACTCCTGTTAAACACGTATTAATCTTGCGGATAAACTCGAGTTAACCACGAGGATTACCCCGCGTTAAACACAACATGCGTTAAACACACGTTAATCATGTGGATAAACTCGGATTAAAGTTGTGTTATCCTTGCTGATGAACTTGTGGATAAACTCGCGTTAACCTCAGGGATAAACACGCGTTAACCTCACGGATTACCTCACTGATAAACTCATGTTAAACGCACGGATAAACACGCATTGACTTCTGCTGGGTTAACGCAAGTTTATCCGTGATGTCAATACGAGCAATATGTCAATCAGCCGATCTTCATTTGTGCCAGCCTACAGCACCTTTTATTTGATCAGATTTGCCCATCTAGAAGGTTTTCTGGGAGGTTGTCACTTTTAGGGCCTTAGTTGCCCCATAAAGAGGGGTCATATGGGGATGGGCAGCATGTCAGTCAACTCGTCTTCATTTGTGCCACCCTACAGCACCTTTATTTGATCAGATTGGCCCATCTAGAATGTTTTCTGGGAAGTTGTCACTTTTTAGGGCCTTGGTTGCCCCATAAATAGGGGCCATATGGGGACGGGCAACATGTCAATCAACTCGTCTTCATTCGTTCCACCTTACAACACCTTTTATTTGATCAGATTTGCCCATCTAGAATGTTTTCTGGGAGGTTGTCACTTTTAGGGCCTTGGTTGCCCCAAAAAGAGGGGTCATATGGGGTCAGGCAACATGTCAATCAACTCTTCTTCATTTGTACCACCCTACAGCACCTTTTATTTGATCAGATTCGTCCATCTAGAAGGTTTTCTGGGAGGTTGTGACTTTTAGGGCCTTGGTTGCCCCATAAAGAGGGGTCATATGGGGACGGGCAACATGCCAATCAACTCATCTTCATTTGTGCCACCCCTCAGCACCTTTTATTTGATCAGATTCGCCCGTCTAGAAGGTTGTCTGGGAGGTTGTCACTTTTAGGGCCTTGGTTGCCCCATCAAGAGGGGTCATATGGGGACGGGCAACATGTCCATCAACTCGTCTTCATATGTGCCACCCTACAGCACCTTTTGTTTGATCACATTCACCCATCTAGAAGGTTTTCTGGGAGGTTGTCTTATTTAGGGCCTTGGTTGCCCCATAAAGAAGGGCCATATGGGGACGGGCAACATGTCAATCAACTCGTCTTCATTTGTGCCACCCTACAACACCTTTTATTTCATCAGATTTGCCCATCTAAAAGGTTTTTTGGGAGGTTGTCACTTTTAGGGCAATGGTTGCCCCATAAAGAGGAGTCATATGGGGATGGGCAACATGTCGATCAACTCGTCTTCATTTGTGCCACCCTACAGCACCTTTTACTTGATCAGATTTGCCCATCTAGGTTTTCTGGGAGGTTGTCACTTTTAGGGCCTTGGTTGCCCCATGAAGAGGGCTCATATGGGGCCAAGCAACATGCCAATCAACTGGTCTTCATTGGAGCCTCCCTACAGCACCTTTTATTTGATCAGATTTGCCCATCTAGAAGGTTTTCTGGGAGGTTGTCACTTTTAGGGCCTTGGTTGCCCCATAAAGAGGGCTCATATGGGGCCAAGCAACATGCCAATCAACTGGTCTTCATTGGAGCCTCCCTACAGCACCTTTTATTTGATCAGATTTGCCCATCTAGGTTTTCTGGGAGGTTGTCACTTTTAGGGCCTTGGTTTTCCCATAAAGAGGGGTCATATGGGGACGGGCAACATGTCAGTCAACTCGTCTTCATTTTTGCCACCCTACAGCACCTTTTATTTGATCAGATTTGCCCATCTAGAATGTTTTCTGGGAGGTTGTCACTTTTTAGGGCCTTGGTTGTCCCATAAAGAGGGGCCATATGGGGACGGGCAACATGTCAATCAACTCGTCTTCCTTCATTTGTGACACCTTACAGCACCTTTTATTTGATCAGATTTGCCCATCTAGAATGTTTTCTGGGAGGTTGTAACTTTTAGGGCCTTGGTTGCCCCATAAAGAGGGGCCATATGGGGACGGGCAACATGTTAATCAACTCATCTTCATTTGTGCCACCTTACTGCACCTTTTATTTGATCAGCTTTGCCCATCTAGAATGTTACTGGGAGGTTGTCACTTTTAGGGCTTTGGTTGCCCCATAAAGAGGGGCCATATGGGGACGGGCAACATGTCAATCAACTCATCTTCATTTGTGCCACCATACAGCACCTTTTATTTGATCAGATTTGCCCATCTAGAAGGTTTTCTGGGAGGTTGTCACTTTTAGGGCCTTGGTTACCCTATAAAGATGGGCCATATGGGGATGGGCAACATGTCAATCAACTCGTCTTCATTTGTGCCACCCTACAGCAGGTGCCATTTGTCCTGTTTTGTTGGAATAAAAAATGTCAAATAAGGAATACGTAACTAACTTCACATCGCTACAGCAGGTGCCATTTTTCCTGTTTTGATGGAATAAAAACTGTCAGATAAGGAATAAGTAACTAACTTCACATCGCTAATTTTCTTCAGCAATCATTGTTGCATCTATCCATACCAAAAAAATTGTTACAGCTGCTTTGCAATTAGAGAAATTTGCCCTTGAAGTTGATCAATTTTAAAGACAAAAATTTTATATTCATATCATCTTTGGCCAATAGGGGTTAATTTTGAGATATTTGTGTGGTGATTTTGGTATATCATATTATGCTCTAAATGTTTGGAAAATTTGGGCTAGATAACTGTAAACAGTTTTGAGACTTTTGAAAAATGGTGAAATTTTGATGGTTTCGGCAGAAAATTTTGAAAATATGCGTCTTCACGAATAGGACGATACCTCATTTGACTAGATTTTGTGACAGAACATAAGTTTGACAAATTTGGCTCAAATTGTGCAGCTTGTTTTTGAGCTATGTTGAAAAATGGTGAAATTTTGAAGGTATTGGCAGAATATTTTGAAAATAAGCATTTTCACGGACATGACGATACCTCATTTCACTAGATTTTATATCATTGAATAAGTATGCCAAATTTGGTTGAAATCATAGTTTGTTTTTGAGTGGTGCAACAGACAAAACTGATGGCAGAAAAAAAAAAAATAAAAAAAAAAAATAGAGAAGAAAAATTCTGAAAAAGAAGAATAACAAGAGTCTTTCTTTCCTAAACTGGGTTTGGGAAAGCCTAAAAAAAAATGAAAGTGTCAATGACACTGTAGCTCAACTTGTCAAGACAAACACATGTACATGTATAGTATATGACACAGCAATGACAAACATCTAGGTAATGACCTGATAACAAAGGTATATATAAAGTATTTTAACGGTCTGTACATAAATACTGACCGTTGCCTGTAACAAATGTATAGGTAAAGTATTGTAAAGGTGGGTGACAGTCAGATGCTAAACTAGAAAAGAAAACTTTGAGTCCCAGAGTGGGTCTGACTGAACCCCAAAATATTTGTTCTCATAGCACAGTGATAACAAAGGCACCCCAAAACACACTCGTTCCTGTCCCAAGGTGAAAACAAAGGTACCCAAGAAGTTTTGTGAAGATCAGTTCATAAATACGAGCTGTATAGAACTTGTGACATAAAACTGAATGGACCTAATTTTGGTACAAAATGGCCACTGGCAGCCATCTTGAATTTTGGACCGTACCCAGAAACACTCATTCTCGTCGCAAGGTGATAACAAAGGTACCCAAGAAGTTTTGTGAAGATCGGTTCATAAATACAGCCTCTACCCTGAGCCGTATTGACATGTGTGCTCACATTGTGTAAGTAGCACTGAATAAATCAAAGTTCATCTAATTTGCATAATTTCAGCACGAAAAAAAACCCCTTACAATATGTGATGTATTCCATGTTACTAAACATTCATACACAAATTTATTCAAATCAGAACTTTCATACAGAAGTTCTGTACAAAAGACTGACTGCACTAATTTTGGTACAAAATGGCTGCTGGTGGCCATCTTGAATTTCGGACCACACCCAAAAACACTCGCTCTCATCCCACGGTGATAACAAAGGTACCCAAGAAGTTTCGTAAAGATCGGTTCATAAATACAGACTCTAGTCTGAGCCGTATTGACATGTGTACTTACTGTGTGTAAGTCGCACTGAAAAAATCAAAGTTCATCTAATTTGCATAATTTCTGCACGAGAAAAAAACCCATATTATATGTGATGTATCCCATGGTACTAAACATTCACACAAAAAATTATTCAAATCAGCGCTATCATATGGAAGTTCTGTGCAAAAATCTGATTGCACCTAATTTTGTACAAAATGGCTGCCATCGGCCATCTTGAATTTTGGACCGGACCCCAAAACACTCGTTCTCGTCCCACAGTGATACCAAAGGAACCCAAGAAGTTTCGTAAAGATCGGTTCATAAATATGGCCTCTAGCCCGAGCCGTATTGGCATTTGCACTTACAGTGCTGAAAGTAACACCAAAAAACATCAAAATTAGTCTAATTTGCACAATTTACACACGAGAGAAAAACCCGTATTATATGTGATGTATCCCATGGAACTAAACATTCACACAAAAAATTATTCAAATCAGAGCTTTCATATGGAAGTTCTGTACAAAAAACAGATTTCTACATTGTCGGTACAAAATGGCGGCTGGCAGCCATCTTGAATTTTGGACCGCACCCAAAAACACTCGTTCTCGTCCCACGGTCATAACAAAGGTACCCAAGAAGTTTCGTAAAGATCGGTTCATAAATACGGCCTCTAGCCCGAGCCATAGCAGCTTGGCACTTACAGCTTTGAAAGTAACACTAAATAAATCAAAGTCAGTCTAATTTGCATAATTTACGCACGAGAAAAAAACCCATATTATATGTGATGTATCCCATGGTACTAAACATTTATACAAAACTTTATTCAAATCAGAACTTTCATACAGAAGTTCTGTACAAAAAACTGATTTTTGCATCATCGGTACAAAATGGCCACTGGCAGCCATCTTGAATTTTGGACCACACCTAAAAACACTCGTTCCCGTCCCAGGGTCATAACAAAGGTACATAAGAAGTTTCGTAAAGATCGGTTCATAAATACGACCTCTAGCCCGAGCCATAGCCAATTGTTGACGTATGGACAGACGGACGGACGGACGGACAGACGGACGACGGGCCATGACAATAGCTCAAATTTGACTTCGTCAAAGTTGAGCTAATGAAGAAAAAGAATAATTTTTGAAAAAGGAAGAATAACAAGAGTCTTTCCCAAACTGGGTTTGGGAAAGCCTAAATAAAAAAAAAACTAGAGAATTGTAATTTGTAGGACAAATTACTTTCCCACCTTTCCAATGTGAAAATTCAGACTACATATAGCAAAGCAAAGTGTTTGGAAATAACCATATCCAAAATGATAGACAAAAAGCATCCAAAGTTGTCTAATTTTGGCATTCTCTCATGGTTCTCTTATTAATGCCCTCATTTTGATTGGGGGTTAAATCTTGAGATTAAAAAGTAAACAGTAACTTTCTTCTACGATCATTGTTGCATCTATCCATACCAAAATAATTGCTACAACAACCCTGCCATTAGAGCAAATGAGTACAGATGTTTGCAAAATTCACTGAAAATCAATTTTTTTTGCTGACAGTACTATTCTTTACATAGCCAAAGCTTATGTTGTGTTAAGCCCCAAAGCATAACTTACAGCAGAGGTTTTGTTCATTAGGCATCTCTGCCTATAGCAAAACAAAGTGTTTAAGATTAACCGTTTCCAAAATGACAGGAAAATGCAACCGAAGTTAGCAAATTGTGGTATTTACAAATGGTACTCATGCTTGCCCTCATTGTGCTTGAGGGTTAAAGATGAGATTAAAAACTAAACAGTAACTTTCTTCTGCAGTCATTATTGAATCTTTGCAAACAAAAATAACTGTCACAACAACCCTGAAATTAGAGAAATTGGCGCCCTTGAAGTTAGTCAATCTTGAAGATAAAATGTTATATTCATATCATTTGTTGTCATAGAGGTTAATTTTGAAATATTTGCGTGGTGATTTTAGTGTATCATATTATGCTCTAAATGTGTGAATATCAATCACAGACTGAGTGTCTGATAAGAGACATGGAGGAATCTTGGTATTTGAATGAACATGTACAAGTTGAGGGTACTCCAATTCAAAGCCCGACAGCTGGATGAGGGTTAAAACTTGGAATAAAACATATAACAGCAAAATTGTCTTGGATGAATGCCCTATCTTCTCATGGGAAACATTTTTAGAAACGATGGCGCCAGTGATGAGAAATTGCGTGTAAAATTTGGCGAAAATAAAAATTATTCTGACAGAACCCTTATGGGAAGTCTCAAATCTGCCAAGGGTTAAACTTTTAATAATAACATATAAGACAAAATTTGTCATACTTTGACTGCTGCATTAGCTATAGAAAGCATTCAGACCTCAGTTCAATTAAAAATGGAGTAAATTGTCACTTAAACTTACCAAATTCTGAACAAATGCTAGTTTTTTTTTTGGACGGTACCTAGTTTATGCAACCAGAATGGACACATAGGGTTAAACTTTACAACCAAATTTATAACAGCAAATGTGCTCGATAGTCAACTGTGAATATGGACATGCAAAGTGTTTAAAATTAACCCTTTCGAAAATGATAGAAAAAAGCAACCAAGGTTGGATAATTTGGGGATATTCAAACAGCACTCTTATTGCCGCCCTCATTGTGCTTGGAGGTTAAATCTAAGATTGGATGAAAGTGTCAATGGCACTGTAGCTCAACTTGTTTAAGACATGTACATGTATAGTATGTGACACAGCAATGACAAACATATAGGTAATGACCTGATAACAAAAAGTACATGTAAAGTATTGTGATGGTCTCTACATAAATGCTGACCATAGCCTGTAACAAATATATAGGTAAAGAATTGTAAAAGTGGGGTGATAGTTAAATGCTAAACTAGAAAAGAAATCTTTTGAGTCCCAGAGTGGGTCTGACTGAATCCCCAAAATATTTGTTCTCATAGCACAGAGATAACAAAGGCACCCAAAAACACTTGTTCCTGTCTCAAGGTGATAACAAACATACCCCAAGAAGTTTCATGAAGATCAGTTCATAAATACAGCCCCTAGCATGAGCAGTATTGACATGTGCACTTACTGTGTAAAAGTAGCACTAAATAAATCAAAGTTCATCTAATTTGCATAATTTCTGCACGAGAAAAAAACTTTTATTATATGTGATGTATTCCATATTACTAAACATTCATACAAAAATTTATTCAAATCAGAACTTTCATACAGAAGTTCTGTACAAAAAACTGATTGCACTAATTTTGGTACAAAAGGTGAAAACAAAGGTACCCAAGAAGTTTCGTGAAGATCAGTTCATAAATACGAGCTGTATAGAAGTTATGACAAAAAACTGATTGGACCTAATTTCGGTACAAAATGGCCACTGGCAGCCATCTTGAATCTCGGACCACACCCAAAAACACTCGTTCTCGTCCCAAGTTGATGACAAAGGTACCCAAGAAGTTTCATGAAGATCAGTTCATAAATACAGCCTCCAGCCCTACCCGTATTGACATGTGCACTTACAGTGTATAAGTAGTATGAATAAATCAAAGTTCATCTAACTTGCATAATTTCTGCACGAGAAAAAAACCTGTATTATATGTGATGTATTCCGTGATAACAAAGGTACCCAAGAAGTTTCATGAAGATCGGTTCATAAATACAGACTCTAGCTCGAGCCGTATTGACATGTGCACTTACTGTGTATAAGTAGCTCTGAATAAATCAAAGTTCATCTAATTTGCATAATTTTTGCACGAGAAAAAAACCTGTATTATATGTGATGTATTCCATGTTACTAAACATTCATACAAAAATTTATTCAAATCAGAACTTTCATACAGAAGTTCTGAACAAAAACTGATTGCACTAACTCAAGTACAAAATGGCTGCTGGTGGGCATCTTGAATTTTGGACTGCACCCAAAACCACTCGTTCTCGTCCCACCGTGATAAGAAAGGTACCCAAGAAGTTTTGTCAAGATCGGTTCATAAATAAGGCCTCTAGCCCGAGCCGTATTGGCATTTGCAGTTACAGTGCTAAAAGTAACATTAAATAGATCAAAGTTAGTCTAATTGGCATAATTTATGCATGCATGAGAAAAAAACCTGTTTTATATGTGATGTATCCCATGGTACTAAACATTCACACAAAAAAATTATTCAAATCAGCACTTTCATATTGAAGTTCTGCACAAAAATATGATTGCACCTAATTTTGTACAAAATGGCTGCCAGCGGCCATCTCGAATTTCAGACCAGACCCAAAAACACTCGTTCTAGTCCCACAGTGATAACAGAGGTACCCAAGAAGTTTCGTAAAGATCAGTTCATAAATACGGCCTCTGGCCCGAGTCGTATAGGCATTTGCACTTTCAGTGCTGGAAGTAACACTAAATAAATCAAAGTTAGTCTAATTTGGATAATTTATGCACGAGAAAAAAACCCGTATTATATGTGATGTATCCCATGGTACTAAACATTCATACAAAAAATTATTCAAATCAGAGCTTTCATATGGAAGCTCTGTGCAAAAATCTGATTGCACCTAATTTTGTACAAAATAGCTGCCAGGGGCCATCGTAAATTTCAGACCGGACCCAAAAACACTTGTTCTCATCCTACGGCGATAACAAAGGTGCCCAAGAAGTTTCGTAAAGATCGGCTCATAAATACGGCCTCTAGCCCGAGCTGTGTGTACGGTGTGACGGACGGACAGATGGACGATGGGCCATGACAATACCTCAAATTTGGCTTCGCCAAAGTTGAGCTAAAAATGAACAGAAACTTTCTTCTGCAATCATTGTTGCATCTATCAATATCAAAATAATTGTTACAACAGCCTTGAAGGTAGAGAAATTTGCCCTTGAAGTTGGTCAATTTTGAAGACAAAACTGCTATATTTATTTCATTCTTATGGCATTTGCCCAATAGGGGTTAATTTTGAAATATTTGTGTGATGATTTTGATGTATCACTCTAAATGATTGGATAATTTGAGCAAGATAACCATGAAGAATTTTGAGAAGATTGGAAAAAAAACAGTGAAATTTTGATGGTTTTAGCAGAAAATTTTGAAAATAAGCGTTTTCACAAATATAGCAATATCTCATTTCACTAGATTTTGTGACAGTACATAAGTTTGCCAAATTCGGTTGAAATCATACAGCTTGTTTGTGAGGTATCTTGCAAAATGGTGAAATCTTGAAAGTTTTGGCAGAATATTTTGAAAATAGGTGTTTTCACAGACATGACGATACACCATTTCACTAGATTTTATGGCATTACATAAGTATGCCAAATTTTGTTGAAATTGTTCAGCTTGTTTTTGAGCAGTGCAACAGACAAAATTGAGGGAGGAAAAAAAATAGAGAAGAAAAATTTTTGAAGAAGAATAACAAGAGTCTTTCCCAAACTGAGTTAAAAATAAAATAAAAATCAATTTTTTTCCGACAGTTCTATTCTTTAAGTGGCCAAAGCATATGTTGGTTTAAGCCCCAGAGCATAAGACACAACACTGGATTTTTTCATTAAGCTTCTCTACATATAGCAAAGCACAGTGTTCAAAATTAACCCTTTCCAAAATGATAGAAAAAAGCAACCAAAGTTGGTTAATTTTGGCATATTCAAACGGTACTCTTATTCTCGCCTTCATTGTGCTTGAGGGTTAAATCAGATGTTAAAAAGTAAACAGTAACTTTCTTCTGCAATCATTGTTGCATCCATCCATACCAAAATAATTATTAAAACAGTCTTCGAATTAGACAAATTTATTATCCTTGAAGTTAGTCAATTTTGAAGAACAAATGCTTTGTTCATTTCATTTTTGGCCAATAGGGGTTAATTTTTAAATATTTGTGTGGTGATTTCGGTGTGTCATATTATGCTCTAAATGTGTGGACATCAAAAACCGACTGAGTGTCTGATAAGAGACACAGCGGAATCTTGAATCCTGGAATTTGAATGAACAAGTACAATTTGAGGGTACTCCAATTCAAGGCCCAACAACTGGGTGAGGGTTAAAACTTTGAATAAAAGATATCACAGTAAAATTGTTCTTGGATGAATGTCCTATCTTCTCATGGCAAACTTTTTGAGAAAATATGGCTCCACTGCTGAGAAACCGCTTGTAAAAGTTGGCAAAAATAACAATTATTCTGACAGTACCCTTATGGGAAGTCTCAAATCTGCCAAGGTTAAACTTTTAATTAATAACATATAAAACAAAATATATCATACTTTGACTGCTACATGCAGCTATAGGAGACATTCAGAGCTCACCCAATTAGAAATGGAGTAAATTGTCTCTTAAACTTACAAAATTCTGAAAAATATGAGTTTTTTGGATGGTACCTACTTTTATGCAAGCAGAATGGGCATAGAGTTAAACTTTACAAACTTACAACAGAAAATATGCTCGGTAATCAATTGTGAATATCGACATGCTATGTGTTTGAAATAACCCCTTCCAAAATGACAGAAGAAAGCAACCAACCAAAGTTGGCTAATTTTGGCATTTTCAAACAGCACTCTTATTCTCGCCCACATGGTGCTTGGGAGTTAAATCTGCGATTAGAAAGTAAACAGTAACTTTCTTCTGCAATCATTGTTGCATCTATCCATACCAAAATAATTGTTACAACAACCTTGCAAGTAGAGAAATTTCCCACTGAAGTTGGTCAATTTTGAAGACAAAACTGCTATATTCATTTCACTTTTGACCAATAGGGGTAAATTTTTAAATATTTGTGTGGTAATTTTGGTGTATAATATTATGCTCTAAATGTTTGGAAAATTTGAACCAGATAACTGTAAACTATTTTGAGACTTCTGAAAAATGGTGAAATTTTTATGGTTTTGGCAGTACATTTTGAAAACAAACGTTTTCACAAATATGACGATTCCTCATTTTAATATATTTTGTGATAATACATCAGTTGCCAAATTTGGTGCAATTGTACTGCTTGTTTTTGAGCTATGCTGAAAATGGTGAAATTTTGATGGTTTGGCAAAAAATTTGGAAAATAAGTGTTTTCACAAACATGGCGGCGATACCTCATTTCACAAGATTTTATGGCATTACATAAGTATGCCAAATTTGGTTGAAATTGTGCAGTTTGTTTCTGAGGTGCAGCAGACAAAATTGGGGGGGGGGGGGGGGGAGGGGAATAAAAATAACTAGAGAATTGTAATTTGTTGGACAAATTACGGGCTTTCCCAACTTTTTACTGTAAAAAGGCAGACAGCATATAGCAAAGCAATGTGTTTGAAATTAACCCATTCCAAAATGATAGAAAGAAAGCACCCAAAGTTGGCAATTTTGTCATTTTCAAATGATATGCTTTTTATAGCCATCAATGCCCTAGAGGGTTAAGTGTGAGACTAAAACATTAACAGTAATGTTTCTCTACATGTGCAAAACATTTTTTGGCAAACAGTTAGTTACTTTAATATGTCAAAACATGTGTTGGATTATGTGTGACACCAAAACTTATCACAGAAAATTTGTTTCCCTATAACACACAATACACATATGCAAAGGAAAATGGACTATTCCAATCCTACCCAGGGAAACTGGGTACAGAAATGTACGAAATTACTTGGAAAATACATTTTGTCTGATGGTACTCATGTATGTACAACAGAAACTGGTATTGGATAAAGCAAGACACAAAAACATATAACACAAAATTTGTTCACCATTGATTTTTGATGCAGTTATGGAAAGCACAATGAGCTATTTTTTTTCTTGTTTCTGGACAAATGAGTACAGAAATTGACAACATTCACTGAAAATCAATTTGCTTTGGACAGTAGTATTCTTTAAGTCGCCAAAGCATGTGTTGGGTTAAGCCCCAGATCATAACTTATAACAGCATATTTATTCATTAAGCATCTCAGCCTATAGCAAAACAAAGTGTTTGAAATTAACCCTATCCAACAGGATAGAAAACAAGAGGCCCCACGGGGCCTGAAGCGCTCATCTTGTACAGAACACAATTTAAACAGAGTCCAAGAATGAGTCTACGTTAAGCAAGCCATCTCCATAGGCTACACTGTCAATCCTTGAGTCCCTCAGGAGTGACAAAAATAATCTAGGCATCATGCCTTTTCTTCAGTTGATCATAAGTAAAATGTAGAGCTCCCCTATGAAGCCCCTTGATATAACCTATGTGGATTAATCTTAGTACCTCTAGAGGGTACTGAATACAAAATTTTTAATTCTTCAGCAAAATGGCCAATTCCGGCTCCCATAGAGAGCCCAAATATTAACCCAGGCTCTTGCTTTGAACACAGTTAAATCTGACTTCCCTAGAGATGTTGTGTACCGAATATGAAGGCATTCTGACTGTTGGATCTGACGAAGAAAAATTGTAAAGAAATTTCTTCGAACTGCACTAAGTTCAAATTTGGGCTACCATAGCGAGCCCAAATATTGACCTATGGATCCGATTTGAACAAACTTGAATCTGACGCCCCTAGAGATGTTGTATACCAAATGTGAAAGCATTCTGACAAGTGAATCTGAAGAAGATTTTTGAAGAAATTCCCTCATATTGTACTAAGTTAAATTTCATGTTTCCATATGGAGCCCAAATATTAACCTAGGCACTCGAATTGAACAACCTGGAATCGACCCCCCTAGAGATGTTGTATACCAAATATAAAAGCATTCCGACTGGTGGATCTGAAGAAGAAGATTTTTAAAGAAATTTTCTCATATTGCACTAAGTAAAAATTTGGGCTACCATAGTGAGCCCAAATATATACCTAGGGATCTGATTTGAACAAACTTGAATCTGACCCCCATAGAGATGTTGCAAACCAAATATTAAAGCATTCTGACTGATGGATCTGAAGAAGAAGATTTTTTTAAATTACCCTCCATATTGAACAAAGATAAAATTTGGGCTTCCATAGGTAGCCCAAATATTCACCTAGGGACTTGGTTTGAACAATCTAGAAGCTGACCCTCATAACAATGATGTATACCAAATATTAAAAGATTCTGACTGGTGGTTCTGAAGAAGAAGATTTTTAAAGAATATTCCCCATATTACCCTATGTTAAAACTTCAGGCTCCTGTAGAGAGCCCAAATATGAACCAATGAGCTTTATTTCAACAAACTTTTATCTGACCCCCCTATGAATGCTGTATACCAAATATCAAAAGATTCTGATGATTGGTTCTGGAGAAAAGATTTTTTAAAATTTTTGCAAATATGCTGACTCAGCATTTTTTCGATGCCCATTACAGAACACCCTAACATAACCGATGGCAATTTTTTTTACCATTCAGTTCTACTGGTCATAAGGATACTTCATACCAAATAGAAGCTCTCTGTTCCATGGGGTTTGGGAAATATTTGGAGTCATCTTACCAAGCTACAATGAAATCCCTTCATAATTATGACCAGTAGACTGTTCTAAAGGTTTTCAGGCTTCGGCCCCTGTAGCCATCACAGTTGCCCAATCGTGTCCAAAAGGGGACGTTCTCATCTAGACATTATATGAAGTCAACCTACCAAGTTACAATGAAATCCCTTCATAATTATGACCTGTAGACTGTTCTAAAGGTTTTCGGGCTTCGGCCCCTGTAGCTGTCACAGTTGCCCAATCGTGTCCAAAAGGGGACGTTCTCATCTAGACATTATATGAAGTCAAACCTACCAAGTTACAATGAAATCCCTTCATAAATATGACCTGTAGACTGTTCTAAATGTATTCAGGCTCGGACAGCCATAATGGTTGAATGATCGCAACCAAAAGGGGGCATTCTCATCTGGGCAGCATGATCTGGAGTGATCCTACGAAGTTACAATGAAATCCCTTCATAAATATGACTTGTAGACTGTACTCAAGGTTTTCGGGCTTTGGGCACCTGTAGCCATCACAGTTGACCAATCAGGACCAAAAGGGGATGGCATTATATGGAGTCAACCTAACAAGTTACAATGAAATCCTTCTATAAATACGACCTATAGACTATGCTAAAGGTCTTTGGGCTCAGACAGCCATAAAGGCTGAATGATCGCGACCAAAAAGGGATGTTCTCATCTAGACCTTATTTGGAGTCATTCTACCAAGCTACAATGAAATCCCTTCATAATTATGACCAGTAGACTGTTCTAAAGGTTTTCGGGCTTCGGCCCCTGTAGCCGTCACAGTTGCCCAATCGTGTCCAAAAGGGGACGTTCTCATCTAGACATTTTATGAAGTCAACCTACCATGTTACAATGAAATCCCTTCATAAATATGACCTGTAGACTATGCTAAAGGTTTTCGGGCTTCAGGCTTGGGCAGCCATCATGGTTGAATGATCGCAATCAAAGGGGACAATATCTGGGCATCATCTGGAGTGATCCTATGAAGTTACAATGAAATCCCTTCATAAATATGACTTGTAGACTGTGCTCAAGGTTTTCGGGCTTTGGGCACCTGCAGCCATCACAGTTGACCAATCACGACCAAAAGGGGATGTCATCATCTAGGCATTATATGGAGTCAACCTAACAGGTTACAATGAAATCCTTCCATTAATATGACCTTTTGCCTATGCTAAAGGTCTTTGGGCTCAGGCAGCCATAAAGGCTGAATGATCGCGACCAAAAAGGGATGTTCTCATCTAGACCTTATTTGGAGTCATTCTACCAAGCTACAATGAAATCCCTTCATAAATATGACCTGCAGACTGTGCTAAAGGTTTTCGGGCCCCTGTAGCTGTCACAGTTGCCCAATCACGTCCAAAAGGGGACTTTCTCATCTAGACATTATATGAAGTCAACCCACCAAGTTACAATGAAATTCCTCAATAAATATGACCTGTAGACTGTGCTAAAGGTTTTCGGGTTTTGGGCTCGGGCAGATCACGCCCAAATGGGGAAATTCTCATCTAGACATCATAAGGAGCCATCCTACCAAGTTACATTGAAATCCCTCCATATTAAACATGACCTGCAGACTGTGATAAAAGTTTTTGGGTTTCGGGCTTGGCCAGCCATCACGGTTGACAGATCATGCCCAAAAGGGGACGTTCTCATCTAGGCACTATACAGAGGCATCCTACCAAGTTACAATGAAATCTCTTTATAAATACGACCTGTAGACTGTGCTAATGGTTTTGGGCTCGGGCAGCCATACCAGTTGACCGATCGCGACCAAAAGGGAAAGTTCTCTTCTAGACATGACCCCGGAACCTGCATATGAAATTTCATGACGATCAGACAAGAACTGCAGGGTGTAGCCTGTGCTAAAGGAAATGTGAACAGACTAACAGACTTACGCATGCATGATGGCAATAGCTTATCTTGACTTTGTCAAGTTAACCTGAAAAACAGACCTGTTTACATCTAAACTCGCTAGGTATTTTCAAGATATTTTTCATCAAATCTAGTCATGGTTGCTGTGAATCAGCCATGACTAAATTTCATGAAAAATTCATCTAAATTTAACCCAAGAAATCATTGGTGAAAAAACCCATTCAATTTTCAGGGAGAAAATTTGATTGAATGTGTGCAAATTATACTTATTTCAATCACAGTGGTAAGAGAAATCCTGTCCTGGCAGGAAAATTTGCCATAATAATAATAGATAAACGCCATGGTTAGGAATGACAAAATCCAGTTTTAAATCAAAAAGTAAACTGTATAAATCATTTCCATTTCAGTATGATGGAATATACATATATTATATTGGAACAAATTTGAAATGCAGTAAAATTTTTTGCAAATAATTCTTTTTTTTTATACAGATTTTCTCTTCAGGACTTTACAATTTTTCAGATATTTTACCATATTAGAACCTGCAACTCTTGTGGCTTGGCAGTGATTTCAGGTAGAGTTCTGGCAACCTGGGCAGCCAAGGCTTGACTATAAAGAAGAGCGCAGGTATCGCTGAAGCAATACAATGTCCCCTACCAGACTAATGAGCATTAATAATTATACAAATGTTATAACCTAGATGTGATCAGCATGAATTCCGTTGAAGCATTTCCAAAAGAAAGTCCCCAAAACTGATATTTTGGCACTTTTCCATATTTCCAAGGGCCATAACTCACACAAGAATAATGCAATCTGCATGAAACTCAAACTTGATCTGTAAGTTATCGTTCTATAGTAGGTTACCAAGAATGAAATCATTCGGTTGAAGAATTTCAAAAAAAAAAGTCCGGAAAACTAAAGTATGACTGACAGAGTGCAAATGAAACTTGATCTGTAAGTCATCATTCTATAGTAGGTTACCAAAAATGAAATCATTCCGTTGAAGAGTTTCCAAAAAAAAGTCCGGAAAACTGAAGTATGACCGACAGACTGACTGATGGATGGACAGAGTGTAAATGATCTGTAAGTCATCATTCTATAGTAGGTTACCAAAAATGAAATCATTCCGTTGAAGCGTTTCCAGAAAAGGTCCGGAAAACGGATATTTTGGCGCTTTTCCATATTTCCAAGGGCCATAACTCACACACGAATAATGCTATCAGCATGAAACTCAAACTTGATCTGTAAGTCATCGTTCTATAGTAGTTTACCAAAAATGAAATCATTCCGTTGAAGCGTTTCCAAAAAAACTCCGGAAAACTGATATTTTGGTACTTTTCCCCATATTTCCAAGGGCCGTAACTCACACAAGAATAATGCTATCAGCATGAAACTCAAACTTGATCTGTAAGTCATCATTCTATAGTAGTTTACCAAAAATGAAATCATTCCATTGAAGCGTTTCCAAAAAAACTCTGGAAAACTAAAGTGTGACTGACAGACTGACGGATGGACAGAGTGCAAACCTATAGTCCCCTCCGGCGATGCCGGTAGGGGACTAACAACTGCAAAGGTGCCTATTACCTGAATAACTGTGCTGGGAGACATTTTATCAGGTCAGTAGTTCGTCAAAGTGGAATTTATGAGTTTGTGAGTCACCCTGGAATGTTAAGCTTGTTGAACTCAGCAACAAAATAATAAAAAGAATTTCACATCATCAAACTGGAATGTTTTTATTAGGATATAAAATTGTGCAATAAACAATACATAAGTTTAAAAATCACAGGTACGTCAAAAATATAAACAGAATGCAATAAATTTTACATTATGTCACTTGATACCTCTGGGATCAAACATTGGGGTTAATTTTAAACTATAGAACAAAAAAGTATGGAGAAAAAATGAGGGAATCAAGTTTAATACTGAAAATGATGTGAACCTATTCACATCATGAGGCATACAGGATTTCGAGCAAAACTATTCCATATAGGTCTTCGGAGTAATTAACTCAATATATGGGTTCACCTTTGAAAACTTATATATTTTGAAAGTCCACAAATTTGACCCGGACACTGGCCAAGCCATTTAAAGGACCCAAGGAATTGATATGAACAAACTTGAATGAGAAGCAGATTTTTAAAAGTACTTATTTTAAAAGTGATGACTCAGCATTTTCCAATTACCGACAATGTTTAAAAATGAACATTCCCATATAGTACCCAAACTTTATTCTTAAGCAGATAAAGAAGTAAAATGCCAAATTTCAAAGCATTGTGACTAGTGACTCATAAGAAGATTTTTGAAGAGTTTTATATTTTTGGGGCACTCTCGCTGATTTCCAGTGAAATGAAGTATGCACAGTCAAGTGAAGTAATCTGTATAATACTTTTTGTTGGTTTTAGAAGTACTTCAACGCTATGGAGAGCTTGTATGGTTCAGAATATAAAGGTTCATACTCAAAAGTTCTTCATTTAGCTATGGTATAAAAAGTGGAGAGAATCTGTTAAAGAAAAGTACAGGAAGTTGATGGATAGTCGCATCACACTCAAACCCAAGGCATATACTGTCATCAAGTGGACCTTGTGTACTTTAGTACAAAAATGCGATCATTGCATCAGAGGAAAAGAGAAGCAAGAAAATATTGCAGTCTTATTCAGCAGTGTACAATACCACAACAGTATTTCCTTATGTCACTTTTACATTTGTTATGCATGACCATCTGTGAGGCACTAACACTCGTGAGTCACCAGGACATTCTCTAAGTGGAGATCGCACTTGAAGTGTCTGAGTGTGAATTTATTGTCTCCTGAGCATTGATTATTATCACATATAGCAGTCAAGCCCAAATTAAAAAGACCAATTATGCTACAGGAGGCATATGATACAGACAACTCCAGATTAGCATGGCTCCAAGGGGAAAAAGTCTATCTCAGTCTGGGGGGGGGGGGGGGGGGGGGGGAGAGATTACCATGTAGCCCAGCATCTGTATACTCCATTGGATGATATGCAGAGGGTGATTTGCTTTTGTAAATGGCTTATCAGCAGTTTATGATTTACTAACATTTCTTCAGCAACGTCAGTTCAATTCAGAGTCGGCCATAATTCTTGAATGAATTATTTAAGGATTCATACATGTATCTAATCAGAGTTAGAACTGCTGTGGTTGGGACTAGTTTTCTTTGTCAATAACAGAATTAGATTTATTTCATAAATCACAGGTGACTTTATTGGTATACTGTTAGATTAATTTCAGACATCATTTATTTGATTTAGTCATAAAAAAAAATAGCCGTTACAATTTATTGGAGTGCCTACAGACTCTCCACCAATCAGTAACAAAACAAATCATACAAACAAGAAATTCTGCTTCCAACTGCATATGAGCTACCATTGACTGAAGTCTTTCACCCGCAGTACTGGATTGGAACTTTCCCGTGAATAAAAAATTTGTGCTTTTTCCACAATGCTTACTAAAGTGAATGACCTGAAGGAAATTCTTCACCTATTACAACATACTTAGAACGAACCAAAGGTAATGAAATAAGAGAAAAAGCATTCTCTGTGCCCTGCAAAACTAAACGTTATCAATATCGAATAATTATTGTTCAACTTATAACAGAATCAGTCAAGTTTCCAATAAAACAAAAAAAGCCAACAAAACAATCAATTTTCAATAAATCACCATGGTTTTCAAACATGTCCAAGGCAATGTTAATACTAGGTAGGATGCTGCAAATCTTAAAAATCTGATGATTTCTTTTCAAGTTAGTACATAAACTTAATCTTTGTACAAGGAAAAAGATCAAGGCAAAGAATTGCATATGCTCTCTCCTGTTCATTGGAGTGGTAGCCTTTCTCATAGATCACTAATCTGCAAAAAAAAGTGTTTGCAACGAAAAATGTATGACAAAGTCAGTATGTGAAAAACACAAACATTATGGACAAACGAACACAGATAAATAATAATAATAATAATATATCACTTATATAGCACCTATCCTAATAAAAGCCCTAAGCGCTTTACAAAAGAAATCACAAATAAGATAGATAAAACTAGAGGATGGCCACCAAAGGGTGGCTGTTTCCCCCGAAAAAAAGCCTTGATAGCCATTCCAACCTTATTCGCGACACACCCTCTGGTTGTGGGCAATAATAATACCAAGTATCATTAATATCCTTGAAGGCTGTAAGAAGTTATGGAGTGGACACAAATTCCGTCTACACCCGCAAGGACAGACGGACGACGTCACGGCTAGATTCCCCCGAATTTTTTTCGGGGGAATAATCAATAAAGTCACCCGGTTTGTGCGTCAGCGAAGGGATAGTCTGGGAAGTTCCTCTGGTATAAGTAGGTTTTTAGTCCCTTTTTAAAACTTTCAAGAGATGGTGCATTTCGTAAGGTTTTGGGTAACGAGTTCCACACACGGGGCGTGCTGATCCTGAAAGCCGTCACCTACAGTCTTCAAATTCGCCGCGAACTGAGTTAAAAGCCCTTCGTCGCTGGATCGCAATGATCGCTGCGGCTTGTATGGTATGAGGAGTTCGCTAAGGTAGCCTGGGAAGTCAGCTGAATTTCTCTGGTAGGTGAGTATTGCTAGTTTATATGTTATGCGGTCTTTAACTGGGATGTAGTGCAGCTTGGCAAGGGCGGGTGAGATGTGTTCCCTTTTCTTCGTGTGTAGAGCAATCCTAGCAGCAACGTTGATCAGCCTCTGTAAACGTTGGAGCTGGTTGTCCGGGACGTCGAAAAGCAGTGCATTACAGTAATCTATTTGACTCAAGATGAATGATGAAATCAGCTTTTTTGTGGCGTCTAAACTTAAATATTTTCGGATATGACCTAGCCTTCTAATTTAAAGATATACTGACTTACATATGTTTGATATTTGATAGGACATTGAAAGAGTGGTGTCCAAATGAACTCTGAGATTTTTCGCACTATCGGTGAAATGGATCAAGTTCTCGCCTACGGAGATGTGCTGAATTGTGATGGAATTTGCGATGGATAGTTTTGCGCACCACATCGCTTCGGTTTTGTCATCGTTGAGTTTGAGTTGGTTTGCCAACATCCAAGACTTCACCGATGACAAACATTCCTCGGCGTTTGAAACAAGCTGGGCGGATCGGTTAACTGTATTATGGTCATATAACTGTGTGTCGTCTGCATACATGTGGCACCCAACTTTGTGGCTCCTGATAATGTCACTAAGTGGTTGTGTATACAGGAGATATAGCATAGGGCCGAGTACTGAACCTTGTGGGACTCCAAATTTCAGCGCACGTTCATCTGAAAGTGAGTTTCCAACTTGGATTTGTTGAAACCGGTCGGATAGATATGAGGCAAACCATTTAAGAGCGGATCCACGGATGCCAAAAGTAGTTTCGAGTCTACGAATTAAAATTGTATGGTTCAATGTATCAAAGGCCGCCGATAAATCGAGGAGTGTTAGCAGGGACACTTTTCCTTCATCAGACGCGGTCAGAAGGTCAGACGTTATTCGGATCAGTGCAGTTTCAGTACTGTGCCCTTTGCGGTAAGCAGACTGGCACTTTTCCATTAACGAATGATATTCCAGGTGTTCTTTTAGTTGGGCAAGAACGAGCTTTTCAAGGATTTTGGAAAGGAAAGGGAGATTGGACACTGGCCTGTAGTTCTTTAGAGATTCAGGGTCCAACGAAGGCTTTTTTAAAAGAGGCACAACAACAGCCCTTTTAAAGCATGTCGGGACAATGCCAGAAGACAGCGAAAAATTCATCAAAGCAGTGACTGGATCAGATGCAGATTAACTCCATTAAAAGGGGCGTGGTGGCTCAGTAGGTAGAGGTGCAGGCTGCAAGCCGAGAGGTCCTCAGTTTGAATCCCACCTGCGGCAACCGTGTTGTGTCCTTGGGCAAGGCACTTAACCCCGATTGTCCACATGGGAGCACGATGACGCCGTGTACTAAGGCGTACTGCACGTCGATGGTACGCATGTCTTCAACCAATCTAACCCTGCCTGTGCTGCAGTGCGGTGTTACGATGTTGGGGAGCTGGCAGCTGCTAGTCATTGCTCGGTGGTTCTCTCTGGGTACTCTGGCTTCCTCCACCCGTAAAACTGTCATGATTAGCCATTGTGCAAAAGTATATGACCTTAAAACACCAATAAATAAATAACTCCATTAAACTTCCCATACATACCCATTCACCATGGCCAATATTGGAATTATTCTTCTGCCATTCAATACAATAAGAACATAAATTATTTTAAAAACGTGTGCCTATGGAGACAGGCCTAAAACAGGGGTGTATCCTTTTGCCAATTCTTTTTGCATTGTACATCAATGGTTTAGGAGATGAACTCCTGCATAGCGATGATGGGGTAGCAATTGGGGACTTGAAGATCCCAGGGCTATTTTTTTGCAGACAATATGGTGCTAGTGTCAGAAAGCGAAGAGGGGCTAGCGAAAATGCTGGGAATTGTTGGGAAATATGGGAGCAAATGGAGACTCAAACTTAATGAAAGTAAGAGCAAAGTTATACCTGTGGGCCGTAAAGTGGACCCCACTCGAAGATGGTGAGTGGAAGAGTTCTGTATTCTGGAAGGTAGCAGCAAACTAATTATTGTAAGAGAGACAGGTGA
Organism: Pictodentalium vernedei; assembly: GCA_031216915.1. NCBI lineage: Eukaryota > Metazoa > Mollusca > Scaphopoda > Dentaliida > Dentaliidae > Pictodentalium > Pictodentalium vernedei. Next base: position 417,872,018 of record CM062295.1, read on the forward strand.
CTATGAGTATCTGGGGGTAAATATAAACATCACTGGAAGAGGCATCTACCGAAACCACACAAATAAATTGATTCTGAAGGGGGGAGGGGGGGGGGGGGGGGAATCCTTAACCAAATGAAACTTATAGGGAGAAACAGTTTCAATAAGGTTTTCATGGGGAAAACCATTTGGAAAATGGTGGGTCTGCCAAGTATAACATATGATATGGAAGTGGTACCCCTAAACCAGAAGGCTGTAAAGCACTTGGAAATCCTGCAGAACGATGCAAGCTGATGGATAACAGGGTCGCGTAATGTCACAGCACTGGAAGCAATCAGGGGTGAGCTTGGGTGGATGAGAATCAAGGACAGGATAAACTTATTGGAAGTTGGTTGTCTTAATTATTTGGTAAATCTCCCTGACAGCCGATGGTGTAAAGTTATGTTCCAGAGAATTTTGAACTCAAATATCAATACTGGGGCGGATGGTCCAAGTGAGAGAGCTAATAGAAAACTACTCATTGCAGACCTCGGACCTAAATGTTGGGGCAAACCAGGGTAAAAATGAAAGCGTCAATGACACTGTAGCTCAACTTGTCAAGACAAAGACATGTACATGTATAGTATGTGACACAGCAATGACAAACATCTAGGTAATGACCTGATAACAAAGGTACATATAAAGTATTGTAACGGTCTGTACATAAATACTGACCGTTGCCTGTAACAAATGTATAGGTAAAGTATTGTAAAGGTGGGTGACAGTCAGATGCTAAACTAGAAAAGAAAACTTTGAGTTCCAGAGTGGGTCTGACTGAACCCCAAAATATTTGTTCTCATAGCACAGTGATAACAAAGGCACCCCAAAACACACTCGTTCCTATCCCAAGGTGAAAACAAAGGTACCCAAAAAGTTTTGTGAAGATCAGTTCATAAATACGAGCTGTATAGAACTTGTGACAAAAAACTGATTGGACCTAATTTCGGTACAAAATGGCCACTGGCAGCCATCCTGAATTTTGGACCGCACCCAGAAACACTCATTCTCGTCCCAAGGTGATAACAAAGGTACCCAAGAAGTTTTGTGAAGATCGGTTCATAAATACAGCCTCTACCCTGAGCCGTATTGACATGTGTGCTTGCATTGTGTAAGTAGCACTGAATAAATCAAAGTTCATCTAATTTGCATAATTTTTGCACTAGAAAAAAACCTGTATTATATGTTTTGTATTCCATGTTACTAAACATTCATACAAAAATTTATTCAAATCAGAACTTTCATACAGAAGTTCTGTACGAAAACTGATTGCACTAACTCAAGTACTAAATGGCTGCTGGTGGGCATCTTGAATTTTGGACCGCACCCAAAAACACTTGCTCTCATCCCACGGTGATAACAAAGGGACCCAAGAAAAAAAAACCTTACAATATGTGATGTATTCCATGTTACTAAACATTCATACAAAAATTTATTCAAATCAGAACTTTCATACAGAAGTTCTGTACAAAAGACTGATTGCACTAATTTTGGTACAAAATGGCTGCTGGTGGCCATCTTGAATTTTGGACCACACCCAAAAACACTTGCTCTCATCCCACGGTGATAACAAAGGTACCCAAGAAGTTTCGTAAAGATTGGTTCATAAATATGGCCTCTAGTCTGAGCTGAAAAGAAGTTGTGTACAAAAAACTGATTAGACCTAATTTCGATACAAAATGGCCACTGGCAGCCATCTTGAATTTTAGACCGCACCCAGAAACACTTGTTCTCGTCCCAAGGTGACAACAAAGGTACCCAAGACATTTCGTGAAGATCAGTTCATAAATACAGACTCTAGTCTGAGCCGTATTGACATGTGTACTTACTGTGTGTAAGTCGCACTGAAAAAATCAAAGTTCATCTAATTTGCATAATTTCTGCACGAGAAAAAAACCCGTATTATATGTGATGTATCCCATGGTACTAAACATTCACACAAAAAATTATTCAAATCAGCGCTTTCATATGGAAGTTCTGTGCAAAAATCTGATTGTACCTAATTTTGTACAAAATGGCTGCCATCGGCCATCTTGAATTTTGGACCGGAGCCAAAAACACTCGTTCTCGTCCCACAGTGATACCAAAGGTACCCAAGAAGTTTCGTAAAGATCGGTTCAAAAATACGGCCTCTAGCCCGAGCCGTATTGGCATTTGCACTTACAGTGGTGAAAGTAACACCAAAAAACATCAAAATTAATCTAATTTGCACAATTTACGCACAAGAAAAAAAAACCTGTATTATATGTGATGTATCCCATGGTACTAAACATTCATACAAAAAATTATTCAAGTCAGAGCTTTCATATGGAAGTTCTGGACAAAAAACAGATTTCTGCATCGTCGGTACAAAATGGTGGCTGGCAGCCATCTTGAATTTCGGACCGCACCCAAAAACACTCGTTCTCGTCCCACGGTCATAACAAAGGTACCCCAGAAGTTTCGTAAAGATCGGTTCATAAATACGGCCTCTAGCCCGAGCCGTATCCAATTGTTGACGTACGAACAGACATACAGATGGACGACAGGCCATGACAAAAGCTCAAATTTGGCTTTGCCAAAGTTGAGCTAAAAATCATCAGAGAAAGGGTCATGGAGGATAGTAACCTTAATTGGCAAGTGGGGGTCAAATCAAAGAGGTCTTTGGGTGGCCTGTGTGATAAAAGAGAAGCCTGGTTTTGAAGAGTACCCTGATGGCACCTTTAGGGTGTCACTGTTGTTCAAGCAGCTGAGGTCGCGGTCCCTGGAGCTGAGGGTTAAAATTGGGAAAAACAGTGATGTGTAATTTGGGCGTAGTGGAGACCCTGGGACACTTTCTTCTAGAATGCCCAAAATACCAGTCTAAAAGAATAAGATTCACTGGGAGTATAATGGGGAAGTAGGATGGGAGAATGAAGGGCATGTGGTTAGTGAGAGACTCAAAGGAGAGGGTTAATATGCTAATTGGAGTGATTGGGAAGAATGGGGCAAGGGATGTCATCAAACAGTTCGTCTGCGAGGGGTGGGAGGAGAGAAGAAGCATGGGAATAGGGAGGCAGTTGGGAGCACAGGGGGAACCAAGGCCTTCTCACGCGAGAACTGCGACAAATCAACAGCTGGCCAAAGTGTTATTATTATTACTTATAAACGTCACTGAACCCTTGAATGAATAATAAATTGTATTTATTTGGATTGGAAAAGATGGACTGATAAAATCAATTTGTAAATTGTATCTCCCAATCTCATTGTAAATAACCTTGACATATTATGCAAGGGAGCTTATTTTATTCATAAATGGGTTGCAATGAACTAAATACAATCCATTATTGACTATATGTATAAGTACTGAATTGGTATGAACACAATTTTTATAATTTTTCTCTGCTTGAAGGCATTTGACTGACTTTATTATTCACATGATAATTGGATTAAAAAAAAATTAAGGAAGTATTTGAAGCTATAATCCTGAAACTTAAAAGCGATACAGTTACTGAGAAACTTTACAAATGTTTTCATACTGAATTTATAATTAAGTGTAGCCATTTATATTTCATTATCGTTAAAGTTTGTGTTTAACTAAGCGGTGTGGGTCTTGTTTATTTGATCACTAATATGCAAACAATTTCATTAGAAGAATTTCAAAAACTAAAAATATAGGTCCAGTAAATGTGCAGAAATTATTTACATGTTGGCAATATAAAAGTCTATTGACCATGGAAGACCTAATAAGAGAAACAGGTATGCATGAGTCTGCCTAATTAGGCTGTGTTGATTGTGGTAGGTGTCCAAAGTTTCAATAACTTTGAATCCTCCCTCGGTGATAGTAATGGTGTTCCTACTCAAGGATTAGACGACATTGAGGCCAAAGAGTCTGGTGACGGTGATGGCATTCAGAGGGAGCAAACACGGTCCAAAAGTTTAGTGATGACATTCAGGGAGCAATCACAGCCCAAAATTACAGTAATTTTGAACCATCTGCTCTTAGGATTGTCATCAGTGATTCTTAGACTGATCTGTCAGACGAGCTGGCTAAAGTAAAGGAGGAATTGCCTCAAGATCTGAAGGATTTATTTGATCGCTCTGCTGCAACTTGGGACATGAGACAAGAGTATTAAACTTGAGAAGCTCCTTTCTGAATACACTGATGTTTTCGCCTGTCACAATTTAGACTTGGGATGTCTCACTGCTATCAAACATGAAATTAATACCAGTGATGCTGTGCCAATCAAACATAAGATTAGAAGAATTCCTCTAGGCTTTGAAGGGTAATAAGAGTTGAGTTTGAACTTTGGAAAAACATGTATATAATGTTCTGTTACAGTGGTCTGTTTCAAGTTTTTTTCAAAATTCTTACTAATTATGACTTTCCAAAAAAAGTGTACTTGATTGGTAGAGCATATGTTAGAAGTCAGTAAATTAATATTAACAAGATAAGACTTCCAGAGTGCTGTAATTCTCATTCAATATCAGATTGGGAATCTGCGCCGGTATTGGTTAGAAAGGATAGTTTCCTGCTACCACTGACTGAAGACTGTCTTGACACACTGCAGGGCACAAAGTTTTTTCAACCCTGGATATGGCATCAGGATATTATCCGGTAACCTTTGCATGAACCTTGTACAAAAAAGACTGCATGTATCACAAAGTATGCCCTTTTTGAAAATAACAAGAATGAGTTTTTGATTGTACAATGCACATGTGACCTTTTCGGCGCGCTATGCAGTTGGTATTGAGAGGCTTGACCTGGAAAGAGCTACTTGTCTATCTGGACAATATAATAGTCTTGGTGACCAGTTTTGAAGAAAAATTGCTTCATCTTGAACATGTTTTGGAAAGGTTTTGAGAATATAACCTCAAACTAAAGCCAAAGTGTCAGTTGTTCAAAGAGGAAGTTGAGTTCTTGGGTAAACATGTCAATAAAGAAGGAATTTTGGTAGCATCGAGTAAGACTTAGACCATAGCCAAGTGGCCTGCACTCCAGATTCAGCAACATTTCATGTCTTTCTTAGTTTTCCTTAATTACCACAGGGACCACATAAACATTTTGCTGATCTTACTTCTCCTCTTCATGAGCTTGCTGCTCCAAAGAAATCATTTGTCTGGTTAAATGAACCCCAACAGGCTTTTGAGCATCTGAAAGCAATCATGACTACTCCACCTTTGCCTTCATATCCATCAAAAACTGGTTTATTTGTGTTTGATACTGATGATCCCTCTAATAAAGCTATTGGTGCAAAGTTATCACAATCCAGACAGGGCAATCCAAAGTAATTGGATATGCCAGCCAGGTTTTACTGCCAGCACAACGAAAGTATTGTACCACAAGAAAAGAGCTGCTTGCCATGGTAAAGTTTTTTAGGCATTATTGCCATTATTTGTTGGATCGCCATTTTGTCATTCACACAGTTCATAACAGCCATGTGTGGATGATGCGCTTCAAAAATGCAGAAGGCCAGAACAACACAGCAGAGCTGATAGTTTGTTACGGATTCCTGATGGGTGCCCAAAATGTAATGCTTTAAGGGGCTGCTAAACCGAAACTTTTTAGTATTTCAAGAGAAACTTTCGATTGCCATAAATATCATTTGCGTGAACCATATGTACTATGTTGTATATCGTTTTCTTCATTAGGAGATTTTCTAGGCAATGGTTCAAAAGGTTTGTGAATATTGTGCGTTGTTCGGTGCATATTCATGTTACATAATACTCATGTGTATTAGCAACAGAACGATTTGAATAGTGCGACTTCAGCAAATTCCTCTCAGATATGTATACTTACGTATTATGTCCACAACATCCGGGTATAGTTTTCAATTATTTTGTTGAATAAATCCACTTTTGAGCAAATTATTTCAAGGTGGTAAATTTTGAACCACAACAGAATCATTGTTTACATTTTCGAATGACGCGATTAAAAATGGGCAGAATAACTTCCCAAACAAGACAATCAAATCGTGCGACGCAAGATATTGTGTACATCTATTGGTCGGTTACTCCAGCGTGACAGACGCGACTAAATCAAGAAACAAACAGAGCACATGTATATAATATTCTGTTACAGTGGTCTGTTTCAAGTTTTTTTCAAAATTCTTACTAATTATGACTTTCCAAAAAAAGTGTACTTGATTGGTAGAGCATATGTTAGAAGTCAGTAAATTAATATTAACAAGATAAGATTTCCAGAGTGCTGTAATTCTCATTTTTATTGATTACTGATCGCATAATCCTGCCACGTGGATTGTTGCAGAATGTAAACAAACAAAATTCGTTCTTCGAAATACAGACGGCATCACATTTTTCACAAATTCATAATTTATCCACAGAAAATATGAAAAATATATCCCGGATGTTGTTGCAAATATATTTAAGTATATGTACCTGAGAGGTATTTTCTTTCCTTGTGCTATTTAAATTGCTTTGTTGCTAATGCACACCAGTATTATGTAACCCGAGCATGCATCGAAAACTGAACAATACTTACAACATTTCTCAACCACAAACGAGAAAATCTCGCAATGAAGAAAACGGTATATAACCTGATAGATATGGTTCAAGCTTATTATTTTTATTTGCAAACGAAAGTGTAACGTGAAATTCTGAAAAGTTTCGGTTTGGCAGCCCCTTAATGCAGGAAGTATGTGAGAAAGTCTGTCACTACTACAAGAGGCACATCATCAATGGGAGAGGTTTGCAGAAGATGTTGATGATGTGATTCCCCTAGCCATAAGGCAGATCTCACAAGATACTCCAGTATCAGATGAGTCAGTATCAAAGGATGCTTCTGTTGAAGAGACCACAGAGTTGAGTGTTTCTTCTGTGTCCTGACTAGCCCCCTACACTACCAGGAATTGCAAGACCTACAGAGAGAACGCAGTGAAATAAGTCAAGATAATTTATTGGTTAGAGAATGATATTTCTCCTGAGAAACAAGAACTGTATCGGAGTAGTCCTGGTGTGAAAGCATTATGGTTATGCCGTTTCACAATGGCGTGCTTGTATACAGATGGTCATACAAATTGGACAGAGAACTAGTACTAATATTTCCAGAATTTTTGTTACAGGAAGTGTTCTACTGCCATAATGCCAAACCTGCCAGTCATCTGGAACAAACAAAGACATTGCAATGACTGAAAAAGTCATTCAAATGGCACAATATGTCCACAGACTGCAAAGCATACGTGCAGTCTTGTAAAATCTACAATATCCAGAAGTTGAATGTCAGTCCCTGGGCACATCTACAATCACACCATGCAGGATTCCCAATGGAGAGAGTACATTTGGATATATTGGGACCCTTTATTACCAGCACTGGTGGTAATGTATATGTACTCCTGATGATCGACAAATTCACGAAGTGGGTTGAAATTGCCAGATCAGACAGCTGAAAAGAGTGCCAGAGAAAATTTATTCTGCATTTTATAGTAACTTTTGGATGCCCACTAGAAATACATACAGATCAGGTTTTGAGGGCAATCTTTTCTAATTACTTTGTGAACAATTGCAGATAGCAAAGACAAGGACACCTCCTTACCATCCATCTTCCAATGAGCAAGTTGAGAGATACAATAGAATGGTGTTACAGATGATTCGGTGCTATATAGATGGACACAGTGAAGAATGGGACAGAGAACTCCCTCTCCTAACCATGGCATTACTCTCAACAGAACACCAGCAAACTGGACTCACACCTAACCAGTTCATGCTAGGAAGGGAGATAATTCAGCCAGATGATTTGCTGTTTGGCTTACATGACATGAAACATAAGGAATATGATGCAGCAGAATGGGTCGCACATCTGAATGAGGTCATTCCCAAAATGAAAGTGTCAATGACACTGTAGCTTAACTTGTACGTTGTGTTTGATGAAAAGGATAATGTTCAATGTTTATGAAAGGATTATGAAAAAAGACAAGAATTGTGATAATTGGGAATATGTTCATTTCTGTTCCCTGTATGCTATGTTTATGATAAAAAGAATATGTTCATTTCTGTTCCCTGTATGCTATGTTTATGATAAAAATAACATGAGGTCTACACTGTACTAAAGAGCTGAGGGGTGGGTTAATATGACCTCACAGTTAATGTATGTGGCCCTCACAGTTAACGTATATCAACAAAAGTTAGAAAGTTACAGTGAAATTATTCCAAAACCAGTCATCCTATCAAGTTACATTAAAATCCCTTCATAAATATGGCCTGTAGACTGTGCTAAAGGTTTTCGAGCTTCGGGCTCTGGCAGCCATCATGGTTGAATGATCGCAACCAAAAGGGGACATTCTCATCTGGGCATCATCTGGAGTGATCCTACAAAGTTACAATGAAATCCCTTCATAAATATGACCTGTAGACTGTGCTCAAGGTTTTTGGGCTTCATGCACCTGTAGCCATCACAGTTGACCAATCATGACCAAAAGGGGATGTCATCATCTAGGCATTATATGGAGTCAAACTTACGGGTTACAAAGAAGTTCTTCCATAAATATGACCAAAAGACTATGCTAAAGGTTTTGGGTTTGGGCAGCCATCAAGGGTGAATGATCACGACCAAAAGGGGGCGTTCTCATCTGGACACTATTTGGACTCATCCTACCAAGCTACAATGAAATCCCTTCATAAATATCACCTGCAGACTGTGCTAAAGATTTTCGAGCTTTGGGCCCCTGTAGCCAACACAGTTGTCTAATGGTGTCCAAAAGGGGCTGTTCTCATCTAGACATTACATGAAGTCAACCTACCAAGTTACAATGAAATCCCTTCATAAATATGATCTGAAGACAGTGCTAAATGTTTTCGGGCTTCAGGCTTGGGCAGCCATCATGGTTGAATGATCACAACCAAAAGGGAACATTCTCATCTGGACATCATCTGGAGTGATCCTATGAAGCTACAATGAAATCCCTTCATAAATATGACCTGTAGACTGTGTTCAAGATTTTCGGGCTTCATGCACCTGTAGCCATCACAGTTGACCAACCACGACCAAAAGGGGATGTCATCATCTAGGCATTATATGAAGTCAACCTGAGAAGTTACAATGAAATCCTTCCATAAATACGACCTACAGACATGCTAAAGGTTATTGGGCTCGGGCAGCCATCAAGGCTGAATGATCGTGACCAAAAGGGGGCGTTCTCATCTGGACACTATTTGGAGTCATCCTACCAAGCTACAATGAAATCCCTTCATAATTATGATCTGTAGACTGTTCTAAAGGTTTCGGGCTTTGGGTCCCTGAAGCCGTCACAGTTGCCCAATCGTGTCCAAAAGGGGACGTTCTCATCTAGACATTATATGAAGTCAACCTACCAAGCTACAATGAAATCCCTTCATAAATATGACCTGTAGACTGTGCTAAAGGTTTTCAGGCTCGGGCAGCCATCATGGTTGAATGATTGCAACCAAAGGGGACAATCTCATCTGGGCATCATCTGGAGTGATCCTACGAAGTTACAATGAAAGCCTTCATAAATATGACCTGTAGACTGTGCTCAAGGTTTTTGGGCTTCGGCCACTTGTAGCCATCACAGCTGACCACTCACGACCAAAAGGGGATGTCATCATCTAGGCATTATATGGAGTCAACCTAATACGTTACAATGAAATCCTTCCATAAATATGACCTTTTACCTATGCTAAAGTTTTTTGGGCTCGGGCACCCATCAAGGCTGAATGATCGTGATCAAAATGGGACGTTCTCATCTAGACATTATTTGGAGTCATCCTACCAAGTTACAATGAAATCCTCTCATAAATATGACCTGTAGACTGTGCTAAAGGTTTTCGGGCTTCGGGCACCTTTAGCCATCACAGTTGCCCAATCATGTCCAAAAGGGGACATTCTCATCTAGACATTATATGAAGTTAACCTACCAAGTTACAATGAAATCCCTTCATAAATATGACCTGTAGACTGTGCTAAAGGTTTTCGGGCTCGGGCAGCCATCATGGCTGAATGATCGCAACCATAGGGGACTATCTCATCTGGGCATCATCTGGAGTGATCCTAAGAAGTTACAATGAAATCCCTTCATAAATATGACCTGTAGACTGTGCTCAAGGTTTTCGGGCTTCGGGCACTTGTAGCCATTACAACTGACCAATCACGACCAAAAGGGGATGTCATCATCTAGGCATTATATGGAGTCAACCTAACAGGTTACAATGAAATCCTTTCATAAATATGACCTTTTGCCTATGCTAAAGGTTTTTGGGCTTGGGCAGCCATTCAGGCTGCATGATCGCGATCAAAATGGGATGTTCTCATCTAGACATTATTTGGAGTCATCCTACCAAGTTACAATGAAATCCCTTCATAAATATGACCTATAGACTATGCTAAAGGTTTTCGGGCTTCGGGCCCCTGTAGCCGTCACAGTTGCCCAATCACGTCCAAAAGGGGACTTTCTCATCTAGACATTGTGTGAAGTCAACCCACCAAGTTACAATGAAATTCCTCAATAAATATGACCTGTAGACTGTGCTAAAGGTTTTCAGGTTTTGGGCTCGGGCAGTCATCATGGTTGGCAGATCATGCCCAAATGGGGAAATTCTCATCTAGACATCATAAGGAGTCATCCTACCAAGTTACAATGAAAGCCCTCCACATTAAACATGACCTGCAGACTGTGCTAAAAGTTTTTGGGTTTCGGACTTGGGCAGCCATCACGGTTGATAGATCAAGCCCAAAAGGGGACGTTCTCATCTAGGCATTATACAGAGGCATCCTACCAAGTTACAATGAAATCCCTTCATAAATACGACCTGTAGACTGTGCTAATGGTTTTCGCGTTTTGGGCTCGGGCAGCCATAACGGTTACCCGATCGCGACCAAAAGGGGACGTTCTCATCTAGACATGACCCCAAACCTGCATATGAAATTTCGGGACGATCAGACAAGAACTGCGGGGTGTAGCCCGTGCTAAAGGAAAATGTGGGCAGACGTCACAGACTTCTGCACGCGTGATGGAAATAGCTTATCTTGACTATGTCAAGTTAAGTTAATTAATGATTTTGCCAGGAAGAATATGGGCAAATCCCAACTGCGTCATAAAAAAGACAACAACCTTCGAGCCATTGAGACAATGTACCACCCAGGTGATGTAGTTTATAAGAACGACATGTCAACAAAAGCTGAGAGAGCCAAAAGTTAAAAGCTCCCTGGTGTGGACCTTACTTGGTAGTGAACAGTAGGGCACCATTATGCCAAGTGAGAGATAGAAAAGGAACCAAAAATGGTGCATCATGACCAGTTGAAAATGTGCAGAGATGCTGTGCTACCACTATGGCTGAAAATAATGTGTCACCATCTACTCCATGGAGACGAAGAAGCAGAATTGGTCGACCCATAAATTCAACCGAGCCAAACCAATCAATCTTCAATACTGCCAAAGTCAGCTGATCATCCTGATAAAGTCCATACATGTACCTAGGATTCAGTCTGTACTGAGTTGAGGACACATGTAAGGATCATACACTGAAGCACATCAATGAAGGAGATCTGCCCAACTTATTTGCTGAGAACACAGTAACACAAGGTGGAAGGAAAGTTAGGGCTCCTGTCAGATTTAAAGATTATATGTAAAAGTCCACAGGTGTATTTCATTTACTGCACACCAACAAACTAACATAACACTATGTAAATAGTAGCTCATCCTAAGATGAATGTATATATATGTATATATATACTTCATCAAATACTTTTTATAATTTTGTCACATTTCCGTCATGCTCGGGAGATTATTCCCTTCTAAGTGGCTTTCATTTTGTACTAATTTATATTCCGTTATGTTAAGTGACGTACCAATGTATACCACGCCATGGGAACGTAAAATTTATCCTAACTGTTAAATGAGAATTAAATGAAAGTGTCAATGACACTGTAGCTCAACTTGTCAAGATATGTACATGTATAGTTTGTGACACAGCAATGACAAACATCTAGGTAATGACCTGATAATAAAGGTACATATAAAGTATTGTAACGGTCTGTGGGTCTGACTGAACCCCAAAATATTTGTTCTCATAGCACAGTGATAACAAAGGCACCCCAAAACATACTCGTTCCTGTCCCAAGGTGAAAACAAAGGTACCCAAGAAGTTTTGTGAAGATCAGTTCATAAATACAAGCTGTATAGAACTTGTGACAAAAGACTGATTGGACCTAATTTTGGTACAAAATGGCCACTGGCAGCCATCTTGAATTTTGGACCGTACCCAGAAACACTCATTCTCGTCCCAAGGTGATAACAAAGGTACCCAAGAAGTTTTGTGAAGATCGGTTCATAAATACAGCCTCTGCCCTGAGCCATATTGACATGTGTGCTTACATTATGTAAGTAGCACTGAATAAATCAAAGTTCATCAAATTTGCATAATTTCTGCATGAAAAAAACCCTCTTACAATATGTGATGTATTCCATGTTACTAAACATTCATACAAAAATTTATTCAAATCAGAACTTTCATACAGAAGTTCTGTACAAAAGACTGGTTGCACTAATTTTGGTACAAAATGGCTGCTGGTGGCCATATTGAATTTTGGACCACACCCAAAAACACTCGTTCTCATCCCACGGTGATAACAAAGGTACCCAAGAAGTTTCGTAAAGATTGGTTCATAAATATGGCCTCTAATCTGAGCTGTATAGAAGTTGTGTACAAAAAACTGATTAGACCTAATTTCGGTTCAAAATGGCCACTGGCAGCCATCTTGAATTTTAGACTGCACCCAGAAACACTCGTTCTCATCCCAAGGTGATAACAAAGGTACCCAAGACATTTCGTGAAGATCAGTTCATAAATACAGACTCTAGTCTGAGCCGTATTGACATGTGTACTTACTGTGTGTAAGTTGCACTGAAAAAATCAAAGTTCATCTAATTTGCATAATTTCTGCACGAGAAAAAAACCCGTATTATATGTGATGTATCCCATGGTAATAAACATTCACACAAAAAATTATTCAAATCAGTGCTTTCATATGGAAGTTCTGTTCAAAAATCTGATTGCACCTAATTTTGTACAAAATGGCTGCCATCGGCCATCTTGAATTTCGGACCGGACCCCATCGGCCATCTTGAATTTCGGACCGGACCCCAAAACACTCGTTCTTGTCCCACGGTGATACTAAAGGTACCCAAGAAGTTTCGTAAAGATCGGTTCATAAATACGGCCTCTAGCCCGAACCGTATTGGCATTTGCACTTACAGTGCTGAAAGTAACACCAAAAAACATCAAAATTAGTCTAATTTGCACAATTTACGCACGAGAAAAAAACCTGTATTATATGTGATGTATCCCATGGTACTAAACATTCATACAAAAAATTATTCAAATCAGAGCTTTCATATGGAAGTTCTGTACAAAAAACAGATTTCTGCATCGTCGGTACAAAATGGCGGCTGGCAGCTATCTTGAATTTCGGATCGCACCCAAAAACACTCGTTCTCGTCCCACGGTCATAACAAAGGTACCCAAGAAGTTTCGTAAAGATTGGTTTCTAGCCCGAGCCGTATCCAATTGTTGATGTACGGACAGATGGACAACGGGCCATGACAAAAACTCAAATTTGGCTTCGCAAAGTTGAGCTAAAAATTGTTCAAGATGGGCATACATCTTACAGGTCGATTTATTGCAGGGTCAAGGAGTGCTTGGATGTGTGAATACTGTACACAAACTTTCCTCTGCCTCTGTTACCAGGTCGAGATTGAGATAAGTGATAGAAGGCTCGTAATACTAAAGCTAAGAACTAATTTTGCGCGTAATAATACGGAATAAATCTTTACTTGTTGCCACCCAAGGAAGATATGGTATCTTTGTGCATAATTTACACTTGAATACAGAGAACAATGTGAAACGCAGAACACATCTTTACATGTTGCCACCCAAGGAAGATATGAAATGGTGATTTTATAACTGGGTTCGTGATTAGGAGCTAGGCAGCCACTTGCCAGGCAATAAATCGACCTGTGAGACGTACGCCAATCTCAAACAATTTTTTAATTCTCATTTAACAATTAGAATAAGCGTGATGCTAAATTTTACGTTCCCATGATGTGGTATACATTGGTATGGCACTCAACGTAACAGAATATGAATTCGTCAAAAACGAAAGCCGCTTAGAAGGGAGTAATCTCCCAAGTATGACGGCAATTTGACAAAATTATATATATCTATATATATATTTATTTCAGATGGATGAGTTTGATGAAGCTTTCTTTGTTCCTGAAACAGCGTTGGAGAAATTGATGAAGCAGGCAATCAGTGCCTGTGATTGTTAGAAATAGTCAAATCAGATGATGAAAACTGTATAGTTAGCTTAGATGACTTTATAATAATTGATGAAGTATTCACTGAAGAAGAGAGTTTAGCCAATCCTGCAGCTTTAGCAAGCCATTCCACACCATCGGAGGTCCCAGATAAAAGAGTGGTGGAGCTAAGGAAGCCAGGAACAACATGTAAGTCTTGTCCCATATGTGGGGTCAGGGAGACGAACTTGAAGAGACATTTTGTGACATACCATATACCTTGGTATGTGGCTACCAAAACAGCATGCTGGGCAGGTAAAAAGCAGGAAGGCATTATCTGTTTTCTCAGGAGAAGGCACTATGTTTTTGACCTGCCTGAATACCTTGCCAGATCTCTTGGACTTTGTGTGGTCCCACAAGTTGTATCCAACAGAGAAGGCTCCAGTACCATTTACAGCGGAAGAGCAAGGCAAGGTGTTAAGAACCTATACTATGTCATGCAGAAGATGGAGTACAATATTTCTCTGCCTAATTCAATAATTACGTTAATACACTAGAGAATATTTGGCTCAGTTAGTGTTGAAATTAGAGGTTTGTAAACAAGAGGAAGTAAAGATGGATGGGGCTCTTTACTCTATTCCTTTTCGCAGGGTATAATAATATACTGCATCAGGGATATGATGACACTTTATAAAACATTTAAACATACAAAAAGTTAAACAATAATAATTATAAAAAAAATAAGCCTTATCAGTTAGATTATATACATCAATTCAGTTAGACAGAGCTAAACAAGAGAATTAAACTATAGGATCAGCATAGCCACAAGACGTTTCAACACCCAAATTGTACTGATTTCCTTGGCCACCTTTGTATGAGCTGGTGACTATCTGTAACCATCCCTGTTCACCCTGCAAGAAGAAATGAGCATATTTTAAAATTCTAAAAGAACAGGTGCTGGGTACAAGGTGAAAACTCAATAAGTAGAGTGTGCTGATTCTGAAAATCGACGTTACCAAAAATAAAATTGAGTATTTGACCATGAAAAATTAAAAAAACAAAATGGCGGCCATTTGTGTAAACTTTAAATACATTTTATGAGTTCTCTGAGCACATGTAACATTGTGATGGGCTTGTTGCCATCGTAGTGCATAGCACAGCATAGAATTTATCACCAACATTCATATTTGGGTAAATAAACATTTTATAGAACGTTAAACATCGCGAATTGATGTTGATTTGAGTCAAGTGGACCATATTCATGAAAGAGGCTAGTTCACTTCTCTGAAATGTATAATTTGGAAGCATTGTTAGATTAATGTGTTTTTTTTGGCCAGCCCAGGGGTTTTTTTATGAAAAAAAATCGACGTCACAAAAATGGCATCTTTGACCTTGAAATTAATAAAGACAACTTGAAATGAACGTCAAGAAGGTCAAAGGGAATTTCTGTGTTTGTATAGTATTTTTTTAGTGTATTATATGTCTTATGGTATATTTCATAGCTTAAGATTTATAGCAGACACCTGTACCTTGTCGAAATGTTATACTAGAGAGCTTGAATGTAAATTCGAATCAAATACCCTATTCACATCAAATGGGGTTACAGTTCCCAAAAATATTTGATCTTACCAAATAATTTTTATGGTTCTATCCTTTGCATAACATTAAAGCTGCATGTGTGCAGCATTGCAAGTATGGGATATTTCCCATAAATATTTTGTTAAGCCTAGGAATGCTAGAGCATATTGACAATTCAGGCTCAATGCTTTTCTCTAAGAAGAGGAAAGAGATTTTGTGATTCCAGTATTTATGTACTGTGAACAAATGCTGGAGCTGATAGCCGTGAGATATCATTTCACTTCATATACATTAGATGTTTGGAGGAATACAGTGCGTAAAGAGTGATTTTCCCCCGAATACACCAATTGGATGTACGCCCACCTGACTATAAACATTGAAATTCTGAACCGACGACTGGAACCATCAGCAAATATTTTTGTGTATATTCCTCCGGGTATTACCTGGTTGTCCATACACAAACATATTGCTGACGGCTACATTAATGTTTCAGAAATGGCGAGATTATTGAAGTGTGAAATTCCGCTGGGCAAGTTATTCAGGGGAATCGCTCTTTATGCACTGTAACTGTCATCAATACTCAATATAACTGGTCTTTGGAGCTAATACCACATTCATTCTCCAGTGCCTAGCAAGTCTACACAGCACATATTTAGAGTATCACGGACGTAATCACATGTTCATACACCAATTCTCTTCAGATGACACATATTTACAAGCTCAAATGGCTGAGCATTCGAGATTTGACTGGTTGCATTTACATCTGTGAAAACTGCATGACTTTTTTGCAGCCACAGTGAATAATCTCTGTAGAATTTTCTGGAATAAGATTCAGTAAAATCAGAATGGGTTTTAATCTATCTTCTGTGCATTTCCAACCCATCTCTGTTGGCCCAGGCAAGTCAGGTTCAGTGCAGTGAGACATGGTCCAGATCATTGTTTGGTAATGACCTCTCATTAGATGGATTTTAAATGAGCCACTGGATGGTGGCAAAGATACCTGTTTTGCAGTTTTAAAGAAAAGTACCTTTTTGAGATTCATCCAAGGAATCAAGGTTAGGAGTGCCATATAAATGGCACCTAAATTTCTCAGCTGCCCATGTTTTTGCAGAATCCAACACACCAACTCCAAAACCAGACAACAAAGTATTGTTCTCTTTGAATACTTTCCAAACTGTTTTCTTAGAATGGTTTTCCATTTTTGACGTGGTACGGCAACCGGTCAGTGCATGGAATGGTAGCAGAGATTTAACTGTGTCAATAGGCAAAGAGCAAAAAACATCATGAACTTTAAGTATCGCCTTTTTTAGATGTGCCACACATTGGGCATAAGGATGCACATCTCATTTTTGAAAATGTGAGATCAGGAGCAAAAGAACATCTGTGTCTCTTGACATAATGACAACATTTTCAAAACTGCTATGGATTGCATGTAATACCAAACAGGTATCAGCCTCTTTCTGTGTGGATTGAAGGCTAGTTTTGTCGCAAATGTCTGTTGTAAAGTTGAATCTCTCTTCTGTTCCATCTGTGAAACCACTGGCAAACAACACATGCTCTATCTTTTGGATATAGTATAAGCATCTGCTCAGAAAGAGACCAAGCTAAATCAGCTTTATTCTCAGCTGAGGCTAGAAAGTTAGTCCTTCACTTTGGCAAAGAAATCTGACAATTTCAGTTACTCTTCGAACTGGTTGCGCTTTCTAATTTCGCTGCATTTGCATACATATCCAGTCGAAATACAACACAATGCATTCACAAATATATTGGCCAAATCATCAAATGTCTCTGCCTGGGCAGGCTTTCCAAGAGATACAACTAATGCTTGTCCATCAACTATAATAGAGTAATTGTGCTTGGACAAATTATTCCTTTGGTCAGAACCTCACTAACCACTGATTTGTTACCTGTGCGAAGGGACCCATTTAACTCAACCAATGATAGTGGCACTTCCGCACTGGCATAAGCTCATGCTTCATTATCTCACTCATGTCCCCTGCTCGTCCTGCTTGATATGCAGTGATGAGACGCTGATGTACAGGTGAAAAGAGATGCGTACATGATCTCACAGTGAGCACACATACTCAAAACCACATTTAGGACCTACATGCGCACACACACACACGCAAACTATCACCCCACCCCACTTCCCTCCTCACACACACATACACACGTTGCTGTGTAGCAGTTCATTAGAGTACTCAGAGGCTTCTTCACTTTGCATGCCCCACCCTTTCGCAAATTAACTCGTCACAAAAGCTGGTGTCACTTCTGTTTCCATACGTTCTCTGAAACACACAAACGGGACATGGATATACATATACACACGACTACAGTTATTTGTATCTACTAAATTTTCATATGTTTTGATAGAAGTGGTTGTTTGCAGTAAATGCTATTCTTTATGTACAAATCTGGAGGTTTAACTTGCCAGCAAATTTAAATTATTTCAGATTTTATATAACAGTCATATAGATTTGGGCCTGAAAACCACGAGAAATGGTACATATCACATAATGTGTTCGGATTCCGTATCATATAGACGACTCTTTCTGATTCCGTATCACATAGATTCAACTTCCGGTAAACACAGGGCTATGACAAATAATAACATTGTATGCATTGTTATTACGCATTAAAATATGAAATTCAAAATTTGGACCAATTCCAACTCAATTTAAACTGAAAAACGGAAAAAAGGCTTTATGTAACGGAATTGTTAGATAAATTTATTATCACGATCAAATGCATGTCCTGCAATTTGTATCAGATTCTCGGTCGTGTTTACAATCGGATCACAACTCGCCCTAACGGGCTCGTTGTGATCTGATTGTAAACACGACCTCAAATCTGATACAAATTACAGGACATGCACATGGTCATGATAATGTATATTTATCACAAGCATTGGCGTCAACTTCTAGCAAAATTGAAAGATATGTAAACATTAATGTATGGGAACATGGTGATATGATATATTTATATTGATATTTATTGATGTTTAAGGTCACATATTTATGCACAATGGCTAATCATGACCGTGACAGTTTTACAGGTGGAGGAAGCCGGAGTACCTGGAGAGAACCACCAAGCAACGACGAGCAGCTGCCAGCTCACCAACATTGTAACTCCGCACTGCAGGACAGGCAAGGTTACATTGGTTGAAGACATGCGTACCATCGAAGTGCAGTACGCCTTAGTACATGGCGTCATCGTGCCTCCAAGCGGGCAATGGAGATGAAGTGTCTTGTCCAAGGACATAACGCAGTTGCCGCAGGTGGGATTCGAACCGAGGACCTCTCG
Organism: Pictodentalium vernedei; assembly: GCA_031216915.1. Taxonomy (NCBI): domain Eukaryota; kingdom Metazoa; phylum Mollusca; class Scaphopoda; order Dentaliida; family Dentaliidae; genus Pictodentalium; species Pictodentalium vernedei. The sequence continues at coordinate 417,891,139 of CM062295.1, forward strand.
CCTTGCAGCCTGCACCTCTACCTATTGAGCCACCGTGCTCCCTGGTGATATGATAAATACAGTTACATAGATATATATGTACCATTATAGATATATATTTTACACTGTGTAGATCCTTAAGACACAATTATAAAACACATACAAAGAATGTAGATAGAGTATAGTTAAAAATATTAAGTGTTGCCATTACATATTATGACCTATAATTTTGTGGTATATTCATACAAAATAAGTATTTTAAGACTATTTTCAATTGTAAAGTGATATTATTAGAACTGTTCTATGAAACATAAGTGGTGTATGGCAATTACAAACACATTCAGGTATATTTCGCATTGTTTGTGTACACACACAAGTGGTACATGGAATTGTATGGAAAAAAAATATTGAAAATAGGTGGCCATTTTGATTCTCAATTTTCAAGGTCAAGGATGCAAAATAAGTTTTGGTAACATCAATATTCAAAATCAGCACCCTCAAAATATCTTAAAAAACTATGTTTCGAACTTTTACCCATAAGTGCTTCTTACACAATTTCTTGGCCCTTTTTTGGTAAAGATGACAAGAATATATAAAAGGCAAAGTTGAAGATTGTATGAATATAATTCCATGATAAACTTGGGAAGTTGTCATCAGTTCACTTCAAATTTGGCTCAACTATCATACATCATGATAGTCATTCAATTCTTACTTTTCCAACTAATATTTTGGGGAAGATTTCTCATTAATTACAACACTATTATGAAATGTTCACTGATGTTCAACCAGCTGTTCTTCCCCAGTCCAATTCTTTATAGCGATATGTCATCAAATCTGATCTCAAAACGAAATAATAAGAACACATTTGAACAAAATTAATATCTCTCATTAAAATGCCACTAAAATATTAAACATGACCCACCTGACTCAATAAACAAAGGACAAACATGGGAAGGTGTGTGTGTGTTGGGGGGGGGGGGGGGGGGGGGGGGGGTAATTAAACATGATTCGTTTAACTCAATAAACAAAGGGCTGAGTAGAGGGAGGTTTGGTCTGGGAAGAGTACCTTCTTGCTGTTGATGTGGGTTCAGACCTCTTCTCCAGAGATATTTTACATCCAATATAGTCCCAACAGTTGAACATGAGATGCTCTTCACTGAATAAAAGACCAAGCAGGTGTGGGAAGGAGTGTTATCAAACAATCCACTCTCAATAAAGGGCTGAGTAGGGGACATTTCTCTCTTACCAGGTGCAGTTTGAGAAAATGTTACAAAAATCAATGATTTGAAAACAAATCTGATGCCTTTGTAGCCTGTGGGTAGTGAAACCTAATGATACGGTTTCCTTGATTTAACACAAAAGTCACCATACCCCTGTGAGAAGGTATGGACTCAAAATTTACTATAGGAATTCCAAAAGGAAAACCTGGAATTATAGACCAAACGGTCGGTATAGTCTGAAATTTTTTGTCCAAACCTATAGCTCCAAGGTAGTCCTGTGGAATTCCTTTAGTTAACTTTGCAATTGACTGTTGGGTTGTGAAAAGAGAAAGCTTAAGAATATCCCATGTTGTTGTAAAATTAGTAAAAATATCCCTCTGCATTTGTATAAGTGTTTTAAAGCACCAAGTAACTCAACCAAATGTTACTTCTTGTTTCAATTAAAAAGCAAACATTAGAATATTTTTTCCTCGAATGGTTTTGTGTTGGTAAAATATTACCAACACAAAAAAACATTTAAACATAAAATAAGTTGCATAAAGTTTTCTGTTTCAGAGAAAATATGCTACAGATATGTTTGCATTGTTGAAATTACTTTTTCTTTCAGGAAATATTTTTACTTACGTGAATAGGTTTTCTGACACAAATAAGTTTGTTTTTTTTTTGTTTCAGAGAAATTAACTTGCACAATGTAAACTTATTTGTGTTAAAATAAGTTTTCATTGCAAATATTAGGTTTTTTTGTCAATATTATTTTACTTCCACAAAAACGTTTTTGTTGTGGAAAATAATTTGTGTTCAAAAACCTTTTGCGTAACAAATTTTTCAAAATTTTTTTCTGAAACATCCTCCTATCATTTTTTGCAAGTAGAAGCGAGTTCTTTATATCTCAAAACAATAAAAAAATACTTCAAAAGTGAACAAAAAAGCTTCTTAACACAAAAGGGTGATGGAAGGGAAGAGTATGAAAGGTGGTGGTATGTTCATTCATGCCCAAATAAATATGACTTGTATTCTATTCATCCTCAGTCATTACACGTGTCCAGAAAGTTTCACTCAAAAGCACACATATGTAGTTACTTTGAGCAACTTTGATGCCAACAACCTATTTGAATTCTTGACGAAGATGTTTGGATATTAACTCCTTGTATGCTGCTGGCGGATATTCCTGCCCAAGTCAAGAAATCTCTTGTCACTAAAATACGTCAAATTCAAGTACATCTAACTGAATTTCTTCCTTTCAATTGTTTTGAGTTTTTGACCAGTGTTTTGAGTAGTCAAAATATCATACATTTTTTATCAAATCTTTGATTACTTGGCGGGTCAAGAGTTCAAGACAGATGTTCTGTGAAGGACAACGATAAAATGAGTTTCTATCAAGCACCCAGATTGGGCATAGGTAGATTTATTTCATTCAGCAAAGCTTCATCTATCACTGGTACAACAGTCTTGAAACTAATAAAAGTATACAATCAAATGACAAGACTGCTATCCACAATGACAATTTATCTTGAGAAGTGAACAGAAACCAACCAAAAGCGAAGAAGTTGTCTCAGATCAACTAACTCCACTCTTTGATCAATACAAGAGGCCCCCAAGGGGCATTTATCATTCACCTGCCAAGGTGGTTCAAAGAAGTATTTGCAGTCACATTCAGTTAGACAATGGTTCATCAACACTGCAAAGGAATGAAGTCATGAGAGGCAAATTTTATGGAAAAACACTAGGGAATGGATTTGAACAAACCTGAACCTAACATGTCCCCCTGTCACCACCCCCACCCCACTCCTGCCCATAGAGCCCAAATATTAAGCCAGGGACTCAAATTGAACAAACTTGAATCTGATCTCCCTTGAGATGTCATATACCAAATATGAAAGAATTCTGACTGGTGGATCTGAAGAAGGTTTTTAAAGAAATTACCTCACATTGCACTAAGTTTGGGCTCAAATAGGAAGGCAAAATATTAACTCAGGGACCTGATTTGAACAAACTTGAATCTGACCCACCAAGAGATGTTGTATACCAAATGGAAGGATTCTGATTGGTGGATCTGAAGAAGATTGTAAAAGAAATTCTCTCATATTGCACTTAGTTAAAATTCAGGCTTCCATAGGAAGCCCAAATTAATAACCCAGGGACCAGATTTGAAAACCTTCTTCAGATCCACCAGTCAGAATTCTTTCATCACTGGTACAACAGATCCCATAGGGAGCCCAAATATTAACCCGGGGACTAGGATTGAACAAATTTGAATCTAACCCTCCCAGAGATGTATACCAAATATGAAAGCATTCTGACTATAGGGTCTAAAGAAGATTTTAACAAGAGGCCCCAAGGGGCCTGAGGGTGCTCACCTGACATGGTAGCCTAAATATCAACCCAGAGAATTGATTTCAACAAGTTGCATCTGCTCCTCCTAAGAAAAGCTTATACCAAATATCCAAAGATTCTGACCAGAGGATCTAAAAAAAAAGAAGATTTTTAAAGAATATTTCTCATATTGAACTAAGTTATAATTCAGGCTCCCACAGGGACTTGGCTTTAACAAACTTGAATCTCACCCCCCTAAGGATGCTGCACACCAAATATCAAAATATTCCGACTGCTGGATCTGAAGAAGAAGATTTTCAAAGAAATTTGCCTGAAATGCACTCAGTTCGAATTCAAACTTCTATAGTGAGCCCAAATATGAATCTAGGGAGGAGCCGATTTGAACAAACTTGAATCAGATCCACCCCACACTGTTGCATACCAAATATCAAAAGATTCTGCCTGCTGAATCTGGAGAAGAAGATTTTTTAAGAAATTTGCCTCAAATGCTCTAAGTTCGAATTCAGGCTTCTATATTGAGCCCAAATATGAATCCAGGGGGCCGATTTGAACAAACCTGAATCAGATCCACCCCCACAATGTTGCATACCAAATATCAAAAGATTCTGCCTGCTGGATCTGGAGAAGAAGATTTTTTAAGAAATTTGCTTGAAATGCACTAAGTTCAAATTCGAGCTTCTATACTGAGCCCAAATATAAACCCAGGGGGCCGATTTGAACAAACTTGAATCAGATCCCCCCCCCCTCCCCCACAATGTTGCATGCCAAATATCAAAAGATTCTGCCAGCTCGAACTGGAGAAGAAGACTTTTTAAGAAATTTGTCTGAAATGCACTAAGTTCGAAATCGGGCTCTTATACTGAGCCCACATATGAACCCAGGGGGCCGATTTGAACAAACTTGAATCAGATCCACCCTACAATGTTGCATACCAAATATCAAAAGATTCTGCCTGCTGAATCTGGAGAAGAAGATTTTTTAAGAAATTTGCCTCAAATGCTCTAAGTTCGAATTCAGGCTTCTATAGTGAGCCCAAATATGAATCCAGGGGGCCGATTTGAACAAACCTGAATCAGATCCACCCCCACAATGTTGCATACCAAATATCAAAAGATTCTGCCTGCTGGATCTGGAGAAGAAGATTTTTTAAGAAATTTGCTTGAAATGCACTAAGTTCAAATTCGAGCTTCTATACTGAGCCCAAATATAAACCCAGGGGGCCGATTTGAACAAACTTGAATCAGATCCCCCCCCCCCCCCCCCCCCCCCCCCCCCCCACAATGTTGCATGCCAAATATCAAAAGATTCTGCCTGCTCGAACTGGAGAAGAAGACTTTTTAAGAAATTTGTCTGAAATGCACTAAGTTGAAAATCGGGCTCCTATACTGAGCCCAAATATGAACCCAGGGTGCCGATTTGAACAAACTTGAATCAGATCCACCCTACAATGTTGCATACCAAAAGATTCTGCCTGCTGGATCTGGAGAAGAAGATTTTTTAATCTTTTTCCCATTGCCTGCAGTGTTAAAAAGTGCTGACTCAGCACTTTTTCAAAGTCCTGAAAAAAGTACCTTGTGATCAAACCGATAGGGATTTTTTTTAACCATTCTATTCTACTGTATAAAAGTAAGCTTTATACAAAATAAGAATGCCCTGTGCCGTGTAGTTTTGGAGATATGGCAGTTTTAAGGTTTTTCCTATTTTTAGCTCCCGAGGTTCCCACGGGGCAATGATAAAAAATTTTTTTGCATCAATCAACTAGTTATGACCCATCATCATCTCATATAAAATTTGGTTCAAATCGACCTGACGGTTCTGAAAATAGAAATTTTAGGCGTGGCCAAAATTTTTGCCCCTCCCATAATGAAGGCAAATAATGCCCGACAAACTTCTCTTAAACAAACTTGAGTCTACACCTCAAAAGGAAGCTGCATACCAAATATCAAGTCTCTGCTATTGCTGGTTCTTGAGAAGAAGATTTTTTAAGAATTGGAGCATTTTTGCCCCATCCCTCTGCTCAATATGAGCTGAAACCTAATTTGACAAAAAATCAAAATGCCCTTATATAACCCCTACTCACATGAAATTTCATTAATATGCAGCCAGTGGTTTGGGAGAAAAAGGCCAAAACACCACCTTCAGGACGGACGAAAAGTGATCAGAAAAGCTGACCCTGACTTTCAGTCAGGTGAGCTAAAACAAGTCGGAACCGGACCCAAAATTTTCAGGCTAAAAAATTGTTTTCACTTCTCAAAATTGAACAAAACGCATAAATGAAAGTGTCAATGACACTATAGCTCAACTTGTCAAGACAAAGACATGTACATGTATAGTATGTGACACAGCAATGACAAACATCTAGGTAATGACCTGATAACAAAGGTACATATAAAGTATTGTAACGGTCTGTACATAAATACTGACCGTTGCCTGTAACAAATGTATAGGTAAAGTATTGTAAAGGTGGGTGACAGTCAGATGATAAACTAGAAAAGAAATCTTTTGAGTCCCAGAGTGGGTCTGACTGAACCCCAAAATATTTGTTCTCATAGCACAGTGATAACAAAGGCACCCCAAAACACACTCATCCCTGTCCCAAGGTGAAAACAAAGGTACCCAAGAAGTTTCGTGAAGATCAGTTCACAAATATTTCGGTACAAAATGGCAACTGGCAGCCATCTTGAATTTTGGACTGCACCCAGAAACACTTGTTCTCGTCCCAAGGTGATAACAAAGGTACCCAAAAAGTTTTGTGAAGATCGGTTCATAAATACAGCTTCTAGCCCGAGCCGTATTGACATGTGCACTTACTGTGTATAAGTAGCACTGAATAAATCAAAGTTCATCTAATTTGCATAATTTCTGCACGAGAAAAAAACCTGTACTATATGTGATTCCATGTTACTAAACACTCATACAAAAATTTATTCAAATCAGAACTTTCATACAGAAGTTCTGTACAAAGGACTGCACTAATTTTGGTACAAAATGGCTGCTGGTGGCCATCTTGAATTTTGGACCACACCCAAAAACACTTGTTCTCATCCCACGGTGATAACAAAGGTACCCAAGAAGTTTCGTAAAGATCAGTTCATAAATACGGCCTCTAGTGTGAGCCGTATAGAAGTTGTGTACAAAAAACTGATCAGACCTAATTTCAGTACAAAATGACCACTGGCAGCCATCTTGAATTTTGGACCGCACCCAGAAACACTCGTTCTCGTCCCAAGATGATAACAAAGGTACCCAAGACGTTTTGTGAAGATCGGTTCATAAATACAGACTCTAGCCCGAGCCGTATTGACATGTGTACTTACTATGTGTAAGTAGCACTGAAAAAATCAAAGTTCATCTAATTTTCATAATTTCTGCACGAGAAAAAAACTTGTATTATATGTGATGTATCCCATGGTACTAAACATTCACACAAAAAATTATTCAAATCAGCGCTTTCATATGGAAGTTCTGTGCAAAAATCTGATTGCACCAAACTTTGTACAAAATGGCTGCCATATTGAATTTCGGACCGGACCCAAAAAACACTCGTTCTCGTCCCACGGTGATAACAAAGGTACCCAAGGAGTTTCGTAAAGATTGGTTCATAAATACGGCCTCTAGCCCGAGCCGTATTGGCATTTGCACTTACAGTGCTGAAAGTAACACCAAAAAACATCAAAGTTAGTCTAAATTGCATAATTTACGCACGAGAAAAAAAACCGTATTATATGTGATGTATCCCATGGTACTAAACATTCATACAAAAAATTATTCAAATCAGAGCTTTCATATGGAAGTTCTGTACAAAAAACAGATTTCTGCATTGTTGGTACAAAATGGTGGCTGGCAGCCATCTTGAATTTTGGACCGCACCCAAAAACACTCGTTCTCGTCCCACAGTCATAGCAAAGGTACCCAAGAAGTTTCGTAAAGATCGGTTCATAAATACGGCCTCTAGCCCGAGCCATATCCAATTGTTGACAGACAGACGGACGACGGGCCATGGCATAAGCTCAAATTTGGCTTCGCCAAAGTTGAGCTAAAAATCGAGTCCGAACCAGACCCAAAATTTTCAACCCAGGGACACTATTTGAACAAACTTGAATTTGACCCCCTTAGAGATGATGTATACCAAATATGAGAGGGTTCTGACTGGTGAATCTGAAGAAGAAGATTTTTAAAGAAATTTCCTCATATTGCACTAAGTTAAAATTCGAGCTCCCATAGGGAGCCCAAATATTAACCAAGGAACTTGATTTGAACAAACTTGAATCTGGCCCCCCAAGAGATGATGTATACCAAATATGAGAGGATTCTGACTGGTGATCTGAAGAAGATTTTTAAAGAAATTTCCTCATTTTTGACTAAGTTAAAATTTGGGCTCCCCTAGAGGGCCCAAATATTAACGGAGGAACTTGATTTGAACAAACTTGAATCTGGCCCCCTGAGAGATGATGTATACCAAATATGAGAGGATTCTGACTGGTGAATCTTATGAAGATTTTTAAAGAATATTCCACATATTCCACATTTGGGCACCCATAAGAAGCCCAAATATTAACCCAGCGACTCAATTTGAACAAACTTGAATCCCCCCCCCCCCCCATAAATGTTGTATACCAAACGTGAAAGAATTCTGACTGGTGGATCTGAAGAATTTTTTTTGACCACTCCATTCTGTTGGTCCTAAGGAAGCTTCACACCAAATAAGAATTCTCAGTGCCGTCTAGTTTTGGAGATATGGGCATTTTAATTTTTTTCTATTTTTAGGTCCTGCGGTTCCCATGGGGCGATGGGAAAAACAATTTTGGGCATAAATTAAATACTTATGACCCAATAAGCCCTCATATGAAATTTGGTTCAAATCTGCCTCTCGGTTTGGAAAACAGACATTTTGGGCAGGGCGAAAATTCTTGCCCAACCATAGCGAAGGAAAATATAGCTCCTCGAACTTCTCTTGAACAAATCTGAGTCTGCACCTCAAAAGGAAGCTGCACACCAAATATCAAGTCTCTGCTACTGCTGGTTCATGAGAAGAAGATTTTTTAAGATTTAAGCACACTTTTTGGGCATGGTCCTACCAAAGGGCAAGGCAACTTGATTTGAACAAAATCAAATTGTGATGTCATAACAAACTATTATCTCAAATATCAATTAAATTGGTTCAGCAGTTTTGGAGGAGAAGATGCAAACACCATGTTCATGGACAACGGATGGTGAGTGCTCACTATAGCTCTCCTGACTGAAAGTCAGGTGAGCTAACAAACTGGAATCTGCCCCCACATAGAGATGTTGTATACCAAATATGAAAGCATTCTGACTGGTGGATCTGAAGAAGAAGATTTTTAAAGAAATTTCCTCATGTTTCACTAAGTTAAAATTTGGGCTCCTACAGGGAGCCCAATTATTAACCCAGGGACTTGATTTGAACAAACTTGAATCTGAACCCCCCTACAGACGTTGTATGCCAAACATGAAAGGATTCTAACTGGTGGATCTGAAGAAGAATATTTTTAAAGAAATTTCCTCAAATTGCACCAAGTTAAACTTTGGGCTCCAATAGAAAGCCCAAATACTAACTCAAGGTCCCGATTTCAACCTGACTCCCCTAGAGATGTTGTATACCAAATATCAAACGATTTCAACCGGTGGATCTGAAGAAGAAGATTTTTAAAGAATGTACCACATATTGAACTAAGTTAAAATTCGGGCTCCAATAGAGAGCCCAAATCTTAACCCAGGGACTCGGTTTCAACAAACTTGAATCTGATCCCCCTAGAGATGTTGTATAACAAATATGAAAAGATTCTGACTGGTGGATCTGAAGAAGACGACTTTTTTGAATTTTTGAAAAAATTTATGGGTGCTATCAGAGTTATGCCTCTTGTGGTGCCCCCTGTGGGCACGGCAAGTTTATTTGAACAATCTGGAATTGACATATGATAAGGAACATGCACATCAAATTTGGTTCAATTTGGTCCAGTATGTGAGAAGTTGATAATGTGAAGTTCACGACGGACGGCAAGTGATAAGTTAAGCTCCCTTCGGAGAGCTAAAAAACAACTCTCAAGTGACTCTCAAGTCACATTGAGAAAATTTAGTTTACATTGAAATTAGGTAAATTTTGCACACTATTTATTTATCGATACTTTCGACAGCCAGGGTCACCTTGTGTGGGACAGTTTTAAGGGTGGAGAGAGCTGGAGTACCCAAAGAGAATCACCGAGCAACATAGAGCAACTGTCAGACTCCACAATGTACAAACTCCACACAAACAGGGTTAGCACCATTGATGTGCAGTATGCCTTAGTACACAACACCACTGTGCCCCCATGTGGGCAATCGGAATTAAGAGTCTTGCCCAAGGACACAATGTGGTTGTTGCAGGTGGGATTTGAACTGAGGATCTCTTGGCTTGCAGCCTACATCTCTACCTACTGAGCCACCATGCTCCCTGTACACAATTTAAATGAAAGTGTCAATGACACTGTAGCTTAACTTGTGTGTTGTGTTTGATGAAAAGGATAATGTTCAATGTTAATGAAAGGATTATGAAATAAGACAAGAATTGTGATAATTGGGAATATGTTCATTTCTGTTCCCTGTATGCTATGTTTTTGATAAAAAATAATATGAGGTGTACACTGTACTAAAGAGCTGAGGGGTGGGTTAATATGACCTCACTGTTAATGTATGTGGCCCTCACAGTTAACGTATATCAACAAAAGTTACCAAGTTAAAGTGAAATTATTCCAAAACGAGTTATCCTATCAAGTTACATTGAAATCCCTTCATAAATATGGCCTGTAGACTGTGCTAAAGGTTTTCGGGCTTCGGGTCCTTGGAGCCATCAGTTTCTCAATTGCGTCCAAAGGGGACGTTCTCATCTAAACATTATATGAAGTCAACCTACCAAGTTACAATGAAATCCCTTCATAAATATGACCTGTAGACTGTGCTCAACGTTTTTGGGCTTGGGCAGCCATCATGGCTGAATGATCGCAACCAAAAGGGGACATTCTCATCTGGGCATCATCTGGCGTGATCCTACGAAGTTACAATGAAATCCCTTCATAAATATGAACTGAAGACTGTGCTAAAGGTTTTTGGGCTTTGGGCTCGGGCAGGCATCATGGTTGAATGATCGCAACCAAAAGGGGACATTCTCATCTGGTCATCATCTGCAGTGATCCTACGAAGTTACAATGAAATCCCTTCATAAATATGACCTGTAGACTGCGCTCAAGGTTTTCAGGCTTTGGGCCCCTGAAGTTGTCACAGTTGACCAATCACAACCAAAAGGGGATGTCATCATCTAGGCATTATATGGAGTCAAACTAACAGGTTACAATGAAATCCTTCCATCAATATGACCTATAGACTATGCTAAAAGTTTTGGGGTTTTGGGCTCGGGCAGCCATCAAGGCTGAATGATCATGACCAAAAGGGGACGTGCTCATCTAGACATTATTTGGAGTTACCCTACCAAGGTACAATGAAATCCCTTCATAAATATCACCTGTAGACTGTGCTAAATGTTTTCGGGCTTCAGGCCCCTGTAGCCGTCACAGTTGCCTAATGGTGTCCAAAAGGGGCTGTTCTCATCTAGACATTATATGAAGTCAACCTACCAAGTTACAATGAAATCCCTTCATAAATATGAACTGAAGACTGTGCTAAAGGTTTTCGGGCTTTGGGCTCGGGCAGGCATCATGGTTGAATGATCGCAACCGAAAGGGGACATTCTCATCTGGGCATCATCTGCAGTGATCCTACGAAGTTACAATGAAATCCCTTCATAAATATGACCTGTAGACTATGCTCAAGATTTTCAGGCTTCGGGCACTTGTAGCCATCACAGTTGACCAATCACGACCAAAAGGGCATGTCATCATCTAGGCATTATATGGAGTCAACCTAACAAGTTACAATGAAATCCTTCCATAAAAACGACCTATAGACTATGCTAAAGGTTTTTGAGCTTGGGCAGCCATCAAGGCTGAATGATCGCGACCAAAAGGGGACGTTCTCATCTAGACATTATTTGGAGTCATCCTACCAAGCTACAATGAAATCCCTTCATAATTATGACCTGTAGACTGTTCTAAAGGTTTTCGGGCTTCAGGCCCCTGTAGCAGTCAAAGTTGCCCACTCAGGACCAAAAGGTGACTTTCTCATCTAGACTTTGTATGAAGTCAACGCACCAAGTTACAATGAAATTCCTCAATAAATATGACCTGTAGACTGTGATAAAGGTTTTCGGGTTTTGGGCTTGGGCAGTCGTCACGGTTGGCAGATCACGCCCAAATGGGGAAATTCTCATCTAGAGATCATAAGGAGTCATCCTACCAAGTTACAATGAAATCCCTCCATATTAAACATGACCTGCAGACTGTGCTAAAAGTTTTTGGGTTTCGGGCTTGGGCAACCAACACGGTTGATAGATCATGCCCAAAATGGGACGTTCTCATCTAGGCATTATACAGAGGCATCCTACCAAGTTACAATGAAATCCCTTCATAAATATGACCTGTAGACTGTGCTAATTGTTTTCGGGTTTTGGGCTCGGGCAGCCATACCGGTTGCCCGATCGCGACCAAAAGGGGACGTTCTCACATGACCCCAAACCTGCATATGAAATTTTGTGACAATCAGACAAGAACTGCGGGGTGTAGCCCATGCTAAAGAAAAATGTGAACAGACTCACAGACTTCCGCACACGTGATGGCAACAGCTTATCTTGACTACGTCAAGTTAAGCTAAAAACAAAATAACTATCTGAAAGACATTTTGTTGGAAGTATTAAATGATGTTTGATCAAATTAATCTGTGTGAAACACACAGACTATTGTTTTTGTATCGTTTCTTTTTCTTTCTTTTTTTCTCTTTTGTAGAATGTAGAATGTTTATTTTGCAATATACACAATTGAATACAATCAATATGGTACATCTAAATACTGAATTTAAAGTAATATGACAGCAGATATAATGAAGGTCACAATGACTCCTCAGCTCAGCTTGCCCAAGAAATGAGTGAACTCTATAGAAAGATTCAGTAATGCCAAGTCGTTCACTCAAGTTTCTGCAGAAAAGACATCACACCAAAGCTACATATGAAATCTGACAAAAATCTGGTGAGGGATGGGGCCTGTTTGATGTACTGATGGAATTGTTGACAATTTTTATGTCAAATCCATCTTTTTCAACAGTATGTAGAAACATATGATAACTCCCATCTAGACATCAAACCAAAGTTACATATAACATTTGAAAAAGATCGGGTGAGAGGTGCGGCCTGCTGAGTGTGCTAATGGAATTGTTGACAATTTATATGCCAAATCCAAGATGGCCACTGGCAGCCACATTTTTCAATGAAATTCAGAAAAAATTGATAGCTCCCATCTGGACATCACACCAAAAGTACATATGAAATTTGAAAAAAAGATTGGGTGAGGGATTTGGCCTGTAGGTGTGTGCTAACGGGATTGTTGACAATTTATATACCAAATCTAAGATGGCCACTGGTGGCCATGTTTTTTCAATGAAATTCAAAAAAATTTGATGGCCATCTAGGCATCATACCAAAGCTATATATGAAATTCCAAAGATCAGGTGAGAGATGCGGCCTGTAGGGTATGCTAATGGAATTGACAATTTATATCCAAATCCAAGATGGCTGCTGGCAGCCATGTTTCTCAATAAAATTCAGAAATATTTGATAGCTCCCATCTAGACATCACACTAAAGCTACATATAAAATTTGAAAAAGATCGGGTGAGAGATGCAGCCTGTAGGGTGTGCTTATGGAATTGTTGACAATTTATATGCCAAATTGAATATGGCCGTTGGCGGGCATGTTTTTCAATGAAATTTGGAAAAATTGAATAGCTCCCATCTAGACATTGCCCCAAAGCGACATATGAAATTTGGGACTGATAGGGTGAGAGCCACTACCTGTAGGGTGTGCTAAAGAAATTGTTGGACAATTTATATCCAAATCCAAGATGGCTGCTGGCAGCCATGTTTTTTAACAAAATTCAGACAAATTTGATTGCTCCCATCTAGACATCACACCAAAGCTACATATGAAATTTTAAAAGATTGGGTGAGAAATGTGGCCTGTAGAGTGTGCGAATGGAAATGTTGACAATTTATATGCCAAATCTAAGATGTAGCCATGTTTCTCAACGAAATTCAGAAAAATCTGATAGCTCCCATCAAGACAATGCTACATATGAAATTTGGGACTGATCAGTGGAGAAGTACGGCCTGTAGGGTGTACGAAAGGAATTGTTGGAATCTATATCCAAACCTAAGATGGCTGCTGGCAGGCATGTTTTTCAACAAAATTCAGAAAATTTACATAGCTTCCATCTAGACATCACATCAAAGCTGCATGTGAAATTTGAAAAAGATCGGGTAAGAGATGCAGCCTGTAGGGTGTGCTAATGGAAATGTTGTCAATTTACATTCCAAATCTAAGATGGACACTGTCGGCCATGTTTTCCAAAAAATTTGATGGCTCCCATCTGGACATTCCCCCAAAAGCCATGTATGAAATATGGAACTGATTGGGTGAGAGCTGTGGCCTAAATGGTGTGTTAAAGGAATTGTGGCAGGATGGACAACTACAACTTATAACAATACAGATTGCAAGGATTGACGATGGTAGTTAACCCTTTACCTAACTTGAGTTCATTGACACTACCTGGAAAGCATTTTATATGGGTTTAGAATCCCTCATCCTCCTACCTTGGAAACATGGCACATGGATTTCTACCACTATAGTCTCGATGAGATTATTCCACTAAAGGGCCATATTTCCAAAGTAGGAGATGTGAGAACAGTAAAACATGAACAGGAATTTTCTGCATATTTTGATTAGCGACTATGACAGTTATAGATTTAGACCATTATATTAGGCAAGGGTAAGTGTAACATGATCTATATGTGGAGGTGACTGGAGTTTGTGGCCAAAGAACAAAGGTTGAAGCTGATAATACCCACCCATTCCAAGGATTTCCTTATGTTTTTTTCTTATAACTACCTGCTAAAGTATCAAGTATGGGGCAAGAGTGGGTATTTGGAGCTGAGACCCAGAGAGAGAAGACTTCCAATAAGTAACAAGCCTTTATCTCACTGTTATTCGAGAGTCACAGTTTTAATACATGATAGATGACCATGCAGCTGGGTCTATATTGTCAAATAAGTGAAGCCCATCATCGTCTGTAAAGGGCAGGGGGATAGAATCAGTTACGTGGGAACAATTATGTTTTATCGTCCTAATTATGTGAATTTGGGTTTCCAACTAATGTGTATCATTATCGGTGAGGTTGGACCTGCAGAAAGGGTTAATACAAGAAATTGCAGTATCGTATGTCTCAATTAGCTGATAAGTTATTACTTTATCTTTTAAGTCTGTGTGAAACACATAGACTATTGTTTTTGTATGGTTCTTTTTTCTTTTCTTTTTTCTTCTTCTTCTTTGCAAGATAACTGGAAAATGAATTGTCCTATCTCACTGATTTTTGGCTTAGTGATTGACGACAGTCTCCAGTACTCAGCCACTTATGTTTTTTAGATATCTGGAGCATTAGGGGTGTCTTTGGGGGTGTTTTGAAAGTGGGTCAGCCCATATCACAGGTTTTGTATGACCTATGGACCTGGGACCAACACCAAATGAGTCGACACTCAATGGAGGGACAAAAATGGGTCAACATCACCCAGGGGTGATGGAGTGCATTTTTCAGAATTGCTGGAAATCACATTTTTTGATCCCCAATGCATTTCTGAAGTTCACAGATGGATTTTCACACTAAAAAAAAATGGGCGTGGCCAAATATTTGAAAGTGAGTCACGCTCATATCTCAAGCATGGTACGATGCATGGGACTGGGGACCAACACCAAATGAGTTGAAACTCAATGGAGGTTCAAAATATGGGTTGAGGTCACAGAGTCCACCAAGGGGTCATTGAGCGCATTTTTCCAATTTGCTGGAAATCAAATTTTATGACCTGCCAATGCCTTTTGGAAGTTCATGCATGTATTTTTACACTCAAAAGTGGAAGGGGCCCAAAATTTGAAAGTAGCTAACACTCCTATCTCAGGCATGGTATGATCTATGGACCTGGGACAAAACCAAGTGAGTCAAAGCTCGATGTAGGTTCAAAATATGGGTCACATGTGTGCTCCATATTTCTGAACATATAAGTATGTATACTGTATTGTTTTGCTTCAAGTGTTAACACAACGTTGAATGTACTTCACTTGAAGCTCTTCAAAACTCATTATAAGGCAGAAAACATCACTCAAACAGACTTTCACCCTAACCAGAGTCATAAAGCTCAAATGGAGATTTTCTTCTTCTTCCATAAAATCATTCAAAATCCTTCAGAACATATTTTTAAGCAGAAAACATCACAAAAGTAGACCCTTGCCCCAACCCGTGGTGAAGGGACATATGGGTATTGGGGAGGGGGAGGCTTGCATATACCATTTATCTGTAATGCTTGTATCACACCCAGCATGCGATAGCCTTTAACTTGACAGGCATTATTAATAACTGGGTAGAAAAATTTATCAGTCTATTAACTAAAATCTACTTGATGTTTCCAAGCTTCCATGGTTACCATCAAAAACAAAACAGTTTAAAGCAAGCTGTATTTTGGATGACTCGAGTACAAACAAATTTTTCTGACCTCAGAAATACTTGTTGTTTCATGACCTTATCCGCAAGCTGGGAGCACAGGCTATGCCCCTGAAAATGATACCAAACTCCTTGGCAATAGTCATACATAGCATCAAAGAGTTAACAAAACCAACATACAATATGTAGCTTGTCTATCAATTGTCTGTAACCCAATTACAGCTATTTTCAAATGAAAGCCGGTTTTCTGGAGAAATTGGTGTACTCATGTACCCATACAATGCAACCAACACAAAACACACTGCATTTTAAATATCAACAAAATTTGATAAAATCACACTTATTTACAACTAGCAGAGGTCACCATGTTATGCACGATTATTCCACCAGCTCTCCAGGCTCTCAGAGTTGCTGTGGATGAAGGTTTTACTGGTGTGGCAACATCATTCACAATCGAGACTTATCCCAAATCCTTTTTCTGGTAAAATTACCTCAGATGAGGCATAGGAAACTCGACCTGCCCATGTTATTCCTAATAAAACCTTCCCCCAAAATGACAATTTTCAACTCACTGTATGTGAAAATAAATAGTCAATTTTGAGGCCTCCTTCTGGCAGACATTTTTGGGTAAACTTTTGCTAACAGTTTATGATTGTTAAGTTTAATTCTGACCAAACTGCAACCAGCACCACTGTCTTATTACCCCCACCCTAAGTGGTAAAAAGGGATCATACAGTAATATGGCAATTCTCTTCTCTTTTACATAAAATCACTTGAAATCCTCCAAAACTCATTTTAATGCAGAAAAACAATACTCAAATAGACACTTGCTCTAATCTGGGTTGATTAAATAAGGGTCATCTTGCCCTAAATAAGGGTCAGATGGTGATTTTATCTTCTTTTCACAAAATCACTCAAAAATCCTTCAAAACATTTTATAGTGGAAAAAAACACCACCCAAATTGATCCCCGCCATAACTGGGGTCAAGGTGTCATTGTAAATTTATTTTTCTCTTTTTTTGTTGCATTAAGGATCACTTGAAATCTTTCAATTGTCATTTTAAAGCAGGAAAACATCATCCAAATAGACCTTCCACAATCTGGGAAGGGTTATGTGATGATTTTCATCTTTTTTTTTTTGGTTCAAAATCATTCAAAACACATGTTAAATCAGAAAAACACATCATCCAAATTGCCCCTCACCTAACTGGGGTCAAGGGGGCATGGTGAATTTTTTTTATTTTTTTTTTTTATAAAATATCTTAAAATTCATCAAAACTCATTTTAAAGCAGAAAAACATGATTCAAATAGACCCTCCCCGAAACCCGGGGTCAAGGGCATACTGACCCTTGCCCTATATGGTGTCAAGGTGTTATAAGGGTCACGGTGAATTTCTATTTTGTTTTTTTGGCATAAAATCACTTGAAATATGTCAAAAACCATTTTAAAGCAGAAGAACATCATCCAAAAATAGGCCGATGAAATCGTCAGATGTGTACCCATACGCGCAACTAGTAGAAAGCTGTATGACGGAGGGCCACCACAGATGCCGACATTATGTACACCATAGAAGGTATGGGTACATATAGAAATGGATTGGAGGAGCGTCTAATTTGATGGATAAAGGGTTAATATCTCCGGAGCAAATTATCAGATTTACATAAAAAACTTTACAGCACAGCACATCAGTAACCTGAATAAATATATAAAGTAACATGACAATCGGATTGATATTTTTTGAGTTATCTCATGCCAAAGGGATTGGAGGAATTTTCAATTTGAAGGATAAAGGGGGTTAATATCTCCGGATCAAATTATCAGATTTACACCAAAAACTATACAGCTCAGCACATCAGTAACATGAACACATTTATAAAGTAACTTGACAATCCAAGTAATATTTTTCAAGTTATCGAATGCCAAAGGGATTGGAGGAATTTTCAATTTGAAGGATAAAGGGTTAATATCTCGGGATCAAATCATCAGATTTACGCCAAAAACTATACAGCTCGGCACATAAGTAACCTGATTACAAATATAAAGTAACTAGACAATCCAAGCAATATTTTTCAAGTTATCGAGTGCCAAAGGGATTGGAGGAACTGTCAATTTGAAGGATAAAGGGTTAATATCTCAGGATCAAATTATCCGATTTACACCAAAAACTATACAGCTCGGCACATCAATAACCTGAACACAAATACAAAGTAACTTGACAATCCAAGCAATATTTTTCAAGCTATCGAATGCCAAAGGGATTGGAGGAATTTTCAATTTGAAGGATAAAGGGTTAATATCTCAGAATTAAATTATCAGATTTGCACCAAAAACTATACAGCTCGGCACATCAGTAACCTGAACACAAATATAAAGTAACTGGACAATCCAAGCAATATTTTTCAAGTTATCGAATGCCAAAGGGATTGAAGAAATTTTCAATTTGAAGGATAAAGGGTTAATATATCAGGATTAAAATAACAGATTTACACCAAAAACTATACAGCTCGGCACATCAGTAACCTGAACACAAATATAAAGTAACTTGACAATCCAAGCAATCTTTTTCAAGTTATCGAATGCCAAAGGGATTGGAGGAATTTTCAATTTGAAGGATAAAGGGTTAATATCTCGGGATCAAATCATCAAATTTACACCAATAACTATACAGCTTGGCAAATCAGTAACCTGAACACAAATATAAAGTAACTAGACAATCCAAGCAATTTTTTTCAAGTTATCGAATGCCAAAGGGATTGGAGGAATTTTCAATTTGAGGGATAAAGGGTTAATATCTCAGGATCAAATTATCAGATTTACACCAAAAACTATACAGCTCGGCACATCAGTAACCTGAATACAAATATAAAGTAACTTGACAATCCAAGCAAAATTTTTCCAGTTATCGAATGACAAAGAAAGGGATACGGACGCCGGACAGACAGACGGACAGACGGATGGACAAAGGATAGACGAACGACGGATGGTCACCCCGGATGACGGCATTATGTGTACCATACATAGTATGGGTACACATAAAAAGCCATGATGGGAAAAAGAAAATAAACAAAACGTCCATGCTTTCCAAACACCTGTCATCAATCAGTATTTCTGATAAGTAACTTGAGAGTAATACATGTATTAACATAATTACAGCTGCACTCGTTTATAGTACAAGTCAAAATAAGTTGTAGGATAAGCCTATAAACTATTATCTTTCTCTTCCTACACTGATAAGACCAGAAGCTGACATCATTTTCTGGAAAGCTCTCAATGATAGCTTTTCAGAAAATGTCAGATTATTATCTTGTCAGTGCAGGAGCAGCAGTTTACTTAGTTTACTGCAGTTATGCCACAACTTATTTTGGCTTGTACTGTATACACAATATTTTGGGGTTTTTTTCCCAGTTCTCAGTGGAGAAAACTGGACCCAACCCTTACCAGATTCTCAAAAAACAAGAATTTTGCTGACAGTACCGCTCTTTGTGCAGACAGGAGAGGCATTGGGTTAAGCATTAGAATACAGCCTCATATTTCCATCCTCTCATAGACCATTCCTGCGAAGTTTGGTTCACGTCGGCTCAGTAGTTCCAGAGAAGATGAAATGTGATTTCCCATAGGGTTTCTATAGTAATTATAAGCTGCGATTGCAGCCATGTTTGCAACCCGATCAATATTAAATGTGGATCGTTGGTAGAGGGTGTCGCAGTCATCAACCATGCAAAGTTTCAAAACATTTGGCCTTGTGGTTTCAGAGGAGATTTTTCAAAATCCCCCAATCAGAATAAAAAAATGCTTCTGGCAGCCATGTTTTTTGATGCACGGTAACAAAAATGAGAAGCATTTGTAGAAGACCTTCCACAGACTATCCCTGCCAGGCTTGGTTCACAATGACTCAGTAGTTCCAGAGAAGAAAATGAAAATGTGATTTCCCATAGGGTTTCTTTCTATAGTAACTATAAGCCGCAATTATGGCCATGTTTACAACCCGATCAACATTAAATGAGCACTGTTGGTAGAGGGGGTCCCAATCATCATTTATGTGAAGTATCAAAAAATTTGGCCTGGCAGTTTCAGAGAAGTTTTTTGAAAATCCACCAACCAGAATCAAAGAATGCCTCTGGCGGCCATATTTTTCACAGGAACAAAATGAGGATCGTTTATAGAGGACCTCCCATAGACCATTCCTGCTAGGTTTGGTTCATGTCAGCTCAGTAGTTCCAGAAAAGAAGATGAAAATGTGATTTCCCATAGGATTTCTATTGTAACTATAAGCTATAATTGAAGCCATGTTTGCAACCCGATCAAGATTAAATGAGGATCGTTGGTAGAGGGGGGTCCCAGTCATCAACCATGCAAAGTTTCAAAACATTTGGCCCTGTGGTTTCACAGGAGAAGATTTTTCAAATTCCACCAATCAGAATCAAAGAATGCCTCTGGCGGCCATGTTTTCAAACCCATGGGATCAAAATGAGGATCGTTTGTAGAGGACCTCCCATAGACTATCCCTGCCAGGTTTGGTTCATGTCAGCTCAGTAGTTCCAGAGAAGATGATGAAAATGATTTCCCATAGGGTTTCTATAGTAACTATAAGCCACAATTGTGACCATGTTTGTGATCCAATCAACATTAAATGAGGATCGTTGGTAGAGGGGGTCCCAGTCATCATTTATGTGAAGTTTCAAAACATTTGGCCTGGCAGTTTCAGAGAAGATTTTTGAAAATCCACCAACCAGAATAAAAGAATGCCACTGGAAGACATGTTTTTCATCCAACAGGAACAAAATGAGGATCATGTCTAGAGGACCTCCCATAGACCATTCCTACCAAGTTTGGTTCACACTGGCTCAGCGGTAACAGAGAAGAAGATGAAAATGTGAAAAGTTTACGGACGCCGGACGACGACTGACGCCAAGTGATGTGAAAAGCTCACATGGCCTTTTAGGCCAGGTGAGCTAAAAAACGAATCAAATCAGTTAACGTTTGTTCAAGTTATGGAGCTATCAAGCACAAAATTTGCAAAAAATGACAAAGTCTGCCCAATAATTCTGCTGCCATATATATCGGACCGAGTCCATTTTCGAACTCAATCAAGAAAATGTTCCTGGAAACCCACATAATGAAAATGAATTGGATCAGTTGACATTTGGTCAAATTATCGAGCACAAAATTCGCAAAAAAATGAACCAAGTCAGCCCAATAATTCTGCTGCAGTATATTGGACCATGCCTGTTTTGAACTTGATCAAGACATTGTCCCTTAAAACCCATGTGCCAAATATCAGTCAAATCAGTTGACGTTTGTTGAAGTTATCGATTATAAAAAAGGGCCATATGAAAAAAAAGGACATGCCCTATTTTGCATCATCGGGTGTTGAACATGTATATCATGTCACACCAAATAATATCAAAATCCATCTAGAAACAACTAGGTTATAAGTAAAAAAGGTTTCCGCCTGCCCACCCATCTGCCTGTCCACCCACCTGACCACCCGAAACCCATGCACCCACCTGCCCGACCGACCCTCACCATACCAATAGTCAAGGCACACATGAAGATTTCTTTTTTTATAAAAACATTCAAAACTTATTTTAAAGAAGAGAAAAACATCACAAAATATACCCTCGCCCTAATCTGGGGTTAAATGTATTTGGTTGGTGGGGGTAGTTGCAAATACCTTTGACTTGATAGGTATTATTAATAACGGGATAGCAAAAAATTGTTTCTCTATTAACAAAAATCTTCTTGGCACTTCTAAGCTGCCATAGTCACCAGCAAAAAACAGAGTACTTTGGTTATCAGGTGACTCAGTGCAAACCATTTTTCTGTACTTGAATATTCTGGTTATTTCATGTTGTCCCCAACTCATGTCTCTGCCCCTCAAAACTGATCGTAAACAGGGATAGCCCAGCATCTTTATATGCCTGTCATTCAACTATGATCGTGGAGTACAATGAATTAACATATGTTAACCCATCATTTGTCTGTTATGAGATCTAGGATTTCAAAAATGGCCATGTTTGGTGGCAATTTTGGATTCATTGTGGATAAAATCGAAATTTTTTTGCATTTATAATAATGATACATTACATTCTTGCAATGCAGCCCATTACTGGTTTTCTTCTAATTCACAGTGCCAAGATTGTAGGCCAAAATGTCTGATTTTCAGTCCTATTTTTTATGTTTTGGAAATTTTGGCAGAAAAAATCATTTTGGTAAACTTTTGTTACCAGTTGGTTATGGAAAAGTGTATTTATGACAAATCTGTGAACATTTCAGGTCATTAGCCCTTTTGGACCAGGAGATATTGGTCAATGAAATTTTTTGCATTCTAGGGCATTTGGGGGCATTCAGATCGCTTAGTTGAAAGTGAAAAGTTTATCAGACCTACAACTCATATCCATTTATGACTGAGCAAAATTTTAGGAAAATCTACAAGAGACCCTTTGAGAAATCGTCTCTTCCACAGTGTTGGGAAAAAAAAAAAAATTTTTTTAGAACAACAATTGTATACTATTCAAAAAAAGTAGAGGATATCCAAACTGATGTTAATATTTTAAAAAAATGGTATTGGATACATGTGATTGGACACATCAATATGTTACCAAGTTTAGTGTAGATCATGAATGTCACTGGCCCATGAAAACTTTGCACAGGTTTTTCGCACGAGCACCACGTTAATATCTGTGGGGTACGTTTTGAAATTTTCATTTGTACTAGACAGGCTTTTTTGGAGGTCTCATCGTTCTTTTCTTGGTATAAACTTGTTCATCAATAGTTTCTGGTCGAAACGTAACTTTGAGGTATGCGAAGGCTGACACATGATGAACGTTTAGGTGCCGTTGGCATGTTGGAAACTGGCAACAGACAGACTGCAGTGGCTCAAATTCTCAACATCACTCAATCGGTGATTAGCAGGTTGTGGTCACGTTACAATCAGACAGGCAAAGTTGATGCAGACATCGGTCAGGTCATCCAAGGGCAACAACTGCAAACCAGGATCATTTCATCCAAACCACAGCATTACGTAACGGCCATCAAAGTGCCTCTTAAATTGGAAGGCAGTTGCACTGAGAGACAGATGTGCGAGTCAGTGGTAAGACCATCCGTAACTGCCTACACATTTGTATGCTCGACGACCTCGTATAATTCCACGTTTGACTGAATGTCACATCACAGCAAGGCATAATTGGTGTGGAACACGACAGTGCTGGGACAATCGTCGGTGGAGCGTCATGTTTTTCGATGAATGGAGGTTCACTTTTGACTTCCACGACATGTGAAACAGAGTGTGATGAGGGCAGAATGAAGGATACCATGATGTAACTGTTAGGCAGCAGGATCGTTTTGGTGGTAGATCGGTTATGGTGTGGGAAGTCATAACTATGACAAGCAGAACAGCACTACATGTCATCCAAGGGCGTGTCACAGGGCAATACTACCATGATCATGTGCTGCCATTTGCGTCATGTCACAGCTGTCAATTCATTTTCCAAGATGACAATGCAAGAATACACAGGGCCCATGTCACTACAGCGTTCCTCCAGGAGCAGAACATCACCACACTGCCTTGGCCAGCACTAAGTCCAAACCTTTCACCAATCGAGCATGTCTGGGATATGCTCAGCAGGGGCCTACGACAATGCCAACAGCCCCCTACCAATGTCCAGGAACTCACTGCTGCACTGCAGGAAGAATGGAATAAGATCAGTCAAGCTGATATTGGACATTTGGTGAGGAGTATGCCATGTCGGATCCATGCTTGACTTGCGGACCAAGGAGGATTTACAAGGTACTGAGGTCTTGGACTGAATGTGGTAAATTCTCTGACTGACCGTCCATGTCTTCTACAGCTCAGTGCATGGAATGTGTGCTTGTCAGGCACCCAACTATCGCTGAAATCATTCACCAGATGTCACAGTGCAATGCCTCAACTGTCTTTTTTATTAAAATATAAATATATTTCGTCATATATCTCGCTTTTATCAAATATCCCCTACTTTTTTTTAATACTAAATTTTCCTTTCAGGAAAAGCCAAATAAATTTATCAAGAACTGGAAACAGCTGTCGCATATTAAATTGCATCTGTTGTTTTATTCTATGTCAAATTCATACACAAAGCATGTTGAACAGAACCCTTTTCTTCGAAAGGCAGTTTTACATAATACTCAGGTCTGTTTTATAACACAAGATAACTTAAAATTCCAAGGGATGGACGAGCAAGTTATGAATTATTAAAATGGAGTATTTAAATGGTGTGATTTTAGTCCCCTCAAGACTTCAGTATGTTTTCCAAAGATTTTATTTAATGCAAGCCCATAATAATTAGTCTGTGTGAAACACAGACTATTGTTAGTCTGTGTTAAACAGACTATAGCAGGATAAATCAAAAATGAATCTTCCTATTTTGTTTCTTTTTGAGATACTTATAGACAGTTACTAGTTCTCTGACGCCTATGTTTTTCACACTCTTGGGGCATTGGGGTGTCCAGAGGGGTGTTTTCACTAAGTGAGACACGTTCATATCTCAGTTTTGTTATGACCTATAGACCTGGTATCATAAAAGGACCTGGGACCAACACCAAATGAGTAAAAACTCGATGGAGGTTCAAAATATGGCTCAAGGTCACTAAGGGGTCATTGAGTGCATTTTTCAAAATTACTGGAAATTGCAGTTTTCGACCAGACATGTTAAATCTCACTATTTTAGAGGGAGACTCACTATTTTCCACAATAAATTTTTGTTACATCAGCCAGAAAATTGGGAATTTTAACAGAATCTCACAATTGATGTAATAAATTTTCTTCTTTGAGCCATATAAAAATCAAAATCTCACTATTTTTGCTCAGAAATCTCACTATTTTGCAGATCATCAGCTTAACATGTCTGTTTTCGACCCTCCTAATGCATTCCCTAAGTCCGTACATGCATTTCTACACTCAACTAGAGTCGATCCATCGCCAGGGGGTGTGATACCCCTGCAATCCATCGCCAGGTGGTGTGTTACCCATGCACCAATACCTGAGGGTGAGCAAGGTCAACAATGTGACATCTTGGTGTTCAGAAAACAATAGGTGTCACCTAAAGGTGACACAAACAAATACCCCCGTCTTTCAGCTGGTAATGTTTTAAAGTGCATGATGTAAGTGAGGCATACATATATTCTCGATATTAAGAGAATATTAGCCATTGAAATCACCCAAGGACATCACAAAAGTTTTCATATTAATTAAGAGCAGTAAATGTGTTGCTCAACTACTACGGTGGGGAATCACGTGGTTTCGAGTTGAATGGCCGAGGAGTTCAGAAACAGGAGAAGAATCGAGGAAGAAAGGTAATACACTGGATATGACATATTAAATAGTATTTTGGCAGCAACGAGCATATAGGATTCTATTTTTCAAACAAACTGATACCTCTTATGTGTCCAAACTCACAGTAGTTTTCTATAACATTCTGACAAAAGTTGCCAGTCGGAGGATTACTCACCATGTGTTTACTGGTGTATTCAGTTCATTGCATTCAAAACTGTAAGGGGAGTTGATTACAGCATGAAGGTACTCTCTATTGAAAATAACACTCAAAATATTCTAAGTCGAGAAATAACTGTGGAAAATAAAATTTTTGTGAAACTTTATACATGTTGCACATCTTCATTGTGTGTACGATCATATCCTAAAGTTTCAGCTATACGCATTTAAAACTGTAAGAGGAGTTGATTACAGCATAAAGATACCCTCTATTGAAAATAGCACTAAAAATGTTGTGAGTCAAGAAAGGGAAATAACTGTGGAGAAACAAAATTTTCGCAAGACTTTATATATGTTGCACATCTTCATTGTGTGTATGATCATATCCTGAAGTTTCAACTATGTGAATTGAAAAGTAGGGGAGGAGTTGATTACAGCATGAAGGTACCCTCCATTGAACAATTTCGCGATGGAATTTCTAAGTCGATGAAGGCCATAATTTTGAGAAAATAAAATTTTGCAACAAACTTTATAGATGTTACATATCTTCAATGTGTGTGTAATCACATCATAAAGTTTTAGCTCACTGCATTCAAAACTGTAAGAGGAGTTGATTACAGCATGAAGGTATGCTCTATTGACAATAGCAAAAAAAAAATCCCTGAAAATTTTTTAAAATCTGTGAAAATTTTCCATGTCGATCAAGGCCATAATTTTGAGCAAATACAAGTTTTGCAACAAACTTTATAGATGCTGCATATCTTCAATGTGTTTGTAATCATATCCTAAAGTTTCAGTTCACTGCATTCAAAACTGTAAGAGGAGTTGATTACAGCATGAAGGTACTCTCTATTGAAAAGTCGAGAAAGGGAATAACTGTGGAAAAATAAAATTTTCATGAAACTTTATACATGTTGCACATCTTCATTGTGTATATGATCATATCCTTAAGTTTCAGCTATCCGCATTTAAAACTGTAAGAGGAGTTGATTATAGGATAAAGATACCCTCTATTATTTATTTATTTATTTATTGGTGTTTAAGGTCACATATTTATGCACAATGGCTAATCATGACCACGACAGTTTTACAGGTGGAGGAAGCCGGAGTACCTGGAGAGAACCACCGAGCAACGACAAGCAGCTGCCAGCTCCCCAACATCATAACTCCGCACTGCAACACAGGCAGGGTTAGATTGGTTGAAGACATGCGTACCATCGACGTGCAGTACGCCTTAGTACACGGCATCATCGTGCCCCCACGCGGGCAATGGAGATACCCTCTATCGAAAACAGCACTAAAAATGTTGTAAGTCAAGAAAGGGAAATAACTGTGGGGAAACAAAACAAA
Organism: Pictodentalium vernedei; assembly: GCA_031216915.1. NCBI lineage: Eukaryota > Metazoa > Mollusca > Scaphopoda > Dentaliida > Dentaliidae > Pictodentalium > Pictodentalium vernedei. Next base: position 417,918,136 of record CM062295.1, read on the forward strand.
ATTTTGCAAGACTTTATACATGTTGCACATCTTCATTGTATGTATGATCATATCCTGAAGTTTCAGCTATCTGCATTTAAAACTGTAAGAGGAGTTGATTACAGCATAAAGGTACCCTCTACTCAAAATAGCACTAAAAACGTTGTAAGCCAAGAAAGGGAAATAACTGTGGAGAAACAAAATTTTTGCAAGACTTTATACATGTTGCACATCTTCATTGTGTGTATGATCATATTCTGAAGTTTCAACTATGTGAATTGAAAAGTGGGGGAGGAGTTGATTACAGCATGAATTGTGTGTGTGATCATATTCTGAAGTTTCAACTACGTGAATTGAAAAGTGGGGCAGGAGATGATTACAGCATGACGGTACCCTCCATTAAACAATTTCGCAACAGAAGGACTAACAGACAGACTGATGGATTGACGGACACGAGGAATCCAATATACCCCCGCCTAGGCAGGAGTATAATAAAAAAGTGGGTTGGGCCAAAAATAATGAAAATGGGTCAAGTTCATATCTCAAGTATGGTATGATGTATAGACCTGGTACCAACACCAAGTGAGTCAAAACTCAATGGAGGTTCAAGAGATGGGTCAAGGCCACTGAGGTAACCCAGAGGTCACTGAGTGCATTTTTCAGAATTGCAAGTCACTACAATTACACTAAAAAAGTGGAGTCAAAAATTTTGAAAATGGGTCATGCTCACATCTCAAGTATGGTATGTCTATGGACCAGGGACCAACAACAAATGAGTCGAAACTCAAATGAGGTTCAAATTATGGGTCAAAGTCACTATGGTCACCCAGAGATCATTGGGAGCATATTTTTAGACAGGTTCAAAATCGCATTTTATGACTCCAAAATGCACTTCCAAAGTTCAGAATCAGTATATGTATTTTTACACTAAAAAAAAGTGTGCACGACCAATAATTTAGAAAGTGGATGGAGGCCATCCAGGGGTCATTGAGTCCATTTTTAGCTCAACTTGACAATGTGAAGTATGAGTTATTGGGATGGGTTGTAATCTGTCATTCATATGTCTGTCCCTCCATCCACAATTCCCTTAGCACACCCTACAGGCCACAGCTCTCATCCGATCAGTTCCAAATTTCATACATGGCTTTGGGGCAATATCTAGATGGGAGCTATCAAATTTTTCTGCATTTTGGTGGAAAACATAGCCACCAGTGGCCATCTTGGATGTGGATATAAATTGTCCAACAAACCCTTTAGCACACCCTATAGGCCACAGCTTTCACTCGATCAGTCACAAATTGTTTTGCATTTCGTTGAAAAACATGGCCGCCAGCAGCCATCTTAGATTTGAATATAAATTGTAAAAAATCCCATTAGCACACCCTACAGGCAGCATCTTTCACCTGATCTTCGAATTTCATATCTAGCTTTGGTGTGATGTCTAGATGGGAGCTTTCAAATTTTTCTGAATTTGAAAAAAATGGGCGCCAAGAGTCATCTTGAACTTATTTATTTATTTATTGTTGTTTAAGGTCACATACTTCTGTGCAATGGCTAATCATGACCACAACATGGAGATAAAGTCAAGGTCAGTCAATCGTTTATACCCCATGTTGCCTATTTTAGAGGACTTGCACCCCAAGCATTAGTGACTGGGTCCTATTTTACCAGTGAAACAGAGCTTGTTTACCACAGTAAACAAGCAATGCTTCACTTCCTGGGGTTCCCACGGGGGAGTCATCATGAATTTGCCATATAAATTGTAAACAATTCCATTAGCACACCCTGCAGGCCACATCTCTCACCCAATCTTTTAAAATTTCATATGTAGCCTGTTCAATTCTACTGGTCCTAAGGATGCTTTATAGCAATAACAGTTCTCTGTTCCATGCAGTTTTTGAAATATGAGTATTTGACAAATTTTCTGTTTTTAGTTCCCATGGGGATGCAGGAAATGCTTTTTCCTGAGTCAAGTACTTAAGACCCAGTAATACAGCATACCAATTTTGCTTTAAATTGCGGCAACCATGTTATGACCTTGAGCAAGACACTTAATCCCAAATGCCCATGTGGTGGCATGGTGGTGTTGTGTACTAAGGCATACTGCCCGTCGATGATACACTAGTTTTCAACCAATGCTAACCCAGCTTGTGTGGAGTTAGTATGTTGGGGAGTGTAACAGCTGCTCGCCATTGCTCAGTACTTCTCTCTAGGTACTCTGGCTTCCTCCACCCATAAAACTGTCCGACATGAGGTGACCTTGCTGTCAAAAGTGTCATTAATCCCAAATAAATAAATAAATATTTGGTTAAAATCGGCCTATCTCTGAAAATAAAAATTGAGTAGGGCCAAAAATCATGCCCCTCCCAGAATAATTGGGCATCTTCCCCTTAAACTTTCCTTGAACAATCAAACTTTAGTGCTCACCTCCAAAAGAAGATAAATACCAAATATCAAGTTATTCCATCCATGGGATCACAAAGAAAGTTTTTTAAAATTTGGAGCAATTTTCAGATCCTCTCCCCATGGGGATGTATATCATCGGTTTTAACAAAACTTAATACCCCATCCCCAGTTATCATTCACATTAAAGTTTATTGGAATCAGTCTAGAACTTTGGGAGAAGACTCAACACCACCTTTACGATGGACAGAAGAATGATCAATATAGCTCATCCTGACTTTTAATATGGAAAGCTAAATTGTTTTAGTTGCTTTTTAATCAGTTGATTAATTTTATTACAAGCTGTTACTAAATACTAGCTTATACTGTACCAGTCAGGAAAGCTAAATTCTGTTTTAGTTGCTTTTTAATCAGTCAATTAAATTTTATTCCAAGCTTTTACTAGCTGATACAGCTAACTTTAAAGAAAGGAGAGACTTGAATTCAAATCCATAAACAGAGCACTTACCCATGGAACACCCCACGAATTCCTTACAATCCAATATTCAATACCAGAAATCTTGTCCACTCCCCATCCTGCTACTGATATAATGTGGTTTATCTGAAAAAAAAAATAGATACCAAACATCTTTGCCCACATAAATTACTTCCTTCAAGTGCATGTCCAGAGATCTGCATCAGGTCTGAGGTCTTGTTGAGGACATATATCACCATTTTGGTGATACTGCTTCTAAACAAGACCTCAAATCTTGGTGAATTCTCTGGCTGTACATCCAGTTATGATTTGACTTTATCAAACAATCACCTGATATGATATTTTCTATTTTCATGGTTTAAATACACGGATGTATCCAAATTTCAAAGAGGAATTCTTTATTGTGATAACAATAAAAACAATCAGGGCCAAGTAAAACAACAAATTTGTTTCTCAAATACTGATGGTTTGAAAATGGATGCAGCTTTTATTTTTAATTTTTCCCCAATTCCCAAATGTTTTTTCCAAGCAAATTTTTAACAGGGGTGCAAACTGTCCATTATATTGTAACATATCACTCCAGTATGAGAAGCATCGACACACTCTCGTAGAACAGCCTAATGTTACATTATACCGAGGATATCAATAGAGGTAAGCTTCTCTATGACTTTGTGTGTGCATTATGACATCACAAAGTTATTAACAGCATCAACTGTTTTGCACAGAAAATGCACCCTCCTCATCAATCTTTCATCACATACCCATACTATATGTTGGCCCTGCGAATCCCAATTTTTGGCTCAAATCAAATACCAAATTGAATCTTAAGGAAGATTTAAATCTGAATCAAGTCCAAATCGAATCCGACGTTGTGTTAAATACCTAGTAAAGTGAAAAAAAAAATGCACAATTTTTCATGCCGACAACAAATGAAAGTGTCAATGACACTGTAGCTCAACTTGACAAACTTGAACTTAGTTAGTTATAAATGAGATGGCAAAATTGAAGATCATTGGGACCAATGTCAGTTTTTTTGCCAGTGGCAACATTTTTTGACAGAAACCAAAGAAAATCGATAGCTCCCATCTAGAGGCCTCCCCAAACAAGCATGCCAGGTTTCTAAGCAATCCGATCATAAATGAGCCCTGTAGGGTGTACGAAAGGGAAATATTGTGGTCTGACTAGACTAAATTCTAAGAACGTTGGCCATGGCAACATTTTTTGACGGAAATGGAAGAAAATCGATAGCTCCCATCTAAAGGCCTCCCCAAACAAGCATGCCAGGTTTCTAAGCAATCCGATCATAAATGAGCCCTGTAGGGTGTACGAAAGGGAAATATTGTGGTCTGACTAGACTAAATTCTAAGAACGTTGGCCATGGCAACATTTTTTGACGGAAATGGAAGAAAATCGATAGCTCCCATCTAAAGGCCTCCCCCAAACAAGCATGCCAGGTTTCAAAGCAATCTAATCATAAATGAGCCCTGTAGGGTGAGCCAAAGGGAAATATTGTGGTCTGACTAAACTAAGTTCTAAGAATGTTGGCTGCGGCAACATTTTTTGATGGAAATTGAAGAAAATCGACAGCTCCCATCTAGAGGTCACCCCAAACAAGCATGAAAGGTTTCAAAGCAATCCAATCATAAATGTGCCCTGTAGGGTGTACCAAAGGGAAATATCGAGTCTTCTGACTGAACCAAGTTCTAAGAACGTTGGCCGTGGCAACATTTTTTTATGGAAATTGAAGAAAATCGATAGCTCCCATCTAGAGGTCTCCCCAAACAAGCATACCAGGTTTCAAAGCAATCAAATCATAAATGTGCCCTGTAGGATGTGCCGAAGAGAAATATTGTGGTCTGACTAAACCAAGTTCTAAGAACGTTGGCCGTGGCAAAATTTTTTTATGGAAATTGAAGAAAATCGATAGCTCCCATCTAGAGGTCTCCCCAAACAAGCATACCAGGTTTCAAAGCAATCAAATCATAAATGTGCCCTGTAGGATGTGCCAAAGGGAAATATTGACGTCTGACTAAACTAAGTTCTAAAAACGTTGGCCGCGACATTTTTTGACGGAAATTGAAGAAAATCGATAGCTCCCATCTAGATGTCACCCCAAACAAGCATGCCAGGTTTCAAAGCAATCCGATCATAAATGTACCCTGTAGGGTGTGCCAAAGGGAAATATTGAGTCTTCTGACTAAACTAAGTTCTAAGAACGTTGGCCGCGGCAACATTTTTTGACAGAAATTGAAGAAAATCGATAGCTCCCATCTAGAGGTCTCCCCAAACAAGCATACCAGGTTTCAAAGCAATCTGATCATAAATGGGCCCTGTAGGGTGTGCCAAAGGGAAATATTGAGGTCTGACTGAACTAAGTTATACGAACGTTGGCCGTGGCAACAATTTTTGCCGGAAATTGAAGAAAATCGATAGCTCCCATCTAGAGGTCACCCTAAATAAGCATACCAGGTTTCAAAGCAATCAAATCATAAATGTGCCCTGTAGGGCGTGCCAAAGGGAAATATTGTGGTTTGACTAAACTAAGTTCTAAGAACGTTGGCCACGGCAACATTTTTTGACAGAAATTGAAGAAAATCGATAGCTCCCATCTAGAGGTCACCCCAAACAAGCATGCCAGGTTTCAAAGCAATCCGATCATAAATGTACCCTGTAGGGTGTGCCAAAGGGAAATATTGAGTCTTCTGACTAAACTAAGTACTAAGAACGTTGGCCGCGGCAACATTTTTTGACAGAAATTGAAGAAAATCGATAGCTCCCATCTAGAGGTCTCCCCAAACAAGCATACCAGGTTTTAAAGCAATCTGATTGTAAATGTACCCTGTAGGGTGTGCCAAAGGGAAATATTGAGGTCTGGCTAAACTAAGTTCTACGAACATTGGCCGTGGCAACATTTTTTGCCGGAAATTGAAGAAAATCGATAGCTCCCATCTAGAGGTCACCCTAAATAAGCGTATCAGGTTTCAAAACAATCAAATCATAAATGTGCCCTGTAGGGTGTGCCAAAGGGAAATATTGTGGTTTGACTAAACTAAGTTCTAAGCTCGTTGGCCGCAGCAACATTTTTTGACGGAAATTTAAGAAAATCGATAGCTCCCATCTAGAGGTCACCCCAAACAAGCATAAGAAGTTTCAAAGTAATCTGATCATAAATGCGACCTGTGAGGCGTGCCAAAGGAAATTGTGGACGTACGTACTAACGTACTAACATACTAACGTACGTACGTACGTGTACGTACGTACGTACGCAGACGGATGAGAAGTGATGGCAATAGCTCAGCTTGACTTTGTCAAGTTGAGCTAAAAACGAATGTAATATTGGGAGTGCCAGTGTAAATATATCATTATGTATTATGCAATAAATGATTATTATCAATCCAACAGGAGCACATCGCAACAAAATGATAAATACTCTGCACATTCTCACTCCCATTATATTGATGCAGCAAACAGAACACGATCGTGCCTAACGTTCTTTACACACATATTTTTTGTCAACGTCCTGTGTATTGAAAAGAGAATGAATTTTTGCCATTTTAACCTTCGTATTTGGATTAGTCACATTCTATGGGGCTTTCAATTAATAGTCACGGCGTGTTAGCACATATTCATGCCAAGACATAATATTAATGTAAATAAATTGAGTAACGCCTAAAGGCATGTGAGTTCCAACAGAAGGAATTGTGAGTTACATTTGCTTTCTTTATTATAAATTGTAATTCTGTGTCGATTTAAAGATAACAGTCGCAGACTCAACGAGTACAGATTACAATTCTATCAAGACGAACAAAAATGTTCTTGTATCCTGGTTATTATATTATGATCGGATATTAGTTTTTGACAACTGAACTGGAGGGAATTCATCAATAAAACATCGTAGTAATAACTATGGCAAAACTGAACCATGAAATCAAAATTTTGAATACCCGTCGATGGATTTGAATCGAATCTCATTAAATCTGAATCGAATCTTGAAGCCTCGCAGGGGCCTGACTATAGACTAAATGTTAGGTACATGCATCACTATACATAAGCAGAGTATACATTACAATCCTCTAGTTTACAAATCCTACACATGCCACATGTGTTGGATCCAGTGAGATGGAGGAAAAACCATGTTAAATATCGCCTGCAGAAACAGACCTGCAAAGCTCAGGTAAAAGTCTAATAAAGCTTCGGGAAAAGTCTGTGTAATAGGGTGGTTCAGGTGCTATACTATCAGCCATGAATGTCGAACAATAAAAAGCAAATTAGTAAGAATTGTAACACTTGACTTTTACATTTTTGGGGGTAAAACTGATCATGATACTAAAGTATATACATGATACTGAAGTACATACATTATACTGGAGTAATACATGATACTACATACATAATAATGGAATGCATACATGATACTACATACATTATACTGGAGTGCATGCATGGTACTACATACATGATATTGGAGTACTTATATGATACTGTAGTACATACATGATATGCTACTTCTACGGCAATGTATTAGCATCAGGACACTTTCATTCAGACATGTGAACGTCCAGAATAATTTTTCAGGGAACCTGAGGGTGATTTTCAGGAATGGATTGGTGGATGGATGTGCAAAAATAACCCCACAAGTGGCCACTGTATTAACCCAACCTCACAACTACTACTGACCCTAAATTGTAAACCCCACAATGTACTTCTGCTAAGCCTGGACGGACAGATGGATGGACGAGGTGATTCTATTATACTCGTTGCGGGGAGTATAATGAATACTCCCAACACCAAATAGTGTATCAGTGATTTTGCCTCAACATGGTTGTAACATGTGATTGATGGGTGAATATAGATGAATGGGGTTTGAACTGGGAGGCGGGATTGGGGTGGCAGGACCTCATAGACACCCCATAGCTCTGCCACTGCCCCAAACCACCACAAATAGGAGAGGGACATCCCCTCCTCTAACCAGCATCATCCCAGGCCTGCAGCATTAATGGAGCCCCTTACTTAAGATGTCTGGAAGGCCCCAGATAGTGTTGGGCCGCCTCTGATCCAGTGGGATTCAAATGTGGGTTATCCAGTGATTAGGTTGGGCTCCACAGTTTTCCAGTCATTTCTAAAAAAGACATGCCATACACTCTCTTCAAATGCAAATATTCTGTAACTTAGCTAACTAACCCATAACATTTATTGCATTCTCCATATCACTAAAAACATATAACACAATATGACTGAGTAGAAATAAACAATCTGAATGTGGGTGAAATAATGTATTGTCAAATGCAAGGCTTCAACCTGCAAATTGCATAAAAAATGCTGATACCAGTCATTTTCAGCCACCCAGCAGCCTTAAAGGCAGAATTTTCCCACTACCCCATACTTTCCCACTTACTTAACCCTGGAGCATATAATTCCCTATTTCTAAAATGTGAAATTTTTTTTGATATGTTTCCGTCTCATTTTTTTTAGTTGCATGCCTGGTAACAACTCTGTATAAAAATGACATTTTAAAAACAAGAGGCCCCAGGGAGCCTGAGGTGCTTACCTGATCAAAGTTGTTTAACTGATAGATTGCTAAGTTTTTGGGGGGTGTTAAAATTTTGTTCACATGTTATTGCCTTGCTACAATTTATGGGAGTGTGCCTACAGGCACTCTCCCATAAATTGTAGCAGGGCAATTCCATCCAGACTAAATAATATCACATCAAGAATTAATTGAAGCACATCCACAGAATATCAAGCCTTTTAGCTGTGGTACCTGCACTTCAGGATAAAGCCCAAAAATGGGCTTCCAGCACTCTACCGGTTAAAGAAGGATTTAATTACCATCTATGGCTAGTTAACACTACAGAGGAATGAAGTTATTTACTTATTTATAACTCTGCTGTCCTTTTTTCTGGTATTGGGATCCTACCACAGAAATAATGCCCAGATTTTCAGTAATGGAAAACTAGGGAGTCGAAATATCAACCTAGGGGCTTGACTGGAACAAACTTGAAGAATGTTGTATACCAAATATGAACAAATATGAAAATATTCTGACTGGTGGTCCTAGAGAAGATTTTGAAATATGTTAAAATATGTGCCCCCCCCCCTCCCCCCCCCCCCCCCTGGGAATACAAATATCAACCCAGAGACTTTATTTGAAAATGAAAGTGTCAATTACACTGTAGCTCAACTTGTCAAGACAAAGACATGCACATGTATAGTATGTGACACAGCAATGACAAACATCTAGGTAATGACCTGATAACAAAGGTACATATAAAGTATTGTAATGGTCTGTACATAAATACTGACCGTTGCCTGTAACAAATGTATAGGTAAAGTATTGTAAAGGTGGGTGACAGTCAGATGCTAAACTAGAAAAGAAAACTTTGAGTCCCAGAGTGGGTCTGACTGAACCCCAAAATATTTGTTCTCATAGCACAGTAATAACAAAGGCACCCCAAAACACACTCGTTCCTGTCCCAAGGTGAAAACAAAGGTACCCAAGAAGTTTTGTGAAGATCAATTCATAAATATGAGCTGTATAGAACTTGTGACAAAAAACTGATTGGACCTAATTTTGGTACAAAATGGCCACTGGCAGCCATCTTGAATTTTGGACCGTACCCAGAAGCACTCATTCTCGTCCCAAGGTGATAACAAAGGTACCCAAGAAGTTTTGTGAAGATCGGTTCATAAATACAGCCTCTACCCTGAGCCGTATTGACATGTGTGCTCACATTGTGCAAGTAGCACTGAATAAGTCAAAGTTCATCTAATTTGCATAATTTCTGCACGAAAAAAACCCCCTTAGAATATGTGATGTATTCCATGTTACTAAACATTCATACAAAAATTTATTCAAATCAGAACTTTCATACAGAAGTTCTGTACAAAAGACTGATTGCACTAATTTTGGTACAAAATGGCTGCTGGTGGCCATCTTGAATTTCGGACCACACCCCAAAACACTCGCTCTCATCCCACGGTGATAAAAAAGGTACCCAACAAGGTTCGTAAAGATTGGTTCATAAATATGGCCTCTAGTCTGAGCTGTATAGAAGTTGTGTACAAAAAACTGATTAGACCTAATTTCGGTACAAAATGGCCACTGGCAGCCATCTTGAATTTTAGACCGCACCCAGAAACACTCGTTCTCGTCCCAAGGTGATAACAAAGGTACCCAAGACATTTCGTGAAGATCAGTTCATAAATACAGACTCAAGTCTGAGCCGTATTGACATGTGTACTTAATGTGTGTAAGTCGCACTGAAATATCAAAGTTCATCTAATTTGCATAATTTCTGCACGAGAAAAAAACCCGTATTATATGTGATGTATCCCATGGTACTAAACTTCACACAAAAAATTATTCAAATCAGCGCTTTCATATGGAAGTTCTGTGCAAAAATCTGATTGCACCTAATTTTGTACAAAATGGCTGCCATCGGCCATCTTGAATTTTGGACAGGACCCCAAAACACTCGTTCTCGTCCCACGGTGATACCAAAGGTACCCAAGAAGTTTCGTAAAGATCGGTTCATAAATACGGCCTCTAGCCCGAGCCGTATTGGCATTTGCACTTACAGTGCTGAAATTAACACCAAAAAACATCAAAATTAGTCTAATTTGCATGAGAAAAAAACCTGTATTATATGTGATGTACCCCATGGTACTAAACATTCATACAAAAAATTATTCAAATCAGAGCTTTCATATGGAAGTTCTGTACAAAAAACAGATTTCTGCATCATCGGTACAAAATGGCGGCTGGCAGCCATCTTGAATTTCGGACCGCACCCAAAAACACTCGTTCTCGTCCCACGGTCATAACAAAGGTACCCAAGAAGTTTCGTAAAGATCGGTTCATAAATACGACCTCTAGCCGGAGCCATAGCCAATTGTTGACGTACGGACAGATGGACGGACGGACAGACAGACGACGGGCCATGACAATAGCTCAAATTTGACTTCGTCAAAGTTGAGCTAAAAATGAATCTGAACCCTCAGAGGATGCTGTATACTAAATATCAAAAGATACTGATTGTATCTCAAGAAGCAGATTTTTAAAGATTATTCCTCATATTGGACTAAGTTAAAAATTCAGGCTCCAATAGGGGAGCCCAAATATTAACAAAGGGACTTGATTACAACAAACTTAGATATGACCTCCCTAAGGATGGTATATACCAAATATCAAAAGATTCTAACTGGTGGATCTGAAGAAGATTTTTAAAAATGATTTCTCATATTGCACTAAGTGAAAATTTGGGCTCCCTTTAAGAGCCCAAATACTAACCTAGGCACATGATTTGAACAAACTTGAATTTGACCTCCCTCACCCTGAGATGCTGTATATCAAATATGAAAGGATTATGATCGGTGAATTTCAAGAAGATTTTTAAAGAAATTCCCTCATACTGCACTAAGTTAAAATTTGGGCTACGATAGGAAGCCCAAATATTAACCCAGGAACTCGATTTAAACCAATTTGAATCTGATCCCCTAGAGATAGTTGTATATCAAATATAAAAGGATTCTGACAGGTGGATCTGAAGAAGATTTTTAAAGAAGTTCCCTCATACAGCACTACAACAGAGAGCCCAAATATTAACCCCAGGAACTGATTTGAACAAACTTGATCTGCACCCCCCCCCCCCACACTCATCTCCCCCCCATCCCCACCCCACCCCTAGATTATACCAAATATGAAAGCATTCCGACTGGTGGATCTGAGGTAGAAGATTTTTAAAGAAATTTCCTCATATTGCACCAAATTAAAATTCAAGTCCTGAATTGATTCTGACCTCTTTGGAGATGTTGTATACCGAATATAAAAACCAGACACCCTATGTGAACAAACTTGAATCTGACCCCCCAAGAGATGTTGTGTACCAAATATGAAAGGATTCTGACAGCTGAATCTGAATAAGATTTTTAAAGAAATTCCCTCATATTGCACTAAGATAAAATTTGAGCTACCATAGGGAGCCCAAATATTAACCCAGAAACCCTATTTGACCAACCTTGAATCTGACCCCCCCCCCACCCCACCCCAGAGATGTTGTATACCAAATATGAAAGGATTCTGACAGCTGAATCTGAATAAGAAGATTTGTAAAGAAATTCCCTCATATCGCACTAAGTAAAAATTTGGACTGTCAGAGGAAGCCCAAATATTAACCCGGGTACTCGATTTCAACAAATCTGAATCTGACCACGACCCCCACCACACCACCCAAAGATGTTGTATAACAAATATAAAAGGATTCTGACAGGTGGATTTGAAGAAGAAGATTTGCACGAAGTTAAACTTTGGGCTCCAAATAAAGAGCCCAAATATTAACCCTGTGACCCAATTTTAACAAACTTTAATCTACCCCCATGCATCCCCCACCCTCCTCTCACGCCTGAGATGTTTAGAGTATTACCCCTGTGCATTAGTACGAACTGTTGAGCAGAACCTTATGCGTGTGATTTGCTAAATGACTTTGGCTTAAGATCTTGTCCTAGATTGATATCATGAAGCAAATGCCTCCTAAATAAATATGAAGAGTGACCATTGATTTATCAATTTGAAACTTGCGCTTCAACAGGCTTTAGTATTATTTTATCTTATTTTATCTCCACAGACAGCTTAGAACTTAAGTAAACTAGAACTACACGGAAGGTGATTAATACCCCTACATCCGGCTTATGGGAATGCAATTCCGAATGCTGAGATTGAAAAACCAATAATAAATCCAAGTTCATGGGAGATAACTTGGTGAAAATTGTCAGAGAAATGTATGAATATTCATTTGTCAGTCATAATGTTTCATAAAAATCAATTCAATAATGTAGGAGGAGTTACACACACAAGTTCGGACAGACAGACGGTAAATGGGTGGACGGGTGGATGTACAGGGCATCAACAATATAGCTCCCACTTCTCTGAAGTAGAGGTATAATAATGATCATTGATGACTTTATGAAGTAAGAAAACCATCCTATATCTTTGTTAGCTGAGAATACCTATTAAGTTCAACAGAGTTGGACTTCAATCACTTGAAGTCTTGATGCTTTTTAAACCATATCAAATGTGAAATTATTTATTAGTGGTTAATGAGAAAAAGTTTTTGAAAGCTGCACCCATTACCTTAAGGTGTCTGTACCCCCAACTCCCTAAACATCAGGCCATAGGCTGGATGTGAACAAGCTTGTAAATCAACCTTGGGGCAGTAGATTGTTAGAAAAATTCTTTTGGAAATGTTCTTCAAATAACAACAGTGTTAAAAATACTGAGCCTCAAGACACCTCCACAAATGTTACCAGAGATCTGATTTAAATATATTTGTATATCATCCTTACAACAATGATACTTATCAAACATGATAACATTTGGAATAGTCATGTGGGAAATGAAGACTTTTTTATTTTTTTCTCGATTACACACAGCGTTAAAACCTTGGACCCCATGACACTTCCAAATTAGGCAACAGGGGCCCGATTGGAATAAACTTGTATAGTATCCTTACAAAGATATTATATATCAAACGTTAAATCATTTGCAGCAATATTTTGGGATAAGAAAATTTCATATTATTTTCACCATTACCCAGTGTTAACACCTCTAAACATAACCTCAGGGATTTGATTTGAAGAAACCTGTAAATCACCATAACAAAAATGTTTTTTTTCAAACAAAGATCCATTTGGATCAGTGGTTTTGGAGAACATTCTATATTTTTATTCTAATTACCTCCACTGTTAAAATTTGAGGACCCCATGCCACCCCTAAATGAGACCCTAGGAGCTTGATTTAAACAAACTTGTAACTTGTCATCTGACAGATATTACATGTCAAGCATGGAAGCATTCTGAGTGGTGATTTGTGAAAAGATTTTTTAATCGTAATTCTCGTTATTCAGTGTTAAAATAAGGGGTACCCATAAGAGAGCTCAAAAATAAAATTAATCCAGACTGTTTTGACCAATTTGATTATACTCCCTATGAGGAAGACCTGTACCAAAAGTCAGTTATTTGTCCTGCACAGTGCAGCAATGAAAGTGTCAATGACACCGCAGCTTAATTTGACAGTGTACAGTGTTTGATGAAAAGGATAATGTTCAATGTTTATGAAAGGATTGTGAAATAATACAAGAATTGTGCTAATTGAGAATATGTTAAGTTCTGTACCGTACATGCTATTTTTTCAACAAGAATAATTTTGGGTGTAGTCTATACTAAAGAATTGAGGACCGGGTTGATGTGACCCTCACAGTTAACGTATGTCAACCAATGTTATGAAGTTAAAGTAAAATCATTCAAAATGAGTCATCCTTTGAGCTGTGGCGACTATTTGAGTAATCGACTAACCATCGGAAGGTGCTATGGTTGACTATTATTTAAGAAATAACTGTTGTTTTCTTTCGGTTTATGCAATATAAACCGAACATTTTCAGCACAAACTTCATAACTCGTGTAGCAAGTTATGATTAAGCTTGTGCTGAAAATTTTCGGTTTATATCACATAAACTGAAAGAAATCAACAGTTATTTCTTAAATTCTGGCGCTAACAGAAAAACATAACGATGTGCGTTAGAACGAAAAACATGTAATTTCTGCAAAAATACAACAGGTAAACACGGGAAAGTGTGTCACAAAAGGTCACGTCAATCATATATCAATTCGACGTTTCATTGGCCCATTTCAATCAAAGCTTTGCACAATGTCATCAAGTTATTTGTTGATTGGTTTGTCACCATTCATCATAGGCATTCAACTGTTCAGCAGAAATACGCAAAAATAATGGGTTTAGCTTGTTAAACAAAGATTGAAAGTTATCATTTGTCACCCCTCTTAAATTGATAAACTCCGCAAGATCACCGATATTGCAATTCCCATAACATTCCCCAGCCATGATGAATTTAAATATTGAATTTGTGAAAATAATAGTATTGTTTGATTTCGTTTTGATTTTCGATCGCAGATGATGGTTATTTAGCAAGCCACGTAACATTTATTTACCTCCCTCTTCGGTGTTTCTATTAAATTATTTGTTCCCAAGAAATTATCATTGTTTTCTCGCTCACTGGAGGCGATAGGAATATCGATCGATCAGTTGTCTGTCACAGTGACAATAAGGTTCGGTGGGAGGGGCTTATCGGGTCTTCAAAATTTGATCAGACACGCGAACATGTAGACAGTCTCAATCGTCACGTGATTTGGTTTATACGATTTTAACAAATATCACGAGGAAGCAGGTCAAGTGATTAAATTATTTTTCATAGTCGACTATTTTTTAGCCGTATACATAATGAGACTCTGTGATAATATTGGTCTATGAGGGGTGCGTAACATTTCTCGGTACCTGTTATCCATCGTATTCATAGTTTATTTCACAAAAATAGGCAGTAATTTTGACTTTACCCTTGCATATTATCTCATGAAATGGACCTTGTCCTACCAAAACTCTGCTCTGGATCAAGCTAAAGTGAACAAATTGTTGATAATCCATGTTAATTGTTGTAATTTTAATTTTTAAATCCAATAAATTTAATATCGAACTGGAACTTATTAACACTAAATTACAGAAAAGTTCCATATTTTGAAGTGTTGAAGTGTTAGAATCATGTGATACAAAGTTGATTAGGTCAATGAGGAATTCCTGGTAAACCCAAGTTTTTAGATGATCTATTTGCTTGAATAAAGACTATGTGCTATATTCTGGCAATTTTCGTCAAGTGACAGTTTCTAGATCCCCAAAATGACCCAAATGAAAACTTCAGAGTCCAGACGGTGCTTTAATTTTCACTTGTGTTTATCAGGATTTTGAACTGCATTTACTTGTACTTCGCTAAATATTCCACTGTATATTATGCTTAATAGAAATTTAGTGGTAAGAAATTGTAGTGTGAATAATGTCTATCATATACCTACACAAAGCCTAAGTTGCCTAACTTGTCACATGAAGTAACATGAGCATCAACATGATTAATTTTGAGAATTTTTACATCGTAACATTGACGTTATACGTGAATGATTAATCGACTAACCGTCAACTATCACAGCCGACTAGTCAACTTGAAAACTGATAATCGTGGCAGGCCTAGTCATCCTACAATGAAATCCCTTCATAAATATGACTCATAGACTTTGCTAAAGAAACCAGCACATGCTGGTCCGGCAGTAACTGTTGACCGATCACAACCACAATAGGACAGTCTCATCTAGATATCATACCAAGTTATCCTACCGAGTTACAATGAAATACCTTCATAAAAACAACCTGCAGACACTGGTAAAGGAATCTCAGTCACACACCCAAGTGACGGTAAAGACTGACCGATGGTGACCAAAATCTAGACATCATACCGAGTTATTCTACCAAATTACAATGAAATTGCTTCATAAATATGAACTGTAGACTGTGCTAAACAAATCTAGGTCTCGTGCCTATGCGGCCATCACAGTTGACCAATCACAGCCAAAGTAGGATGTTCTCATCTAGATATTATACTGAGTCATCCTACCAATTTGAAATAAAATCCCTTCATAAATGCAACCTGTAGTCTGTGCTAAAGGAATCTAGGTAACATGCCCCTGCAGCCATCATGGTTGACTGAACCCAACCAAAATAGGATGTTCTCATGGCTCCGGGCCAGGTCGTCTCAGAGTCAAGACGCCCCCACATATATTTCCAGGTCTAGTCACCCCTGGTCTGGGGCGAGTTGACCCTCCCAAAAAATTTTTTTACTAACTTTATTTTTATAATGTTTATATTTTTTTTTTAGTAAAAAATAGACAATTATGGAATATTAATTTATGTACTTACCTTTAATAATAAAAAAAATCCTGTTGAAAATAAATAAAATTCTTTTACGCAAACTTTGAATCCAATACACAAAGCACACATGAAAAAATAATAATTCCTTTCCAAGAATATGAAATTTAACACAAAAATTTTAAAAAAAATCATATTCTCTTATCGAGGAGAAAATTATCCTTTCAGTAGCCAGACAAAAAAATAATAATTCTAAGCAATCTGATCAATGAGTGTTTTGGCAGATTGTGATTGTAACTGATGACTGTTCATCAACATCTAGACATTATACGGAGTCATCCTACCAAGTTACTATGAAATCCCTTTATAAATACGACCTGTAGACTGTGAGAAAAGTTTTCGGTTTTGGGCCTGTACAACCATCACGGTTGACCGATCACGACCAAAATGGGATGTTCCCATATAGACATGACCGCGGACATGCATATGAATTTTTGTGATGATCGGACAAGCACTGTGGGGTGTAGCCTGTGCAAAATATAATGTGAACAGACTTCCACACACGTGATGGCAATAGCTTATGCTGACTTTGTCATGTTAAGCTCAAAGTGATGTTTGAAGTTTTGTTCTATTTTAAGTCTGTGTGGTTTCCTGTAGATCTACACCTAATTTCTTTCACAAATCAAAGAACATATCACCTGCTCACAATGGGTACAAAATTTTGTTCAAATTGCTCAAGGAGTTTCAAAACTGTAAAGTTTACGCAGGACCCCAAATCTTACCCCTCCTTAACTACAATAAATATTTCCCCTGAACGTCCCTCGAACAAACTTCATTGTAAACCTCAAAAGGAAGCTCAATGCCTAATAAGTCATTGCATCTATCAGTTCATGAGAAGAATTTTATTTAAAATGAATAGTTCTTCCCCCAACCACCCTCCGTGGTGGTAACTCACTGACTAACAAAATGAACTGTCTCATCCAGTCATCACTAACATGTAATTTTGGGCCAGTGGTTTGGGAAGAGAATGGTGCTTAACCAGTTAAAGGTTTTCTTGATCAATTAATCAGATGGATTAACCTTGGTTAACAGATTAATCACTTGCCCTAATAGGTAGCTGAATAACTGGCATACCATTGATGATTTTCAGCTTTAATCCTTTACCCAATGTAACAGACAAAACTGGCCAGCACTATATACAACGAAAGTGTCAATGAAGCTGTATCTTAACTTGACTGTGTGTAGTGTTTGATGAAAAGGATAATGTTCAATGTTCATGAAAGGATTATGAAATAAGACAAGAATTGTGATAATTGAGACAATGTTAATTTCTGTTCCCTGTAGGCTATGTTTTCAATAAGAGTAATTTGAAGTGTAGACTGTACTAATTAAAGAATTGAGATCTGGGTTAATGTGGCCCTCACAGTTAATGTATGTCAACCAAAGTTACCAAGTTACAGTAAAATCATTAAAAAACGAGTAATCGTACCAAGTTACAATGAAATCCCTTCATAAATATAATAATGAAATTCCTTCATGAAAACAACCTGTAAGCAGTACTAAAGGAATGTAGGTCAAGTGACCAGGTGACGGTAACAGCTGACGGATCGTGACTAAAATATGACAGTCTCATCTAGACATCATACCAAGTTATCCTTCCAAGTTACAATGAAATTGCTTCATAAATCTGAACTGTAGACTATGCTGAAGAAATCTAGGTCACATACCTGTGTGGCTGTTATGGTTGACTGATCACAGCCAAAATAGGATGGTTGCATCTAGACATTATACAGTGTCATCCTACCAAGTTACAATAAAATCCCTTCATAAATATGACCTGTAGACTGTGCTAAAGGTTCTCAGGCTTTGGGCCCATGTAGCCATCATGGTTGACCGATCATGACCAAAAGGGGACGTTCCCATCTAGACATTATACAGAGTCATCCAACCAAGTTACAATGAAATCCCTTCATAAATACGCCCTGTAGGGGACGTTCCCATCTAGACATTATACAGAGTCATCCAACCAAGTTACAATGAAATCCCTTTATAAATACGCCCTGCAGATTGTGCTAATGGTATTCAGGTTTTAGGTTCTCACAGCCATCATCATTGACAGTTTGTGACCAAAAGGGGACATTCTCATCTACACATTATATGAAGTCATCCTACCAAGTTACAATGACATCCCTCCATAAATACGGAGACCTGTAGACTGCACTAAAGGTTTAGACATTATACAGAGTCATCCTACCAAGCTACAATGAAATTCCTTCACAAATATGACCTGTAGACTGTGCCAAACATTTTGGGGATTTCGGCTCTCGTAGCTGTCGCGGTGAAAAGAGGACGTTCTCATCTAGACATTATCTCAAACCTGCATATGAAATTTCATGATGATTGGACAAGAACTACGGGATGTAGCCTGTGCCAAAGAAAATGTGACAGACTCACAGACTCACAGACTGACAGACTTCTGCACGCGTAATGGCAATAGCTTATCTTGACTTTGTCAAGTTAAGCTAACAATCTCCATACAAATTTTATGATGTTTTCACTTTTTGTCTCAAAAACATAGCTTATGACCCCCAAAGGAACAAGCTCATTGAGATTGATCGAATGAGGGGTCATAAGCTATATTTTTGAGACAAAAATTGAAAATTCTTAGTAGTTCAAAAATTTATTTTGTAAGCATCGTTTGCTACCCACATTGTGTAAAGGGTTAAGAATGACCATTTCCAGCTACTCATACAGTATAATGATCATGCAAGTGATTAAGTATGTCAGCACATAACTTGCCAACTTTACCTGTCTCATATAATTGATGTGAGTCAGTATGACAATGTTTGCCTGCTTTGGAGCATGTTTGTTCCTTTGTTAACCCATATAATACCGTAGTTCAAAAGTAATGGAAAATCAAACAGTTAATTTTTGGTTGATCAAGACATTGATCATCTGTTAGTCAATTAATCCTTTACCCAACGTAACAACCAAAACCAGCCACCGCTATTCTAAAATAAGAGGCCCCAAGGGGCCTTAATCGCTCACCTGCCAAAGTGGTTCAAAGAAGTATTTGGGGTCACATTCAGTTAGACATGGTTCATCAACACTACAAAGGAATGAAGTCATGAGAGGCAAAATTTATGGGAAAACACTAAGGAATGGATTTGAACAAACCTAAACCTAACATGCCCCACAACATGGTCTAAAGAAGATTTTAAAAACAAGTCAGACTGGACCCATAATTTTGAGGCTCTAAAAAAAAAATTTTTTTCCTCTCAAAACTGAACAAAACTCATAAAAAAATCCCCCCCAAAATTTCTGAATTTTGGTAAAAAATTTCGAGAGTCCAAACCGGAAACCAAAAGTTTTCAGGCTAATTTTTTTTTTTTTTCTTGTCTCAAAACTGAGCAAAATGCATAAAAATCGGAAAAAAATTTTGGGAGGGAATTTTGGTTCAAAAATTTTAAGTCCGAACCAGACCCAAAATTTTCAACCCAGGAACACGATTTGAACAAACCTGAATCTGTCCCCCTCCCCCTAGAGATGATGTATACCAAATGTTAAAGGATTCTGACTGGTGGATCTGAAGAAGAAGATTTTTAAAGAAATTTCCCCAAATTGCACTAAGTTAAAATTCGGGCTCCAAATCTTAACCCAGGGACTCGATTTGAACAAACTTGAATCTGACCCCCCTAGAGATGATGTATAACAAATATGACAAGATTCTGACTGGTGGATCTGAAGAGGATTTTTTGAATTTTTAAAAAAATGTATGGGTACTATCAGAGTTATGTCCCTTGTGGTGCCCCCTGTGGGCACAGCAAGTTTATTAACATGAATTGACATATGATAAGGAACATGCACACCAAATTTGGTTCAATTTGGTCCAGTAGTTTGTGAGGAGAAGTCGATAATGTAAAGTTCACAATGGACGACGATGGACAACGACGGAGGAAAGTTATAAGTTAAGCTCCCTTCGGTGAGCTAAAAATCGCCAATTAATTTTCACTATTTTTTCATTTTTTATCTCAATGAAAGTGTCAATGACACTGTAGCTCAACTTGTCAAGACAAAGACATGTACATGTATAGTATGTGACACAGCAATGACAATCACCTAGGTAATGACCTGATAACAAAGGTACATATAAAGTATTATAACGGTCTGTACATAAATACTGAGCGTTGCCTGTAACAAATGTATAGGTAAAGTATTGTAAAGGTGGGTGACAGTCAGATGCTAAACTAGAAAAAATCTTTGAGTCCCAGAGTGGGTCTGACTGAACCCCAAAATATTTGTTCTCATAGCACAGTGATAACAAAGGCACCCCAAAACACACTCATTCCTGTCCCAAGGTGAAAACAAAGGTACCCAAGAAGTTTCGTGAAGATCAGTTCACAAATATGAGTTGTGTAGAAGTTGTGACAAAAAACTGATTAGACCTAATTTCGATACAAAATGGCCACTGGCAGCCATCTTGAATTTTGGACCGCACCCAGAAACACTCGTTCTCGTCCCAAGGTGATAACAAAGGTACCCAAGACGTTTCGTGAAGATCGGTTCATAAACACAGACTCTAGCCCGAGCCGTATTGACATGTGTACTTACTGTGTGTAAGCAGCACTGAAAAAATCAAAGTTCATCTAATTTGCATAATTTCTGCATGAGAAAAAAACCTGTATTATATGTGATGTATCCCATGGTACTAAACATTCACACAAAAAATTATTCAAATCAGCACTTTCATAAGGAAGTTCTGTGCAAAAATCTGATTGCACCAAATTTCGTACAAAATGGCTGCCATCGGCCATCTTGAATTTCGGACCGGACCCCAAAACACTCGTTCTCGTCCCACGGTGATAACAAAGGTACCCAAGAAGTTTCGTAAAGATCGGTTCATAAATACGGCCTCTAGCCCGAGCCGTATTGGCATTTGCACTTACAGTGCTGAAAGTAACACCAAAAAACATCAAAGTTAGTCTAATTTGCATAATTTACGCACGAGAAAAAACCCTGTATTATATGTGATGTATCCCATGGTACTAAACATTCATACAAATGAAAGTGTCAATGACACTATAGCTTAACTTGTGTGTTGTGTTTGATGTAAAGGATAATGTTCAATGTTTATGAAAAGATTATGAAATAAGACAAGAATTGTGATAATTGGGAATATGTTCATTTCTGTTCCCTGTATGCTATGTTTATGATAAAAATAATATGAGGTGTACACTGTACTAAAGAGCTGAGGGGTGGGTTAATGTGGCCCTCACAGTTAACATATATCAACAAAAGTTACCAAGTTACACTGAAATTATTCCAAAACGAGTCATCCTATCAAGTTACATTGAATCCCTTCATAAATATATATATATCAAAATGGGACGTTCTCATCTAAACATTATATGAAGTCAACCTACCAAGTTACAATGAAATCCCTTCATAAATATGACCTGTAGACTGTGCTAAAGGTTTTGGGGCTTTGGGCTCTGGCAGCCATCATGATTGAATGATCGCAACCAAAAGGGGACATTCTCATCTGAGCATCATCTGGAGCGATCCTACAAAGTTACAATGAAATCCCTTCATAAATATCACGACCAAAAGGGGATGTCATCATCTAGGCATTATATGGAGTCAAACTTACGGGTAACAATGAAGTCCTTCCATAAATATGACCAATAGACTATGCTAAAGGTTTTGGGGTTTTGGGTTCGGGCAGCCATCAAGGCTGAATGATCGCGACCAAAAGGGGACGTTCTCATCTAGACATTATTTGGAGTCATCCTACCAAGTTACAACGAAATCCCTTAATAAATATGACCTGTAGACTGTGCTAAAGGTTTTCGGGCTTTGGGCACCTGAAGCCGTAACAGTTGCCCAATCGTGTCCAAAAGGGGACGTTCTCATCTAGACATTATATGAAGTCAACCTACCAAGTTACAATGAAATCCCTTCATAAATATGACCTGTAGACTGTGCTTAAGGTTTTCGGGCTTCGGGCTCGGGCAGCCATAATGGTTGAATGATCGCAACCAAAGGGGACAATCTCATCTGGGCACCATCTGGAGTGATCCTACAAAGTTACAATGAAATCCCTTCATAAATATGACCTGTAGACTGTGCTCATGGTTTTCGGGCACTTGTAGCCATCACAGCTGACCAATCACGACCAAAAGGGGATGTCATCATCTAGGCGTTATATGGAGTCAACCTAATAGGTTACAATGAAATCCTTCCATAAATATGACCTTTTACCTATGCTAAAGGTTTTTGGGCTCGGGCACCCATCAAGGCTGAATGATCGCGATCAAAATGGGACATTCTCATACAGACATTATATGAAGTCAATCTACCAAGTTACAATGAAATCCCTTCATAAATATGACCTGTAGACAGTGCTAAAGGTTTTCGGGCTTCGGGTTTGGGCAGCCATCATGGTTGAATGATCGCAACCAAAGGGGACAATCTCATCTGGGCATCATCTGGAGTGATCCTGAGAAGTTACAATGAAATCCCTTCATAAATGTGACCTGTGGACTGTGCTCAAGGTTTTCGGGCTTCGGGCACCTGTAGCCATCACAGCTGACCAATCACGACAAAAAGGGGATGTCATCATCTAGGCATTATATGGAGTCAACCTAATAGGTTACAATGAAATCCTTCAATAAATATGACCTTTTGCCTATGCTAAAGGTTTTTGGACTCGGGCACCCATACAGGCTGAATGATCGCGATCAAAATGGGATGTTTTCATCTAGACATTATTTGGAGTCATCCTAACAAGTTATATTGAAATCCCCTCATAAATATGACCTGTAGACTGTGCTAAAGGTTTTTGGGCTTCGGGCACCTTTAGCCGCCTCAGATGCCCAATCATGTCCAAAAGGGGACGTTCTCATCTAGACATTATATGAAGTTAACCTACCAAGTTACAATGAAATCCCTTAATAAATATGACCTGTAGACTGTGCTAAAGGTTTTCGGGCTTCGGGCTCGGGCAGCCATCATGGTTGAATGATCGCAACCATAGAGGACAATCTCATCTGGGCATCATCTGGAGTGATCCTAAGAAGTTACAATGAAATCCCTTCATAAATATGACCTATAGACTGTGCTAAAGGTTTTCGGGCTTTGGCTCGGGCAGCCATCATGGTTGAATGATCGCAACCATGGGGACAATCTCATCTGGGCACCATCTGGAGTGATCCTAAGAAGTTATAATGAAATCCCTTCATAAATATGACCTGTGGACTGTGCTCAAGGTTTTTGGGCTTCGGGCACTTGTAGCCATCACAACTGACCAATCACGACCAAAAGGGGATGTCATCATCTAGGCATTATATGGAGTCAACCTAACAGGTTACAATGAAATCCTTCCATAAATATGACCTTTTGCCTATGCTAAAGGTTTTTGGGCTCGGGCACCCATTAAGGCTGCATGATCGCGATCAAAATGGGACGTTCTCATCTAGACATTATTTGGAGTCATCCTACCAAGTTACAATGAAATCCCTTCATAAATATGACCTCTAGACTGTGCTAAAGGTTTTCGGGCTTCGGGCCCCAGTAGCCGTCACAGTTGCCCAATCAAGTCCAAAAGGGGACTTTCTCAGCTAGACATTGTATGAAGTCAACCCATCAAGTTACAATGAAATTCATCAATAAATATGACCTGTGGACTGTGCTAAAGATTTTCGGGTTTTGGGCTCGGGCAGTCGTCACAGTTGGCAGATCATGCCCAAATGGGGAAATTCTCTTCTAGACATCATAAGGAGTCATCCTACCAAGTTACAATGAAATCCCTCCACATTAAACATGACCTGCAGTCTGTGCTAAAAGTTTTTGGGTTTCGGGCTTGGGCAGCCATCACGGCTGATAGATCAAGCCCAAAAGGGGACGTTCTCATCTAGGCATTATACAGAGGCATCCTACCAAGTTACAATGAAATCCCTTCATAAATACGACCTGTAGACTATGCTAATGGTTTTCGAGTTTTGGGCTCGGGCAGCCATACTGGTTGCCCGATTGCGACCAAAAGGGGACATTTTCATCTAGACATGACCCCAAACCTGCATATGAAATTTCGTGACGATCAGACAAGAACTGCGGGGTGTAGCCTGTGCTAAAGGAAAATGTGAACAGACGTCACAGACTCACAGACTAACAGACTCACAGACTAACAGACTCACAGACTAACAGACTTCCGCACGCGTTATGGCAATAGCTTATCTTGACTATGTCAAGTTAAGCTAAAAATTATTCAAATCAGAGCTTTCATATGGAAGTTCTGTACAAAAAACAGATTTCTGCATCGTCGGTACAAAATGGCAGCTGGCAGCCATCTTGAATTTCGGACTGCACCCAAAAACACTCGTTCTCGTCCCACAGTCATAACAAAGGTACCCAAGAAGTTTCGTAAAGATCGGTTCATAAATACGGCCTCTAGCCCGAGCCATAGCAGCTTGGCACTTACAGCTCTGAAAGTAACACTAAATAAATCAAAGTCAGTCTAATTTGCATAATTTACGCACGAGAAAAAAACCCGTATTATATGTGATGTATCCCATGGTACTAAACATTTATACAAAACTTTATTCAAATCAGAACTTTCATACAGAAGTTCTGTACAAAAAACTGATTTTTGCATCATCGGTACAAAATGGCTGCTGGCAGCCATCTTGAATTTCAGACCACACCTAAAAACACTCGTTCCCGTCCCAGGGTCATAACAAAGGTACACAAGAAGTTTCGTAAAGATCGGTTCATAAATACGACCTCTAGCCCGAGCCATAGCCAATTGTTGACGTACGGACGACGGACGACGGGCCATGACAATAGCTCAAATTTGACTTCGTCCCCCACCCCCACCCAAAAAAATAATTGTTTGTTCATGGCAACAATAAAATCTTTGGAACCCACACTGCAGTCTTGAGAGGGTTAAATTAAAGACATGCACACAGGAATCAGATGTTTTCCAGCATTGAAAGGGTTCATTCAACATAAAATAAAATCTTTGCAAAACAATGTCCACAGAATTTTCAGATTAAAATAACAAGACTCGACCCCCCCCCCCTTCCTCCTCCCCCCCCCCCCCCCCCCCCCACACACACACTCAAAAAAAAAAAATTCAAAAATTGTTTGTTCATGGCATCAATAAAATCTTTGGAACCCACATTGCCGTCTTGAGAGGGTTAAATTAAAGACATGCACACAGGAATCAGATAAATGTTTTCCAGCATAGAAAGGGTTCATTCAACATGAAATAACTTATATGTGCACAGTAGTGAAAGAATCCATGATGAAATGAAATCTTTGGAAAAAACACAGTGAAGTCATGAGAGGGTTAAATTAAAGATATTCATACAGGAATCAGATCAATTTCCATTTCAAGGAACCAGAAAAATACATCTACAGTATTGAAAGGGTTTTTGTTTGTTCATGGCATCAATAAAATCTTTGGAACCCACACTGCAGTCTTGAGAGGGTTAAATTAAAGACATGCATACAGTTATCAGATGTTTTCCAGCATTGAAATGGTTCATTCAACATAACATAACACAAACAAAAGTCCACAGAATTTTCAGATTAAAATAACAAGATAACAATGTTCATAACAAATGGATTGTTATTTTAAGAACAATATGTCAATCAAAGTTTCCAGTGAATGAAAAATCCTCCAGGATAAACTACTGCAAAAATGCTGACACATTATTTTTTCAATACCCTCTACCAGGCACCCCTGATTGAACTGATGGCAATTTTTTCAACCAATCCCTTCTTCTGGTCCTAAGGATGCTTCATACCAAATAACAGTTCTCTGTTCCTTGTGGTTTGGGATATATGGGCTTTTGAATTTTTTTCTGTTTTTTTTTTAGTCCCTGGGGTTGTCACAGGGCTGTGAAATTTTTTTTTAGGCATCAATTAATTACTTAGGACCCACTTAAACTACATGCCAAATTTGGTTGAAGCTGGCCCACCGGTTCTTGAAATAGAAATTTGGGGCTGAGCCCCAAATGGATATGTCCCCACAGAGAGCCCTAATATTGACCTATCAACTTTCGTTGAACAAACTTTAATCTTCTACACCAAAGGATGTTCCATACCAAATATCAGGGCATTCCCTCTGGTGGTTCATGAGAAGAAGATTTTTAAAGGTTTTTAAGCTTTTGGGGCATAAACCAGAGCCCGAAGAAGGCAACTGCTTCATTTGAACAAAATAGAAGGGGTATACTCCAGGGATGGTTTGTGCAATATATGTTTGAATTTGGGTGAATGGCTGTGAAAAAGAAGGCAAGTTTGCAAAAGTTAACTGACGATGGACACCAAGTGATAGCTCACATTGACTTGCAGTCAGGTGAGCTAAAAATTGATGCTATTTAAGTCATCCCACATACCTATACCAGGAGGTCAAGGAGAGGCAATAAAATGACTTGTAGAACTTGCACACTAATCCTTATGAAATGAATAGGCTTAAAACAAAGAAATAATACCTTGACTTCTACAAATGCTTCTAGTGCAAAATTTTCAATACGGGTGTTATCTCCATCTTATAAATTAGAAAACGACTGGGTTTGTAAGAGCACCAAACACAGCAGATCAACTTGTATATATAATTTGGTGAAGGTTAGTATAACCTGCTTTCATAGTAACTCACTGGCCATCCACTGGTTTGCCATTATTCACATTTGAGAAGGCCTTAAGACAATATAATGGAGAATTCATTGACTGTTAACTTACATAAGATGCATTGTGAAACTCAGAGTAAATCCCTCCATGGTACTGGTCTAGACCAGAAGTTGCCATGATTCCACAGCTAAAATGAAAAGAAAAGCAAAAACAATATAACAGAATTTGCTGATGAAAATTTTGACATCAGAGTGCGGAGGGTTAACAGCCAGATTGCCTGTAAACAAATATGCAAGTATCAGGATAACAAGTGTTCAGTGAATCATTTCTCTTCAAATATAAATTGATTCTTCAATCCTTTATATTTTGTTTGACAGAACTGATGGAGCAATTGATCAAACAAGTTAGATAAAAAGTAGCATGAGTTTTATAGGAACCCCAAGCGGGCCGTAGGCCCGCAAAGGGTTCCACATACCCATTCAGATAAATGTGTTCCAGAACAGAATTCTCTATAGCCGTCTATGTGATTTTTGAAGTGGACAGTAAATTTCAGTGAAAAAACCACGTAACTTCCGGTGTCGAATTGCCCATGCAATTGCAATTGGCCTGTCCCCCTCTGGGAATCAAATGTTTTTTGTTTCGCCTCAAAGCTTTGCGTGACACATTGGACTACATATCTACACTTCAGGGGTAACCAGGCCTTCTCAACCGAGAACCGCGACAAATCAGCGGCCGGCCAAAGTGTTACTATTATTACTCGAGTTCTGTCCTTCTGGAGGTTTGTCAATATGCTCAGCTGATGATCTCGTCATTTCAGATCGAACTCTGAGTCCTGATTTCGTTGCAGCTTGTCTGCCAGTGATAACCTCAATCGAAAAAAACGTACATATAACCGATAATATAACTGATAATTGTTGTTATGTTAGTGCGATTGTATACAGATATGCATTGACACGTACCTCGTGAAATATCAAGATGAACAGAAACTCAGTTGTTGAATTATCCGAATGTTAAGGTGTTGTAAAAGTAAGGAAAAGTTTGCTTGAAAAAAGGGTATACGGACATTTCGTCCGCAAGCCGAGTCGTCCGCTTGTCAAGGAAAATATTGTCTGCACATTTTCTACATTTCGAACAAGACACCCACCCCCTCCTTACGTGTGACATTTCCCCAGATTCAGCCCAATATTCTCACATATAAAGCCTCATGATGTTGTATTTATGTTAAGAGTGTGATGTACAACATCATCTTTAAGGTTTGAAACACAAATGATGTCATATATTGGCTGATATATTGATATGTTTTTAAAAAATTGCACAAGTTGGAAATGCACATTTTTGGTGCACTCAAGAGACTCACCCACCCCCACATCACGTCTTGCAAATTTCTGGTCCCCCCCCCCCCCCCCCCCCCAGGACCCCCCTCCCTCTGGAATAATTGCAAAATTATAAGATTATGTTACGGAACTTAATATAACAAGTTTTGATGCATTTCTTAATATAATTATAACACATTTTGATGCGTTTCTTAATATTATTAATTCCTATAATACATTTGCTAATAATTTTGTGATTATTCATTGTAAAGCACCGGAGATGCTCTTCCAAGAATAATTGCAAAATTATAAGATTATGTTGCAGAATTTAATAAACCATAAATGTTGATGCGTTTCTTAATATAATTAATTCTTATAATACATTTGCTAATAATTTTGCTATTATTCATTGTAAAGCGACGGTTCGCCTAAATGAATACTTGCAAAATTATAAGATTATGTTGCAGAACTTAATATAACAAATTTTGTTGCATTTCTTAATATAATTAATTCTTATAATACTTATGCTAATAATTTTGTAATTATTCACTGTAAGGTGCCGGTTGAGCTCTTCAATGAAAATTGCAAAATTATAAGATTATGTTGTGGAACTTAATATAACGTACATATACTTTAAGAACTTTTACTGTAATAATATAATTTTTATTGGTAATCCATTGAATAAACAGTAATTAAAATTTATTAGATGGCTGGATAGTTTATTTTGTTCTGACATTTCTGTTTTCAGAATTTCATACACATATATGAAATTTAATGCAAGGAGGTACATTAAGATATATTACAATGGAGGTACATTAAGATATATTACAATAGGTAATATACAATAAATTATACAATAAAATTATTATATAAATAAAAAATGATTCAAAATGCAATACTTGAATACTTTCCCCCAGCGAACGAGTTTCGGACGTGTTGGGTATAATTGTAGAGGACGACTTGGGTAAAATTGCAGCGGACGATTTGGTTAGCAGACGAAATGGGTGTAATTCGAAAAAGTGATACTGATAGGTTGCTTTCAGTCCCGTTAGAAACCAAAACAAAGTAATAATGTGTTACTTTTTGGTGCATCTGTATTTCTGAACAGTGCTTCGTAGTTTCAAAAACTAAAAAATGGAAAATAATAACCCTTTTGGATATTTACCGCCATTGAAAATGGCATGTCATCTTTTTTCGGGAACTGGGGGAATCTTCAGCCTGGGGAGAACTAGGCCCAGGGAAGAATCATCCAAAAGAAAAGCAGTACACATCTGTTAGGATATTTTAGATACGCTACGATATTCGTTTTAACTCCTGAAAATAATTCTTAAAAAAAATATTAATAGATTGTTCGATATTTATTGAAAAAATATTGATATAATATATCGCGAGCAATTATCTCTGCAGTAAATTCACATTCAATGTGTTCTGTAATAGGGCCTAATTAACGTCTCTCATCTGTTAGAATGATATCCAATCACTTCGGCTCCAAGTCATTTCGTCCTCTGGTCAATTCGACCTCAAAGTCATCTCTGTCCTAGTCACTTTGGTCCCTTGGTCATTTCGGCACCATTTTAAGTGTAGAGATCTATAAAGATCAGTGCATAGTTCATGTTTAGAAATAATGGGTAATTACCTTTATTAAGTAAAGTTCAGTTATTTGTATTTACACAGTGTACAGAACAGTTATACATGGCATTAAAAATTATCCATGTGTTCAATTTTACATACATTTAAGATGCTATCTGTATAAGTAAGAGAAATTATTTTACTTTGAAATTTTGCAAAGTACCGGAATATGCAGTCATTTATTCATATTGTTATGCACAATTCCTAGTCACCTTCCAGTTTGAGGTTCACAGGGTTTCTTTTTCTTTTCTTTTTTTCTGAAACAACCACCAAACTGCGATTCTGATACTACCATTTTCTAAAACACAGAGCAGAATCCTTGTAGTTATGCGCAATTCCTAGTCCCCTTCCAGTTCAATGTCCACGGGGGTCTGATCCCAGTGCCCCACTTCCAAGGCGTACACTCAAACCAAATCACATTACTTACCCTCGCTTCCGGCTCTCATAGATTCATAAGCAAATAAAATTATTCAGGTCACAAGTGATTTCAAATCCCACATAGTCCATGTGCATCTTCGACATGCTGAAACTTTTCTTTTATTTATTCATCATGAAAGAAGATCTACTAGACATATATCATGTATACCTGAATATCTAATTGAGAGATATATATGTTGAAAAAAAATTAAATAGAAAAATGTTAAAATTCAAACAATATTTGAAAATATTTAAAGAGGCCGAAATGACCTGGTATATTGGGGCTGAATTGACCTGAGGCTGTAATGACTGGGGCTAAAATGACTTGGGGCCAAAGTGACTGGAATTCGTGAGAATTGCATCCAAACTGTCCTCCAACAATTTGACCCAAACTGGATACTAATCTAACCCAAACCATCCTTTGGCAATTTGCCCCAAACTGTTCTCCAGAATAGGGACACATGATTTATTTATTGGGGTTTAATGACACTTCGATAGCCAGGGTCACTTCATGTCGGACAGTTTTACAGGTGGGAAAAGCCAGAGAGAACCACAGAGCAATTACAAACATCTAACGTACAAACAGCACACACGCTGGGTTAGCATTGGTTGAAGACAAGTGTACGATTGACATGCAGTATGCCTTGGTACGCAATGGCACTACGTGGGCAGTGGGAATGAAGTGTATTGCCCAAGGAAACAAAGTGGTTGCCACAGGTGGTATTTGATAGAGGACCGTTTGGCTTGCAGCCTTCACCTCTAAGTTCTGAGCCCTTTAACCTTCAAAACTGTATAGTACCAGCTAAAACATCTTGTAGAATGACCACATGAAAATTTCACAAGTACATAGTTTCATTATTAGTTTGTGATATTTGTTTTTGCTGTACAGTGGAACCCTGTTAATCGAAGAGCCACTTTGCCAATAACATTATTCAATCAGCAGGAGTATTCAGTTAACAGGGATTGTGTCACTTTCCTGTATTCCAGAGATAAACTTAGCATTTATTCTATTATATTTTGTTTGACACAGCTCCATGAGCTCTGTCAAACAAGATATAATAGATTAAATGCCTGTAATGAATGTACTGAGGCCAAATTGGTCTATAACCAAAGGAAAACTGGGAAGAGTCAGGGCAATTTCTCAACATGTTACAAGATTTTTTATTCAATTAACAGGAGATTACTCTATAACCTATATTCAATTACCAGGTCAAATTTGTACTGGAGGTAAATGGTTTTGTGTTGGGAAATTATATTCTATTAACAGGGATACAGTTAAAACTAGAAGTCCTAACATGAAATGCACACAAATAGCACGTCGATTTGCGCGTTAATCTACGCGTTATGACCATAGTAAGGCTATCATATTCTGTACATATGGCCTGTGCACAAGCAATGTTTCAGCCAATGGACCTCCGGGTAACCCGGAGGTCCATTGGCAGAAACATTGCCTGTGTTTACTATGAGTAATCAGGAGAACCTGCCATGCTTTGGATGCCATTCGATATGGCAATTGCGCGCAATTCCTACGCGCAATTAAGCCTAGATAAGCACACAACAATTTTTACAGCCAGGGCCACCCAACAGTTTTACTGGGGAGGAACCCAGCCAGAGCACCCAGAGAGAACTACCGAGCAACAATGACAAGCAACTGTCAGCTTCTCAACATTGTAACTCCAAGCAAGCAGGGTTAGCATTGGATGAAGACAAGTGCACCATCGATGTGTAGTACACCTTATTTCAGTTGCCACAATTGGGATTCGAGCTGAGAACCTCTCACAGCTTATTTTGGGAAGGTTTTTTTTATTCAAGCTTCATTAAGGTTTGTTTCATATCGCACTTGTAATTTTGTCATAATTAGTAATCATAAATCCTTAACATAAAACAATAGAAAAAATGCATAGAATATTTAAAAAAAAAAAATTCTGTGAGGATTTGACCTCAAGAGGTGATGACATTCAACCTCGACTGAGACCGAATATTCTAAGAAAAAGTATGAGGGCTGAATCTTCCTGTGACTGAATCTTCATGAACCCCTTTTTTCAAACTAAATTGCCCATTACTTATAAAGCACCATAACTAAGGCAAAAACAATACTATGAAATTTCCAAGTCTGAAATTCTATAAATTTCAAATAAATTTACACAAATTATATAGCAAAATGAAGGATGTGGTGTACAGTTAAAACTAGAAGTCCTGTCATGAAATGCGCACAAATATCACGTTGATATGCGCGTTAATGTGCACGTTATGACCCAATTAAAACTATCATATTCTGTACATATGGCCTGTGCACAGGCAATGTTTCAGCCAATGGACCTCCAGGTAACCCGGAGATCCATTGGCAGAAACATTGCATGTGTTTGCTGTGAGTAACCAGGAGAACCTGCCGTGCTTTGGATGCCATTCGATATGGCAATTGCGCGCAATTCCAACGCGCAATTACGCCTAGATAAGCGCACTATTTGTGACAGGACTTCTAGTTTTAACTGTATAGTATGTGTGCATCTCACACACTGACACACAGTCGCCATCAGACATCAGCGGATCCTGAAAGTGTGCTATCGGTACCATATTTGTACCATAATTGATAATAATAAAATAATATTTCATAAGAACAACAAACACAGGAATTCAAAATGCAGCCTCAAGGCAGCATGGTGGTGAATGCCAGTGCTGTCCCATTGTCCTTGAAAGGGGGAGTCCTTTACAAAATAGGTTTTTGTTTTGTGATACTCTGGATACTCCCCGTTTTTAGCTCAGCTTTGACAAAGTCATATTTAAGATTGTGTCATAGCCCGTTGTCCGTCTGTTTGGGAACAACAATTCAATACGACTCGGGCTTCCGTCTGTTTGGGAACAACAATTCAATACGACTCGGGCTGGAGGTTGTATTTATGAACCGATCTTTACAAAACTTCTTGGGTACCTTTGTTATCACCGTGGGATGAGAACGAGTGTTTTTGGGTGCGGTCCAAAATGCAAGATGGCCTCCAGCAGCCATTTTGTACAGAAATTAGTGCAATCAGTTTTTTGTACAGAACTTCTGTATGAAAGTTCTGATTTGAACAAATTTTTGTATGAATGTTTAGTAACATGGAGTACATCACATATAATACAGGTTTTTTTCTCGTGCTGAAATTATGCAAATTAGATGGACTTTAATTTATTCAGTGCTACTTACATGTATACCCAGTAAGTGCACATGCCAATACGGCTCGGGCTAGGCTGTATTTATGAACTGATCTTCATGAAACTTCTTGGGTACCTTTGCTATCACCTTGGAATGAGAATGAGTGTTTTTGGGTGTGGTCCAAAATTCAATATGGCTACCAGTGGCCATTTTGTACCGAAATTAGGTACAATCAGTTTTTTGTTCAGAACTTCTATACAACTTGGGCTAGAGGCCGTAATTATGAATCGATCTTTACAAAATTTCTTGGGTACCTTTGTTATCACCATGGGGTTAGAATGAGTGTTTTTGGGGGGAGTCCAAAATTCTAGATGGCCGCTGGCAGCTATTTTGTACTGAAAATGAAATTACTGCAATCAGTTTTTTGTACAGAACTTCTGTATGAAAGTTCTGATTTGAATAAATTTGTGTATGATTGTTTAGTAACATGGAATACATCACATAAAATACAGGTTTTTTTCTAGTACAGAAATTATGCAAATTAGACAAACTTTGATTTATTCAGTACTACTTATACACAGTAAGTACACATGTCAATACGGCTCGGACTAGGGGCTGTATTTATGAACCGATCTTCACCAAGCTTCTTGGGTATCTTTGTTATCACCTAGGGACGAGAATGAGTGTTTTGGGGTGAGATCCAAAATTCAAGATGGCTGCCAGAGGCCATTTTGTACCCAAATTAGATACAATCAGTTTTTTGTACACAACTTCTATACGGCTCAGGCTAGAGCCCGTATTTATGAACCACTCTTTACGAAACGTCTTGGGTACCTTTGTTATCACCGTGGGATGAGAGTGAGTGTTTTTGGGTGCAGTTCGAAATTCAAGATGGCCACTAGCAGCCATTTTGTACCAAAATTAGTGCAATCAGTTTTTTGTACAGAACTTCAGTATGAAAGTTCTGATTTGAATAAATGTTTGTATGAATGTTTAGTAACATGGAATACATCACAAAAAATACTGTAAAATACAGGTTTTTTTCTCTTGCAGAAATTATGCAAATTAGATGACCTTTGATTTATTCAGTGCTTCTTATACACTGTAAGTGCACATGTCAATACGCTAAGGCTGGAGGCTGTATTTATGAACTGATCTTCATGAAACTTCTTGGGTACCTTTGTTATCACCTTGGGATGAGAACAAGTGTTTTTGGGTGCGGCCCGAAATTAAAGATGGCTGCCGGCTTTCACACTGTTGCTTACTGAGGTGAAGTCACTTTACCATTACCAAGCTACCTACTAAATACCAAAGGGAAGATTTTTCAGTGCACTTTTATTCCCATAATTCTCAAATATGGCATTAAAACCAATCACATACTTATACTGCTTAAATCTATTCACATAATCAGAATACACCATCAGGGGTGCATTAGCTCAGTTGGTAGAGGTGCAGACTGCAAGCCAAGAGATCCTCGGTTTGAATCCACCTGCGGCAACAGCTTTGTGTCCTTGGGCAAGACACTTCACCCCCACTACCCATGTGGGGGCAAGGTATGCTGTGTACTAAGGCATACTGCATGTTCTTGGTGCACCTGTCTTCGAACAAGGCTAACCCAGCTTGTGTAGTATGTTGGGGAGCTCACAGTTGCTTGCCATTGCTCAGTGGTTCTCCTGGGGTACTCTAGTTTCCTCCATCCATAAAACTGCCATGGTCACAATAAGCTGTTGTGCAGATGTGACCTTAAACACCAATAAATAAATAATAAAAAGAACACACCACCTCATACCCGTTTCTCTCCAGTTTTCATTCACCTTGTTATCCCTCGGTTTGCCTTGGTGTTTAGTATGCCCGCCAGAAAAGGAGTGATTTCTTTTTCTAAAAGAGCAAAACAAGAAACAGTAATTTTTAACAGGTAGTAACGAAATAATTTTCATGAGGCGCACAATTTTATCTTAGTTAATAGCTGAAAAAACGCAGGGTGATATTTGCAAATCTTATTTTATTACTGGCACCAGGTACTGGTAATGAAAATTGTTGTTTGTCATCAATACTTGATCAAGTTTCTGACAAAGCACATTATACTATTCCAGTATGTTAGCGACTGGACATAAGCGCACAATTTGATGTTGGTTTACCACTATATACAGTTAAAACTAGAAGTCCTGTCATGAAATGCGCACAAATAGCACGTTGATATGCGCGTTAATGTGTGCGTTATGGCCCAATTAAAGCTATCATATTCTGTACATATGGCCTGCGCACAGGCAATGTTTTAGCCAATGGACCTCCGGGTAACCCGGAGGTCCATTGGCAGAAACATTGCATGTGTTTGCTATGAGTAACCAGGATAACCTGCCGTGCTTTGGATGCCATTCGATATGGCAATTGCGCACAATTCCAACGCGAAATTAAGCCTAGACAAGCGCACTATTCGTGACAGGACTTCTAGTTTTAACTGTACTAGTGCTTAGCCAGGAAATCTAAGTTACATGTAGGGGCAAGAGTAATATCTAGTGGGAGTGGGGCCGGGTAATAAAGAATATGATGCACAGAATCACCTGAGCCACATAGCAGAGAGATAGGGGTGAGGACAAGAGGGTGTGTGACCCTCTCATCAGTGGAAGGGTCGGGTGCACCTCCCCCCCCCACCCCCCCAAAAAAAATTTGAAATTCAAGACAGTAAAACACAATTACCTTGACTCTGTGTCCATTTGTGTCCATAATAAGTTGCGAACAAGCATAAATATCTAGATATTAAAATGTCTTGGGATGTTCATTATATGGGTTAACAGGAGAGAGGGGTGGGGTCATGAATGAAATTGGGGACCGAATATTCTCAGAAAAAGTATGAGGGCTGAATCTTCCTGTGACTGAATATTCATGAACCCCTTTTTTTCCAAACTAAATTGCCCATTACTTATAAAGCACCATAACTAAGGCAAAAACAATACTATGAAATTTACAAGTCTGAAATTCTATAAATTCCAAATAAATTTACACAAATTATATAGCAAAATGAAGGATGTGGTGTATAGAACCCCAAAAGTATGTGTGCACCTCACGCACTGACACACAGTCGACATCAGACATCAGCGGTTCCTGAAAGTGTGCGATCGGTACCATATTTGTACCATAACTGATAATAATAAAATAATATTTCATTAGAACAACAAACACAGGAATTCAAAATGCAGCCTCAAGGCAGCATGGTGGTGAATGCCAACACTGCCCCATTGTCCTTGAAAGGAGGAGTCCTTTACAAATAGGTTTTTGTTTTGTGATACTCTGGATACTCTCCATTTTTAGCTCAGCTTT
Source organism: Pictodentalium vernedei (assembly GCA_031216915.1). Lineage (NCBI taxonomy): Eukaryota > Metazoa > Mollusca > Scaphopoda > Dentaliida > Dentaliidae > Pictodentalium > Pictodentalium vernedei. Next base: position 417,955,191 of record CM062295.1, read on the forward strand.
GACAAAGTCAAATTTAAGGTTATGTCATGGCCCATTGTCCGTCTGTTCGGGAACAGCAATTCAATACGACTCGGGCTAGAGGCTGTATTTATGAACCGATCTTTACGAAACTTCTTGAGTACCTTTGTTATCACGTGGGACGAGAATGAGTGTTTTTGGGTGCGGTCCAAAATTCAAGATGGCCTCCAGCAGCCATTTTGTACAGAAATTAGTGCAATCAGCGTTTTTGTACAGAACTTCTGTATGAAAGGTCTGATTTGAATAAATTTTTGTATGAATGTTTAGTAACATGGAGTACATCACATATAATACAGGTTTTTTTCTTGTTGTGAAATTATGGCAAATTAGATGAACTTTAATTTATTCACTGCTACTTACATGTACCCAGTAAGTGCACATGTCAATACGGCTCGGGCTAGGCTGTACAGTATTTATGAACTGATCTTCATGAAACTTCTTGGGTACATTTGTTATCACCTTGGTATGAGAATGAGTGTTTTTGGGTGCAGTCCAAAATTCAAGATGGCTACCAGTGGCCATTTTGTACTGAAATTAGGTACAATCAGTTTTTTGTACAGAACTTCTATGCAACTTGGGCTAGAGGCCGTATTTATGAACCGAACTTTACGAAATTTCTTGGGTACCTTTGTTATCACCATGATGTTAGAATGAGTGTTTTTGGGGGAAGTCCAAAATTCTAGATGGCCGCCGGCAGCTATTTTGTACTGAAATTACTGCAATCAGTTTTTTGTACGGAACTTCTGTATGAAAGTTCTGATTTGAATAAATTTTTGTATGATTGTTTAGTAACATGGAATACATCACATAAAATACAGGTTTTTTTCTTGTACAGAAATTATGCAAATTAGATGAACTTTGATTTATTCAGTGCTACTTATACACAGTAAGTACACATGTCAATACGGATTGGGCTAGGGGCTGTATTTATGAACGGATCTTCACCAAGCTTCTTGCATACCTTTGTTATCACCTAGGGACGAGAACAAGTGTTTTGGGGTGCAATCCAAAATTCAAGATGGCTGCCAGTGGCCATTTTGTACCAAAATTAGGTCCAATCAGTTTTTTGTACACAACTTCTATACGGCTCAGGCTAGTGGCCGTATTTATGAACCGATCTTTACGAAACGTCTTGGGTACTTTTGTTATCACCGTGGGATGAGAGCGAGTGTTTTTGGGTATAGTTCGAAATTCAAGATGGCCACTAGCAGCCAATTTGTACTAAAATTAGTGTGATCAGTTTTTTGTACAGAACTTCTGTATGAAAGTTCTGATTTGAATAAATTTTTGTATGAATGTTTAGTAACATGGAATACAGTTAAAACTAAAAGTCCTATCCTGAAATGTGCACAAATAGCACGTCGATATGCGTGTTAATCTACGCGATATGACCATAGTAAGGCAATCAAATTCTGTAAATATGGCCTGTGCACAAGCAACGTTTCAGCCAATGGACCTCCGGATAACCCGGAGGTCCATTGACAGAAACATTGCCCGTGTTTGCTATAAGTAACCAGGAGAACCTGCCGTGCTTTGTATGCCGTTCGATATGACAATTGCATGCAATTCATACGTGCAATTAAGCCTAGATAAGCGCACAGTTCGTGACAGGACTTCTAGTTTTAACTATACATCACAAAAAATACTGTATAATACAGGTTTTTTTCTCTTGCAGAAATTATGCAAATTAGATGACCTTTAATTTATCAGTGCTACTTATACACTGTAAGTGCACATGTCAATACTCTAAGTCTGGAGGCTGTATTTATGAACCGATCTTCATGAAACTTCTTGGGTACCTTTGTTATCACCTTGGAATGAGAACGAGTGTTTTTTGGGTGTGGCAGCCCAATATTAAAGATGGCTGCCAGCTTTCACACTGTTGCTTACTGAGGTGAAGTCACTTTACCATTATCAAGCTACCTACTAAATACCAAAGGGAAGATTTTTCAGCGTACTCTTATTACTTCAGTGCCCATAATTCTCAAATATGGCATTAAACCCAATCACATACTAGTACTGCTTAAATCTATTTACATAATCAGAATACACCATCAGGGGTGCATTAGCTCAGTAGGTAGAGGTGCAGATTGCAAGCCGAGAGATCCTCGGTTCGAATCCCACCTGCAGCAACAGCTTTGTGTCCTTGGGCAAGACACTTCACCCCCACTACCCATGTGGGGGCAAGGTATGCTGTGTACTAAGGCATACTGCATGTTCTTGGTGCACCTGTCTTCGAACATGGCTAACCGTGCTTGTGTAGTATGATGGGGAGCTCACAGTTGCTTGCCATTGCTCAGTGGTTCTCCTAGGTACTCTAGTTTCCTCCATCCATAAAACTTACATGGTCACAATAAGCTGTTGTGCAGATAAATGTGACCTTAAACACCAATAAATAAATAATAAAAAGAACACACCACCTCATGCCCGTTTCTCTCCTGTTTTCCTTCACCTTGGTATCCCTCGGTTGCCTCGGTGTTTAGTATGCCCGCCAGAAAAGGAGTGATTTCTTTTTCTAAAAGAGCAAAACAAGAAACGGTAATTTTTAACAGGTAGTTACGAAATAATTTTCATGAATCGCACAATTTTATGTTAGTTAATAGATGAAAAAAATGCAGGGTGATATTTGCAAATCTTATTTTATTACTGGCACCAGGTACTGGTAATGAAAATTGTTGTTTGTCATCAATACTTGATCAAGTTTCTGACAAAGCTCATTATACTATTCCAATATGTTAGCTACTGTACATAAGCACACAATTTGATGTTAGTTTACCATTATACTGGTGCTAAGCCAGGATATCTAAGTTACATGTAGGGGCAAGAGTAATACATGTATCTAGTGGGAGTCATAAAGAATATGATGCACAGAATCACCTGAGCCACATAGCAGTGAGATAGGGGTGAGGACAAGAGGGTGTGTGACCCTCTCATCAGTGGAGGGGTCTGGTGCACCCCTCCCCCCCCCCCCCCCCCCCAAAAAAAAAAAAACACAAAAAAAAAACAAAAAATTTGAAATTCAAGACAGTAAAACACAATTACCTTGACTCTGTGCTGCTGTGTACTGGTCACTTTCTGTGGGTGGGCAATATTTCTGCGGATGCAATGATATTAGTTTTCAAACACTGTTCACAGCAGTAATCATCAAAAATTTAATTAATGAACCACAGGATACAATTCGGTGCTTCATTAATTAAAATTTTATTGATGATGATTTTCTATTACCTGGAAAAAACATGCATGGACATCATGCACTGCCCATGCAAGGATTATGATCAGCAACTGTACTGTATGTCTGTGTCACTGCTATGAGCAGGGACTAATCTAAACGGGTGGGTGTGTTTACAAATATTCATATTTTTTAACACCTGATAACAAAGTAATATAAGTTTATAAACAACCACACAATTGACTTTTAATTACAATACTCCTAATTCCTATTAAACATATATGAATGTTTATTAATTTTGTGGAATTTTTACACTGTGTATGAAGCTTATTTTGGCCTGTATGTTTGTTAAAATTGCCCTTCCACTACGGAGGACTTTTTGAAATCAGTCTACACTGGATTGTGTGGTATTCCTTTGTGTAAGACAGTGTATTCATTGTAATAATATTCATACATAAGTTCATGTTCTTGGTTTGTTTTAGGCCTCATAATCTACAGAATAGCTTGGATGGAGGTGTATTCCATCACTTGAGTGCAAGAAGGCTTTGCAATGCTACATGTATAGCATAAACCTTGTTGCACTCCAGGGACAAATTTATCAATTTTAATAACATGGGTAAAATATCGGACATGAACCGTTTAATTTTTTTTTTTTTTAGCTCACTTCGACAAAGTCAAGCAGGGCTTATCAAATCACTCTCCATCCATTGTCCATCCATCTGTCATCCATCAACACCATGTTTTGGTCAATTCAAGTTAAAGTTTGTGTGAGTAATGGTACCAAATGGGTATTACATTTTTGTTTAACTCAACATGCCCAGCCCCATAGGGAGGGGGTGGGGTAAAATGCTCCCAAAATATTTTAAAAATCTTATGAACCAGTGGGTACAGTGACTTTATATTTGTTATGGAACTACCTTTTGAGGTGTAGAATCACACTTGTTCAAACGTACTTTGTGAAGCAATATTTGGCTTTGTAATGGCAGTGGTTAGATTTTTGGTACCACCCAAAATTTCTATTTTCCAAACCGATGGTCCGATTTGAATGAAATTCAGTATCGTGGTAATATTGGGTTATAAGTACTTAACTCATGCAAAAAAACCCTGCATCCCCATGGGAACCCCGGGAGCAAAAAAATAGAAATGTTTTCAAACTCCCATGTTTCCCAAACCACTTGGAACAGAGAACTGTTATGTGGTATGAAGCATCCTTAGAACCAGTAGAATTGAATGGTAAAAAAAAATGCCCTCTGTTGTTGTTAGAGAGTTCTGCAGAGGGCATCAGAATAATGTTGGTGCAGCATTTTTGCAAACATTTTAGAAAATCTTTTCTCAAGAACCAATGTTCAGAATCTTTTGATATTTGGTATACAGCATCCATAGAGGGGTCAGATACAAATTTGTTAAAATGAAGCCCATTCGTTCATATTTGGACGCAATGCAGGAGCCTAAATTTTATGGGGAATTTTCTTTAAAAATCTTCTTCAGAACCACGAGTCAGAATTTTTTAATGTTTGGTACCCTCATTGTTATGATGGTCAGATTCAAGATTGTTCAAACCAAGTCCCTATGTTAATATTTGGGCTTCCTTTGGTAGCCCAAATTTAACTTAGGGCTGTATGGGGAAGTTTTTTTTAAAAATCTTCTTCTTCAGATCCACCAGTCAGAATGCTTTCATATTTGGTATACAACATCTCTAAGGGGGGAGGGGTGGGGGTGAGATTAATGTTTGTTCAAATCAGGTCTGTAGGTTAAAGTTTGGGCTCACTATGGTAGCCCAAATTTTAACTTTGTGCAATATGAGGAAATTTTTTTAAAATTTTGTTCTTCAGATCCACCAGTCAGAATGCTTTCATATTTGGTATACAGCATCTCTAAGGAGATCAGATTCAACTTTGTTCAAATCGAGTGCGTGGGTTGATATTTGAGCTCCCTATGGGAGCCGGAATTGGCCAAGTAGCTGAAGAATTAGACATTTTTTATTCAGTACCCTCAAGAGGTGAAGAGTAATCTACATAGGTTGTATCAAGGTGCTTGAGAGGGGAGCTCCACATTTTACATCATAATCAACTAAAGAAAAGGCATGATGCTTGGACTGTTTTTGTCACTCCTGAGGGGCTCAAAGATTTGCAGTGTATCCTATGGAGATGGATTGCTTAATGTAGATTCATTCTTGGACTCTTATATCGTGTTCTGTTCTCTGTTTATATCGTGTTCTGTTCAAGGTGAGCGCTTCAGGCCCTGTGGGGCCTCTTGTTTATTTATTTATTTATTGGGTTTTAACAACACTTTCGAAAGCCAGCAGCTACAAGTTTCTTCTTTCCTTGAACCAAGCATCTCTCCCAACTGCAGCACTCATGGTCCACCGAGTTTTTAGCTCACCTGACGTTCAGTCAGGGTGAGGTGTTGTGATCACTTGCCGTCTGTCGTCCATGAACATGGTGTTTGCATCTTCTCCTCCAAAACTGCTGAACTGATTAATCATTTAAGTGAAATGTGAGATGCTTGTTTGTTATGACATTGCATTTTGATTTTGCTTAAATCAAGTTGCCCTGGCCCCAGTAGGGCCATGCCCCAAAATTTTGCCTAAATCTTAAAAAAATCTTCTTGTGAACCAGGAGTAGCAGAGATTCGATATGTGGTGTGCTGCTTCCTTTTGAGGTGTAGACTCAGTTTTGTTCAAGAGAAGTTTGTGGGTCTTTATTTGCCTTCATTATTGGAGGGCATGTATTTTTGCCCCGCCCAAAATTTCTGTTTTTCGAACCAAGAGGCTGATTTGAACCAAATTTAATATTTGGTTTTATTTGATCATAAGTAATTAATTTATGCCCCAAAATATTTTCCCATCCCCCCATGGGAACCGCAGGAGCTAAAAATAGAACAAAATTCAAAACATATCTCCAAAACTACATGGCACTGAGAATTCTTATTTGGTGTGAAGCTTCCTTGGGACCAACAGAATGGAATGGTCTAAGCAAATTTCTGTCAGGTCAGTCATGGGGTACTTATTCGTGACTTTGAAAAAATGCTTAGTCAGCGTTCTGTAACACTGTGGGTAATGAAGAAAGCATATAAGACTCTTCTTCACCCAGTTCACTCCTCCAAAACCTTTCAGATTTCACATATACCATCTTTGCAAGATTTTTTTACACGTTTATTGAAATCAAATCCCTGGGTCCATATTTGGCCTCTATGGGAGTCCAAATGTTGAAATTAGTGCAGTATGAGGAATATTCTTTAAAAATCTTTTTCTTCAGACCCACCAATCAGAATCTTTTGATATTTGCTATGCACCATCATTAGGCGGGTGAGATTTAAGTTTCTTCAAGCCAAGCCTATATTTTGGCTCACCAGGGTTTTGCAAATTGCGAGAACGGTGATTTCATTCCTCTGATGTTCTTGCAAATGCTTAAGAAGATCCATATTTACCATTCCCCCAAAATTATAAGCATTTTTTCATCAGATAAAATTTAATAAAATTAAATTAATTTTAGAGCTGAAACGATTAAAGGGTTTTCGTCATTGATTAATCGCATGGGTTAACCTTGGCTAACCGATTAATCACTTGCCCCAATAGGTAGCTGAACAAGAGGCCCCACGGGGCCTGAGGGCGCTCACCTGATACTGGCCGAGTCATATCACCAAAATAGCAAGGGATTCTGCCTTGTGGTTATTATCAGTTTTTCAACATAAAAGTGTTTTCTCTACTTAGTAACCCAGAGTGTTCATATGTTAGATCCCCATATTGGGTACTCAATAATTTATCTATTTATTTATTGGAATTTAAGGTCACTTTCTAAGGCTACATCATTACAGAGGCATAATTATAATATCAGTGAATTTAAGGTCACTTTCAGCATCTAAGGCTACATCTTACAGAGGCGTAATTATAATATCAAGTTTGGTCAATCGTTTATGCCTATCACTGCCCACTTTACAGGGCTTTCAATGCAGGAATTGGTTACTACTGGGCCCAATTTTATCAATAAAGCAGAACTTGAACAAACTTCAATTTGCCACTTCTAAGAAAATCAAAAATCAAATATCAAAAGATTCTGACAGGAGTAACAGAAAAAAAAGATTTTTTAAGAATATTTCTCATACTGAACTAAGTTATACATGGGCTCCCATAGGGAGCCCAAAAATAAATGCTTCTGAAGCAGTGTTTTGGGAGAAGAAGATTCTTCAACGTTATTCCCATTAGCTACACTGTTAAAAAATGATGACTCGGCACTTTTAGTCCTAGAAAAGAACCTTATGATAAAATTTTTACCATTTTTTTCTTCCGGTCCTAAGGAAGCTTCACACCATATAAAAATTCTCAGTGCCATGTAGTTCTGGAGATATGGGCATTTAAAAAGAAAAAAATTTTTTAGCTCCTGCAGTTCCCGTGGGGGACAGGAAAACAATTTTCGGCATAAATTAGGTACTTATGACCCAATAAGCCCTCATATCAAATTTGGTTCAAATCGACTTTTTGGTTTGGAAAATAAAATTTTGGTATAATTTGGGCTCCCACAGTGAGCCCAAATATGAACCCAGGTACTTGGCTTTACCAAACTTCACTCTCAGCCCCTAAGAATGCTGTACATCAAATATCAAAACATTTTGACTGGTGGATCTGAAAAAAAAATTTTTTTTAAAGAATATTCCTCATATTGAACTAAGTTATAATTTGGGCTCCCACAGGGAGACCAAATATGAGCCGAAGGACTTGACTTGAACAAACTTGAATCTCACCTCCCTAAGCATACTGTATACCAAATATCAAAAGATTCTGACCGGTGGATGCGAAGAAGAAGATTTTAAAAGAATATACCTCGTATTGCACTAAGTTACAATTTGGGTTCCCAAAGGGAGTCCAAATATGAACTCAGGGACTTGGCTTGAACAAACATCAATCTCACCCCCCTAAGGATGATGCATAGCAAATATCAAAAGATTCTGATTTGTGGATCCGAAGAAGAAGATTTTTAAAATATATCCCTCATATTGCACTAATTTGAACATTTGGGTTCCCATAGGGAACCCAAATATGGACCGAGGAATTTGATTTCTACAAATATGTGAATCAATGTTCCAAAGATGTTATATGTAAAATATGAAAGCTTTTAGAGCAGTGGTTTGGAAGAAAACAATTCTTTATTTTTTTCCCATTGCCTACTGTGTTAAAAAATACTGACTCAGCACTTTTTCAGAGTCCCGAAAAAGTACCCTATGATAAAACCGATAGCAATTTTTTTTTACCAATCCTTTCTGTTGGTCCCAAGAAAGCTTCACACCAAATAAAAATTCTCACTGCCGTGCAGTTTTTGAGATATAGGCGTTTTAATTTTTTTCTATTTTTAGCTCCTGTGGTTCCCACGGGGCTACAGGAAAAAAAATTTCTGCATAAATTAGGTACTTATGACCCAATAAGCCCTCACATAAAATTTGGTTCAAATTGGCCTCTCGGTTTAAAAAATAGAAATTTGGGGTGGGGCCAAAATTTTTGCTCCTCCCATAACATCGCCAAGTATAGACCTACAAACTTCTCTTGAACAAACTTGAGTCTACACCTCAAAAGGAAGCTGCATACCAAATATCAAGTCTCTGCTATTGCTGGTTCTTGAGAAGAAGATTTTTTAAGAATTGGAGCATTTTTGCCCCACCCCTCTGCTCAATATGAGCCGAAACCTAATTTGCCCAAAAATCAAAATGCCGCTATATAACCCCTACTCACATGAAATTTCATTAACATGCGGCCAGTGGTTTGGAAGAAAAAGACCCAAACACCACCTTCACGCCGGACGACGGACGACGGATGCCGGACGACGGACGACGGACGAAAAGTGATCAGAAAAGCTCACCCTGACTTTAGTCAGGTGAGCTAATAATTGCTGTACCGTTGACCATTTATATAATTAAAACTTTACTCAGCATAATGGACAAAACCGGGCAGCGCCATATACAAACATGTCCATTCAAATTTTATTATATTTTCAATTTTTGTCTCAAAACATAGCTTATGACCCCTCATTGGAACAAGCTCATTGAGCTTGTTCCAATGTTCCAATGGGGGGGGGGGGGGGGGGGGGGGGCATAAGCTATGTTTTTGAGACAAACATTGAAAATCTTTAGAATTTCTTGTGCAAGTATCGTCTGCTACCTGCATTTGGTGAAGGGTTGAGAATGACCATTTTCAGCTACTGATACAGTATAATGATCATGCAAGTGAACAAGTATTTTGGCACGTAACTGGCATGCATTTCTCTATCTCATGCAATTGATGTGAGCCAGTGTGACAATGTTTGCCTGTTTTGGAGCAAGTTTGTTCCATAGTTAACCCATACAGGGTATTTTTTGTTTTTAAAAATTTGATTAACAGTTTCCATCTTGGTTTCAAAAAGTGATGATAAATAGTGAAAATAAGCTTACCCAATATGAAAGAAAAATGGTTAGCAATTGGACATTTTTGTATAGCATTTTGCGATGTGAATCCAGCCATCAAATACCCTGCCATATAGTACCGTACTTCAAAAGTAACGGTTAACCGATCAATTACTTTTTTTTATCAATCAAGATATTGATCATTGGTTAGTCGATTAATCGGTGTGAGCCAGTGTGAGATTCAAGTTTGTTTACGCCAAGTCCCTGGGTTCATATTTGGGCTCACTGTGGGAGATTCAAGTTTGTTTACGCCAAGTCCCTGGGTTCATATTTGGGCTCACTGTGGGAGCCTGAATTATAACTTAGTTCAAAATGAGGAATATTCTTCAAAAGTATTCTTCACATTCAGCAGTCAGAATGTTTTGATATATACAGTATCCTTAGGGAGGTGAGATATAAGTTTGTTAAAGCCAAGTCCCTGGGTTCATATTTGGTCTTCCTGTAGGAGCCCGAATTGTACCAAAATTTCTATTTTCCAAATTGAGAGGCTGATTTGAAGCAAATTTGATATGATGGGCTTATTGGGTCATAAGTACCTATTTTATGCCAAAACATTTTCCTGTGGCCCTGTGGGAACTGCCGGATCTAAATATAGAAAAAGTTTAAAACGCCCATATCTTCAAAACTACATGGCACTGAGAATTTTTATTTTGTGTAATGCTTCCTTACGAACAGCCGAAAAAAATGGTCAAAAAAAAATTGCCATCAGTTTTATCATAGAGAAGTTTTCCAGGACTTATGCGGAGTCATCATTTTAGTAATGGGAAAAACATTAAAGAATCTTCTTCTCCCGTACCACTGCTCCAAAGGCTTTCATATTTTGCATATAACATCTTTGGAAGATTTATTCACATGTTTGTTGAAATCAAATCCCTGGGTCCATATTTGGGCTCTCTATGATTAGATTAGTGCAATATGAGGAATATTTTTAAAAAATCTTCTTCTGATCCACTCTTCAGAATATTTTGATATTTGGGATGCTGCATCCTTAGAGGGGTGAGATTCAAGTTTGTTTGAGCCAAGTCCCCGGGTTCATATTTGGGCTCCCTGTGGGAGTCCAAATTACAACTTAGTTCAATAAGAGGAATATTCTTTAAAATCCAGTAGTCAGAATCTTTTGATATTAGTATATGGAAGCATCCTTAGGGATGTGAGATTCAAATTTGTTCAAGCCAAGTCCTTGGGTTCATATTTGAGCTCTCTGTGGGAGCCTGAATTATAACTTAGTTCAATATGAGGAATATTCTTTAAAAATCCTTTTTTTTGAGATCCACCGGTCAGAATCTTTGGATATTTTGTATAAGCTTTTCTTATGAGGGGCAGATGCAACTAAATGTTCAAATAAATTCCCTGGGTTGATATTTAGGCTACCATGTCAGGTGAATGCCATCAGGCCCTCTGGGGGCTCTTGTTTGTTTTCTGTTTGACAACATTGCCCTGGCTCTTCTATCTATATTTTTCATTTTAAGTTAGTCACTACTTTTATTTAGGCTTCCCAAATTTGTTACTGCATATCTGTATGTCTGTCCTTCGGATGAAATGTTTCCATTCTTTTCATTTGCCTGGGTCAACATTTTAAATAATTTGCAGCTATCTTTCACCCTCCAACCTCCCCCCCCCCCCCCCCCCCCCCCACACACACACACACAAACACACACACACACACACACATACAAAAATCTGGGCTGGCAAGTATTGAGTATTTTATCAAAAAAGTGGTACTCGAGTACTACGAGTACTGAGTACTTTGGACCCAGCCTATCACAAGTATATTAAACATCAAAGAGTATATTATATACTTGAAACAAATACAGTACAGTGGCAGTGTACTGCTCACCTCCCATGGATGGGCAATATTTCCACGGATAAAAATTCATACAATAATATTTGATGCCAAACACTAACTATAGGTATAATCATCAAAAATTTAAATAATGAAGCACCAGGTACAAACCAATGCTTCATTAATTAAAATTTTGTAGATGATGATTTTTATTGACTGGTAAATGCATGAGTGGACATCACTGCCCACGCGTGTACTACAACCCGTCCTTGGCGACTGTACTGTAACTTGTCCTCTTTGTGAACATATTTTCTACAATTTCACTCCTTTTGACAGAATGCATGCCTGTGGGGATTAAAACCAAAATAGTGAAAGTGCACTTGTGGATATTTGCAGCACAAGCACAGCACTAATGAATCAATATTTGATGATTTTAGGAATTTTAACAGTGTCACGAGACACCACAGTAGCAGGTACTGGTCGTTCTATTGGAAAAAATCACTGTTTTATGACTCGAGGTGCCTTAACTGAGAAAACTTAGGCTTTTTCTTACAAAGATTGCAGAATATCAAACACAATGTGAAATGTGTTCAGAAGCAAGAATGTGATTAAAAAATAATGGGAAATTCATGTCACCATCAGTTTATTTATAAATTAATAAAGTTTTTTAGCTCACCTGAGCAAAGCTCAGTGGGAGCTTTACTGATCACATTCTGTCCGTCATCCGTCCGGCGTTAACTTTACATTATTCAAATGTTGGGTAAATGTTTATTACCTAATGCCAATTTAGATTTGTTCAAATGAAGTTGCCCCCTTCCCCAAGGGGCACCAAAATCTTCTCATCAAGCAGCAGTAGCAGAGACTTGATATATGGTATGCAGCTTCCTTTTAAGGTGTAGACTTGGATTTCTTTAAGCGAAGTTTGATGGGCTATATTTGGCGTCGTTATGGGAGGGGCAAAATTTTTGGCCCTGCCCAAAATTTCTATTTTCCGAACCGAGCGGCTGATTTGAATCAAATTTTATGTGAGGGCTTATTGGGTCATAAGTACCTAATTTATGCCAAATTGTCTTTTTCTGTAGCCCTATGGAAACCACAGGAGCTAAAATTCGAAAAAGGTAAAACGCCATATCTCCAAAACTCCACGGCACTGAGAATTTTTATTTGGTGTGAAGCTTCCTTATGACCAACAGAGAGGATTGGTCCAAAAAATTGCCATCGGTTTTATCATAGGGTACAGTTTCGGGACTTTGAAAACACTTTTTAACACTGTAGGCAATGGGAAAAACATTAAAAAATCTTCTTCTCTAGATCCAGCAGGCAGAATCTTTCAATATATGGTATGCAACATTGTAGGGTGGATCTGATTCGAGTTTGTTCAAATCCACCCCCCTGGGTTTATATTTGGGCTCAGTATAGGAGCCCGAATTCAAACTTAGTGCATTTCAGGCAAATTTCTTAAAAAATCTTCTTCACCAGATTCAGCTGGCAGAATCTTCTGATATTTGGTATGCAACATTGTGGGGTGGATCTGATTCAAGTTTGTTCAAATCGGCCCCCTGGATTCATATTTGGGCTCACTATAGAAGCATTTCAGGCAAATTTCTTTAAAAATATTCTTCTCCAGATCCAGCAGGCAGAATCTTTTGATATTTGGTATGCGACATTGTGGGGTGGATCTGATTCAAGTTTGTTCAAATCAGCCCCCTGGATTCATATTTGGGCTCACTATAGAAGCCCGAATTTGAATTTAGTGCATTTCAGGCAAATTTCTTAAAAAATCTTCTTCTCCAGATCCAGCAGGCAGAATCTTTTGATATTTGATATGCTACATTGTGGGGTGGATCTGATTCAAGTTTGTTCAATTCAGCCCCCTGGGTTCATATTTGGGCTCAGTATAGGAGCACAAATTTGAACTTTGAAAATCTTCTTCTCAGGATCCAGCAGCAGAATCTTTTGATATTGGGTATGCAGCATGCTTAGGGGGTGAGATTCAAGTTGTTCAAGCCAAGTCCCTGGGTTCATATTTGGGCTCACTGTGGTAACCCGAATTATAACTTAGTTCAAAATGAGGAATTTTCTTTAAAAATCTTCTTCAAATCCAGCAGTCGGAAAGTTTCGATATTTGGTATGCAGCATCCTTAGGGGGGTGAGATTCAAGTTTGTTCAAGCTATGTCCCTAGGTCCATATTTAGGCTCACTGTGGGAGCCCGAATGATAACTTACATGTAGTTCAAAATGAGGAATTTTCTTTAAAAATCTTCTTCTTCAGATTCAGCAGTCAGAATGTTTTAATATTTGGTATGCAGCATTCTTAGGGGGTGGTGAGATTCAAGTTTGTTCAAGCCATGTCCCTAGGTCCATATTTGGACTCACTGTGGGAGCTTGAATTGTAACTTAGTTCGAAATGAGGAATTTTCTTAAAAAATCTTCTTCAGATCCAGCAGATGAATGCTTTTGATATTTTTTATGCAGCATCCTTAGAAGGCAAGATTCAAGTTTGTTCAAGTCATGTCCCTAGGTCCATGTTTGGGCTCACTGTGGGAGCTCGAATTGTAACTTAGTTCAAAATGAGGAATTTTCTTTAAAAATCTTCTTCTTCAGATCCAGCAGTTGGAATGCTTTGATATTTGTTGTGCGGCATCCTTAGGGGGGTGAGATTCAAGTTTGTTAAAGCCATGTCCCTAGGTCCATATTTGGGCTCACTGTGGTAGCTTGAATTGTAACTTAGTTCGAAATGAGGAATTTTTTTAAAAAATCTTCTTCAGGTCCAGAAGATGAATGCTTTTGATATTTTTTATGCAGCATCCTTAGGAGGCTAGATTCAAGTTTGTTCAAGCCATGTCCCTAGGTCCATGTTTGGGCTCACTGTGGGAGCTCAAATTGTAACTTAGTTCAAAATGAGGAATTTTCTTTAAAAATCTTCTTCTTCAGATCCAGCAGTTGAAATGTTTTGATATTTGGTGTGCGGCATCCTTAGAGGGGTGAGATTCAAGCTTGTTAAAGCCAAGTCCCTGGGTTCATATATGGGCTCCCTGTGGGAGCCCAAATTATAACTCGGTTCAATATGAGGAATATTCTTTAACTAGAACTATCACTGAAGGTGATTAATACCCCCGCTTTGGGTTTTTAGAGGAATGCACTTCTGATCATGTAGGCGAAGGCCATAAGGAAATGTATACATAAAGATCATTTTTTGTTGTTGAAATTTGTATTTGCATGTGGCCTTCCACAGAACAGCACTGAATACTTAAAGAGCCCACAGATATATGGTTTACATTTGGAAAAACACATTTACAATGTGCAACATGTATTCAAAATCGGTTCATTAATGTAGGAGGAGTTGCGCACACAAGAATTTGTTCGAACGGAAAGACATAATAAATCTAAGTCAAAGGGAGATAACCTGGTTAAAATTGTCGTAGATCAAAAATCTTGGAATATGTGCATGTTCACTTAGTAGTGATGATGTGTGAAAAGTTTTGTCCAAATTGATTGATAAATGTAGGAGGAGTTGCACGCACAAGAATTTCATGTAGAAACCCATAATAAATCTAAGTTAAAGGGAGATAACCTAGTTAAAAGTGCCACAGCTCAAAAATTTTGGAATATGCGCATGTTCACTTAGTAGTGATGATGTCTGTAAACTTTCGTCCAAATTGATTGATAAATGTAGGAGGAGTTGCGCACACAAGAATTTCATGCAGAAACCCATATTAAATCAAAGTTCAAGAGAGATAACCTAGTTAAAATTGTCGCAGATCAAAAAGTTTGGAATATGCACATGTTCACTTAGTAGAGATGATGTTTGAAAGGTTTCATCAAAATCGGTTCATTAATGTAGGAGGAGTTGCACACACAAGAATTTGTTCGAACGGAAAGACATAATAAATCTAAGTCAAAGGGAGATAACCTGGTTAAAATTGTCGCAGATCAAAAATCTTGGAATATGCGCATGTTCACTTAGTGGTGATGATGTCTGAGAAGTTTTGTCCAAATTGATTGATAAATGTAGGAGGAGTTGCGCACACAAGAATTTCATGTAGAAACCCATATTAAATCAAAGTTCAAGAGAGATAACCTGGTTAAAATTGTCGCAGATTAAAAAGTTTGGAATATGCACATGTTCACTTAGTAGAGATGATGTTTGAAAGGTTTCATCAAAATCGGTTCATTAATGTAGGAGGAGTTGCACACACAAGAATTTGTTCGGATAGAAAGACACAATAAATCTAAGTCAAAGGGAGATAGCCTGGTTAAAATTGTCGCAGATCAAAAATCTTGGAATATGCGCATGTTCACTTAGTAGTGATGATGTCAGAAAAGTTTTGTCCAAATTGATTGATAAATGTAGGAGGAGTTGCGCACACAAGAATTTCACGTCCGGAAAGACGTACAGACGGACGGACGGACAGACGGACAGACGGACGGACGGACGGACGGACGGACGTACGGACGTACAGGGCGATTCCTATATAGCCCCCACTTCTTCGAAGCGGGGGTATAAAAATCATGTTTTTTAGATCCACTTGTCAGAATCTTTGGATATTTGGTATAAGCTTTTCTTAGGAGGAGTAGATGCAACTTGTTGAAGTCAATTCTCTGGGTTGATATTTAGGTTACCATGTACAGGTGGGCGCCCTCAGGCCCCCTGGGGTCTCTTGTTTTAGGAAAAAATGCATACTGAGAGCTTGGGGGTGGGGGGGGGGGGGGGGTACATCCAGGGCTATAATTTACCTCATCACTAGGTAAAAGAATATTTGACATCATTTGTTGAGATAAAATGGCACTTTCTATTGATATTGGTGGATTATATAGCCTCAGCCAGGGCTTATAAGAATCTGAGAATCGATTCCCGTAGAGATCCGTGCAACAAAACCAGTGAGAAATCATGTAGCTTCTCGTAACATTGCTGCTAGGATTCACATGAAAAGAACTGAGTCAGTTTAACCCTTTACCTAACACAAAGGCAGCAAATTAACCAATACAACACTAACATGACCTGAAATATTGTGACACTGGCAATAAAATTTGTACAAATATGGCTGTCATTGGAACCGGCTCTCATCAGCCTGTTCTAGTAACATCCATAATTATTACACTTGATGAATATTGTTTATTTTTAGCTCACCTGACTGTAAGTCAGGGGGCGCTTAAATGATGACTTTCTGTCTGTCCACCATCAGTCCATCCTGTCCGGCATGAACTTTACATTACTGACCTCTCCTCATAAACAACTGAGCCAAATTGAACCAAATTTGATATTCATGTTCCTTATCATATATGAATTCCAGTTTGTTCAAATAACGTTGCCACACCCACAGGGGGCCCCAAGCATTTCTCTGATAGCATGCATAAATTGTTTTCCAAAATTGAAAAAAAAATCTTCTCCAGAACCATGTATAAGAATCTTTTGATACTTGGTATACAGCATCTCTAGGAGTGGGAGGGATAGGTTCAGGTTTGTTCAAATCAAGTCCCTGAGTTGATATTTGGGCTCCCTATAGGCACCCAAATATCAACAGTGCAACATGAGGAAATTTCTTTGAAAACCTCCTTCAGATCCACCAGTCAGAATGCTTTCATATTTGGAATGCAACATTTCTAGTGGGGTGGGGGGCAGGGGGGGGGGGGGGCAGGGGGGAGGGTAGATTGAAGTTTGTTTGAATCGGGTCTCTGGGTTAATATTTGGTCTATCTATTGAAGCCCAAAGTTTAACTCAGTGCAGTATGAGGAAATTTCTTTAAAACTCGTTTTTTTTTTCAGATCCACCAGTCAGAATCCTTTCGTATTTGGCTTACAGCATCTCTAAGGGGGTCAGATTCATGTTTGTTCAAGCCAAATCTATGGGTTAATATATGGGCTCATTATGGGAGTGCAAATTAACTCAAAGCAACATGAGAAAATTTCTTTAAAAATCTTTTTCTTCAGACCCACTAGTTTAATGCTTTAATATTTGGTGTACAACATCTCTGGGGAGGTCAGATGTAAATTTGTTCCAGTTTGGTTCCTGCCAGTCAGAACCCTTTTATATTTGGTATCGCAGGAAGGGGGTGGGGGGGGGGGGGGGGCAGATTTGAGTTTGTTCATTTCAGGTCTGTGGCTTAATATTTGGGCAGGGGTGGGTTAGGTTCGAGGTTGTTCATAAATGTTCAAATCCATTCCTTAGAGCTTTTCCATAAAATTTGCCTTTCAAAGTGCAGTGACACAACAACCCTTGGAAGTTTGGCAGTACTTGTCTACAGCTGTCAGAATTGGAAGCAATCAGGAAGACCTATGCTAATAATCATCTAACATGGACAATAGAATTATGAATAATTTCATAACATTATTCCTATGTAGTGTCCATGAACCTTGACTAACTGAATCTGACCCAAAATACTTCTCTGAAACACCTCGTCAGGTGAGCGATTAAGGGCCCAGGGAGGAGGGGGGGGGGGGTAAAAATCAGTAGTTGGTGTTGTAAAAATTAACTAGAACTATCACTGAAGGTGATTAATACCCCCGCTTTGGGTTTTTAGAGGAATGCACTTCTGATCATGTAGGCAAAGGCCATAAGGAAATGTATACATAAAGATCATTTTTTGTTGTTGAAATTTGTATTTGCATGTGGCCTTCCACAGAACAGCACTGAATACTTAAAGAGCCCACACATATATGGTTTACATTTGGAAAAACACATTTACAATGTGCAACATGTATTCAAAATCCCATTTGAAAACCCATAATAAATCCAAGTTAAAGGGAGATAACCTGGTTAAAATTGTCGCAGATCAAAAATTTGGGAATATGCGTATGTTCACTTAGTTGTGATAATGTTTGAAAGGTTTCGTCAAAATTGATTGATAAATGTAGGAGGAGTTGCACGCACAAGAATTTCATGTAGAAACCCATAATAAATCTAAGTTAAAGGGAGATAACCTAGTTAAAATTGCCACAGCTCAAAAATTTTGGAATATGCGCATGTTTACTTAGTAGTGATGATGTCTGTAAATATTCGTCCAAATTGATTGATAAATGTAGGAGGAGTTGCGCACACAAGAATTTCATGCAGAAATCCATAGTAAATCAAAGTTCAAGAGAGATAACCTGGTTAAAATTGTCGCAGATCAAAAAGTTTGGAATATGCACATGTTCACTTAGTAGAGATGATGTTTGAAAGGTTTCATCAAAATCGGTTCATTAATGTAGGAGGAGTTGCGCACACAAGAATTTGTTCGGATGGAAAGACATAATAAATCTAAGTCAAAGGGAGATAACCTGGTTAAAATTGTCGCAGATCAAAAATCTTGGAATATGCGCATGTTCACTTAGTAGTGATGATGTCTGAAAAGTTTTGTCCAAATTGATTGATAAATGTAGGAGGAGTTGCACGCACAAGAATTTCATGTAGAAACCCATAATAAATCTAAGTTAAAGGGAGATAACCTAGTTAAAATTGCCACAGCTCAAAAATTTTGGAATATGCGCATGTTCACTTAGTAGTGATAATGTCTGTAAACTTTCGTCCAAATTGATTGATAAATGTAGGAGGAGTTGCGCACACAAGAATTTCATGCAGAAACCCATATTAAATCAAAGTTCAAGAGAGATAACCTAGTTAAAATTGTCGCAGATCAAAAAGTTTGGAATATGCACATGTTCACTTAGTAGAGATGATGTTTGAAAGGTTTCATCAAAATCGGTTCATTAATGTAGGAGGAGTTGCTCACACAAGAATTTGTTCGAACGGAAAGACATAATAAATCTAAGTCAAAGGGAGATAACCTGGTTAAAATTGTCGCAGATCAAAAATCTTGGAATATGCGCATGTTCACTTAGTAGTGATGATGTCTGAAAAGTTTTGTCCAAATTGATTGATAAATGTAGGAGGAGTTGCGCACACAAGAATTTCATGTAGAAACCCATATTAAATCAAAGTTCAAGAGAGATAACCTGGTTAAAATTGTCGCAGGTTAAAATTGTTGCAGATTAAAAAGTTTGGAATATGCACATGTTCACTTAGTAGAGATGATGTTTGAAAGGTTTTATCAAAATCGGTTCATTAATGTAGGAGGAGTTGCGCACACAAGAATTTGTTCGGATGGAAAGACACAATAAATCTAAGTCAAAGGGAGAAAACCTGGTTAAAATTGTCGCAGATCAAAAATCTTGGAATATGCGCATGTTCACTTAGTAGTGATGATGTCTGAAAAGTTTTGTCCAAATTGATTGATAAATGTAGGAGGAGTTGCGCACACAAGAATTTCATGTAGAAACCCATATTAAATCAAAGTTCAAGAGAGATAACCTGGTTAAAATTGTCGCAGGTTAAAATTGTTGCAGATTAAAAAGTTTGGAATATGCACATGTTCACTTAGTAGAGATGATGTTTGAAAGGTTTTATCAAAATCGGTTCATTAATGTAGGAGGAGTTGCGCACACAAGAATTTGTTCGGATGGAAAGACACAATAAATCTAAGTCAAAGGGAGAAAACCTGGTTAAAATTGTCGCAGATCAAAAATCTTGGAATATGCGCATGTTCACTTAGTAGTGATGATGTCTGAAAAGTTTTGTCCAAATTAATTGATAAATGTAGGAGGAGTTGCGCACACAAGAATTTCATGTCCGGAAAGACGTACGGACGGACGTACGGACGGACGGACGGACGGACGGACGTACGGACGTACAGGGCGATTCCTATATAGCCCCCACTTCTTCGAAGCGGGGGTATAAAAAGGCTGTATTGGGTAAAGGGTTAACATGGATTATCAGTATGCAACAGGGGTTCAATCATACTGACCTAATAGGATCCTGGCCCATAGCAGGTCTGAATTCTCGGAACGATTTCCGCAAGAATCCAAATGGATTCTCCCAAATTTAGAGGAACTATAAGCCCTGCACAACCCCAATTTTGAAACAAAATTGACATATTGTTTCATGGTGGTGGGGCCCTATTTATCTTGCTGTATGATTAATTAAAACAGATTTTGTGAAAAGGTTTTGTGTGCTGATGCAGATTTTAGTTTTATTTTGGGATTTGGGTAGTTTCAAAGAAAGCTGTGAATTCTTATCCCTCTCAACTTATTGGGTAACAGAGTAGAAATTCTGTCGGAGGCAATAACAGTTTTTAAGCCTATTTGACACAGATTGGACAGTTCTCTTCAAAAGAACAAATTTCCCATGCTTTGGACTAGACAGAAGGCAAAAGTTGAATTCTATTGCAGAAATGACTCTTTCATCACATGAAAGAGGTAACTGTAACTTTGGTAGGGTTGGGTTTGCTCATAGGTATAACTGTTGTAAATATTTTAATTAGATTTACATGCCTCGAAAAGTTGCGCTCGGAAATTATGTAATTCCCAAAACTAAGCAGTCTTGGGGAAATATATTGTTTCAATAAACATTTGAAGAAGTCTACTGACATTTTGCATTACTTTTGAATGTTCCAGATGAATAAAGAGGATGATTTGAGGACTTTTAGAACCTAAAAATTTGTTTGACTATTGGTGTGTTTTGTTTGGGAATTCCCTGAGAAATATGAACATGTGACCAGCACTTCCCTTTCTGTTAGTTTTTCTTTTATTTGTTGCATGACCCCTGTTTAAAAATCATTAAAAGGTTGTCTGAAGGACTATAGTTGACAAAAAATATTTGAATGCTAAATTTAAAATGATGCGACCATATTTTTTTTCGCCTGAACGTTATAATGGTCGCCTATGGGAAAATATTTAGTACTGTGAAACGTATTCTTGTTTGGCTGAAATTAAACAATTGCAGGAATTCGACTGAATAAACCAGAATGTTTTTGGAGTAATGGTTGCGGAATGAAATATTTCAATACGTTGGATACTTTGGGGTTCCTTCTTACGCCTTGCGTATTGTCATATTATTCTCACAGTGCAGAGTGAAGACATAAACTGAAATTTCAGACGTTAGTGATTAAGTGAATAATTATTAATTCATTATCTATTTGGCCCAAGGGCCCAAATTTCATCGAAATATTTTTTCATCATTTCCTTTCATAATAGAACATGAAACTGTGATGTAAATGAAAGTGTCAATGACACTGTAGCTCAACTTGACAAACTTGAACTTGGTAAGTTATAAATGAAATGGCAAAATTGAAGAGAGTAATCCATCAATTTTTAAATGTAAACTGTAAGACTGGCTAAAGGAAAAATGTTGATACACAAATGCATTATGTTCAGAGGTTACTGTAAATGGCAACTTTTTTCACAGATATGAATGCTAATCAATAGTTCTTATCGAAAGGTCTTGTCTAATGAGCACACCAAGTTAAACAAGCATACCAGGTTTCAAAGCAATCCAATCATAAATGTGCCCTGTTGGGTGTGCCAAAGGGAAATATTGAGGTCTGACTAAACTAAGTTCTAAGAACGTTGGCCGTAGCAACATTTTTTGACAGAAATTGAAGGAAATCGATTGCTCCCATCTAGAGGTCACCCTAAACAAGCATACCAGGTTTCAAAGCAATCCAATCATAAATGTGCCCTGTACGGTGTGTCAAAGGGAAATATTGTGGTTTGACTAAACTAAGTTCTAAGAACGTTGGCCGCGGCAACATTTTCTTATGGAAATTGAAGAAAATCGATAGCTCCCATCTAGAGGTCACCCCAAACAAGCATGCCAGGTTTCAAACCAATCCGATCATAAATGTGCCCTGTAGCGTGTGCCAAAGAGAAATATAGAGGTCTTCTGACTAAACTAAGTTGGAAGAACGTTGGCCGCGGCAAAATATTTTTTGACAGAAATGGAAAAAATCGATAGCTCCCATCCAGAGGTCACCCCAAACAAGCATGCCAGGTTTCAAACCAATTCGATTATAAATGTGCCCTGTAGGGTGTGCCAAAGAGAAATATTGAGGTTTTCTGACTAAACTAAGTTTAAAGAACGTTGACCGCGGCAACATTTTTTGATGAAAATTGAAGAAAATTGATAGCTCCCATCTAGAGGTCTCCCCAAACAAGCATTCCAGGTTTCAAAGCAATCCGATCATAAATGTGTACTGTAGGGTGTGCCAAGGGGAAATATTGAGGTTTGACTAAACTAAGTTCTAAGAATTTTTTGACGGAAATTGAAGAAAATCGATAGCTCCCATCTAAGGTCACCCTAAACAAGCATACCAGGTTTCAAAGCGATCCAATCGTAAATGTGCCCTGTAGGGTGTGCCAAAGGGAAATATTGTGGTTTGACTAAACTAAGTTGTAAGATTGTTGGCCACGGCAACATTTTTTGACGAAAATCGAAGAAAATCGATAGCTCCCATCTAGAGGTCACCCCAAACAAGTATACCAAGTTTCAAAGTGATCTGATCATAAATGCGACCTGTGAGATGTGCCAAAGGAAATTGTGGACATACGTACTAACGTACGTACATACGCCGACGGACGAGAAGTGATGGCAATAGCTCAGCTTGACTTTGTCAAGTTGAGCTAAAAATGACAATGGTACATTTTTAGTTCATTTTTTTTTGAGCTCCAGGAGCTCTGGCAATAAGACATTTTTTTAATTTTTTTTTTGAATGTGTAGAATTTTTTTCCTCTCATGTGGGATACCATGAGAAACTGATTTGAGGAGTAGCTTAGTTTTGTTTGTGACAGCATTAGCATGAGCTCTAGAAACACCGGAGTTTTTCTAAAAGACTCATTTTGGCAAAAATATTCTTATCTTTGCAGTCTTTCATTTTTCCTC
Organism: Pictodentalium vernedei; assembly: GCA_031216915.1. Taxonomy (NCBI): domain Eukaryota; kingdom Metazoa; phylum Mollusca; class Scaphopoda; order Dentaliida; family Dentaliidae; genus Pictodentalium; species Pictodentalium vernedei. The sequence goes on from CM062295.1 coordinate 417,978,285, forward strand.
ACATGGAATAATATACTTTTTCAGAATGTCAGAGGTAGTTAGTGGCTCATTTTTCTGTCTCAAAAAATAGATCAGGGAATAGTGATAGGAAATATGTCATTGATTTGTTTTTACTAACCTACAGAGAAGTACGAATGTTTGCAAACAAATACACACCCAAAGGGGCCATCTCACCTATAGCCGACTCTCAGTCTACCTTTTAGCCAAATCTCAAGCAATACAATCTGCTCTACCCCACCTAACCCTTGTTTAACCAATAACCATATCTCAAGCAGAAAGAGATTAAAGACCAACAGACGAATATAATTCAAGCAGGTGTAAAAAAGAATCGATCCTATAACACGAAGTGAACTCGTGCAGAGATATTTACAAAATATACTTTTCACCATAGGGCTATGAAAACAAGGCTATTATAAGCTATGTCGAAGGACCTCTAAATAGTCATCAGTCAATTGTAATCTGGTAGACCATAAACATTTAAACTTTATTGGTCTGAGGCGAATGGTATTGATACTGTTAATCAGAACCCAAGCATAAGTTATTTTGAGTCATATGCCATTCAGAGACACCTTAACACTATTCCTGTGGAGAAGAATGGAAACCTCTTCATTTGGCTGTCAACAACCCCACTTTAGACTTTGTCCTTGTAGAACAGGCAGAAAGTTGGACCATAGCCCCCCCCCCCGAGAACCACCTCAGTAACTACCCAGGAGTGTTTGGGGAATAAAATCCTGGTCATTTCCAGTCCCCCAACACATACCCAACCTCAAACTTATAAACATAAATGGCTGACCTGTCATGTGGATTATAAGAGGCTAATATTACACCACCACACCTTTTTTTGGAACTAAAACAGCCTGAGCTTCACGCCAAGCTGGATGCAGGATTGAGTAATCTGAAGACAAAATCCCACCAGCCCACATCAGTGACAGGGTTCCTGTAAACAGCCCACTGGTTGTTGCCTCTTGAATGGAGTTTATAATGTTGCTATATGGCTGCACGCCAAAATCCAAATTGCCAAGCTCTTTTCTCTTATTTACGCTGCCAGAGAACTGAAATGCATATAATTTTTTCTCTATTTCTGGGTCCCCTAAGCGGGTGTATCTCCATGATGGGCTAGGAGAAAGGTTGTGCATGGCCTCAACTCATGTGTACCTGGTCTTCTGCTATCTGCCATTTTCTCAAATATGCAGTGTTAATGATAGGTAGTCTATATCGAGTTCATTTCCTTCCTTACCTAAAATCTGAATTAAAAGCTTGTTGATGGGGGCTGTTGCAAGCTTTTTGTTTTGTAGACATGCCACAGTGGGAAGGTCTCCCTTACAGTACCACTGGGTTGCTCACTGAGAATATTGTTTTTGGCACTGAGCTCTGAAAGATAAGATGCAGAGGTCATGATTTATTACAAGCCTTGGATGCTTGTCTCCCAACCGAATATCATTTGCTTGTATTCCACCCTTTGTAAACCCCAAATGTACACCCCAGCATTCTTAATTTCACTGTCACACTGCATGCCTTGATTCGTCTGAAGCTTATGACAAAGTTTATGAAGTGGTTTATGAAGAGGTTTATGAAGACTCAGCTCTGCTCTGATTTCTGATATACCTCATCATACAGCTCCCAAATTTCTAACAGCTATCAGATATTTTCTTCACATGATCCTTACTGTCGACACCAGGCTTCAAAACACGAATTATTTTGTTGTTGAGCACAGCACTAACACTGGACCACAAAGGGTTACCTCAGCAAGGGTTCTCTCAAGATCATCTGACTGCAAGCATTGGGGCAGGAGCACATGCTGAACACCAGCCATCAGCATGTGCTTAAGCATTATTATACTAATATAATCAACAACAGACCTTCACTTCACTGGAAAAGTGGTATTCCAGCAATAGGCTGTGGGTGCACACTGGGTGGCTTCAACAAACCAAAAAAACTCTCAAGACATCAATGAGATTTGTGTCTGTGTAACCTAAGAGTGCAATATGGAAATTGCCAGCTTTGCAACACACCACTTGCGATATATTTGTCAACTAGAAATACCCACTGGCAAAGACAGCTGCAATCATGAATCATTGGCGAGAACACCCAATACAATTCTGGCACAATCAGATGAACTTTGATGTTTGATGTGCAACAAGTGGGTGTGGAATATTAGCAACCGCTGATCTGGGGGATGTGACAGACTTGTTTGCCCAACGCTTCTACCAGAGACAGCAGAACTAAAAGCTGCATTGCCACAAGACCAAGTAAAAGTACGATAACTCATACGACATGCAAACCCTATGAAAGACAATGCAATGAGTTTGGTGTTGCACCCGACACTACTTGGGGCAACGCATCTACAATGGCAGTTTAGTTACCCTGTACCGGAACTTACTCTACAATTGGTCAGTCATAGATTTGACCACAAAATCACATTCACCCAGCAGTTTGGGCATGGCCATATCCATGCAGACTTTCTCTGTCGGCAGCAAGCAGACTGGGCCATGTTCGTAGTGGATAAGGTAAAAAGGATTCACAAGGGCTTGTGTTGAGAGGATTAATGACTCTGTTAGAACATACGTCAGGTCGACCAGTTGTTAATCAATACTGGGAATCAGTACTGCACTTGAGAGACAGAAGCACTTTGAGGTGAATGTGGAAGATGCCATTGTCTGTCCAGTGAACTTGCAGGGCAATATGAAAAGTGATCAGGACATGCTGTCTCATACCAAATACAAAACTGCTGATGTATTCAGTGTCGGTCTTTACATGGCACCTTCAGATGTGGAACTACATAGGCTTTCACTCAGTATTGCAGGATATATAACAAAATCTGATCGTAATATCCTAACTTTAATCAATAAAATGAAAGTGTCAATGACACTGTCCAAGAACGGACTGGACTAAATAAAAGGATTCAGTAATGCCAGGTCATTTACTCAAGTTTCTGTAGAAAAGACATCACACCAAAGCTACATATGAAAGCTGAAAAAGAATCGGGTGAGGAATGCAGCCTGTTGGGTGTACTAATGGAATTGTTGACAATTTATATGTCAAATCCAAGATGACTGTAGGCAGTCCATGTTTATCAAGGAAATGCAGAAAAATCTGATAACTCCCATCAAGACGTCATACCAGTCACATATAAAATTTGAAAAAGATGGGGTGAGAGGAGCACCCTGTAGGGTGTGCTAATGGAATTCTTGACAATTTATATGCCAAATCCAAGATGGCTGCTGGCAGGTATATTTTTCGAAGAAATTTTTAAAAATTCTATATCTCGATATCACACCAAAGCATATGAAATTTGAAAAAGATTGGGTGAGAGCTAGGGCATGCAGGATGTGCTAATGGAATTGTGGACAATTCATTTTCCAAATCCAAGATGGCTGCTTGCAGCCATATTTTTCAACAAAATTCGGAAAAATTTGATAGATCCCACCTAGACATTGCCCCAAAGCTACATATGAAATTTGGGACTGATCGGGTGAGAGGCATGGCCTGTAGGCTGTCCTAAATGAATTGTTGGACAATTTATATCCAATCCAAGATGGCTGCTGGCAGCAAGGTTTTTCAACAAAATTCAGACAAATTTGATAGCTCCCATTTAGACATCACACCAAAGCTACATATGAAATTTGAAAAAGATCGGGTGAGTGATGAGCTGTGTAGGGTGTGCTAATGGAATTGTTGACAATTTATATGCCAAATCTAAGATGGCCATTGGCAGCCATGATTTTCAAAAAAATTCAGCAAAATTTGATCGCTCCCATCTAGACATTGCCCCAAAGCCATGTATGAAATTTGGAACTGATTGGGTCAGAGCTGCAGCCTGTAGTGCATGCTAAAGGAATTGTGGATGGACAGACGAATGTATGGATGAACATGTGGATGGATGGATGACGGATTGCAACCCATCCCAATAGCTCATACTAGGCGTTGTCAAGTTGAGCTGATGAAAAACAATGAAAGTATGATTGACATTGTTGCTTATGGGGTCTTTATGGGATTTATGTTGTAATTATCTCACTTATGTTGTTTTCAAGTCTTTTGTGACATGATTATTGATGTTTTGTTATCTATCTGAAATGAAAAAAAAATTGAAAAGAAAAATATATGAGCCATGGCAGCCATTCTAGGCAGCCAACCATGACAGAAACATGACATTCTCATCTCATCATATTATTATCCTGCTATGGTTCAAGAAATCTGATCCACAAACAAGCCTGAAAATAAGCAGACTGTCATCTTCAAAATGAGGTTCCCAGAGGGTGAATATGGTGATGCTACAATGCACAGCAGGATAGCATCACAAAACTTACTCTCTGTGAACCTCAGTCTGAATCAAGGTCTCAAGCCAAAACAGAAAGATGTGCCTAGAGGATACATTGGCACATTGTATGGGATAGCATCAGCAAATTCCTCCTCTGGGGACCTCATTTTGCAAATGGCAGGATGCTTATATTCAGGCTTGAACAAACTGAAGATGCCTGCCATAGCAGCTATTATGAGTATACGACAGTGACGAACATAGGACGTTCTCATCGCTGACTGAGTTTCAAGAAAAAATAAAATTGATGGATAAATGGGACTGCAGAGTTTTATAAAGAAATCCAAGATGGCTACAGTGGCAGCCATTGTGGGTAGCCAACCATGACCATAATATAATGTTCTCATCAAGGCATGAAGCTGAACCTGCACATGAAATTTGATGACGGTCGCACATTAACTGTGGGCTGGAGACCATGTTGAACAAATTGTGGCCAGTCTTATGAAACAAGAGGCTCCATGGGGCCCGAGGGGCTCTCTGTTAAACAAAGGATTTAATTACCAACTGTGGCCAGTAAGCACTACAGAGGAATGAAGTTATGTAACTATTCATAACTCTGTTGTCCAGTAAGATTTTTCTGGTACTGAGATGCTACCACACAAATAATGATCAGATTGTCAATAATGAAAAATAGGGTCCGATCCGATAATCATGAATGTAACAATTCACAAAAATATAAATACCCAATTAAGAAAAGCAAAAGCTAAATAGTGTTTATGACATATCCATATCAGCAAAGTTAATAAATGCACTTAACTGAACATAAATTGTCATTAAAACACTTGCAGAATGGCATTCCACCACAGACTTTACATTCATTTTTATGGAATCGGTGAATGTCAGGTTGATATATTAATATCTGTTTTTCACACAGTGGCGGCGCGAGAATTTAAATTTGGGGGGAGGGGGGGGGGGGGGCTAAGTAAGTAACCTGGGGGGGGGGGGGGGGCCTCAAGGTCGAGATGCCAAAGGCCTTAGCTGGAGGAGGGGATGTCCCTGTCAGGTATGTGGGAGTCCGGGGGAAATCTCCCCCATGAAAGTTTGATATTTGGACGCCCTGGAAGCGATATCTGAGCATTTCTACAACACATGACATGATGTGTATTGTTGTATGGCATTTGCGGGTGTGATATTGGTTGAAAAAAACACAGTCAGATAGCAATTTGAAGTTTGATTGGGGCAATGGAAAAGTTGGGGGGGCTAGCCCCCCTCCCGCCCTCCCCCATGGTGCTGCCACTGTCTTCACATGTATATCTGAATATTATTTTAATGAACATTAATAACATAATGAATTCCTAGTTTCCTTCTTTTGTATATTTTCTTTCAACTTGGAAGAATAAATTGCAGCATGTTTTGTAACCTTCTACGGGTGTGTGGGCAATGGGTTGGGTCAGATGGGGGTGGGGGGGGGAATTACCTGCAGCATTTAAAACGAGTGTAACCAAGGGGTGCAGTTGGAATCACTATAATAGCCATGGACCTTATTTTCAGATACATCATGTGAGGACATGATACCACACCTGGAATACAGAAATAAACATTTGGAAATCCTGTTACCTATACTTGAGAATTGGACCGGGATTTTCATTCATCATTGTCGATACTTATAACTTTTTTATTTTAAAGTGAGAAATTGTATCCTTTCGCCATTCCGTATCACGCTGTATGTGAAGTCCCATATGTCCATCGCCCGTGGGTGAGGCCTAACCCAGAAGGGGTCTAAAAGATAAAATCAGCTGTAACTTTTGAACAAACTGCAGTACAGCAGTGCAGTTGGTGTCATAATGACGGGTACCGGACATACTTTAAGATACACTATACTGAGATGCTATGTCGCTCTTAGGAATAAACATTTGAGATCAAAACATGAATAATCTACATGACTCTCCCACATTAAAACGCGTCGAAAGCTGTTCTTTGGCAGTGACATGCACTTACTTTTGTTCAAGTCGATCACACAATCTCTCGAAATAAGATTGGGACAGAAATGAGAAAGATCTGGGCATTTTAACTTACACAATTTCTACTACCTACCAAAAAATGTCTTTCTTCCACTCTATTCGATCCGCCATTTTAAAATGGCTGAAGCTGATAGCAGACCTGTAGGTGCATGGGCAGATCGTGGAATTAAAATACTGGGGGGACTTCTATGATCTGACAGAGTCCTAGCATCAATTGCCAAAGGCGAATGATGCACGTACCGAAGGGACGTGCGTTTGTGTGAGGGTCTCAAAATGTTTGATTTTCAGGTGCTCTGAGATGGCTTCTAAATGCATTCTGGCCTCCTGTCCAATTGAATATAATGAAAGGAAAACACACATTTTTCGTTGTAAAAGTTAAAATTATCAAACCATACATCACATACACTGTCACATACTGCTTCTGGTCATAGAGCTAGTCTGGTGTGGACAAAATATGACAGTCGCCTATTTGCGAAAGTGGCTTTCGCAAACAGATGACTGTCATATTTTGTCCACAACAGATTAGTGATCTTTGACATCATGGGAACATCAATCGTCGGAAACGCAGAAACAAAAAACCTCTTTTTCCTAACATTTTCTGGCTGTATAGTGGCAACAAATTTGGGAAACTGTTGGCATTCTTGGTCTATTGGGCCAATATTGCCACTGACTCTTTTGGTGCTGATTTTCAGATCGGTTAAATCATTTTAAGTTCTTTGACAAATTATGTCACGACTGTGGAGAAGCAGCCATGACATAATTTGAAAAGGAACCCAAGGGATAATAATTTAAATCAGATTTTTGGTATACTTAAAGTAAATGTGTGTGCGTCTGGGAGAGAAAGAGAGGGGGAGAAAGAAAGAGAGAGAGATGTTTAAATAGCTAAATTATTTTATAGGTTGGTCAGATAACGATGGAACGTAAAACAAATTACAAGCTGCATTCACTATATCTCACTTTTTCAGAAAGTGGGGGTATAATAAGTTTAAAGATTGTTCTAGGCACTGCAGTGTGCCACAATGAGAACTTGACTGGTCCACTCAACTGGCCGTTCACAGATTCGGGCAAAAGGACAGTTGAGTTGACCCGGCGAATGTCAGAAGCCCTTAATAAAACTAGAACTGGGAAACATACGTGACTGGAAATATTGGCGCCCCATTAACATTAACTTCAAGTTTGGGGTATGCGATGTAAAAATAATGATACCAGGAACATACCATTTCTTCAGCCTTGTGGCAACAAAATATTCTTTTATACTTCGCTTCATTGCATCCTACTTTCGACTATCGATTTTGCAGACAGAGGATACTTGCAAACGTGACTGTCATCATTTCTATAAATTTATTTATTTATTATTGTTTAAGGTCACATACTTCTGCACAATGGCTAATCATGACCACAACATGGAGATAAAGTCAAGGCCAGTCAATCGTTTATACCCCATGTTTCCTATTTTAGAGGACTCGCACCTCAAGCATTAGTGACTGGGTCCTATTTTACCAGTGAAATGGAGCTTGTGTACCACATTAAACAAGCACTGCTTCACTTCCCGGGGTTCCCACAGGGGATTTCTATAAATAACCGATATTCTGCGAACTCTAAAAGAGGATCATGTCCCTTATTTAGCAACGTGATGTCATTAGTTAAGGAGGGGCATTATAGGACAAGATTGTGTGGAATAAGAGCAGCACTTTTTTTTTAGTGGGCTCGGGGAGGTCGGGGGGGACTAGACCCCTAGTCCCCCCTCTGGATCCACCCTTGATGGTGAATACCTAGTGGGATGCGCAGGAGACTAGATTAAGTTTAAAATTCGAGTTCCAAATGGGAGCTGAACTATTAACTTGGGGACTTGCTTTGAAGAAACCTGAATCTGACTCCCCAAAGGATAGTGTATACCATATATCAAAAGATAAAAGATTATGATTGGGTGTTAGTGAGAAGATTGTTAAAGAATATTCCTCATATTGAACCAAGTTAAAATTTTGGCTCCAATGGGGAGCCGAAATATCAAAACAGGGACTTGGTTTGAACAAACTCAGATCTGACTTCTGTAAGGATGCTGTATAATAATATTAATAATAAGGAAATTTTATAAAGCGTAAAATCACAAAGTGCTCTAAAATACTGTACGGTTAAATAAACAATGAGCTCATGACTATCAAGGCAATATGCAGACTGAGAAAGGTGTGAAATTATTAAAAATTATTAAGTACAGGTCCAGCGAAAGAGAAGGCTCTGTTTTTCACAAAAGTGGACCTACAGAAGGGCATATGAAGCTTGATTTGTGAGGAGGAGCGCAAGTTTCTTTCAGGTTTTTTAAATGCCAGAAGGTCTTGTAAGTACTTAGGTGCCAAGCCATGAATGCATTTAAATATCAAAACCAAAATTTTGAAAATAATCTGCTGTCGTACAGGGAGCCAGCGCAATTTTTTTTAGTGGTGTTATATGATCATAGCATTTAGAGCCTGTGATGATACGTGCAGCTGTATTTTGAATATTCTGTAGTTTTGAAATATATGACTGTGGCAACCCAATAAGAAGTGAGTTGGAAAAATCCAAGTGGGATGAAATAAAAGCATGAATTACGGTTTCCAATAACTTAGGGGAGAGGTTACAATGAAGATAGCTCAGGTTCCTAATGTGCATGAAACAGCGCTTGCAAACAGTATTGACATTTTCCTCCATTGATAGATGAGTCAAATATCACACCAATGTTACGAGCACTGTTTGATACATTTTGTGTACAATTTCCGATAACAAGAGACTTGATTTGAAAATCTGATGGACTCTTTGAACGAGATATGATCATTCATTTTAAGTCTATGACAGGCCATCCAGTCCCGAACCTTGTTTACACAGTCTTCCATCATCGAAAATGAAGCAATAGGGTCAGATCCAATTGAAGGGTCTAGTGACACATACAAATGAGTGTCATCAGCATACAAATGGTAAGAAACACCGATCTGCCACAGCAACTTTCCCTGAAATGACGCTGTATAAAGTTTAAACAATATCGGCCCAAGAACGGAGCCCTGGGGAACTCCACACGTTAATACTTGACTGTCAGAGTTTGTTTTAGAAATGGTTACTTGTTGTTCACATAACAAGAGATAAGATTGGAACCAGGCAAGAACTTTTACAGTGATTCCAAGCTGTTGCATTGTGGATAGGAGAAGGAAATGATCAACCGTATCGAAAGCAGCGGAAAGATCCAATAAGACCAGAAGGACAGATCTACATTAGCCTAATGAACATATTATATCATTAGAGACCCTTAAAAGAGCAGTTTCCATACTATGATTACCCTGATAGGCCAATTGATATGGTTCCAATAATCAATTTGTTGAGAGGTATTGCATAAGTTGTTTGGCAACTACCTTTTTCTAAAATTGTAAATATAAAGGGTACACTAGAAACAGGATGACAATTTTCAGGATATCTGGATCAACAGACGGTTTCTTGATTAATGGTGAAACCAAGGTTATTTTCAGCTCTGATGGTACACAACCTTCCTGGAGCGATGATTGAATAATGCTTGTAATGGAAGGCGACAGACAATCAACAGCTGTTTTAACCATTGATGTAGGAATGGTATCTAGGTCATTTGTCTTGTTAGGACTCATAATGAAAGTGTCAATGACACTGTAGCTTAACTTGTGTGTTGTGTTTGATGAAAAGGATAATGTTCAATGTTTATGAAAGGATTATGAAATAAGACAAGAATTGTGATAATTGGGAATATGTTCATTTCTGTTCCATGTATGCTATGTTTTTGATAAAAATAATATGAGGTGTACACTGTACTAAAGAGCTGAGGGGTGGGTTAATATGACCTCACAGTTAATGCATGTGGCCCTCACAGTTAACGTATATCAACGAAAGTTACCAAGTTACAGTGAAATTATTCCAAAACGAGTCATCCTATCAAGTTACATTGAAATCCCTTCATAAATATGGCCTGTAGACTGTGCTAAAGGTTTTTGGCCTTCGGGTCCCTGTAGCCGTCAGTTTCCCAATTGCGTCCAAAGGAGACGTTCTCATCTAGACACTATATGAAGTCAGCCTACCAAGTTACAATGAAGTCCCTTCATAAATATGACCTGTCGACTGTGTTAAAGGTTTTTGGGCTTTGGGCTCGGGCAGCCATCATGGTTGAATCATCGCAACCAAAATGGGACATTCTCATCTGGGCATCATCTGGAGTGATCCTACAAAGTTACAATGAAATCCCTTCATAAATACGACCTGTACACTGTGCTCAAGGTTTTTGGGCTTCAGGCCCCTGAAGCTGTCACAGTTGACCAATCATGACCAAAAGGGGATGTCATCATCTAGGCATTATATGGAGTCAAACTAACAGGTTATAATGAAATCCTTCCATAAATATGACCTATAGACTATGCTAAAGGTTTTGGGGTTTTGGGCTCGGGTAGCCATCAAGGCTGAATGATCGTGACCAAAAGGGGACATTCTCATCTAGACATTATCTGGAGTCATCCTACCAAGGTACAATGAAATCCCTTCATAAATATCACCTGTAGACTGTGCTAAAGGTTTTCGGGCTTCAGGCCCCTGTAGCCGTCACAGTTGCCTAATGGTGTCCAAAAGAGGCTGTTCTCATCTAGACATTATATGAAGTCAACCTACCAAGTTACAATGAAATCCCTTCATAATTATGAACTGAAGACTGTGCTAAAGGTTTTCGGGCTTTGGGCTCGGGCAGCCATAATGGTTGAATGATCGCAACCAAAAAGGGGACATTCTCATCTGGGTATCATCTGGAGTGATCCTACGAAGTTACAATGAAAACCCTTCATAAATATGACCTGTAGACTGTGCGCAAGATTTTCGGGTTTCGGGTACTTGTAGCCACCACAGTGGACCAATCACAACCAAAAGGGGATGTCATCATCTAGGCATTATGTGGAGACAACCTAACAAGTTACAATGAAATCCTTCCATAAATACGACCTATAGACTATGCTAAAGGTCTTTGGGCTCAGGCAGCCATAAAGGCTGAAAGATCACGACCAAAAGGGGATGTTCTCATCTGGACATTATTTGGAGTCATCCTACCAAGCTACAATGAAATCCCTTCATAATTATGACCTGTAGACTGTTCTAAAGGTTTTCGGGCTTCGGGCCCCTGTAGCCGTCACAATTGCCCAATTGTGTCCAAAAAAGGACGTTCTCATCTAGACATTATATGAAGACAACCTACCAAGTTAGAATGCCTTCATAAATATGACCTGTAGACTGTGCTAAAGGTTTTAGGGTTTTGGGCTTGGGCAGTCGTCACAGTTGACAGATGCGACCAAATGAGGAAGTTCTCATCTAGACATCATACAGAGTCATCCTACCAAGTTACAATGAAATCTCTCCATATTAATCATGACCTGCAGACTGTGCTAAAAGTTTTTGGGTTTCGGGCTTGGGCAGCCATCACGGTTGACAGATCATGCCCAAAAGGGGATATTCTCATCTAGGCATTATACAGAGTCATCCTATCAAGTTACAATGAAATCCCTTCATAAATACCTCCTGTAGACTGTGCTAATGGTTTTCGGGTTTTGGGCTCGTGCAGCCATACCGGCTGACCGATCGCGACCAAAAGGGGACGTTCTCATCTAGATATGACCCCAAACCTGCATATGAAATGTTGTGACGATCAGACAAAAACTGCGGGGTGTAGCCCATGCTAAAGGAAAATGTGAACAGACTCACAGACTTCCGCACGCGTGATGGCAATAGCTTATTTTGACTGTCAAGTTAAGCTAAAAATTAACTTTTTCACTTCGAGCCCATTTACTGCAGTGAACTCTGACCATGCGCAGCCGATAAACAAATCATCAAAAGTTGGTTTAGTTGTAGCTTCAATGCTTTTGTTTATCAGTTCCACTTTATTGATGAAGTAATTTTCAAATCTATTGGCCAATTCTAATGTTGTCGTGTACTCAGGTAATAGGTTCATCCCTCTTTTACCAAGGAGGTTATTAGTAACTGAAAAAAGGGTTTTGTTGTCGGTACATGAATCGATACAGTAAAACCTGTCTTGAGAGACCACTGTCTTGAGAGACCACATCTGCCAGGCACCGATTGGTTTTACTCTATAATGGACCTCCTATGGGAGACCACCTGTCTTGAGAGACCACCTGTTTTGAGAGACCACTGTGACCTGGTACCAACTTGTGTTTTTATGCCATAATGGACCTGTCTTGAGAAACCGACCCTTTGAAGACTGAATCCATGATAAAAACGTTTTACCTGTTCTGGTATTGGAAAATCCATTATGGTTATATTAACATAATTAAAAGTATTAAAAGCTCTTAATTGGGTTTCAATTGCTATTCAGTTACATAACTCATTAAAGATTGAGAGATGTTTTTATAGGACCCCTGTGAAAAGATGAGGATGATTGCTGAATAAACAAATTCATGCCTACCTGAAATGTGACAGATAGGATTATAAAAATAAATTTGTGTTGAAAATCTTCAATGAAGATTTTCAACACTAATTTATTTTTATAATTTTTATAACAGTCCATCAATTTGTTACAAAAACTTCATAAAAAAAGAACAACTACAAAGTTATTATAAAAATCCATTCTTCTCCATTTCTGAATTTTGTGGTTGGTTATTCACTGACTTGAGAAAATCTGAAACCTATTATGAGAGACCACCTGTCTTGAGAGACCACTTTTGTGTGGCCCAAAGGGTGGTCTCTCAAGACAGGCTTTACTGTACACCCATTATACTACAAAGATTTTGCTGACTCGATGAGTCTATTAAGAAAAATCTTTTGTTCGCATAGCATTTGACGATGAACTGTTAATTTAGTTTTATTGAATGGTCATTCTAACCGACGTATTTTCTGTTCATTTTCTTTGATCTCATCACTGAACCACTTAGCCTTTTCACGAAGTCTAACACTTTTGGTCTTAATTTTTTTTTTTTTTTATTAGGGTTTAACGACACATTAACAGCCAGGGTCATATCATGTTAGTGACAGTTTTTATGGGTGGAGGAAGCCAGAGTACCCGGAGAGAACCACCGAGCAACGACGAGCAGCTGTCAGCTCTCCAACATCGTAACTCTGAACTCTGCAACGCGGCACAGGCAGGGTTAGATTGGTTGAACACATGCACGCCATCGACGTGCAGTACGCCTTAGTACACAGCATCATCGTGCCCCCATGTAGGCAATTGGGGTTAAGTGCCTTGCCCAAGGACACAACGTGGGAGCACGAATCAGTCGCTGAATTTTGGTCTTAATAGAAGCATGCTTGTTCAAAAACTGTGGTGATAGCACCCCATTATACTGTTGGACCTTAGCGATCACGACATCTGACACATCCAGCGAAGATAGTGTCAAAATATTGATGTCATTCACAAAACTTTTTATGTATACCAAATATCATAAGATTCTGACCAGTGCGTCTGAAGAAGATTTGTAAAGAATATTCCTGATATTTAATGAGGTTAAAATTTGGGCTCCAGTAGGGAGCCAAATTCTAATTGATGGACTTGATGTGAACCAACTTTAATCTGACATCTGTGAGGATGCTGCATCTCAAACATCAAAAGATTCTGACTGGTGGATCTGATTTTTAAAGATTATTCCCCTTATTTCACAAAGTTAAAATTCGGGCTCCTACAGGGTGCCCAATTATTATCTGATGAGGTTGAATCTGACCACATCATACATCAAAAGATTGTGAATAGTGGTTCTGGAGAAGGAGATTTTAAAAGATTATTTCTAATATTGGACTAAGTTAAATAAATTTCAAGCTCCACTTGGGAGCCCAAATATTAACCCAGGGATTTGTTTTTTACAAACTTGAATCTGATTCCAATAAAGATGGTGTATACCAAATATCAAAATATTCTGATTGGAAGTTCATGGGAAAAAGATTTTTAAAGAATATTCCTCATATTGCACCAAGTTAAAATTTGGGGCTCCATATAGGTATCGCAGAACTAAATATTGAAATTAGAGAGAAGCGCCTTAAAATGTCGCCCTCGGAAATGATGCAATCTCTAAAAATAAACAGCCTTGGGAAAATCCATTGTTTCAATAAACGTTTGAAACATTCTATTGACATCTTGCATTATTGTTGAATATTCCTGATAAAAAGGAGGGTGATTTGATGACTTCTGGACTTAAAAAATACAATTTACTTTTTGTGTGTTTTTGTAGGGAATTCCCTGAAAAATATGTGCATGTGACCGGTACTTCCCTTTGTGTCAGTTTTTCTCTTATTTGTTGCATGACCCCCTGTTTTCAGATCAGAAAAAGTTGTCTGAAGGGCTATACTTGACAGAGATATTTGAATGCCAAACTTAAAGTGATGCGATCATATTTTTTTCTGCCTGAACGTTAGAGATGGGCAATATACCGAAAAACCGAACCGATACCGATATCATGGGGATACCGAAAAACCGAACCGAACCAATCTTTGAACACCGAAACCATCGGTATTTTCAGTTTGCCCAACTTTCGCTCATTTAAAAGGCCATGTTGATGATTGATAGCAGTTGAAGTATTCATTTTCGTGAAAGAAGTGACTGATTTTCTTTTTCAGTTTTGTTATGCCTTAATGACCTGGACAGTTGAACTGAATTCTCAATAGACTACGACCTGTACATGCTTTGCTTAGCAGTGATTTCTTGCCAAGTCTTGGCTGCCTTAACAGGCAGCCAAGACTTGGCTAGAAATCACTCACCAGATGGTATTTCTACTGTCATCAGGCCCACCTAAAGATTACATCTTCAAAACACACATTCTAAGATTAGACACCTTAAGTAGGCCTTGAAATGATAAGGCGTGTTTAGAACAAGCCATCAAATTACTGTAGATATGATTTGTATTGGCAAAAGCATGACAATGTTGAGCTCATTAGCAGTGGCATGTGTAGCACTATGATCGAATGATACAAGAACAACTTATTCTGTATTTTTCTGACATGGATTCCCCTTTCGTACTATCTGTGAATCTCAAGTCATAAACCGAATACCGAACCGATACCGTGGTATGCCCACAAAAAATACCGAAACCGATACAGAACTCAAAATTCCAATACCGCCCATCTCTACTGAACGTTATAATGGTCGCCTATGGGAAAATATTTAGTTCTGTGATACCTATAGGAAATATGTTTTTTAGCGTCCAAACCAGATTCAATTATTATTTTGGGGGATTATTTCACATTTAAATATTTGTTTGGGGACCACACACCTTACCAAACCATTTAATTGTTTTGAAAAGTTACATTTTTGTCACAGTCAGCAATAAAAGCTATATATTTCCAAAACTAAGGCTGTTCATGCAAGCAAATTCACATCTTGAGCAAGTGTTTTCCCCAGGAGCACACTATAACCTCTGGCAGCTGCTAACTAACAGCCTATCTTACCCTATTAACATATTTATTTAAACCATGGTTTCCCCTCATATTACTAGTGATATTCTACTACTACTACTACATTAAAGTAATCGGGATTGAAGTGATTAATTAAATATAGTAGATTAAACTACCACTTGCACAAGGTGTGAAATAACATTTGAGTGGCGCGACAAAGCAGAGAAGCTGTTCTTCAAACCAACATCTGTTTTAACACCTCTGCGCATGACAAGCTTGAGAAAAAATAAGAGACAAATCAACATTTTCAATTACTTTTTTTAATTCAGCAATCATAATTATAACCATACGTAAATAAAATCAACAGAAAATAATATTTTTTTTTTATTTTTTAATAATGACAAGCCAATCGACAAGCCAGGCCATCACACATCATAACCCAAGCTCAAACATGCCCCGAAATTTCGTATTTTAATTTTTCGGTTTTGTCCACCCACACGTCTTGAAACCCCAAAAATTAAAATAAGTCTTTCAGGCCACATTTTCCCCTGATACCCCTCCCCATCCTGGAATACTACGAAAGCAAAACCTCACCAACTTGGCTACGAAACCAAAACCTCACCAATTTAGCTGTGCATTGCTTAAAACGTCTTGGAGTCAAATTAGGGAAAAAACACTAACAAGAAAACTTTATGCATGGCATAAAAAAATTCCCCTTTGCATCCTTTTGTATATTTTATATTCTTTTCTCCTGTCAAGTGAGTACATGTAAGTATTTTCTGAATACAATAGAAGCAGAGGTGGGGCGGGGTGGGGAGAGGGACTCGAAATTTTGGGGGCCATGTGCTTGCCCCAACAGTCCAGGATTCTAGGGTAAGCCCCCCCCCCCCCCCCCCCCCACACCCCCCTCTCGAATTTGAATACTAGCTGCAACTCATGAGCCCGTTTCCAACTTTAATAACTTTTGTAACCATTTTTCGAAGGGGTCGCAAATGACCAATGGTTATAATTTTTGAGTCCCTGAAGTGATAACTTTATTAAAAGCAATCTGACATATTAAAGTTATCACTTCCAGAACTGTGCAGCCAAAAGCTAAAGCAGTAGGCCACTGGATACTTATTGAGGAACTTGCAAATTTGAAACATGATGCTAAAAATGCTAAAAAATGACATTTTGATGGCCGAAAAATTGAATTTTTCACCCCATAAGCCGACAAAGAAAAAACCCAGTTTCTGAATTGTTTGGTTTCATTCGTTCATTTGGTTGTTCGTTCATTCGTTCATTCATAGGATGTGGACAGTTATGGGTCGTGGACATTCATTTAATACAGTTACACCGCTAGAATAATGGACAAAGCAATTGAGGGGAAAAAGGGAGGGGGGGGGGGGCAGTTTTGATGAAAGGAACTTCACCTGACTTTAGCTGCATGGGGCGGATCACGTCGTCTTCGAACACATAAATATGGAATTTTCGAAAATTGTACTTCCTCACCAAACAAGCCCACAACAGTATACATTTTCATCATTGTAGCCGTTGGTTTTGTTCCAAATGCATTCACACAATGGGATAATATTTAGTAAAAGTTGCCAGTGATAAAACGGGAGAATTGTGTAGTGCGTCTAGGCCGATCGCACACGGTCATCTTTGAGCGGGAACCCATAGTCGAGTTGTCAGAGTTTTACACTAAAACGAATGTTTTTTACTTTTACGTTTCACCCTGAAATTGTCGCAAGTACTGGTCTCGAGGGATTAATGTATTGATATTTTCTGTGTTCTGTAATCTCAATCACTGGTCATTGCGGTGGAGTCACTCGGCACAGTACTTGCGATGATTGCATACCGGTTGCACTGCTAATTAATTCTCGTTAATCCCCAACACTTGTAGTCACAGTGGTCAGTAATTAAGTCCAATGGATCCACCGTGGGTTTTAATCCTCTACACTTTATGTCACCTCCACAGTGACGGGTGTTTTTGTTACAACCCACCTTGAACATACTGAATGTATATATATAGCTTCAACTATCATGAGAAATGTTAACCCTTGTGAAATGTCCTGAAAAATCCCACACATTTAGTGAAGTTTCTGGCCTCCCTAAAGGGAATCGATTGGTCTTGAACAAAAATCTCAGAAAATAGTACAGTAGAAATTTTTTTCTGTTTTTGAGGCATTCAGTGTCCATTCATAAGCCTTCGAAGCTCAGATCATCACAAAGGAAATATGCATACAAATGAATTATATTTAATAAAAGAGTACTTTATAACAAATATTTCACTTATATCCCTGTTTTTTCAGCTGTATTCATTTCAATTCAGCTGCATGGGCAATTTATGAGTGCCAAAGTGAAAACAGATGACTAAAGCACATTACCTCTTGATATCCATTTCCGTTTAAAAAATGATTTCTAGTGAATAAAGTGTATGAAAATGAATAAAACAATATATATTTATTTACAAACATCCACTCATTTCTTATTCAATTGTCCACTCAATCTGTGATCAACTACAGCACAGCAGAAAATACAGATTAAAATGGGTCACAATTTTCTAACAGAAATTCACCTTGCTTCCGTGATATGATAAAAGTTACTACTGAAAATCAATACACAATGGATGTATGGTCAATAACACTGACACTTGTTCTCCTTTATGAATCACAGATGAGGCATCCATTCCCAGAAAGTTTTGAATGGTATTTGTACAGGTGAAAATATTATGAATTTCTGACAATGCAAAAACATCTCCCCCAAACCCACCTCCCCCAACCCCAACCCACCAAAGGCCAAAATGTCCACTCACAGAAATTGGGTAAGAATGAAAGTTTCAATGACACTGTAACTTAACATGACTGTGTGCAGTATTTGATGAAAAGGATAATGTTCAATGCTTTATGAAAGGATTATGAAATAAGACAAGAATTGTGATAATTGAGAACATGTTAATTTCTGTTCCTTATCTGCTATGTTTTCAATAAGAATAATTTGAAGTGTTGACTGTACTAATTAAAGAATTGAGATCTGGGTTAATGTGGCCCTCACAGTTAATGTATGTCAACCAAAGTTACCAAGTTACAGTAAAATCATTCCAAAGCAAGTAATCCTACTAAGCTACAATGAAATCCCTTCATAAATATAACTCGTACACTTTGCTAAAGGAATCTAGGTCACGTGATGGTTCGACAATCACGGTTGACCAATCATGACCAGAATAGGAGAGTCTCATCTAGATATTACACCAGGTTATCCAACCAAGTTACAATAAAATCCCTTCATAAAACAGCCTGGAGACAGTGCTAAAGGAATCTTGGTCACGTGACCAGACAGAGGTAATGGCTGACCAATCGTCACCTAAATAGGATAGTCTCATCAAGACATCATACAGAGTTATCCTTACAAGTTACAATGAAATCGCTTCTTAAATATGAACTGTAGACTACACTTAACAAATCTAGGTCACATGTCAGTACGGCCATCACGGTTGACCGATCACAGCCAAAATAGGGCATTCTCATCTAGACATTATACTGAGTCATCATACAAATTTGCAATGAAATCCCTTCATAAATGCAAGCTGTAGACTGTGCTAAAGGAATCTAAGTAATGTGACCCTGTGACCATCATGGTTGACTGAACCTGACCAAAATATGACATTCTCATCTAGGCATTATACAGAGTCATCCTATGAAGTTACAATAAAATTCCTTCATAAATACGACCTGTAGACTGTGCTAAAGGTTTTAGGGCCTGCGGCCGTCATGGTTGACCAATCATGACCAAAAGGTGATGTTCTCATCTAGACTTTATACCAAGTCATCCTATCAAGTTACAATGAAATCCATTCATAAATACGACCTGTGGAATGTGCTAAAGGTTTTCGGGCTTTGGGCTCACATACCCATCACGGTTGATCAAACATGACCAAAATGGGATGTTCTCATCTAGAAATTATATGGAGTCACTCTACCAAGTTGCAATGAAATCCCTTCATAAATACAACCTGTGGACTGTGCTGAATGATTTGGGGTTTGGGGCTCGCATACTCGTCATGTTTGAGTGATCACGACCAAAAGGGAACGTTCTCATCTAGACATTATATGGAGTCATTCTACCAAGTTACAATGAAAATCCCTTCATAAATACGACCAATAGACTGTGCTAGAAGTTTTTGGGCTTTGCACTTGCACAGCCATCATGATTGACCGATTGTGACAAAAAGGGGACGTTCTCATCTAGACATGACCTCAAACCTAAATATGAAATTTCATGATGATCGGCCAAGAACTGCATGTAGCCTGTGCTAAAGAAAATGTAAACAGACTTCCACACGCATGATGGCAATAGCTTATCTTGACTTTGCCAAATTGTAACCACAGGTAGTGGTGGTGGTGGTGGTGGTGGTGGTGGAGGTGGTGGTAGTGGTGGTAGTAGTGTGTGTGCAAGAGGGATGTTTACAGTTAGCCTTGGAGGGGCAGGGACTTGAAGAAAAGGGGGAGGTGGGGATATTCAAAGCAATGATTTTTCAACACTGCATAAATAGCCTCAGCCAATAGTTAGCCTATGAAACACTTGGTGCAACCTGGTACCAGTGGTGGTCCAAGAGCTGGAATGTTTAGTTCTTTTTGTGTATATCGTTCGCACATGATCTATTCCCTGAAATTCATCCAATTTCCTGAAAATCACCCTCAAGTTCCCTGAAAATTTTTTTTCGGAGATTAATGTCTGACTATCACTGAGATAGTCAATAAAATGTTTGAAAAAATACAGAGATTTCGGGAAAAGTTGTTTGAACCTAATTTCAAGAGAAGTGACCCTTTCAGTATAAAAAAAAATTATGTTTCCAGGCCCCTGTGCATTGGCCCAGTAGTGTGTAAGGAGAACACTCAAACACCACCTTTACAAGTGATTAATATAGCTCATCAAGACTTTCAGTTGAGTGAGTTAAAAATTGATAGTTTTCTTCTCCATCCATAGGGTTACATACCACTGATGTTTGTTGGGCATGCTTGATAAAATTACTGCCCAGAAACAAATTGTTTATGTATGTTGCACACCTAATTTCATCAAACTATGAGTCAAGTCTGACTTTGTCAAAACTTGATTAAAATGTTGATCTCCTACTGCCCTGTGAGGTAAACTGCTTAACCCTTTACCTAACATGAAAGGCAGATGTCACTCGCAAATACAATTCTTGAATAACTCATTTTTTTGTGTCAAAAACATAGCTTATGATCCCTTATTGGAACATGCTCAAAGAGCTTGTTCCAATGAGGGGTCAAAAGCTATGTTTTTGAGACAAAAAATGAAAAATAAGGAAAATTGAATGGTGATTTTTTGTGAATAGTGCAGACCGGTTTTGACCATTACATTGGGTAAAGATATAAACTGTTGAGCAGCCTCTGCCGGCTAACATCAGTGTTCTCAATCTTCTAATATGTATGGACATTATTTTGCCCAATTAATGTTAAACTTTTATTACAAATCTCAACATATAGGACATGGATAGTGAATCACCAACAAAACATTTGTGTAGTGGAGTTTCCAACCTGAAAGAGCATAATAGACCGGAACACAGTTTTACCATGGTCTCCAACTTCAAGTTCAACTCACTTCCCAATAAATCACTTGCACTTATCATGTCTTTTTACAAAATAGGAGTTGTAACTTGGGTGGAGATTCCACTGTGCAAGTGTTTTGGTGGTATGCCAATCTCAATGTAAAGTACAAATGATATATGTTTGGAAAGAAATACATCTGAAAGTAAAAATATTATTTCAAAAACTGAAGTCTCTGCCATTAATTTTACCTTATTGGGCCATTTACATAAATTTCAGCCATCATGTCTTCTCGTCCTTTTACATGTCCAAAGTCCCCCACCTTCCATAATGTATAGTTCTGTATATAGGAACATGCACCAGATGAGTCACATGTTCCACACTGATTTAATTTTGAACATTCTGAAAAAAATAATTATTTACTCTATAATATTTTGAAATTAAGTGTATTTTATACTTTAACCTTTACGTAATAATGAAAATACAGTGGAACCCTGTTAATTGAATAGCCACTTTGCCAATGAAAATTATTCAATTAACAAGGATAGTGTCACTTTCCTTTATTCTAGAGATAAACTTAGCATTTATTCTATTATATCTTGTTTGACAGAGCTCCAGGAGCTCTGTCAAACAAGATATAATAGATTAAATGCCTGTATTGGATGTACTGAAGCCAAATAGGTCTATAAACAAAGGAATGAAAGAGTCAATGACTCTGTAGCTCAACTTGGATATGACAGGAATTAGTACTTGCTGTGACCAAGACAACTGAATAATGAATATGACAGGAATTAGTATTTGTTTTGGCCCAGTCAACAATAATAAAAGAATTACAAGGTGACTGTAATGGACTACAGATTAAGACCAATCATTGTAGATTATTATTTTTGTGTGGAAATTTTCAGTTCCAAACAAAATATTTTCAGACTAAAATTTTTTCTTCTTCTTCTTAAAATTGACCAAAATGCATCAAAACACAAAAAACTAATTTCCGGATTTTGGTCCAAAATTTTCTAAGTCCCACCCGGCCCCCTAATTTGCATAATTTATTCACGAGAAAAACTCTGTATTATATGTAATGTATCCCATGGTACTAAACATTCATACAAAAATTTATTCAAATCAGATCTTTCATTTGGAAGTTCTGCGCAAAAATCTGATTGCACTTAATTTTGAACAAAATGGCTGCTAGCGGCCATCTTGAATTTCACACTGGACCCCAAAACACTCCTTCTCGTCCCACAGTGATAACAAAGGTACCCAAGAAGTTTCGTGAAGATCGGTTCATAAGTACGGCCTCTAGCCCGAGCCGTATTGGGATTTGCACTCACAGTGCTGAAAGTAACACTAAATAAATCAAAGTTAGCCTAATTTGCATAATTTACGCACAAGAAAAAAACCTGTAATATATGTAATGTATCCCATGGTACTAAACATTCATACAAAAAATTATTCAAATCAGAGCTTTCATATGGAAGTTCTGTACAAAAAACAGATTTCGGCATCGTCGGTACAAAATGGCTGCTGGCAGCCATCTGGAATTTGGGACTGCACCCAAAAACACTCGTTCTCGTCCCACGGTCATAACAAAGATACCCAAGAAGTTTCGTAAAGATTGGTTCATAAATACGGCCTCTAGCCCGAGCCATAGCAGCTTGGCACTTACAGCTCTGAAAGTAACACTAAATAAAACAAAGTCAGTCTAATTTGCATAATTTACGCACGAGAAAAAAACCCGTATTATATGTGATGTATCCCATGGTACTAAACATTTATACAAAACTTTATTCAAATCAGAACTTTCATACAGAAGTTCTGTACAAAAAACTGATTTTTGCATCATCAGTACAAAATGGCCGCTGGCAGCCATCTTGAATTTCGGACCACACCTAAAAACACTCGTTCCTGTCCCAGGGTCATAACAAAGGTACACAAGAAGTTTCGTAAAGATCGGTTCATAAATACGACCTCTAGCCCGAGCCATAGCCAATTGTTGACGTACGGACAGACGGATGGACGGATGGACGGACAGACGGACGACGGGCCATGACAATAGCTCAAATTTGACTTCGTCAAAGTTGAGCTAAAAATGGGGAGAGTCAGGGTAATTTCTAAACAGGTTGCAAGATTTTTTATTCAATTAACAGGAGTTTACTCTATAACCCATATTCAATTAACAGGTCAAATTTGTACTGGAGGTATGGTAAATGGTTTTGTTGGGAAATTATATTCAATTAACATGGTTATTCAGTTAAGAGATATCCATTTAAGTGGGCTCCACTGTAGATGACACCTGCAGAAAGAAATTTCTCAAATAATCAAAAAATTGTCTTTTCCTAATCAACTAATGCCACCTAATTGTTACATTATGTGCAAGTGTTTTAAATAAACACTGAGCACACACCATTCAAGAATTATGAAGTATCATCTGAGAAAGAGATACCATAAGGGTGGGTGAAGTTCCAGGAGCAGTGCTGGAAATGAACAAAATTGACGGGTGCAGTTTTAAGCTCCCACGAAATCAGAGATGAGAGAAAATTGCACCTGTAAAATGTTAGTATATGAATTTTCGAGGGAATACTGTCACCAAACACCAGAAACCTTAACCCTTTGAACCCGAGCAGCTGTTTTTCCAGCCAGGAACATGATACGTCATAACGTCACTAAATAGGATGGCTGTTCAGTAAATGTGTAGGGTAGACCCATCAGTATTTTTAACGTGCCGCCCCAAGGCTGCACGTTGAAAATATTGATCGTTCTACCCCAAATAATGAATATGGACTCTTCTAATTGCTGCCACTGAACTGGCATGGAAGATACCACTAGAGTTCAAAGGGTTCAATGTATAAGGAATTGCTGATTTATGACAGTAATGTCCCACTGGCCACAGAGTGCTGCTTTCTCAAAACAACACACATTTATATGCCCTCATAGTATATTAGCGCTCCACAATATTTTTCAATGAGTGCATTTTTTAGCGCCCGTAAAATAGAAATCACGGGTGCTGACGCGAGCAATTGCACTTGCACCCATCTCATTTCCAGGACTGAAAGAGAGGGAAAAAAATCTGCAGCACAAATAATTTCAACATACACCAGTGTACATTGCAATCACACATTCTGTACCCCACTCTTCCCCCCCCCTCCCAAAAAAAAAAAAAAAAAACAATCTTGAATAACTAAGAATTTTCAAAATGCAAGTGTCAATGACACTAAGGTTTACCCTTAACTTCATGCTGCATTTAAGAAATTAATGTCATGATTATCTACTTAAATTGCATTTAAGTAATAATAATTGGCTGTTTGTTAATATTCCTCATACTGCACTAAGTTCAAGTTCCCACAGGGAGCTCAAATATGACCTCAGGGACTTGATTTGTATGAACGTGAATCTGACCAACCCTAAAGATTCTGATTGATAGTGGATCTGAAAAAGATTTTTAAAAAATGTTTCTCATTGTACTGAATTAAAATTTAGGTCCCTAAAGGGAGCCCAAATATTAACCCAGGGACTTGGTTTGAACAAACTTGAAAATCAACCCACTGAGGATGCTACATACCAAATATCAAAAGATTCTGAATGATGGATCTAAAGAAGAAGATTCCTAAAATATATTCATGATGTTACACTAAGTTATAATTCAGGCTTCCACAGTGAGCCCAAATATGATTCCAGGAACTTAATTTGAACAAATTTAAAGCTGATCTCCTTAAAGATGCAGTATATAAAATGTCAAGTGATTTTGACTGGTAGATCTGAAGAAGAAAATTTTTAAATGAATTTATTCATTTTACACCAAGTTAAAATTCAGGTTCCCATAGGGAGCCCAAATATGAACCCAGGGACATAATTTGAACAAACTTTAATCTCAGCGCATAAAGAATGCTGCATATGAAATATCAAATGATCCTGACTGATGGATTTGAAGAAGATTTTTTAAAAATATTCCTCGGGTTCCTTTAAATTAAAATTTGGGCTCCTACAGTGAGCCCAAATATGACACTGACGACTTAATTTGGACAAACTTCATGCTGACCTCCACCACCCCCTACAAATTCAGTATGCAAAATATCAAGAGATTTTGACTGGTAGATCTGAAGAAGATTTTTAAATAAAATTCTTCATATTGCATAAAGTTAAAATTTGGGTTCCCATAGAGGGATCAAATATGGCCCAAGGGACTTGATTCGAACAAAATTGAATCTCACCTCACTAAGGATGCTGCATTAAAATTCGGGCTCACATGACTTAATTGGAACAAATGCCAAGCTGCCCCCCCCCCCTCCCCCCTCCAAAGTTGCAGTATACCAAATATCAAAATATTCTTAATGGCCAATCTGAAGAAGGAGATTTTTAAACAAATTTCTTCATATAGCACCATAGTTTGAGGAGCGCAAATATGAACCCAGGGACTTGTTCAAACAAACCTGAATCTGACCCCTCTAAGAATGTTGTATACCAAGTATCAAAACATGCTGATTGGTAGCTCTGGAGGGGATTATTCAAATTTAAAAAAAAAAATTTCTGGGGGCTAACAGAATTATGCCCCTTGAGGTGCCCCAGAGGGTGTGGCAACCTTATTTGAAGAAACATGAATTGACATATGCTAAGGAACATGCTTATCATGTTTGGTTCAATTTGGCTCATTGGTTTATGAGAAATTGATAATGTAAAGTTCACACAGGACAGACGACACACAGGAAGTGATCACCAAAGCTGGGGGTGTGGTGGGATCGCAGTAACCGGTTCTCATCAGATCAGATCACAGAAGTTAAGCAACATCGAGCGCTGTTAGTAGTTGGATGGGTGACCATTATAGTGACTGATTCGCGCTCCCGCATTGTGTCCTTGGGCAAGGCACTTGACCTTGATTGCCTACACAGGGGGCACAATGACACTGTGTATTAAGGCATACTGCACGCCGATGGTGTGCATGTTTTCAACCAATCTAACCCTGCCTGTACCATGGTGCAGAGTTCAGAGTTACGATGTTGGAGATCTGACAGCTGCTCGTCATTGTTCGGTGGTTCTCCCCGGGTACTCCGGCTTCCTCCACCCATAAAATTGTCACCGACATGATATGCCCCTGGCTGTTAAAGTGTCGTAAATAAATAGATCACCAAAGCCTCCTTGGAGTTTGCTCAGGTGAGCTCAAAAAAAATATGAGCAATGGTGTCTCCTGTAGGTTGCTGACCATGATGGAAATATCAGTTTTGTAATAAAAATTGACAGTTTTTTTTTTTTATAATACCAGAGACTCAAGTGGGCCGAAAACGCTCACCTGGCTCAAGTTGTCAAAAGAGAATGAATGAATCTTTATTTAGCAGTATTCAACAAAAAACAAAAAATTATACATGCATCATTATAGAACAAAAATATACTTACATAATTATAGAACAAAAATAATCTAATAAACCTGTATACCGCAGGGAGATGGCATAGCCTGATTGGCTGTTTACCTGTCGTCTCCCGGGGATTATATCGTGCAACATTGGAATCGGACTGTCCAACAACTGTTCATCTATACTTAGTATTGGTCGCTGGTGGGTAGTATAACTCACACAATTTAGTTAAGAGACGAGAATTGAGTTAACCCTTTACCCAACATGAAAAGCAGACGACACTTGCAAAAAAAACCCCAAAAACCAAAAACTTTTGAATAACTATTTTCTTTCATTCCCAAGAACACAGGTCATGACCCCCCCCCCCCCCCCCCCCCCCCCCCCCCACCAGAACGAGCTCGACGAACTCGCTCCAATGAGGGGCCATAACCCATGCTCCGGAGACAAAAACGAAAAAAATAATGAAAACTGATTGGCAGTTTTTGAGAATAGTGCTGGCCGGCCCCGGCCGCCACATTTGGCAAAGGCTCAAGAGACGAGAATTTGTCCAGTTGTATACAGTACCAGCAGAAATGTGTCAATAGTAACTACTTCTCCCTCTTTGACAACTCCAAACCCCGACACCACTCTGTGGGGTGCTCTCAGAGAGAGACTCCCACGGACCGACGCTGAGTGTTGGAGTCCTCAACAGGAGCAGACCAGGTACAAAATTCCCCTTTTGTTATTTCACTGCCCACGTCTGTCGGCTCTGCACTTGGAAAGCTTTAAATTTGTGTTATCTTGAAAATGCATAAAAATGAAAATGAAAAATGCATACCACCTCGGTTTATTCAGAAAATATTCTACCTATTGTTAAAGCACAGTCAGTACAGTAAGGATTATTACAGTCGATGTTGTCGGAGTATTGGGACAATAATTTTGTGATTAATTGTTTTTTAAAAATGTTTCTGTTGTTTATATTACGTAAATCAAGGTCTAAATCGTTCC
Organism: Pictodentalium vernedei; assembly: GCA_031216915.1. NCBI lineage: Eukaryota > Metazoa > Mollusca > Scaphopoda > Dentaliida > Dentaliidae > Pictodentalium > Pictodentalium vernedei. The sequence goes on from CM062295.1 coordinate 418,005,793, forward strand.
AGAGTTTGCGATACATGTGTGTTGGAAAATTCTCAAGAGACCTTGTCCTTGTTCTAACAATTTGGAGAGTATCTCTCCTTCTACTAGCTCTACCCATAGTATTGACTGCTGGGTGGAAATAATGTCTAAAGGATTCTGGCAGGTTATCGTGATACCAGTCAAAAACGAACAGGCATGCGTGGAGTTTGAAGAGATCATTTACTTTAAGAATCTTATTTTCCCGAAAGAGGGGATCAGTGTGTGCATTATATTTCTTATTGTTTATTATGCGGATGGAGCATTTCTGAAGAAGCAGTATCTTTTTGGTCGTTCTAGCATTACCCCATACGTTTATCCCATACACTAAATGTGTGTGTATCAGGGCATAATAAAGAGTTTTCTGAGCTTCATGGGGAAGCGTGGTCTTCACTCTATTTAGTGCGAAATTTGCCCGGGCAATCTTTGAAGAGGGTTGGGATATATGATTTTTGTAAGATAAACTATCATCAATATGTATTCCTAAGAATTTAGAGATTTTTCTGCATTATTTGAACCTACTCTACTTATGATTTATCCATTTATTAATATATTTTGGTGAATTGTTGTTTTAATTTTGGCGGAAGGGTTGATTAAAATATATTTAGTTTATGTTGCATTTAGTACAAGTTGATTCGCACAACAACAACATTCAAACACTTTTTTAAGCTCTTTATTTATGAGTTGGACCAATTGATTTGGGTCTGGACCCAAAGAAAGCCCAGTAGTGTCGTCAGCAAAAGATAGGAGATTTAGGCATGTAGCATGATAGATGTCATTGACATATATCAGGAACAGTGTTTGGCTGAGTATCGAGCCTTGTGGAACTCTGTGTGATATTTTTACTCTGTCAGATGTATGGTCGCCATATGCGACATACTGTGACCTATCAGATAAATAGTTTTTAAACCAGTAATTACCCAAACCTCTAATACCGTATCTATATAGTTTTTTATTAAAATGTCATGGTATATTGTATCAAAAGATTTTGAAAGATCTAAAAATAATGCAAGTGTGCTGTTTTTGCTTCTTTTATTATTTTCTTCTGATAGAGTTTTCAACAATTGCATGACAGGATGCACCGTACTATGATCTTTCCCAAAACCGTACTGATTTGGATGTAGGATACTAAAAGGATTTAAGTATTTTAAAAGTCTTATTGACATAAGTTTTTCTAACAATTTTGAGAATGTTGGAAGAATGCTAATGGGTCTGTAATTTGTAAAGTTATGTTGGTCGCCTGCTTTAAATATTGGAATAACTTTTGCGATTTTCATTTTGTCTGAAACAGTGCCACATGAAAACGAACAATTGAAGATGTGTGTTAACGGGTTAACGATGGGGTCAATAGTTTGCTTAAGTAGATTTGAACTAATATCCTCACAATCTTTGCTTCCTTTTGACTTTAGGGATTTAACAATATTCATAATTTCAAGATCACATGTAGGGCTTATGTAAAAATTATTAGTAGAATTTGCCTCCATGAAGTCGTGAAATGACTTGTTAGTACCAGGTATTTTATCACTTGTTCGTTTTCCTATATTTGCAAAGTAAGTATTGAATTCTCTAGTTATTTCTGTCAGGTCACTTATTTCTTTATCATTATGTATAAAAATTTGAGGTAAGTTGGTTGTTGCGTTGAACTTTTTAATGGCGTCGTAACGCCGTCATTTAGTATTTGCCATGTTTTACACATGTTAAATTTGTGCTCGTTGAGAACACTTTTAAAATAACTTGCTTTGCATTGCTTTTTCACTTTATTAAATATTTTACAGTAGTTTTTATGTGCACCCATACTATGTATGGTACACATAATGCCGGCATCCGGGGTGGCCATCCGTCGTTTGTCCATCCTTTGTCAGTCTGTCCATCCGTCCATCTGTCTGTCTGTCCATCTGTCCGTCCAGCATCCGTATCCATTTCTTTGGCATTCAACAACTTGAAAAATATTGCTTGGATTGTCAAGTTATTTTATATTTGTGTTCAGGTTACTGACGTACTGAGCTGTATAGTTTTTGGTGTAAATCTGATAATTTGATCCTGAGATATTAACCCTTTATCCTTCAAATTGAAAATTCCTCCAATCCCTTTGGCATTCGATAACTTGAAAAATATTGCTTGGATTGTCTAGTTACTTTATATTTGTGTTCAGGTTACTGATTTGCGGAGCTGTATAGTTTTTGGTGTAAATCTGATGATTTAATCCCGAGATATTAACCCTTTATCCTTCAAACTGAAAATTCCTCCAATCCCTTTGGCATTCAATAACTTGAAAAATATTACTTGGATTGTCAAGTTACTTTATATTTGTGTTCAGGTTACTGATGTGCCGAGCTGTATAGTTTTTGGTGTAAATCTGTTATTTTAATCCTGAGATATTAACCCTTTATCCTTCAAATTGAAAATTCCTCCAATCCCTTTGGATTTCGATAACTTGAAAAATATTGCTTGGATTGTCAAGTTACTTTATATTTGTGTTCAGGTTACTGATGTGCCGAGCTGTATAGTTTTTGGTGTAAATCTGTTATTTTGATCCTGAGATATTAACCCTTTATCCTTCAAATTGAAAATTTCTCCAATCCCTTTGGATTTCGATAACTTGAAAAATATTGCTTGGATTGTCAAGTTACTTTATATTTGTGTTCAGGTTACTGATGTGCCGAGCTGTATAGTTTTTGGTGTAAATCTGATAATTTGATCCTGAGATATTAACCCTTTATCCTTCAAATTGAAAATTCCTCCAATCCCTTTGGCATTCGATAACTTGAAAAAAATTGCTTGGATTATCTGGTTACTTCATATTTGTGTTCAGGTTACTGATGTGCCGAGCTGTATAGTTTTTGGTGTAAATCTGATAATTTTATCCTGAGATATTAACCCTTTATCCTTCTAACTGAAAATTCCTCCAATCCCTTTGGCATTCGATAACTTGAAAAATATTGCTTGGATTGTCTCGTTTGTTCATATTTGTGTTCAGGTTACTGATTTGCAGAGCTGTATAGTTTCTGGTGTAAATCTGATGATTTGATCCCGAGATATTAACCCTTCATCATTCAAACTGAAAATTCCTCCAATCCCTTTGGCATTTGATAACTTGAAAAATATTGCTTGGATTGTCAAGTTACTTTATATTTGTGTTCAGGTTACTGATGTGCCGAGCTGTATAGTTTTTGGTGTAAATCTGATAATTTAATCCTGAGATATTAACCCTTTATCCTTCAAATTGAAAATTCCTCCAATCCCTTTGGCAATCAATAACTTGAAAAATATTGTTTGGATTGTCAAGTTACTTTATATTTGTGTTCAGGTTACTGATGTACTAAGCTGTATAGTTTTTGGTGTAAATCTGTTATTTTGATCCTGAGATATTAACCCTTTATCCTTCAAATTGAAAATTCCTCCAATCCCTTTGGCATTCGATGACTTGAAAAATATTGCCTGGATTGTTAAGTTACTTTATATTTGTGTTCAGGTTACTGACCCTTTATCCTTCAAATTGAAAATTCCTCCAATCCCTTTGACATGAGATAACTCAAAAAATATCAACCCGATTGTCATGTTACTTTATATATTTATTCAGGTTACTGATGTGCTGTGTTGTATAATTTTTTATGTAAATATGATCATTTGATCCGGAGATATTAACCCTCTATCCATCAAATTAGACACTCCTCCAATCCATTTCTATATGTACCCATACCATGTATGGTGTACATAATGTCGGCATCCGTGGTGGCCCTGCGTCATACAGCTTTCTACTAGTTGCGCATATGGGTACACATCTTGACGATTTCATCGGCCTATTTTTTATATTAAGTTCAGTTGGGTTTTTTAACTTTTTATTATAAAATTTGCTTTTATTATTAGATGAGACAACTAACCCTCTTGTCATCCAGGGTTGCCTCTTAATGAATTTTTGATGAGGACAGACGCGTATTCAGGGGGAAAGCCGCATCAAATAATCCTAGATATATATGTAAAAAATTGTTATAAGCCGTGTTTGGGTTATCTGAACACATAACAGGGGAAAAATAACATTGTGATAGAAGTAGTTTGAAGTTTGCAATAGTTTCAGTATTTACCTTTCCAGACCATGAATATGATTCTTTCTTTGTTTTGAGGGGCACAGTTTCTGCATGAAAAGTACCAAAGTTGTCGGAGACATCAGTTATTATTATCCCCATACTGCAGCAGATAAAATATTGTTAGTAAATATGTGGTCGATGAGTGTTGCTGAATGTGTAGTTAAGCGGGTGGGTTTAGTAATGACAGGTAAAAATCCCTGGCTGAACATTTGGTTGATATAGTTATCTGTTTTGGCGTTGGAGTCATATTTAAGTAGATCAATATTAATATCGCCCATTATATAGGAAGATACATTTTCCTGATTTAATTTGTCAGTTATTTCGTTTAGTTCGTTTAAGAAGATATCAATGTCCGCTTTTGGTGGTGTGTTAGGTCTGTAAATTACCTCAATGATTCTCCGAGATTTATTAACATTACTTTCGATAAAAAGAGATTCTATGATATGAGGGATGAAAGTCGACAGGTCATGACAAATTTTAATATCAATATTCTCTTTAATAAGGAACCTGACTCCTCCTCTACCGTCATCACCATTGGGGCGGTTGCGTTTTATAAGATTATGATAGCCGTTAAGGCAGTATGATATATTAGAGGGGACATTGAAGATTTCTGTTAGACCAATGATGTCAAACTTATTTTCGTTTCCTTGCAGGTTGAACAGAAGATCATGTAAAGATTCCCAGTGGGCATCAATACTTTGACAGTTAATATGAAAAAGCGAGAACGATTGGGTTTCATTACTGATAAACGATCAAAACTTTTCTGGCAAATAATACTTACATTCGGGCTTATGACTATGGAATGGAGAATCCTCACCATCGTCGGGAGAGGGGGATGTATTGTTATACTGGGCTATGAAGTCGTATTCCGAGCCAGTCTGGACCTCGTCTAAAGTTAAGTTACCCGCCATATCGATTGACAGCACTATTATCACCAGCTTCAGCATGTGTGTTAAATAGTAGCGTTGAGCTATTTGAAATGTGTTTGACAGCCCGATTCCATGTGCTCATATAGAGTTGGATGGAAGAAAAAGGAATTATGTACAAGGAAGAAGTGAATGAAATAAATGAGATAGATAAATAATTTCATTTTTGTGTGTTTTAATGAATGAGGATGAGCTCACGAGTTGTGCTGCACGAAGTGAGTGGATGAGTGGAACAGATTAATCAATAAACAGATTGATGAAAATATGAATTGAATGAGCCATTTATATGTATATGTCACAGAATAAATAAATGAATGCACGAACTGAAAAATACAAAATATCACGTTGGAATATACACTAAACTTGTAGAAGAGGGGATAAGTTGGGCCTGGGGATATGCAGGCAGGTAGGATGGATGGACGTATGTAACAGACAGACTGACAAATTTAGAGATGGACAGAAGGTCAGGTGGAGGGATGGATAGACACGGACAAACAAGACGGTCAGACATCTGACAAACAGATAAAATGGTCATGACAATGTATCGATTTCCCAGCAGATTGTGCCTCCTTACCTCCCATTGTAATGCACCATATACCTAAAAATGACAATATGTAATGTCAAAGTGAGGGTGCTATGAAATATATCACTTTTTTCACTGCATTGGGGCCCACTTAAATGAATACCTCCTAATTTAATAACCTTATCAACAGAGTGCAACTTCCAAACACAATGAAAGTGTCAATGACACTGTAGCTCAACTTGTCAAGACAAAGACATGTACATGTATAGTATGTGACACAGCAATGACAAACATCTAGGTAATGACCTGATAACAAAGGTACATATAAAGTATTGTAACGGTCTGTACATAAATACTGACCGTTGCCTGTAACAAATGTATAGGTGAAGTATTGTAAAGGTGGGCTACAGTCAGATGCTAAACTGAAAAGAAATCTTTGAGTCCCAGAGTGGGTCTGACTCAACCCCAAAATATTTGTTCTCACAGCACAGTGATAACAAAGGCACCCCAAAACACACTCGTTCCTGTCCCAAGGTGAAAACAAAGGTACCCAAGAAGTTTTGTGAAGATCAGTTCATAAATACGAGCTGTATCGAACTTGTGACAAAAAACTGATTGGACCTAATTTTGGTACAAAATGGCCACTGGCAGCCATCTTGAATTTTGGACCGCACCCAGAAACACTCATTCTCGTCCCAAGGTGATAACAAAGGTACCCAAGAAGTTTTGTGAAGATCGGTTCATCAATACAGCCTCTACCCTGAGCCGTATTGACATGTGTGCTTACATTGTGTAAGTGGCACTGAATAAATCAAAGTTTATCTAATTTGCATAATTTCTGCACGAAAAAAAAAAAACTTACAATATGTGATGTATTCCATGTTACTAAACATTCATACAAAAATTTATTCAAATCAAAACTTTCATACAGAAGTTCTGTGCAAAAGACTGATTGCACTAATTTTGGTACAAAATGGCTGCTGGTGGCCATCTTGAATTTCGGACCACACCCAAAAACATTCGCTCTCATCCCACGGTGATAACAAAGGTACCCAAGAAGTTTCGTAAAGATTGGTTCATAAATATGGCCTCTAGTCTGAGCCGTATAGAAGTTGTGTACAAAAAACTGATTAGACCTAATTTCCGTTCAAAATGGCCACTGGCAGCCATCTTGAATTTTAGACCGCACCCAGAAACACTCGTTCTCGTCCCAAGGTGATAACAAAGGTACCCAAGACATTTCATGAAGATCAGTTCATAAATACAGACTCTAGCCCGAGCCGTATTGACATGTGTACTTACTGTGTGTAAGTCGCAATGAAAAAATCAAAGTTCATCTAATTTGCATAATTTCTGCACGAGATAAAAACCCGTATTATATGTGATGTATCCCATGGTACTAAACATTCACACACAAAATTATTCAAATCGGCGCTTTCATATGGAAGTTCTGTGCAAAAATCTGATTGCACCTAATTTTGTACAAAATGGCTGCCATCGGCCATCTTGAATTTCGGACCGGACCCAAAAACACTCGTTCTCGTCCCACGGTGATACCAAAGGTGCCCAAGAAGTTTCGTAAAGGTCGGTTCATAAATACGGCCTCTAGCCCGAGCCGTATTGGCATTTGCACTTACAGTGCTGAAAGTAACACCAAAATTAGTCTAATTTGCACAATTTACGCACGAGAAAAAAACCCGTATTATATGTGATGTATCCCATGGTACTAAACATTCACGCAAAAAATTATTCAAATCAGAGCTTTCATATGGAAGTTCTGTACAAAAAACAGATTGCTGCATCGTCGGTACAAAATGGCAGCTGGTGGCCATCTTGAATTTCGGACCGCACCCAAAAACACTCGTTCTCGTCCCATGGTCATAATAAAGGTACCCAAGAAGTTTCGTAAAGATCGATTCATAAATACGGCCTCTAGCCCGAGACGTATCCAATTGTTGACGTTCGGACAGACGGACAGATGGACGACGGGCCATGACAAAAGCTCAAATTTGGCTTCGCCAAAGTTGAGCTAAAAACTAATAAAAAAATTGTAATACGTCGAGAAACTATTGTGACAAACACCAATTTCCCAATGTTTATAGACTATTTTTCATCAGTATATCTATTACACAGATAGAGCTAGACAGACAGACATACATTATACAACAAAACGCTTTAATACATGTACCCCAAGAAATCACATAATATATGCACTATAGTAACTGAGAAAGGTGAAGTGAAGGTAAATAGAGTGAAGGAATGGGACCTACATATATGCAAGTAAGCAGACAGACAAACAAAACAGGCAAAACAGCTCAACAAACAAACAGACAGGCAGACAGACATGCATACATAAAAAAAAGATAGACATTTGGATAAAAAAACACACATATATCACGAAATATCACATTGGTATATACACTATACTTGTCGAAGAGGGTAGAAGTTAGGCCTGGGGATATGGAGGCAGATAGGATGGACGAATGTAACAGACAGACAGACAAATTAAAAGACTGAAAGAAGGTAAGGCAGATGGACAGATAGACACAAACAAATAATACTGTCAGGCAGTTGACAAACACACAAAATATTCCTGACAATATATCCATTTTCCAGCAGATTGCGCCTCATTACCTCGCATTGTAATCCACAATATAAATAGACAATGTGCAGTGTCAAAGTGAACGTAGTATGAAATATGTCACTTTCTTCTTTTTTCACAGCCCCGGAGCCCACTTCAGTGGATATCTTCTAATTGAATAACCCCATCAACTGAGTACAACTTCCAAACACAAGACCAATTACTATACCTTCAGTATAAAATGTATCTGTTAATTTTTTGTCAGTTATAGAGTGAACTCATGTTAATAGAGTAAATTTCACTGAATGGAGCCCATGTAAACTACTAGCTTTTAATTGAAAAACAAGATACAATATAATAGATGCTCATTTAATCTCAAGAATACAGGAAAGCAACCAAATTCCTGTTAGTCAAATAAGGCAATTTGTCCACTATGTCCCGTAACAAATGGTCGTTTTATCTCCAGAAGACAGGAAAGTGACCAACTCCATCTTAATCGAATAATCCGGATAACTGAATAATTTTCTCTTGATGGAGCCCACTTAAATGATTAGCTTTTAATTGAATAACCCTGTCAACTGTGTACAACTTCCAAAAACAAAATCATTTACCAAGCCTTCAGTACAAAGTATATATGTTAATTACATACAGTATGTGGAGAGTGGACCATAACCAAATCACCCACGGAGTGAAGAGAGATGAGTGTGGCAGTTAAGTGATTGGCAGCAAATGCAATTTTTTGATTTGCTATGACACAACCAAAGGCAACTTTTTTGGCCATTCATTTCTGCTGGTCCCAGGAAAGCTTCGTAGGCAAAAAACAAAGCTCTGTTCTGTGAAGTATCAATAAAGTGTCTGGATGATAAATCAAATTCTGCTTTTAACTCCTGTGGTTCTCTCTACCCTGCCCCCTCTCCCCAGAAAAGAAATGGGGGAATAAATGAGGTACTTATGACCCAGTTATATACTACATGACAGATTTGATTTAAATCTGCCCATTGGTTTTGGAAATAGAAATTTTGAGTGGAGCCCAAATTTGGGAGCCAAAATATTGACCTACTGAGTTCCTTTGAAAAAAAGTGAATCTGCATCACTAAAGTAAGTTCCATATCAGAAATCTAAGCATTATTGCAAGTGGCTTACGAGAAGAGGATTTTTAAAGCATTTTAGGCTTATGGAGCACTAACCCCACCCCAAGGGACACAGTAACTTTTGGGGAAAAAAATAAGAAGAATAAACTCCACCAGCCCAAAGATGGCAGCATCTTCATTTGAGCAAAGTAGAAAGGGTATACTCCAAAGATTGTCTGTACCATTAATAAATGAATTTCGCCCAGTGGTTCTGAAGAAGAAGACAAGTTTCAAATTAGCTGATGGAGTACAAGAAAGATGATGACTCAGCATTTTCTCATTGCCAACAGTGTTAAAATCGGCATCCCCATATGGCACCCCATGACCAAACCGATAGCAATTTTTTTGGTCCATCCATACCAAAATACAATATTCTTGTCCATGCAATTTTTGAAATTTTAATAATGCACTAAGTTGAACTTTGGGTTCCCATAGAAAGCCCATATATTAAACCAGGGACTCAATTTGAACAAACTTCAATCATACACCCCTAGAGATGTCACATACAAAATATGAAAGGATTCTGACAGGTGGATCTGAAAAAGAAGATTTAAAAAAAACTGTCCTCATATTGCACTCAGTTAAATTTCGGGCTCCAAATAGGAGTCCAAATATTAACCCAGGGAATTGATTTAAACTAACTTGAATCTGACACCCCTAGAGGTGACACATACCAAATATGAAAGGATTCTCTGACTAGGGGATCTGAAGAAAAAGACATTTTCTCATATTGCACTAAGTTAAACTTTAGGCTTCAATAAAGAGCCTAACATATTAATCCAGGAACCCAATTTGATCACTCTTGAATCTGAAATCTTCCATCTAGAGGTCAGCCCAGACAAGCATTCCAGAGAGGAAGATGAAAATGTGATTTCCCATTGGGTTTCTATAGTAACTATAAGCTGCAATTGTGGCTATGTTTGCAACCCAATCAACATTAAACGAGGATCGTTGGTAGAAGGGGTCCCAGTCTTCAACCATGCAAAGTTTAAAAACAATTTGCCCTGTGGTTTCAGAGGAGATTTTTCAAAATCCACCAATCAGAATCAAAGAATGCCTCTGGCGGCCATGTTTTCAAACCCGCGGGAACAAAATGAGGATCATTTGTAGAGGACCTCACATAGACTACCCCTGCCAGGTTTGTTGTCACGTCAGCTCAGTAGTTCCAAAGAAGATGAAAATGGGATTTCCCATAGGGTTTCTATAGTAAATATAAGCCGCAATTGTGGCCATGTTTACAACCCGATCAACATTAAATGAGGATTGTTGGTAGAGGGGGTTCCAATCATCATTTATATGACGTATTAAAGCATTCGGCCTGGCAGTTTCAGAGGAGAAGATTTTTGAAAATCCACCAACCAGTGTCAAAGAATGCCTCTGGCGGCCAGATTTTTCAACCCAAGGGAACAAAATGAGGATCGTTTGTAGAGGACCTCCCATAGACCATCCCTGCCAAGTTTGGTTCACACTGGCTCAGCGGTTACAGAGAAGAAGATGAAAATGTGAAAAGTGTGCGGACGCCAGATGCCAAGTGATGAGAAAAGGATAATGTTCAATGTTTATGAAACGATTATGAAATGCGACAAGAATTGTGATAATTGAGAATATGTTAAGTTCTGTACCGTACATGCTATTTTTTCAACAAGAATAATTTTTGGTGTAGACTGTACTAAAGAATTGAGGGATGGATTAATGTGACCCTCACAATTAATGTAAGTCAACCAAAGTTACCAAGTTACGATGAAATTATTCCAAAATGAGTCATCCTATCAAGTTACCATGAAATTCCTTCATAAATATGGCCTGTAGATTGCGCTAAAGGTTTTCAGGCTTCGAGCCCGTGTAGCCATCACGATTGACCGATCGCAACCAAAAGGAGACGTCCTCATCTAGATATTATAGTCATTTCTGTTCCCTGTATGCTATGTTTTCAATACAAATAATCTGAGGGTTAATGTGGCCCTCACAGTTAACTGGTAGAGTGCTGGAAGCCCATATTTGGGCTTTATTCTGAAGTGCCGGTACCGCAATTTAAAACCTTCATATTCTGCGGATGTGCTTCATATTATCTTTGAAGTGATATTATTTTATCTGTTAGGATTTGCCTTGTTACAATTTTCCCATAAATTGTAACAAGGCAAAGATGCACAACCAAATTTTAAGGACCAAAAATAATTTAGCACTCTACCAGTTAATGTATGTCAACCAAAGGTACCAAGTTACAGTGAAATTATTCCAAAATGAGTCATCCTATCAAGTTACAATGAAATCCCTTCATAAATATGGCCTGTAGACTGTGCTAAAGGTTTTCGGGTTTTGGGCTCGGGCAGCCGTCACGGCTGAATGATCATGACGAAAAGGGGACGTTCTCATCTAGACATTATCTGGAGTCATCCTACCAAGTTACAATGAAATCCCTTCTTAAATAAGACCTGAAGACTGTGCCAAAGGTTTTTGGGCTTCGGACCACTGTAGCCATCACAGTTGACCAATCGCGACCAAAAGGGGACGTTCTCATCTAGACATTATATGGAGTAATCCTATCAAGTTACAATGAAATCCCTCCATATTAAATATGACATGTAGACTGTGTTAAAAGTTTTTGGGTTTCGGGCTTGTGTAGCCATCACAGTTGACAGATCATAACCAAAATGGAACGTTCTCACCTAGACATTATGCAGAGTCATCCTACCATGTTACAATGAAATCCCTTCATAAATATGACCTATAGACTGTGCTAAAGGTATTCAGGTTTTGGGTTCGGGCAGCCAACACGGTTGACCAATCGTTGCCAAAAGGGGGCATTCTCATCTAGACATGACCTCAAACCTGCATATGGAATTTCATGATGATCGGACAAGAACTACGATGTGTATCCTGTGCTCGAGGAAAATGTGAACAGACTGACAGACTTCCGTACGTGTGATGGCAATAGCTTATCTTGACTTTGTCAAGTTAAGCTAAAAATGTACCATATATACTGCCTTGATGCTTAAGAATGTGGATCAAATGAAGAGCAGCTGTGATATTGTACAGAGATGAAGGACTCAAAACTCAATTGTGTCTGTATTTAGGAATCTTTTTGATCCCCCACCCACAAAGTTTCAGTTCCCTTGATCCACTTAATTTGAAAATTTGGCAGCCATAAGTATCACAGAATGCCTCATGTCATGTGGTTAGTACTCACATTTTTTTAGAAGGCTCATCCCAATAAACTGAGTTCACATCAGTTCTAAATCTGCTCTCAATTCAAAGCCAGAGGGCATTTCCATTTCATCTCACGTTGGCATTGTCTGCATCACCCAAAAGTGTGATTTATTAGTCTGTGTGAAACACACAGACTATTGTTTTTGCACGGTTTCTTTTTCTTTTTTTTTTCTTCTTCCTGTCTTCTGTATTCTCATCACTTTTTTGTCCGCAAGATAACTCAAAAACAAATTGCCCTATCTCATTGATTTTTGGCATGCTGATAGACACCTATGTTTTTCAGATTCCTGGGGTATCAGGGGTGTCTGTAGGGGTGTTTTGAAAGTGGGTCACGCCAATATTTCAGGCGTGGTATGACCTACAGACCTGGGACCAACACCAAATGAGTCGACACTCGATGGAGGTTCAAAATATGGGTCAAGGTCAAGGAGGTCATCTAGAGGTCATTGGGTGCATTTTTCAGAATTGCTGGAAATCACATTTTTTGACCCCCTAAAGTATTCCTGACGTACACACATGCATTTTGACGTTAAAAAAGTGGGCGTGGCCAAAATTTTTGAAAGTGGGTCACGCCCATACATCAGGCATGGTATGACGTATGGACCTGGGACCAACACCAAATGAGTCGACACTTGATGGAGGTTCAAAATATGGGTCAAGGTCATAGAGGTCACCCAGGGGTCATTGAGTGCATTTTTCAGAATTGCTGGAAATCACATTTTTTGACCCCCTAAAGTATTCCTGACGTACACACATGCATTTTGACGTAAAAAAAGTGGGCGTGGTCAAAATTTTCGAAAGTGGGTCACGCCCATATCTCAGGTGTGGTATGACGTATGGACCTGGGACCAACACGAAATGAGTCGACACTTGATGGAGATTCAAAATATGGGTCAAGGTCATGGAGGTCACCTAGGGGTCATTGAGTGCATTTTTCAGAATTGCAGGAAATCACATTTTTGGACCCCCTAAAGTATTCCTCACGTACACACATGCATTTTTACGTAAAAAAGTGGGCGTGGTCAAAATATTTGAAAGTGAGTCACGCCCATTACTCAGGTGTGGTATGTAGAACTTTGACCGGTCAAGAAAATGTTTTAACCGGTTAACCTTACATTCACTATATTCACTGTATATGTCCGTGTATAAGTCGCCCCGTGTATAAGTCGTTTGGGATGCAACGGAAATAGGTAAGTTTTCACGAGTTACCATGTGGTGAATAAGATAAAAGAATAAAGGAAAACTATTATTAAAGATTTAAAAAATACTCGCATTTATTTGTTTTTCGTTGTTTGTTTATCACCCCAATGTCTTCATCCTTGTCAAGAAAATCCAACACTTGTTTCTGACTGAAACTTCCTAGTTTCAGAATTAGAGCACAATTTGCGCCGTAACCTGCGCAGTTGTCGTGATTAAGTTGTTTTTTCCGGAATGCGAGAACGTTCCGGAAAAACCAATAAAAAATACAACAAATGCGCAGGTTACAGCGCAAATTATTTTCAAATTGTTGTCCCACTTCAGCATTGTTGGTGCTATTGAAACTAACTTTACCTGGTGCACGTGTGCGTAATTTATAACCGGACATTACACATCAGTGAATTGGAGTTCATGGAATAAATAAATACGTCTCTCCAGGTATTGCTGGCAAACATTTAATGTGTTATTACTTATTTTTTCGTTGTTATTTTGATGATTTTGTATTTTTTATGGTTTCATCCATATTGGCCCCACAAACCTGTTGATTTCCGGTACACGCACTGGTGTAAACACATGGGCGATTGAACAACAACGACTAAATAGAATACTTCTTTATTATTATTTATGGTCAATGTAAATAACATTGGCCTGCCCGATATAATAGTTACAGTTGGAGCAAGAACACACTACAAATATAGGTACCTTAAATGCAGTTAACCACGGTCAAACACGCTGGTTAACCGGTCAGAAAAAAGTCTTAACTGTGGCAGCACTAGTGGTATGGCGTATGGACCTGGGACCAACACCAAATGAGTCGACTCTTGATGGAGATTCAAAATATGGGTCAAGGGCCCGGAGGTCACCTAGGGGTCATTGAGTGCGTTTTTCAGAATTGCTGAAAATCACATCTTTTAACCTCCTAAAGTATTCCTGACGTACACACATGCATTCTGTCGTAAAAAAATGTGGGCGTGGCCAAAATTTTTGAAAGTGGGTCACGCCCATATCTCAGGCGTGGTATGACGTATGGACCTGGGACCAACACCAAATGAGTTGACACTTGATGGACATTCAAAATATGGGTCAAGGTCACAGAGGTCACCTAGGGGTCATTGAGTGCATTTTTTCAGAATTGCTGGAAATCACATTTTTTCACCCCCTAAAGTATTCCTGACATACACACATGCACTTTGACGTAAAAAAGTGGGCGTGGCCAAACAATTTTTGAAAGTGGGTCACGCCCATACCTCAGGCATGGTATGACGTATGGACCTGGGACCAACACCAAATGAGTCGACACTTGATGGAGATTCAAAATATGGTCATGGTCCCGGAGGTCACCTAGGGGTCATTGAGTGCATTTTTCAGAATTGCTGAAAATCAAATTTTTTAACCCCCTAAAGTATTCCTGATGTACACACATGCATTTTGACATAAAAAAGTGGGCGTGGCCAAAATTTTTGAAACTGGGTCACGCCCATATCTCAGGCGTGGTATGACGTATGGACCTGGGACCAACACCAAATGAGTCGACACTTGATGGAGGTTCAAAATATGGGTCAAGGTCACAGAGGTCACCTAGGGGTCATTGAGTGCATTTTTCAGAATAGCTGGAAATCACATTTTTTGCCCCCCTTAAGTATTCCTGGCATACACACATGCATTTTTACGTAAAAAAGTGGGCGTGGCCAAAATTTTTGAAAGTGGGTCACACCCATATCTCAGGCGTGGTATGACCTACAGACCTGGGACCAACACCAAATGAGTCGATACTCGATGGAGGTTCAAAATATGGGTCAAGGTCATGGAGGTCAACTAGGGGTCATTGAGTGCATTTTTCAGAATTGCTGGAAATCACATTTTTTGATCCCCCTAAAGTATTCCTGACGTACACACATGCATTTTGATGTAAAAAAAAGTGGGCATGGCCAAAAGTTTTGAAAGTGGGTCATGCCCATATCTCAGGCATGGTATGACGTATGGACCTGGGACCAACACCAAATGAGTCGACACTTGATGGAGACTTAAAATATGGGTCAAGGTCACGGAGGACACCTAGGGGTCATTGAGTGCATTTTTCAGAATTATTGGAAATCACATTTTTTGACCCCCTAAAGTATTCCTGATGTACACACGTGCATTTTGAGTGAAGAGTGAAGTTGTTATAACAAGTTGTTACAAAGAGTAATGAATTCATTATAATGAGTTTTGATATTATTATGATGATTTGGCATAGCTTGACAATATGTTGTAACGAGTTGAGGAATCATTATAAAGAGTTGTATAACAAGTTGGAAGTTATTTCAAATTGTATATCTATGATGAATTGCAATGTCATTCTAATGGATCGTTCAGTCATTACAACGGGTTTATAAATCATTATAACGAGTTGTGAAGTTATATTATAATGAGTTGACAAGTCGTTATAATGAGTCTCAAATGTCGTTATAACGAACTGACAAGTCACTATAAGGAGTTCTTAAGCCATTTTAATAATCTGGCATGTCATTTCAAGAGGTGTGAAGTCATTATACCAGTTGACAAGTCGTTATTCCGAGCTGACAAATCATTATTGTGAGTCTCGGACATCGTTATATCGAGTTGTGGTGGCATTACAAAAAGTTGTGAAATCGATTTAACGAGTACAGCTGATATTATGGTGAGTTGTGGACACAGTACAATGATTGAAAAATCTTTATAATGAGCTTAAAATCATCCTATATAACAAGTTGTGAAAACCTTGTTGATGAAGCATTACAGTGAGTTGTCAAGTTAGAAAAATGAGTGTACAACAAACCAATTGACAAATCATTACATGGTGTTGGATAAAAACATAACAATAAAATAATAACGAATAAATAAGTCTTTATAACAGATTAGAAGTCGTTATAACGAAATGTAAATTGATGATAAATTGCAATCTCATTAAAATGAGTTGCCAAGTTATAAAGAGGAATTGTAAAGTTGTTATAACGAGTTCTCATGTCATTACGAGGAGTTGTGGAATCGTTTTAACGAGTAGAGCTGACGCTTTGGTGTGTTGTGGGCACAATCTAATGATTGAAAAATCGTTATAACGAGCTGCCAAGCTGTTATATCAAGTTTTGAAAACATACCTTGTTGACAAAGCATTATAGTAAGTTGTCAAGTTAGAATAAGAGGCTCTCAAGAGCCTGTAATATCTCAGCTGGCAGAACTGCATATCCATCAGTTTTTCTAATCAAAGGCCGTTATGATACTTCATCTGTGCGAAACAGAAGGATGATGATTTTCTAAGGACTTTCCGTACATTTTTTTTTGCCAAGTTTGGTTCACACTGGCCAAGTAGTTTCAGATTAGAAGATAAAAATAGGGTTCCATGGTAACTATGAGATGCAATGGCGGCCATGTTTGCAATATGATCAACATTACATGAAGATAATTGGTAGAGGGTGTCCCAGTCATCATTAATGTGAAGTTTCAAAACATTTGGCCTTGTAGTTTCAGACTAGAGGGTTTTTCAGAATCCACCAATCAGAATCAAAGAATGCCTCTGGCAGTCATGTACTTCAAAATAAGGATAGTTTGTAGAGGATCTCCAATAGAACATTCCTGCCAAGTTTGGTTAACATCGGCTCATTGGTTCCAGAGAAGATAAAGTGTGATTTTCCACAGGGTTCCGAAAGTAACTATATGCTGCAATTGCGGCCATGTTTGCAACCCAATCAACATTAAATGAGGATTGTTGGTAGAGGGTGTCCCAGTTATCAATCATGTGATGTCTCAACACATTTGGCATTGTTGTTTTAGAGAAGATGTTTCAAAATCCACCAATTTTAGAGGAGAAGATGTTTCAAAATCCACCAATCAGAATCAAAGAATGCCTCTGGCGGCCACGTGTTCCATCCGACAGGAATAAAATAATTGTCGTTTGTAGTGATAGACAATTGCTGCTAAGTTTGGTTCACATCTACTCAGTAGTTCCAGAGAAGACGATGAAAATGTGATTTCTTATAGCGTTTCTATCATAAATATGAGTCGCAATTGTGGCCATATTTACAACCTGATCAAAATTAAATGAGGCTCGTTGGTAGAGGGGGTCCCAGTCATCAACCATGCGAAGTTTTAAATCATTTCGCCTTGTGGTTTTAGAGAAGATTTTCAAAATTCCCCAATCAGAATCAGCGAATGCCTCTGGCAGCCATGTTTTCCACCCGACGAGAACAAAATGAGGATCGCTTGTAGAGGACGTCCCATACACCTTCCTACCAAGTTTGGTTTATATCAGCTTAGTAGTTTCAGAGAAGAAGATGAAAATTTGATTTCCCATAGCATTTCTATAGTAACTATAAGCCACAACTGCGGCCATGTCTGAAAGCTAATCAACATTAAATGAGGATCATTGGTAGAGGGTGTCACAGAATTCAATTGTGTGAAGTTTCAAAACATTTGCCCTTGTGGTTTCAGATAAGATTTCTCAATTAGACCAACCAGAATCAATGGATGCCTCTGACGGCCATGCTTTCCATCTGACGGGAACAAAATCAGAAACATTTTTTTGTAGGGAAGCTTCCATATATCATTCCTACTATATTTGGTTCACCTCAGCTTCGTAGTTCCAAAGAAGGTGAAAACGTGATTTCCTATGGGGTTCTGTGTTAACTATAAGCTGCAATTGCGGCCATGTGTGCTTCCCGATCAACATTAAATGACGGTCATTGGTAGGTGTCCAGTCATCAATCGCGTTAAGTTTCAAAAATCTGACCTTGTACTTTGAGGGAAGATTTTGAAAATCGACCAATCCAAATCAAAGAATACTTCTGGCGGCCATGTGATTTCTCATAGGGTTTCTATAGTAAATATAAGTCATAACTGCGGCCATGTTTGCAGTCCCATTAACATTAAATGAGGACCGTTGTTCGAGGGTGTCGCAGTCATCACTCATGTGAAGTCTCAAATCATTTGACCTTCTGGTTTCAGAAGAGAAGATTTTTCAAAATCCACCAATCCGAATCAAAGAATGCGTCTGCCAGCCATGTTTATTAACCGACAGGAATACAATGGGGAACGGGTATATAGGACCTTCCATAGACCATCCCTGCCAAGTTTGGTTCACATCGGCTCAATAGTTCCAGAGAAGAAGATGAACATGTGATTTCCCATAGGGTTTCTATAGTAATTATGAGCCCAAATTGTGGCCATGTTTGTACCTCGATCAACATTAAATGAGGATTTTTATAGTAGGGGGCATCCCAGTCATCATTTATATGAATTTCAAAATATTTGGTCATGTAGTTTCAGAGCAGATGATTTAAAAAAAAACAGCAACCAGAATAAAAAAAAAATGCCTTTTACAGTCATGTTTTTCATCTGACGGAAACGAAATAAGGCTTTTTGTAGAGGTCCTCCCATAAACCATTCCTGCCAAATTTGGTTTGCACCAGCTCAGCGGTTCCAGAAAAGAAAATGAAAATGTAAAACGTTTCTGGATGATGACAGATGCCAAGTGACGGCAATAGCTCAAATGACCCTTTTGGGTCCAAGTGAGCTAAAATGAGTGAACAACATAACGAACTGACAAGTCATTACAGAATAATAAAATAAGAATAAAATAATAACGAGTTAAAAAGTCATCATAACAGGTTAGAAGTCGTTATAACGAAGTGTAAATTGATGATAAACTGCAATCTACTTGAAATGAGGTACAAATCATTATACCGATTTGTGAAGTTATCACAAAGAGTTGACAAGCCGTTATATCGAGTCTCAAATGTCGTTATAACGACTTGACAAACAGTTATGAGTTGTTAAGTCATTATAATGAGTTGGCATGCCATTTTAAAGAGGTGTAGAGTCATTACAATAACTTGACAAGTCATTATATCTATATGACATGTAATTATAATGAATTTGGTTCTCATGTTATCATAAATAGGTGCTGAAGCATTATCATTAAAACGTTATAAGGAGTTCCAAAAGTCATTAATGCCACGAGTTGGTAGGTCAAAATGAGTTGCGAGATAATTATGACAAGTTGTGAAGTTATTTCAATGAGTTGTCGTGTCATTATAGAAAGTTAAAAAAATCATTATAATGTGGCATGTAGTCAGTATAAAAAATTTTGATGTTATCAAGCAGAGTTGACAAGTCGTTTAATAAGTTGTGAAATTTTTATAACGAGTTATGAAGTCGCTATAACGAGCTGGCACATCATATAATGGTTTTTAAACGGGTTACAGACAAGAGGCCCCAGGGGGCCTGAGGGCGCTCACCCGACATGGTAGTCTAAATATCAAACCAGGGACTTGACTTGAATAAGCTGCATACGCCCCCTCCCAAGAAAAGCATATACCAACTAGATGAAGCGATTGTGCCCACACAGTATGGAGGACCCTGGACGATTTGGCTGGAGCTTTCGTAATATTTGTATCAGCACTTACTATATCTGACTACATAAGCTTAGTACCCACGTTGCTCCCTTTTGACCTCAAAATTCCGAGCAAAGTGCAATTTTGGCAAAACTGGCCAATTTTCACATGTGATTTCTCAGCACTGCGGACACATTTTTTCAAAACGTTTTCCATGAGAAGTTTGGGCATCCATCCAAGCATAATTTGGCTGTTATATATTTTATTCAAAGTTTTAACCTTCATCCTGTTTTCGGGCCTTGAATTCGAGTACCCTAAACTTCTTCATAAAACTGGCTCATTTTGAGTTCATTTTTCTTCCATTTATGAATGAAATATCGAAAAACGATTTACATGTTTGTATTCACAAGTATCTACCAAGCATATTCACTGTGGTATGTTTGGTTGTAAAGTTTAACCCTATGCCCATTCTGTTTGCATAAAGATAGGTGCAGTCCAAAAAACTCTTGTTTTTTCAGAATTTGGTATGATTAAGTGACAATTTACTCCATTCCCAATTGTTTGAGAGCTGAATGTTTTCCATGGCTGCATGCAGCAGTCATAGTATGATAACTTTTGTTTTATATGTTAGTATTAAAAGTTTAACCCTTGGCAGATTTCAGACTTCCATATGGGTACTGTCGGAATAATTGTTATTTTCTTAAAATCACTGAATATTGGTAAGGGTTCAGTGGTAGTTTGGAATAGAATATCTGAAAATGCTTTTCGATATTCAGATTCACAATTCAATTCCAAGAATATTTTCTGTTATAAGGTTGCTGAAAATTTTACCCAATCCCTGTTTCGGTTGCATAGAGATGGGTGCAACCCCCAAAAAAACCCTTTCATTTTTTCAGAATCTCTAGGTTTAATTGACAATTTACTCCATTTCTAACTGATTGAGCGCTGAATGTTGTCTATGGATGCTCCCAGCAGGCAAAGTATGACAACGTTTGGTTTATATGTTATTATTAAAAGTTTAACCCTTGGCAGATTTGACAGTTCCCATGCGGGTACAGTCAGAATAATTGTTATTTTCGTAAAATCAATCCCCGAATATTGGTGAGCATGCGGTGATCTTTCGGTCCTATATAAAGGTGCAAATAGTTAAGGTTGAACAGTTCATCAAATAGACAGAAACAATGCCAAACTCGGCCGTTGACAGGTAAATAATGAAGGAAATTTCATTGCATTGAAAATAAAGTGGGAACGAACTGTTCCCATGGTTTCCACACGAGACGTGGTGTTTTCCACGCGGTCAGAACCCTCGATTTTGATCCAAAATGTCGGCCAGGCCTCGTAGAACAAGTTCTGAAAATTGCAAGTCGCTGCCTTCAGCAGTCTGGACGCAGTTCGTGTATGTCTGTAGTGCTATTTTAATGTCTAATATGCAAATTTTCATTAATCTTTACCCGCCAAAAACCTACTTACCGCCGTTTTCTTTTCACTTTTAACTTCTGACGATTCTTAAAGGTTTCAAGGTTGCGATGGGATCCCTGAGTGCTGTTCTTAAAGAAGCTACTTCGATTTACAGTCATCTCTCCTTCAGTCACACTCTATTGTAACTTTTAAGAGGACTTACCCCAGAGAGAGGGCACCACGAGAGACTGTGCCAAATCCCGCCCTCTTCTTTTCGGCTTGAAGAAGACCAAATTCAGAAAATTACCTCCTCTCTTCAATAACGCTATATCTCAGCGAATTCTCGGCGGATTACCATGAAATTTTCACTCAGCGTTCACGAATAGTTGCTGCATCGGTTGCCTGAAAAAGCAACACCAATTGCGCAATTCACCATGTCTAATTCGAAAAGAGCGTATGCGCATGCGCGTGAGGCTTCCACGGGCTATGCGCACGGTTTTTGGATTTTTGCAGGGACAGGTCGAGTTTGGCAGAGCTTCTAGAACAAACGTTGAAAATTTTGAGTCGTTACTCCAAAAACTCTCTCCACAATCTACTGTACATGGTACGGAATGTATACTTTTTATGATCTACCGGCAGTCATAAGCACACTTCTAGTTTTATATGTTATTAATAAACGTTTAACCCTTGGCAAATTTGAGACTTCCCTTATGGGTACATCCACGGTGATTTCACCCTGTCGCAGGACTCAAGAAAATACTAAACGGGCGGGAATAGTAGAACACATTCTGGGAATTTCAAGTGGCTGCCTTGGATGGTATGGTTACAATTGGCGTATGTCTGACACTGGTGTCTGTTAAATTTTAAAGTCAGCTTAGCCAAATGACAGCATTTTGCCACTGGGTTGAGTTGACAGTTTCTGTCGGGACGATTGAAAATAAACAGTTCAAGTCCAACCTATCGGTCCTCTTAAAGGTGCGAGTAGTTAAAGTTAAACAGTTTATCAAATAGACAGAAATAATGCCAAAGTCGACTGATGGCACGTAAATAATGAATGGAAATGTCATTGTATTGAGAATAGAGTAGGGGCGAATTGTTGCCTCGGTTTCCACGCGACCCACGATATTCCTTCAGGGTCTCGGCACCCGACAAAGATACTAAAGTATTG
The DNA here is from genome assembly GCA_031216915.1 of Pictodentalium vernedei. Taxonomy (NCBI): domain Eukaryota; kingdom Metazoa; phylum Mollusca; class Scaphopoda; order Dentaliida; family Dentaliidae; genus Pictodentalium; species Pictodentalium vernedei. Next base: position 418,028,370 of record CM062295.1, read on the forward strand.
AGCGGGGATTATAGAACCAATTTGGGAGATTTCATGTAGCTGCCTTCAGTGGTCTAGACACAGTGGGCATATGACCGACAGTATTGGTGTCTGTTCAATTTTAATATAAAAATAAGTTAAATGTTACTAAGGTAACACATGCCCCCCCCCCCCCCCCCCCCCTCCCACCTTCACCTTACGGACCTGGCTGTGTGGTGTGTGACACATCCACCCGTTGTGATTATAATTGAGTTAGATGATTGTAGCCCTAATAGTTTGGGAGTTACGCTTGAAACATGATTTGTGAGAGGTATCATGTACCTCAACTTTTTCTTGGTAATATGAATATTTGCTATCATCTATAACCATGGCATATCCGGAGTTGGTGGAGCCAATGTTTTTAAAATGGGATACGCTTATACTTCAGGTTTGGAATGACCTATAGACATGGGACCTACACCGAATGAGTTGAAACCTTCCGGAGGTTCAAAATGTGGTCCACCTCAATGCAGGCAACGGAGATCATTAAGTGCATATTTTTCAGAACTATTAGGAATTGCATTTTATAACAGCTAATGCAATATTGAAGATTATCCATGTATGTCATCTTTCAAATAATTGGCAGAATTGTCCATTTCTGATTCCTGTATCAAACCCTTTGAATGCTGGGCACTTATATTCCTTTTCTGGTTTCTTATAAAAATTGTTCTGATTCCTGTATGAATATCTGTAAATACTGTTAACGAAAATTCATTTCTGATTTGTTTAAAAATATTTTACTCCTGAAAATAAGCCTCCATAAATTCTCTTTCTATATAGTTTATTCCTGATGCTTTAACCCTTTTCACTCAGACTTGAATTTACCGGTGGCAGTAAATTCTGTTTCTCTAGTATTAAATAGTTCTTGTACATGGAATGACCACATCTGCTCAAAGGCCTGGTCCCATTTAGATTTGTTAAGGAAACATAAATTCACTCTTGATTGCAAGGTCTTAGAAAAATATATACTTTGTATTTATTAGGTCTCCTCCACGGGTACACTGATACCATATGGGATAACTGCTCAGGATCTAAGATCGCAGATCTGGCAAAAATGCAGATAGTTGTGACAAGGATCATAACTGGTGCAACATTAGTACGAGTAAGTGTCGGTTCTATTCAGAGAGCCCTCTATGAAAGATGCCAAAAACATAAATTAGTACTACCGGGTATTCTTCAAAATGTATCACTATTTAACTTCTCCACATATTACCAATAAAGTACTACCACTTGTCTAATTGACCAGCCAACAACAAAATCTTCAATGTCATCAGAATCATCGAGTTATGTTTTGTCGCACAAATTTGTACCCGTCCTCATTCATTCCCAATGTCACCAACCAATGGAATAGCTTAACTTTGCCTGTCTCAGCGAATTTTTCTGTCAGCATTTTTAAAAGTTACCTTAACAATGGCACTTGGCAATCACCACAGTTTTATGATCGTACGAGATCTCGTTCAGCTCAGATATACCATTATAGGATGCGATTGCACTGCAATAATATGAACAGCTATTTATGTAATAACCATTTATCGCTTTCCCCATTGTGCCAATCCGAAGATGCCTGGACATCTGAACATTTTCTTTTATACTGCCCAGTCTATGATAGCTTTTGTAATGACACAGTCAATGCTCTGCTTTTCATCCTAAATCTCTCTATGCTACTGTTCAGTTCAGAATTCTGGAACAATGCCGAGAATGGTCATATATTTGAAGTTGTACAAAATTTCATTATTTTAAGTGGATACTATAGGCAACGACTCTGATTTGAGCAATTTATTTATTTTATTAAGGTTTAACAACACTTTAACAGCCAAGGTCAAATCGTGTCGGTGACAGCTTTACGGGTGGGGGAAGCTGGAGTACCCAGAGAGAACCACTGAGCAATGAAGAGCAGCTGCCAGCTCCTCAATATCGTAACTCTGCACTGCAGCACAGGCAGGGTTAGATTGGTTGAAAACATGCGCACCGTTGACGTGCAGGATGCCTTAGTACACGGCATCATTGTTCCCCCATGTGGACAATTGGGGTTTGTGCCCCATGTGGACAATTGGGGTTTGTGCCCCCATGTGGACAATTGGGGTTTGTGGCCCCATGTGGACAATCGGGGTTAAGTGCCTTGCCCATGGACACAGCGCGGGAGTCCAAATTGATCGCTCAGACAGTCACCGGTCCAAGGACTAACCAGGCTCGACATTGCTTAACTCCAGTGATCTGACGAGAACCGGTTACCGCAACACCCATTTGAGCCATTAGGACCAACAGATTCTAAATCATATTCTTATATCTTAGCAAGCTCTTTACCTTCTCTTCCCCATATTACTACTCACTGATTTCTGTCAAATGTACTGTCATAATGTATTTATATTCTGTCTTCAATAAGGTTTATTATTATTCTTCAACACTTTGTGTTTTCACTGTTTCACTTTACCTCCTTTAACTAATTCTCTTCTTCTGGTACATAGGACAACTCCTAATTTCCATCCAGTGAGACATCCAAAGATTTGATGTGAATGCTCACATCAAATCTTTGGATGTATTACTGGATGGAGACATCAGTTTTTTTCTTCCTATCCTTCTCTCGAGCCTGTTCTCTAGTACTGGTGATTGGAAAAGGGAAGTCTATCTGTAAAAGGAATGACTTTCCCCAGTCTCACCTCACTGTTACAACATTCCCTTCCCCAACATCAGGAGGAAAAGGCGACCCAATTTTGTGTATCCACCCCATACACAATGAGTTAGTATTGCATCCTACATCCAGAACCATCTAAACTTCTTGTTTCTATTAGTTTAAACAATTTATTTTAATATCTAAAATTAACCAAAGCCTCCAAAGTTTACTAGGGAGATGACTCACAAAATCTTACTGTCAAAACCCACACCCACAATTTTTGTTGTTGTTATTTTTTGTACTCTTAAATAACATGTTGCTTTGTTACAACTTCTTTTTTATTCTTCAACCTTTAAGCAAGCAGGCTTTCTCGATTGCTGGTCTGAGATACTGGAATGCATTGCCCCTGCATCTTTGGTCACAACCAACTTTTACTTTCTTTCAAGAAACAGCTTAAAACTCATCTATTCAAATCATTTACTTCATAGCTTGTATTCTACAATCTGTAAAGCATTTTAGATAACTCTTGGTGGTTTCATGCTATATGAATTAATTATTATTATTATTATTAAACTGAAACAGAAAAATATGCAAGTCAAGAAATCTCCACTTGCTAAAAGTCTCTGTCTCAAAAAAATAGTGAGTGACAAAAATTGCACACTTCCATTCACCACTGTGAAAACAGAAGACTGGAAAAGGATGAAACAGGAGAAGTGTTTTCATTACAGCTGACCTATTAGTTGTGAATATTACTCACGAAAAGAACAAGAAAATTTTCTACTCGGAACTGTTTATAAGTATTTTTTTTAATATTAGTTTTATTTCAGGGAAGTTTTTATATATTTAGTTTGCAAGTGTGTTTGGGGAGGACCGTAGGGTGTAATAAGGAGGTTTAGTTGATAGGTTTGTCCAGTTTTGTTGTTTGTTTACCTTAGTTACCTTTTTTCGTGTGTGTTTGTTGCCCTGGTGTTTTTGTCGTATTCGGTCACTGGATTCTGTATAATATTTGTAATCATGAATGGTAAGTGCACGACGGGTGTTCAGACGGAGGTAAGTATGGGTGTTAAGGGAGGTCGGGGGGGGGGGGGGGGGGGAGGGGGTGAGTCGAGGGGTGCAGGAGGGGGAGAGTGAGGATACGGAGGCGTGCAGACAGTGTAATATGAGGTATGGTGGTGGTCGGTCAATGGAGTGTAGTGGGGTATGTGCAAATTGCAGGGATATTTTAAGTTGTTAGAGAAGGGTTTTGGAATCGAGCGGGAGATTGCAGAGCTGAGAGGGAGGTTGGGGAGGGCCAGTGTATCTGGAATTACCCCGTTGAAGGTTACCTACGATGGTGAGGTTGAAGGTGGGTGGAAGGTCGTTGTGGACTCAAGGAGGAAACTGGGAAGCAGGAAACGTGGGGGGATAATGCTTGATGTGGGGGGGTGTAACTTAGGAGGGGGGGGGGGGTTCTAGTAGGAAAATTCGGAAGGTGGCGTCAGGTCAGGGCTGCGTCGAGTCCGGATGCCAGAGTCGGCGCAAAGCTGCCAAGGTTGCTAGGCGGTGTTTAGAAAACAGGTTTAGTGTTTTAGACTCAGATACCCCGGGGACGAGAGTGAGGGGGAAAGTGTGGGGGGTGAGATGGTTGTTGATGATGATAGGCCAGACGGGGTAAGGAGGGCGGTCAAGAGAAAGAGGGGGCCAGGAGCTTGCAAAACGAGAGGAGGTGCAGATGATATAGGAACTGGGGCCAGAAGAAAATTAGTTGTAGCGGGGAGCAGCATTGTACGTGGGATTGACAATGTAGTTTGTGGTCCTGATAGTTCCAATCGAACAGTATTGTGCTTTCCTGGGGCGAAGGTGGAGGATCTTAGGGACCGGGTAGATGGCATTGTGGCAGGGTCAGGACCGGAACCGGTAGTGGTGGTCCATGTGGGGACCAACAATATCAGGGAGAGAAGGTCAGTAAGTTTGGTGGAGTCGTACAGAGGCTTAGTCGGCAAACTGCTAAGTAGGAATGCAAGGGTAGTCGTATCCGGGGTCCTTCCTGTCCTTGGAGGTGGGGACGAACGGAACTCAAGGATTTTGGCCCTAAATGAAGAGTTGGAGGATTACTGTGTTGATCTGGGAATACCCTTTATCAACCATTGGGACACGTTTTGGGGCAATGGGAGCATGTACGGGCGTGACAGGCTGCATCTTAGCAGGGTGGGGAAATGGGTATTGGGGGATAAAATTCTACGGGTAGCAGAGCCTTTTTTTGGAGAGGAGCGGCGTGGGAGGTCAGAGGCAAGTTTAACTAGAGTGGACATAGGTGGGGTAATCAAGAGTGAGGGGGACAGAATAAGTTTACTAGGACTAGTGCCAGAAAACAATGGGCCCAGTAGGCGGAAGCCAATGAACCTCGGTACCCTGAAAGTGGGTTATAGCAACATCCAGGGCCTCCACCGGAAAGTAAGTGAAATTGCTACATTGATCGTGGCAGAGGAGTTTGATGTCATGGGCTTAAGCGAGACGTGGATAAGACACGATGAACGAGTAGACCAAGTAAGCGGGTGTGTGTGGATAGGTGTAGGGTGAACGGAAGGCCAGAAAAAGGGGGAGGGGTAGGCATGTACATTAAAGAGGATTTAAAACCGTCGCTGATCACAGATCTGGAAGATATCATCACCTCGGCTGAGGTATCGAAAGAAATTGGATGGGTAAAGATCAGTCTGAGAAACAAAAGTATTGCCCTTGGGATTGTGTACTGTGCGGTGGAGGGAAGTAAACCCGAGTGGAATGACTTGATATACTCAACACTAAGGTCCAATATCACTGAACTAGAAAACAGGGGGCTTGGTATAATTCTGATGGGCGACTTTAATGGACACATAGGTGATAAGGAAGAAGGCATAGAGGGTGGGGACAAGAAAGTCAACAGGAATGGAAGGAAGCTGTTGAACTTCACAAATGAGCTCGGGCTGAAGATTCTGAACAAGGACGCTAGATGTAAGGGGAAATGGACCTGGGAGAGACACGACAGAAAATCAATAATTGACTACATTCTCACAGATATGAATTTATGGAGGGAGGTGATAGGGGTAGAAGTGGACTATGAGGGAAAAATGGAGTTGGATAGTGATCACAACTTGATTACAGTGACGATGAGGGCCAAAAATCTAGAGAAAAGCAAAGGAAGCTTCAAGGAGATTTGAGAATTCAAAAAGGATGCCGACTGGGCGAAGTTCGAAGAAACACTGAAACCAAAGCTTGCAGCCGTACACAAGGGGGGGGGGGGGGGGGGGGGGGGGGGGGCAGTGCCCAGAAGATGGCCGACGCCATAGTTGCGAGCCTAGTGGAGGCAGGGAAGGAAAGTGTAGGAAAGATTAGGGTGCCAACACGGGAACTTGGGTACAGAGTGAACGAAGAACTGAAAAGGGCCATAAAGGTTAGAAAAGCTAAATGTGCTGCATACAGGAGAAGTAGAAAACTTAAGGGGGTGGAAAGCAATGAGGCCATGGTAGCAAAGGAAGAATACCAACAAGCACGAAATAAAGTAAACAAGATTAAAGACGACAACCGGAGAGTGCGAAATAGCAGTCTTATTAGAACGATAAGAACGACAGGGGGGTCGAGTTCGAGATTATTTTGGAAATGGGTGAACAAACGTAACAAAGGGAATTACAGAAGAGCGAGATCAAATCGCATTAGAACTAGTCAAACACTGGGAAAAGGTAAACGATAAGCGATGGGGCATGGGGAACCCACCAGAGTGTCCGAACCAGGTCGAGGAAAATCTATCGAACTTCGTGTGCAGCGAAATCAAAACTGAGGAGGTGCGAAGGGTGATCTCGAAATTAAGGAATGGAAATGCGGGAGGGGTGGACGAAATTCCTAACGAGTTTATCAAAAAAGGGGGAGAGGAACTCCTGGAAAGCCTAACTGCCCTATTCAATTTAGCCATAGAAAAACAAGAGGTCCCAAAGGAGTGGAGGGAAAGTAAAGTGACATTTATTCACAAAAAGGGGGAAAAAGACGTCTTGGATAACTATCGAGGGATCTCTGTCAGCAGCAACATTGGAAAAGTCTTTTGTAAAGTCCTGTATGGGAGATTAGAGGAGGTGATCGAAGAGAAAGGTTTTTTTGGAGAAATCCAGAATGGCTTCAGGAAGGGAAGGAGAGTCACTGACCATCTTTTCACGCTATCCCAAATGATTGAATCCGCGAAAGCAAAAAAGAAAAAGATGTTCATGGCCTTTTTGGATGTTAAAAAGGCATATGATAGAGTGTGGAGGGAGGGTATATGGTGCAAGCTGGAGGCTCTGGGCTTGGGGGGCGAGTTTGTTGGGATTATGGAAGCATTATATCAAGATGTACAGAGTGAACTTAGCCTGGGAAACATTACAACAAAACGTGTGCCTATAGAGATAGGTCTAAAACAGGGGTGTATCCTTTCGCCAATTCTTTTTGCATTGTACATCAAAGGTTTAGGAGATGTACTCCTGCATAGCGACGAGGGGGTTGCAGTTGGTGACTTGAAGATCCCAGGGCTATTTTTTGCAGACGATATGGTGCTAGTGTCAGAAAGCGAAGATGGGCTAGCGAAGATGCTGGGAATTGTTGGGAAATATGGGAGCAAATGGAGACTCGAACTTAATGAAAGCAAGAGCAAAGTTATACCCGTGGGCCGCAAAGTGGACCACACGCGAAGGTGGAGAGTGGGGGAGTTCTGCATTCCGGAAGGTAGCAGTAGACTTCTTAGTGTAGGAGAGACTAGTGACTATGAGTACCTGGGGGTAAATATAAACATAACAGGAAGAGGCATCTACCGAAACCACACAAATAAATTGGTTTTGAAGGGGAAGCGAATCCTTAACCAAATGAAACTTATAGGGAGAAACAGTTTCAATAAGGTTTTCGTGGGGAAAACTATTTGGGAAATGGTGGGTCTGCCAAGTATAACATACGGTACGGAAGTTGTACCCCTAAATCACACAACTGTTATGAGCTTGGAAATCCCGCAGAACGATGCAGGCCGATGGATAACAGGCTCGAGTAATGCCGCAGCGCTAGAAGCTATCAGGAGTGATCTTGGGTGGATGAGGATCAAGGACAGGATAGACCTAATGAAACTCGGTTATCTTAATTATTTGGTAAATCTTCCCGATAGCCGATGGTGTAAAGTAATGTTCCTGAGAACTTTCAACTCAAATATCAAGATGGGGGTGAATGGTCCAAGTGAGGGAGCTAGTAGAAAACTACTCATTGGAGATCTCGGACCTTGACGTTGGGGCAAACCAGGGCAAAAAGATCGTCAGAGAAAGGGTCATGGAGGATTGTAACCGTAATTGGCGAGAGGGGGTCAAATCAAAGAGCTCTTTGGGTGGCCTGTGTGATAAAGAGAAGCCTGGTTTCGAAGAGTACCTTGATGGCACCTTTGGGGGGGTCACTGTTGTTCAAGCTGAGGTCGCGGTCCCTGGAGCTGAGGGGAAAATATTGGGAAAAACGGTGAAAAGGCGTGCCAGATGTGTAACTTGGGCGTGGTAGAGACCCTGGAACACTTTCTTATAGAATGCCCAAAATACCAGTCTAAAAGGACAAGATTCACAGGGAGTATAGTGGGGAAGTGGGATGGGAGAAAGAAGGACATGTGGTTAGGGGGCGACTCAAAGGAGAGGGTTAATATACTAATCGAAGAGATTGGGAAGAATGGGGCAAGGGGTGTCATCAAGCAGTTCGTCTTCGAGTGTTGGGAGGAGAGAAGAAGCGCGGGAACAGGGAGGCAGTTGGTAGAACATGGGTAACCATGGCCTTCTCATACGAGAACCGCGACAAATCAGCGGCCGACCGAAGTGTTAATATTATTATTCAATATCCTGACATACAAATCATATGCAAGTTTAGTAAACACTTCCAAAACACCCCTTTATTAGCTTTGGTGGAACAATACAGACTGCCCTACCTGCTTTTAAATTGGTTGTAAGGAAGCAACAAAATTGGGGAATCTGTCATCCTGGCACATTTGCAACTGACATTTCACCTCTGGAGTGCAACAACGCACCATCTGCAATGCTAAAGCAAAAGCATTGCAGATAGTGCATTGCTGCACTCAAGGGATGATTTGTGACCCTACAATACTCAAACTTCATTTTCACTATAAACATTAACACACAGATTATAGTTAACTTGTAATTATTAAAACAAGAGGCCCCAAAGGGCCTTAATTGCTCACAGGGTAAAGTTGTTTAAAGAAGGATTTATGGTCACATTCAGCATCTACATGTTATAAAAGGTCTCCTGGCCACACATCCCCTGAAAAAAAGTGTGCAATTTGAGATTTGAAAAAAAACCTGAATTTTTCGAAGTCGAAAAATTGACATAACTCTACCAAAAAATGTCGGAGCAAAACCTGATTTGAACTTTACTTGTATTTTATGTTGATACACCTACATACCAATTTTCATTTGATACGGTCATCTATAACTGAAGTTATCAGGAAACAGTAAAAAATGAATTTTTGAAATCGAAAAAGGGGCATAACTCTGACAAAAGTTTACATTGATACACCGACATACCAAATTTCATTTGATTTGGCCAAATATAACATAAGTTATCATCAGAAAACCAAAAAAATGAATTTTTGAAGTCAAAAAAGGGCCATAACTTGGGCAAAAAATTGTCAAATCGCACCCCGATTCGAACATGACTTGCATTGTATGTTGATACACCTACATATCAAATTTCAAAGTTATCATCTGAAAACCAAAGTGGTACGCATACACGCACTGACATGCTGCCGTGAGGGTGCACGCACACACAGACACTATTAAAAAAATAGCTAATCTAATTTTGGTAGGCGAGTGGGGGTGGGGAGAAGGGTCTGTTTGGGGAATTTTTTTTTTGTATAAAAGCACTCAAACTCTTCAAAATACATTTTGAACATAGAGAAAACATCACCCAGTGGATCCCCTCCCACTACCGCCCACCCCACCAACTGGGTGATAGTTCATTTGTTTTTCATCATATCAATCAAAAACCTCCACATCTTCTTTTCAAGCAAAAAAGTAATTTTATCCCATGCACTCTCTGACCCACCCCCGGGCCTCAGGTGACCTGTTGCTTCCCATCTGAGCCAATGTTAATCTTATATACTCACATTTACATCTAAACTAAAGTATACCACAATGAACTCAGTCATATGTGGGCACAATTTATTTAAACAAAAAGTAAATTCTTCATTGGGTTCTGTGTTAAAGTTCAAACCCTACTGGTGCCCACTAAAATCAGTCATGCATAACATATCACTTCATACAAAATTTAATCTAGGAGTCATAGTAATGCTCAATACCAAATATCAAAAGATTAATCTTGGTGGGTCTGAATAATAAGATCTTTGACATATATTCCTCATACCGCACACAGTTAAACTTTGGGCTCCCATAAGGAGCCCAAATAGGAGTCCACAAATTTGATTTGAACAAACTTGAATCTCACCACAATAAGGATTCCAATACTATGTAACAAAAGAATCTGACTCGTGGCTGTGAAGAAGAATTGTATTTTTAAAGAATAGTCCTTATATTGCACTTTAAAGTTAAAATTTGGTACCCTACAGGATGAAAGATTTTTACCAATATTCAAAAGATTCTGGCTGGTGGATCTGAAGAAGATTTTTAATGACTTTTCGTCCGATGGAACTGAATTAATATTCCCATAGGGAGTTCAAATATGAACCTAGGGGCTTGATTTGAACAAATTTGAATCTCACTCAACTCAACTAATAATGCTACTACCAATTATCAAAAAATTCTGACTGATGGATCTGAAGAAGTTTTTTAAAAATATTTGTCAAATTATGTTAAAATCCGGGCTCCCGCTGTGAGCCCAAATATGACTCCAGGGACTTTCTTTAAACAAATTTCAAGCTGACCACACCCAAAGATGCAGTATATCAAATATCAAGAGATTCTGATGGGTGGATCTAAATTTCTTCATATGGCACCAAGTTAAAATTCAGGTTCCCATAGGGACCCCAAATATGAATCCAGGGAGTTGTTTTGAACAAACCTGAATCTGATCTCTCTAAGGATGTTGTATACGAAGTATCAAAAGATTCTGATTGGTAGTTCTGGAGAAGATTTTTTAGTTTTTAAACAAAATTCTGTGAGTGTTAACAAAATTATGCCACTTGTGTTGACATATGATAAAGAACATGAATATCAAATTTGGTTCAATTTGGCCCAGTAGTTTATGAGGAGAAGCCAATAATGTAAAGTTCATGCTGGGTGGATGAATGAATGGATGGATAATGGATGAAAAGTGATCACTAAAGCTCCTCTCTTCAGGTGAGCTAAAAATAACAAGTGATTAACCAGTAATGATAATTCATCATTAATCATCTGAAATTTGTGTAAGTCGGAGGATTAAATTTATAATACTAATTACACTTGGTGACACATCACAAAACATCAACAATCTACATAACTGAGAAGGGGTCTAAAAACCTTTTTATGATTCCATGGCCCAATACAGTTCATGCATTAAATATGAGAGGCAGGCGCAAAAGAAAACCAAACATGGGAGTTGCAGCAAATATTTACAAGTGACAATACCGGTGCACACTATCATAATCAATTTCTATGAGTATTAAAAGTGCCATGCGGAAAAATGTAAACTGCATGAAGAATGCAAACAGTAGCAAAATGTTTTCTTACTTTGATCTTTAGCTTGATAGTTGTTACAAGTTTCATCTGGGATGCCATGGTCATGTGCATACTGGTATACAAGTATATCATCTCCTCCACCACAGGTTCCAGCATGGCCACAATCAATCACATGCTGGGGTGAGAGATAAACTGAAGGCCAGGCACCTTCCCTCTTTATGTTTATTCGATCAGCTAGGGAACTTGTTGATCCCATTGCCCAGCAGGATCCACAGTCTGAAATTAATTGAGCATCTTTTTAAATAAATTATAAGCATGATGGTGCTGCACAAAATTTGTGACTAAGCTTTAATCACAAACTGGTTAACAGAATAATGCTGTTGAATATTACACCACACAATTTAGTACAAATTTAGATGGTTGCGGGCCATATTATTTTTAGTGGTCTGAATTTGTTCATCAAAATGAGTTTTATTACAATTTATTGGAGAGAGAGAGAGAGAGCCCACAGGCACTCTCCAATAATTTGAAATAAAACAAATTTATATAAAACAAAATATTTGCGTTTGACGGTATATGAAACATTAGCAAGGAAAATAGTGGCTTTTGCTATGGTACCATAATTTTGTTGAAAGCCCTGATAGTGGCTTATAGCACTCATCCAGTTAAGCTTTTAAGACTATATCCAGTCAATGTAATAGAAAATCAATATTCATGTTGATGTTTGCAACAAACTAAAACACCTTAAGAATTGATTTTCGTACCAACTCTGATGTCCAATCTACATAAAGAGAAGGCCAAAATGAATTTATGTTCAATTTTTGGAACTTCTATGACTTCTGAAAAACAAGTTTCTATTTCTTTGTTGCCAATTTTCAAAAGCAACAATCAGTTAACTGAGATACATGAATAGCAACTATTACTAAGTAGTGCATGTGTTGACACATAACATGACTGCAAACCCAATCATGCTCATGCTTTTTACACTTTGAAAATGGCCGCAACACTACAATGCCATCAAAACACAAAGAAACCATGTCATCCACATACTCACATGCTAAAATATTATGAAATTGTTTGTTGACATATAGTTTAACCATGAAATTCTCCAAAAATATCTCGAACAAAGGGAATTTGGAAAACATTTTCTGCAGGTTTCCAGGTGACAGTAGTTAACATTTTACTTTATGGTCCGTTTAGCAATTTCGTGTTTTGATTTTTGAATGAGTATGTTTGTCCATGTACTGACCTGTAGACTGTCGCAAAATGGTATCAATTATGACCTCAAAATATGGCAACAAGGTTTCTCTTGAACAAAACGAAAACAATTTGAATACTTTGTTCAAACATAAAAGTTGATGCCAACTGGACTTGTCTGATGTCTTAGCCTTGTTCTTGGATATCAAAAAAAAAAACTTCAACCCTAGATAGTTTTTATACAACTTACATCCGTTTACAAGTATCACCAGACTTTAAAGAATCTGTGAAACCCTTTTCTACCATTTTAGTTATAGCTATGTATTAATTCTGGTTCCAATCACCACAACCTTCATTTTGCTGTATAATCTATTTAGGATGTCATCAGCCAGAGGGTCAAAATGCATATTGTCTGATTTCAACGAAATTTTGTATGTCTTTTTCCAAGTTATGGGCACTTGAATTTTGGGGTTGAAAATTTCTCCCTTGCAAATGTCCGATCACCATAAAATTAGGCACATTGATAGAGCTTCTAATTCCACGGGTATGTGTTTTAAATCAGGACTGTAACTATAAACATTTCCTGGTTATAGTGAAATGAAAGTTTGGAATTATCTCCCTTTTGCTGTTAATTTAACCTCCCCAAAAAAGACATTTTTTCTTGTCTAAATTTCATGAGTTCTCACATAGATAGATCATCAAATTCTAGAGGTTCCTTTTTGTTTCGAGGTAACATATCTTACTGGTTTGGATTCATGGACCTTTGAAATTTTGGTGTAATCGCCCTCTTCCAGAAAAATATCTAACATTCCTGAAATCGTGCACATGGATGGGTCATCAAATTCCAGGTGATCATGTTTTTGACCTGTCAAAATATCTTTTACCATTTCTGAGTGATGGGGCCTCCGGCAGCAGAAACCTGGGGATTTTCTATATTCACACACAGCAGAAGAACACAATCAAATCTAGTTGTTGTTATTATACTTCCATGTTAATGGAAGTATATTGTAATTCTTTTTGTTCCTTTTATTTGTCAGTACCCCTACCCCTTAAATCTTGAAAGCGGCGAGGCCTAGAGTCATGAAATTTGGAGGAGTGATAGCGTTCATGCAATCATGGAGTAGGCCTGGCTGGGACTATTGCGAATTTCGTCCGACTTTGATCTTAGCAACCAACGCTCTTCATCTGAACTTCTTGTTATTGCTACTCCTCCGGAACAGCTTGACATATCGAGTTCAAAATTTTTCCTTGTGTGCGCCTACATGTCTAGTATGTTCATGCCAAAAATAGCAGGGGTACAACTTTCTATATTATAATATAATGATGACATTCGCAAAATTGTTTATAAATCGTGTCAAATCTGGTAAAATTGATTATCAAACATATTTTTGTCATAAATCATAAGAATTGATGCGTAAGTATATTTTCTGTAATTGTTTTCCCAGTTACAGGGCCACTTTCTAAGGGGAACTATACTCTATCATTCACTTGAATTTGTAGCCTTGTTACGCACCAACAGCTTTTCCGGGCACATCACATGTATTCATGCCCAACAAGAGAAAGCAGTCGACTCCACTCCAGATGAGTCGACATTTTGACACGAAATCATCACCAAAACCCTTTTCAAAATGCAGAAAAGAACAAAAATGGTCGGTATAAGATAAATACAACAATACCATTGTGTGTTTTGATATGTTTGATATCTCAACTCGTTGAAAGTGAGTTTTTTTCGCTCGGCAAGCCTCGCGAAAAAAAACTCACTTTCAACTCGTTGAGATACCAAACATATCAAAACACACTATGGTATTATCGTATGTTTATCCACTTTTGAAAAATATTTTTTTTATATTTTTGCTTTTGATGACAAAGAAATTGCCAGCCGCATAAGTAACCGTCAGGATTAACAAGGAATAGATCGGTAGTTCCAATGTCTGAGTTGTGAATAAAGGACTCCACACTCCATACTCGGAGAAAGCATATTTATCATTTCATCACCAACGTGGTGAGAACGCTCAGGGGAAAATGGATGACCACAAACTAGACATTGTGTTTGGACGACATTGCATTGTTATGATCATGAAGTTTTCTGGCCAAGTTGGGAAACATTTGATTTCCTAAGATCTGAAATCTTCAAACATTTCACTGCTGTTTTTGTATCTGACAGGCGATGTAATGTTCAACTCATGACACATTCATGGGAAAATATTCAACTGACAATGAAATAAATGCGTTATTGGGTATTATTGGGTGTTATTGGGTAAATCGACGTGCCGGGATTAATACGCCACAGATTCGAACTACTATTATTTGGTTGGTGACGATGATCAAAACATAAAGGTAGAAAATTATATTTCAAAACAAAATTATATTCACATCAACATACATAACAATTGTATTTTTACGAAAAAATAATTTTACTGTCGCCGAACTATATTAAACAATATAAACCATTCTGGAAATACATAGACCTAAAATAAAAAAAACAAGACAGCATCGGAATCGCACCACTCAAGGATGGAAATCAACTTGTAAGTACAAGCAAAGAAAATGCAGAAATACTTGTACAACAATTCAAATCGGTATTTACCACCGACACCAACCCAATTAAACCAAAAACTCAAACGGTCCCTATCAACAACATATTAGACATCAAAATTGAAGAAAAGGGCATTAAAAAACTACTAAAATATAAACCGCATCAACAAAGCCTCAGGACCGGACAACATCCCAAACCGCTTCTTAAAAGAGAGGCGCATGCGCGAAGAAAAGACGTGTTTTTTCAAACAAGAAAGAAAATCTCGACAAAATCTATCCAAAATCTACTCAAATCCTTGACATCAACTTCAAAAATCGTATCCTTTGATATTTTAGTACATTTGAAACATATATATGGGCAAATTTTTGCAATTTTTCAACCGGGTATTTACTAAAATCTGACCCTCAATATGCTACTTTGTAACGTAAACAAATTCCGCCATCTTAATTTTCCTTACCAACTCTGAAGCAAATGTCAACTACCATCACCAACAAACTAAACAAGTACTTGACACAGCACAGTACACCATCACTAACGACGAAAGTCAGAACACCAGTCGTCCTCACTACCAGCAAGGGCCGTTATCTTCAGGAAGTCATCACAGACCCAGTCGATCGGCAAATAATCTGGTGGGCAAAAAGTGGAGACAAAATCAACAACAGGTATAAATGGCTACAAGAGAACATCGAAGATAAAATCAAAGACATCGGACACTGCTGGGTATATGTATGGCTAGGTACATGTGATCTGACCGATATTCGAAGCCGGACAACAAGATACGCAACCATCCGTTCTCACGACAACCGATCAGTAGATTACACCACTCGATACCTCAAAAAAATAATTAACTTGCTACAAGAACACCACTGTAAAGTCACGATACTCGAAATTCCAGTATATTCGATAAAAGCTTGGAACCAGAAAAAACATCACCCAAACATCGAAATTTTCAACGACGACCAAAAAGAACTAGAAGACCAAGTATACCATCTAAACGGCGAAATCAGAAAACTCAACAGCGACCTCAATACTCATTCACCACAATTTAGTAGGGACATCAGCATAAACCCAAAACAGAAAAAGGGCAAGAAGCAGAAAAAATCGTACGTATACGATCTATACAGGGACGGCATTCACCCAGATCGACTACTATCCAAAGTCTGGCTGAGAAAGATATCGGAGAGAATAAGGAAGGACTGTTGGCTTTAACCAGTTGTGTGGCTTTTCCACGCTCCTGGCTAACACTTGGGAAGTGTGGCTCTTCCACGCTGACCGACTGTCTCAAGCGACTGGCAAGTAACCGGGAAGTGTGGCTACTCCACGCTGACTGGAAACCCCACCGAGTCACGTCAACCTCTACCATCAACCGACTCCATCATGTTTACCTTCCTACTATACTCAGCACTTCTTCTCGTTCTCTTTAAGAACACCTGTACGCAGCAAAGTAAATCATGGCAGAACCAACAGTACACTACAGCACTGTTAAACCCAAAATTCTCAGTAGTAAGGTACCGATCAATCACACTGCCTTGCAAACAGAGCAAAAATAGAAACATCATTCTACTTATCCTTATCTTATCAGGAGACATCGAACTTAACCCTGGGCCTGCAAAAAAACAGGCAACCATCTTTCCATGTGGATTATGTGAACTACCAGTGTCATGGTCTGATCAGGGTGTATGCTGCGACTGCTGCAGCCTATGACACCACAAATCATGCATCGAACTCTGTTCCGCAGACTACGAGCTACTCCAGAAACCTAATGTATCATGGCTATGCTGCAAATGCAACAGCGTGAACGTCAGCTCGTTCACTTTCCATCACTATGAAATCTCATCAACAAACTATTATGAACCCTTATCGGAAAACGAAATATCGATCAACTCAATCAATTCGGAAAACCCATTCAGCCCATTGCGAAGCAGCAGCCCAAAAAGCTTTCGTGGAAGCCACTCGTCAAGCAGCAAACCAGCTGGGTTAAACAACAGAAGCATGAACGTATCAGGCGACATAAGTGACCCATTTAAATTGAACAAGAAAACAAACCTGCGAATACTAACAGTCAACTGCAGGAGCATTAAAGAAAAAGCTCAAAACCACGGTCAACTATGTAAAGCCAGATATAGTGTGTGGCTGCGAGTCATGGCTGAAAGGGGTGAAGCCTGGAAAAACAACAGAAAAAGACGCAATAAAGAGCTGCGAAATTTTCCCAGACGGCTACAACATCTACAGAAACGATAGAAATACAAATGGCGGGGGAGTCTTTATCATGGTAAAAAAAGAAATAACTTCAACAGAAAATCCTGAATACGTAACATCCTGTGAAATTGACTGGGTGAAAATAAAACTCCAAAACAACAAAGACCTGGCGATAGGGTCCTTCTATATGCCACACCGCAACCCAAAAACCATCGAAGAACTCGGAAAATCTTAGGCATTGGTTCAACAGAAAAATAACAACATAATACTTGCAGGAGATTTCAACTGCCCAGACATTGACTGGGATAGTTCACAGCCTAAACCACAAGCACCGGACAGAGAAACCCAAACTGCATTGATAGACCTCGCAGTAGAATACCACCTCACGCAAATCCACGAGGAAGCCACGAGAGAAAACAACTTACTAGATCTGGTCATGACAACAAACCCATCACTTGTAAAAAACTCAACAAACATTCCAGGAATTTCAGATCACGCCATGGTGGCCACTGATATCGACACGAAACCGCACTACCAAAAAACGCAGCCAAGAAAGTGCTACACCTATAGTAGAGCAAACTGGGATTCAATCAGATCGGAAGCACAACATCTATCGGAAATGGTCACAGAAAAACTAGGAGAAGGCAAAAATGTCCAAAACCTTTGGGAGACATTCAAAATCGGAATCCACGATTGCATGGAAAAGAACATCCCATCCAAACTGATAAAATCCAACAACAAACTACCGTGGGTGACCTACCAGCTTAAAAAAATGCTGAAGAGGAAGCAACGCCAGTACAACAAGGCTAAGAAAACTGGAAATTGGCAAAATTATAAACAGACCCAAAAAGAATGTAAAAAACTCTTCAAGCAAACAGAATGGAATTATATAAACGAAACAATAAAAGAAGGCCTGGAAAATAGAAACTGCAAACCATTCTGGAAATACATAAAATCAAAAAAACAAGACAGCATCGGAGTAGCACCACTCAAGGATGGCAATCAACTCGTAAGTACAAGTAGGGAAAAAGCAGAAATACTGGTACAACAATTCAAGTCAGTTTTTACAACAGACACCAATCCAATCAAACCGAAACCTCTAAAAGCCAACATCAGTAACCTACCAGACATCAAAATTGATGAAAAAGGGGTTAAAAAATTACTGAAAAACCTGAACGTCAACAAATCCTCAGGTCCGGATAACATCCCGAACCGCATGTTAAAAGAGTGTGCCGAAGAACTAGCACCGGGATTAGCAGCAATATTCCAACTGTCACTTGACACCGGAGACCTACCAACAGACTGGATGGAAGCAAATATATCATGCATATACAAAAAGGGGGACAAGCACAAAGCCGAAAACTATCGCCCAGTCTCCCTGACATCAGTCTGCTGCAAATTACTCGAACACATCATCTGTAAAAATCTCATGGGGCACCTAGAAGAAAACAAAATCTTAACATCACTGAACCATGGATTCAGATCTGGCTACTCATGCGAAACCCAACTTGTCCTAACAATTGATGACCTCCTTAAATCATCCGATGCTGGAAAACAAGTCGACATGGCCATCCTCGACTTCTCAAAAGCCTTCGATACCGTCCCACATGGTAAGCTCTTACATAAACTAGACCGATATGGAATCAAAGGCGCAACGCATACCTGGCTAACAAATTTCCTAACAAAAAGGAAAACGAAGGTAGTCCTCGACGGCGAAGCCTCAACAGAAGTAACAGTGGATTCAGGAGTACCACAAGGAACTGTTCTCGGCCCCATCTTATTCCTGTGCCACATAAATGACCTACCAGAAGTAACAAGATCCCAAGTAAGATTATTTGCTGACGACTGCTTGCTCTACAGAGAAATAAAAAACTACAACGACCACAGCACTCTCCAGAAAGATCTGGAAAATTTGGAAATTTGGGCAAAAGACTGGGGAATGAAATTTAACGCAAAGAAATGCTACATCCTAAGCATAAAAAAGAAAACTTCAAAATTCTATACACTTGATGGCCATATTCTAGAAGAAGTCCAATCGAATCCATACTTGGGGCTACAAATATCACAAGACCTACAGTGGCAAACCCATATCAGCAACACCACTAAAAAAGCGAGCTCAACACTTGGCTTCCTGAAGAGAAACTTAAAGCACTGCCCTATAGAATGCCGCAAACTAGCCTACATCTCACTAATAAGATCAACCCTAGAATACGGCTCAATAATCTGGGACCCACATCTAAAACAGGACATAAACAAAATAGAGAAAATACAGAGACAGGCAGTCCGTTACATCACCCAAAACTACAAAACCAGAGAAGAAGGCTACATCAAATCTACAATGGAAGACCTGAAATTAACAGCCCTAGAAGACAGAAGACGACAAAATCGACTGATCTTCTTCTACAAAGTGGTTGAGGGGTCAGTACCAGGACTACCCCCTGACAAATTACTCAAGCCAACAACCAACAAAAGACGCATAAGACCAACAACATACAAGGACTGTGAGACAAAAAATGCCATATTAAACCAAGCTAGAGTAAATCAAAGAACATTCCAAGTCCCATATTGCAAAACAATAATCTACAGAAATTCCTTCTTCCCCAAGACAACAACAGACTGGAACCAGCTGGAAGATAATGTTGTCTCGGCACCAACGTTGGAGCTATTCAAGAAGGCCATCCAAAAGAAACCGTAAGCGTTCTCTTCAACCCGTAGCATTAAAGCCTAAATAGGTTACTGCTATGTATAAATACAGATAAAAGAATGCGCCGAAGAACTAGCACCAGGGCTATCAACCATATTCCAACTGTCACTTGACACCGAAGACCTACCAACAGACTGGTTGAAAGCGAATATATCGTGTATATACAAAAAGGGTGACAATCACAAAGCCGAAAACTATTGACCAGTCTCCCTGACATCGGTCTGCTGCAAACTTCTAGAACACATCATCTGTGGAAACCTTATGGCGCATCTAGAAAAATACAAAATTTTAACATCACTGAACCATGGATTCAGATCTGGCTATTCATTTAAACTCAACTGATCCTAACAATTGATGATCTCCTTAAATCATTCGATGCTGGGAAACAACTAGATATGGCCATCCTCGATTTTTCAAAGGCTTTTGATACAGTCCCACACAACAAACTCTTATACAAATTAGACCAATATGGAATGAAAGGGACAACGCATACCTGGCTAACAAAAAGGAAAATGAAGGTAGTCCTAGATGGCGCAACCTCAGCAGAAGTGACAGTAGATTCAGGAGTACCACAAGGCATCGTTCTTGGCCCCATCCTATTCCTGTGTCATATCAATGACCTACCAGAAGTAACAAGATCTCAAGTAAGATTATTTGCCTATGACTGATTGCTCTATAGAGAGATAAAAAACTATAAAGAACACAGCCAGAAAGATTTGGAAAAATTGGAAATTTGGGCAAAAGACTGGAGAATGAAATTCAACGCAAAGAAATGCTATATCTTAAGCATAAAGAAGAAAACATCAAAATTCTATACACTCGATGGCCACATACTTGAAGAAGTCCAATCCAATCCATATCTGGGACTACAAACGGATACACCCATATCGTCCGCTAGCCAAATCGTCAGCTAGCAATTTGACTCAAATCGTCCGCCAGTGAACCCGAATCGTCCGCTACAATTTTACTCAATTCGTCCGCCAGAGAAATCGAGGATAGGCAAGAGAAAAAAAAACAACTCTTACGCTTTTTTTCACTTTATTTTTATATATTTATTTATATAGCACATATCAATGGAAATACTTGAAAAAAATAAATATAGTATATCGACATTTTTTAAAAAATACATTAAAATACATACAGGGCACATCAAAATTTGTGAAATATACATGAAAATACATGTACGGCACAATTTTTGCCAGCGAAATTTAGCTAAATATGGATTACTGAGTGTCGAGAACACTACTCATAATGAAATAACGTTGCAATGATTTTATGCCTTGGAACAGAAGCACTACTTTCTCGAATGTTTTATCAATCAGAAATAATTGGAAAAATTTATTGCAGAAACTTTCACGTTTTTTCTTTGAATAACAGGGTATGTTGAGATTTACTGGAAGGAAAAAAAACAGGAAAGTTTTTGCAATAAATTTGTCCAATTATTGCGTAATTATTCTATTACTGCTAAAACTTTCACGTTTTTTTCTTGGAATAACTGAATATATTGAGAACATGATAAACGGTTTCACACATCACAAAAGATACATTAAAACTTGCTAATAAGTAAACTGATGGCTGCAAGAGCTTGTCTTGGAGTTTTAGCCCTGTTTTCATAGTCATTCCAGACTGCTTCCAGTGAATTGTTGAATGCCTTAGTTTTGGTGTTCACGTGACGAGCCATCTGACCCATGTTAATATGTTCACGGATAGCTGGAAGTAAACTGGCCTCAGTGAACAGTAGATCAACAAATAAAAAGAATTGAAGATTCCGACGGCCTGCTGACGAATTAACACGTTTGTGCCAGCCCTCACAGTCATTGTTTGTTCTAACTGTCAACCCAAAAACAGACCAGGTGTGTGGTGGCCACAAAGTAGAACAGACCCACTGATTCTCAGCATAATTGAAAAGTTGTTCTAAGGCAGAACCTGTTCCTTCAAGTAGTTACATTCTTCAACAATGTGTGTATGATGTAAGTAAGGCAGAACCAAAGTTTTTTATGAGACGGTACACATCCGACCTTCGAAAGAACTCCACTTCCAAGCCACAACCTTGGACCCTACGATACACTGTTTGCTGTCAATGGAAAGCACAGCCTCGAAATTCAACAGTGGGCAATAGGCCTCTAATGACCATCCAAACACCTCGTTCAAAATCAGCCATACACTGCTGAACTTTCACTGCCATTACACCTCCCAGTTTTTCTAACAATGAATCAAACACGGAATGTACCATCCATGTACCATGTTTTTGCATTTTTCATCGTTTCTAATTGGTTTTCAGTGGCAAATATTAAATGTTTTGCACCACCAACACTGACATCGTCGATTAAAAAATCTGAAGGAAAATATAATAGTTGAAAGTCATATTCTAGGTCCTTTGGCTCAGCAGGTTTTAACGCCTTTCTAGACCTGTTGGCCCTTTTGCACATTGCAGTTAAATTGGGCAAAACTGCACTAGTCAGCCCGTCACCCATCGGACGAGACTCAACAATCTGTTGGGCTGGCTTATACAAGTCTCTACATGCTGCACTTTTGATTTCCACTGATGCCAAAGTTGCTTCACAAATTCCCGGCTTTCCTTCGTGAATATGTGGTTTCATGCCTGGGATAAAACTATCACCTAACTGCTTAATTGTAGCCGGGCATTTATTTAATTTTGTTCTGATAGAACAAGTCCAATACACAGTGCCTTTCTTTTCCTCCTTTCTGGTATATGGGTGACCTATGTTGTCAACTAGACGATGTTTCCCACGTTGAGTTCCCTGACCGATTATCCTGTATTCTACTTCGAGAGAATCCCCCACGAAAACTTCAACATCTCGTACAGGCTCGGCCCTTGGTATGCTTTCGTTCAGTTGAGATGGTCTGTGGAATTCCTGTTGCTCAACCACTTGCTGAGTCTCCGGTTCGTCAATCTGGACTTGGACATCTTCAGCATCTTGCTGTTCCATTTCATCTTCCAAGACTGCCGCTGCACTAGACAGATTTTCTGTATTTAGAGTCGGCATGGTACAGCCATAACATCTCCTGTCTAGAAGAACTTCTAAACCCTTATTCATTCTCCGGTAAAAGTCTTGTGATATTCCAGTTTGGCATTTTCTGTGCTGCCATCTTTTGCAGGAATCACACTGGATCGATTGTTGCCTTCCCCGGCATCTTTCCGAGCAATACACGCAAATGTCGAATGAATGAATGAATGAAAGGTTTTAGAGCGCCGAAGGCGCGCAGGGACGATGTGGGATTTACAAATCCCTTGCGACCCGGTTAACCTTATTTTATTTCACTTGGATCACACAGGCCTAGCTTTCCCATTGCCTCAAATGGGGTCTGCGGGGGTATGCACGCGGTTAGAATTCCAGGCAGTTTACGTTGGCGTGATAGATTGTCAAAAATCAATGCCTCTACGCCATTAAGACTGTTAGAGAGCGGGCTCTATCCGGTTCTAGCTTGGCGATGGTAGAGGTTTGAGTCCCACCATGGTGGCGAGCCAGAATATAATGTTGCGCGATGGCAAATTTAAGGGAAGAAGAGAAAAGAAAACCAAACAGCAACGCCGGTTTGGTAGCGGCCCCGGTATATGACCATAGCGGTTAAAAAAAGGGAATGGAGAAAGCTCCAACAGTTTAGTTTGAAAAACCGGGAGTCATCCATCAAGCCTTCTGGGAGATAGGATGCCGTATGTGATTATGAGGTATCTGGTTATCCTTCGGGAATTCCAAATGACCCCCCCCCCCCCCCCCCCCAAAAAAAAAAAAAAAAAAAAAAAAAAACACCCTCTCACAGACACACACCCTCAAGCCCTTAAAGGGCTGTTAAATCTTTATTCAAATGATTATTTATATAAAATTTACACTCGTCCCCAGCCAGACAAGTTTGTTTCAATCCTTGCCTGGTGTTTGGTGGTTTCTTGTATATGTTAACAGAAAGGTAGGTTGCACCAATTCCTCCTACGCTTTGTCTACCATTTCCATGCGTCTTCTTGATAAGAGTGTTGCAAGAAAATTTGAGAATGTTATTAGAAAAGTTATAGGTAGAGAGAAAGATAGGTATCCGCTTTTGTGTATTGTGACTATTGTGTGATTGTTGCTATGAATGGGGTAAGGGGTGTTTTTCTTCGGAGCCCACTCCCCACACGCAGAGTTGCGAGGCAATCCTCACTGACTCAATCCTAAAGATCTCAATGAGTAGCGAGGCAATCCTCACTGACTCCACGCAGTTTAATTCTATTGAATAATTTTAATTTACTATGGCTTATCTTGTTTTTCTGTTAATGGTTCGGTGTTCGTTCAGCTTCACCATTGATTCACTATCCTGGAGTATGTAGAGGGTTTTGTTATATAGGTCTTATTAAACGCATTTCAGTCGCGCTTCAGCAGAGTTGCGAAGCAGTCCTCACAGACTCTATCGTAAAGTTCACAATGAGTAGCGAGGCAATCCTTACTGACTCCACGCAATTTAGTTATATTGTATAATTTTATATTATTTTATTTTTTTTTTTATTTTCTGGAAACTTATTTTGTTTTTCTGTTAAGGGATCGGTGTTCGTTCAGCTCAACCATTAATTCTCTATCTTGGAGTCTATTGAGGGTTTTCATTTGTAGGTCTTTTAATCGCGTATCAATAGTTTCTATTTTTGCTAGCTCGTGAAGTTCCTTTATCAGTGTCCATTTGGGTTTGCATAGTGCCACACGCAGGGCATAATTTTGAACCCGTTGTAGTTTTTCAATGTTGGTTTTATTCAGGTCACTCGATATTATGGCCCCATACTCTAGTACTGGGCGTATATATGATTTGTAAAGCTTGAGGAGAACTTCTTTATTGGCTCCCCAATTTTTACCTCTAATCATTTTCAGGAAATTGATGTGTTTAGTGGCTTTGACAGTGACTGAGTTTACGTGATTGTTTAGATTGAGACTGCTATCCAGGGTGAATCCCAGAAACTTGCCTCATTACTAGCTTCAAGTTTGTGGTCGTAAAGGTTAAGCTCAATATTAGGGACAGTTTTTTTCCTTTGCTTTTTATAGAATGTGATTCTTTGTGTTTTCGTAGCATTTAGCTTGATGCGCCACAGAACGCACCAGTCTTGCAGGTCGCGGATGGTATCCTGCAGGCAGTTTTGTATTATGTTTGAGAATTGAGATAGTTCAACATGGTTCTTCCCTACTTTGTCAATGTCATTCACATATATTATAAATAGAAGCGGGCTGAGGATCGAACCCTGTGGAGTGCCCGCTTCGAGTTTTACCTCGTCTGACACTTCGCGGTTGACCCTCACTTTGATTTTTCGATCAGATAAAAATGATGATATGATCCTTAGAATTTTGATAGGTAGCCCCATTTTAGCTAGTTTGTATCTCATGCCATTGTGCCAGACAGAGTCAAACGCTTTTCTACGTCGAGTAATAGCGCGGTTCCTATTTCATTGTGACTGAACGCCGTTTTCATATAATCTACCAGTCTATAAACATGCTCGATTCCCTCTCTTTGGCTTCTGTATGCCCTTTGCCACTTATTGAAAAAACTGATTGATTCGAGATGACTGCGGAGACTAGTCGTGAGAATGCGTTCGAACATTTTTCCAATACAGCTGAGTAGGCTAACTGGGCGGTAATTAGCTGGGTTGCTCAAGTCCTTGTCGGGTTTGGGTATCACGACTCCTGTAGCTACTTTCCAACATTTTGGGGAGTATCCACTAGAGAGACAGCAGTTTAGGAGGTTAGTGAGTCTACCGAAAAAAGTATTGGGACATTGTTTCAGGATTTTGTATGAGATCTCGTCCCCTTCTGGGGAAGAAGAAAACTTACATTTTTTAATTGAGTTAGCCACTTCTACTTGGCTTATCGGTTCCGTGAGTTCACGGCCATCTCCGTCCTCGGGCGTTTGGCTGAAGTTGGCATCGTTAAACGTTGTCTTGTTGTCTTGAACAAATTTGTTTACTTTTTCTTTGAACTCGTCATCAAACCTATCGCCCTCATGTGGACGATGATATTTCTTAAGGAGCTCAGCGAAAGTGCTAGCCTTCGCCTTGTCATCCAGGGCCATAGTTCCATCGCTGATCTTAAGAGCCTTACTGTTGGTGTCTTTATGTTTTTGTCCAGTAACGGTTTTAAAAGTATCCCAAAACTTTTTAGTCTCCCTGAGTCCATTTAGTGCGGTGGCTGATTTAGGCCACCCTCAATACTTTTTTTTATCTCAAGATCTCGAGAAACTATCTCAAGATCTCGAGATAATTATCTCAAGACCTCGAGATAATATGTCGAGATCTTGAGATAATATCTCAAGATCTCAAGAAACTATCTCAAGATCTCGAGATAATTATCTCAAGATCTCGAGATAATATCTCGAGATCTCGAGATAATATCTCAAGATCTCGAGAAACTATCTCAAGATCTCGAGATAATTATCTCAAGATCTCGAGATAATATCTCGAGATAATATCTCGAGATCTCGAGATAATATCTCAAGATCTCGAGAAACTATCTCAAGATCTCGAGATAATTATCTCAAGATCTCGAGATAATATCTCAAGATCTCGAGATAATATCTCGAGATAATATCTCAAGATCTCGAGAAACTATCTCAAGATCTCGAGATAATATCTCAAGATCTCGAGATAAACATATATAATCGGTGTCACCCTTTGATCATTAGCATGAATTCATTCAAACTGTTTATTCACTTGTCACATCTTTTCCGACTGCAACATATTCGTGCCCCCCCCCCCCCATCCCCCACCCCCCAATAACAATTACACGAATCCACTTCTGTCACTCAGAAAACTTATCAACCAATCACCTTGTTGCGAAGTTATGAGAGCCCACCAACTCTCAGCCCAGCACTACCAGCACTAATATAAACCGAGTCCCGTCATCCGAACTTGCACTTGCTTGTGCCCTCTTCCCACTCCAAACCCAAAGTGTCAACCTAGCACCCGGTACCTCCTAGTGCATACTGTAATGCTTTTTTTACCCTAAAACTCAACGATTTCTCACTTCTTTTCCTCCCAGCCCATGCTGATTGTAGTGATGTTTACCCTAAAACACAAAGTTTAATCACTACTTTACAAGACACACACCAATAAATACTAAATATTTCCTTCCAGCTCCACATTAAATGGAGTGATTTGTACCACAACTCACAGAGTTTACTCACTACTTTGCAAGACACAGACCCGTAAATACAAATAGCTCTCCCAGCTCCACGCTGAAAGATTTCATCCCCACTCCCTTGGTGGATTTTTCACCTACTTTCGACTTTGCTGACTGAGACATACAACATAAGTTTAACCCCATTCCCGCGTCCATTTTGACCGAGCAAATCGACGGTGCTACCCGATGTATAATAACCCTACACCAGCGACAGCTATAAACCTACCCTAGGATTCCCTTTCCTCTCGTTGGTTTGAAAAGCCTGGTTTAGGCGTAACTAGTTATCTCTAGCGGATACTGCTTCCGGGCGAGTGATTAAGGACCTCACTTATTACCAACGTCAGTGTTAGGAAAAGGCTTACCCAGTACAAGGCTGCAGATGCTAGACAAAACCGTGAATTTATGGTCAATACCCAGCAATCTCCTGACACACATGAGCCGTTCTCACAATTACACACCCAAGCTGAACCCCATAATCCTGAGCCCAAGGGGCGAATAGAATCCCCCTCCTGTGAATCCCAAACGTGGCAGGATGGGCATGGCTAACATTAATTGTTTCCACACAAAACCCAATTACATGTAGTAATGAAAAGACTGACCTGTCGCCCGATAAGTCTCAACGGTCCATACACCTTTCACACTCCTCCAGAGACATACCCGAAAGTGACAACTCCAATGGTGATGTATACAGTCCCGCGCATATATAGAAGGACATCTTGAACCCGATTCCCAGTATCTCCGAACAAGATGAAGCACCCTCAACGTCTTTTATTGCCACCCTTAACCAGCTGCAACATGGCACCCCAATTAACCATACGATCCTCCGTGATCATATACTCTCACCCGCTCACAGGGGATTCCCCAGTACTTGTGACCTCACCCCAACGTCAACTCATGAATCGACAGTAATACAGGACATCCCGTCCCATAAGATTGATTGGTCTCCTATGTTCTCACCGGCTGAAACCCATTCCAACCTGGGAAACCTTAATTTCGCCATCCATGAGAGCATAGTTCCACCAGGACCACGAGCCACTCCATCTTAACTCACAAGATGACACAGACACACACCCAATTTATGAGAGCAACATCTTGCCCACCCAAACCCCGATAGCGCACCACACCATCGATTTGTCCTCAAACAATACCCAACTATGAATACACGTTTCATACTTCTCCAGTGGGACTACCAACAATACCCCTCAAAACAACACCACTGCAAGCCATCCTGCAATGATAGTCGAAACTCAAACCCGTGAACATACCGCCCGGTTTGACCTATCGCTGCTGCAGCTCCCAATAAGTGTTTGACCCAATTGGCGGTCCTCCCAAATAAGCGAAAGTGTCTCTCCCGCCAAATAGTGAACCCCGCAATGTTCTGTTGAAAAGATGTACCCGCGACATTTGAAACAATAAGTAGCACCCCACTTTCTATTTTGCTACTCCCGGTCGCATAAAGGGATTTCCTCACAAAGATACCCATAGTAGCATCCCCACCGTAGATTAACTGGCCACCTGGTGCCTCCCTCCAGCCTATATCAAACAAACCCCTGGCGAGGATGAGGTCGCTTTGAAGTTCTGTTGTGGGAAAATCTTTCTTATGTCTTCATACTTATTGCCAGAGTGTTAACCTCGTGTTGAAGATGCACGGAAACTACTAATGATTATCGTTTTTAATGTGCTAATACTGTTTATAGGATAATTTGTGTGATATTTGGATAAACCATTTTTCTTTTTGGACGTGTCACCTATTTTCGTGGTATTGTGTCAATTCCTCTCATTCACAACTGATATTTTCTTAATCCACAATGAGTGCTTCCAAACAACTAAATAGTGGTCGAGAATCAGTCTCTAACAGTGATCTCAAAATATTTATTGCAGAGTTAGATAAAAAGTTCACGGCAGGGATGGATAGCTTAAAAAGGGAGATAGGTGACATGAAAAATGAGCTCCGAAATGAGATCATATCAGTAAGAACAGAGATTAACGCTATCAACAAAACAATAGGCGAGTTAAAAAACGATTACATTGATCTTTCGAGTGCTGTTGATTATAACGCCCAACGGGTGGAAGACGTCGAGAATAATATTATTCCGGATCTGGGGCGGAGCATGGAAGCCAAAATTTGTGAGCTTGAGGAGAAACGTCTTCTTAATGAAATTCACGACAGGAAATATAACCTCCTATTTTATGGCATCAGTGAGACAGAGAATGAAGATCCTTATCAAACGGTAAAACAGTTTTTGAAAGACGATCTTAAACTTGAGGAAAATGATTCTTCTGATATCGTGAGTCGTGCTATCAACACCCACAGATTACCCACGAGCGCCCAAGGGCATGCTCAGAATGCTTCTCCCCCAAAGCCTCTGATCATCAGATTAGGGAACGATCGTGACAAACAATGTATATTAAAAGCCGCAACAAAATTGAAGGGGTCCAGAAAAAGCATCAGAACAGACCTGCCCCCCACATTGAAAAGAGAAAGGGGTAGACTCTCAAGTATTGCGTATCATCTGAGGATACAGAAAGGTTTCAAAACTAGGATTCGGGTCGTTGGTGTCAGGGTTGTTCTGGAATACAAAGAATCTCTATCCTCTAGGTGGAAAGAATACACAGAACAATAATTCCACTCCATACCACCTAGTGTATTAAAAAGAACTGCACAAGACATTCAAAGTCAAAGAGATGTACTAATACCAGTGCACAAGCTACTGCTATATCTCAGCTTATAATTTTTTTTTTTTTTCATTATTTGTTTATTTTTGTTTGTTTTTTTTTTGTTTTTTTTCTTCTTGTTGTTGCTGTTGAAATTATCCACTCTCTCAGCATGTTTCAACTTGCATCAATCAACTGCTGCTGTGTGGTGATTGACGTAACTTGTGACATGCATACCCTTAATCCATACACCATTTGAATCATTGCATAACCGTTTCTCACGTAAGTAACTATATAACAGAAATAACCATACAATACCAGTAGTTAACTAAAGACCCAATAGCCAAATAGATAATAAGTATGTTTTGGCTGTGCATATGTCTGTCATATACATGCTAACAGACATTTGTTCACACATGCACACAACCAAATAGTCTAAAAATGAAAACTATATCAACTGACTCTCACATAAGAGTGTTTTGTGGGTCCTTTTCATCAAAATAGCTTAACAGCACACACAAACACACCCCTCCCCCCTCCCCCCCCCCCCCGTCTCTAGTCTCCAACAGTGTGAAATATACCACTTGCATTGCCATTATAATTGGTTGTATTGGGAATAACTGTATACCGCCAGAATAGCCAAGCTATAAGGAATGCTTCTGTCTATATAATTCAAGCACACACCCATAGATATGCTTATCCTTCACGTTATCTCTGGCCATATGATACGTACTACGTGTATTGCCAACGTTACTGTCTGCTTGGAGAATAATAGTATAAAGCCAGAAGAGCCTAGCTATATATACCATTTCCATTAACTCTCCTCTGATTTTCTTCTTTTTTTTTTTCTCTCCATATCATTCAATATTACATGAAACATGAAAGCATGCGCCCCCAATTTATATCGAACAATATGACCCACCGATATTTCAGGCTGATCAGAATAATCCTCCCATGTCAGCCTGTCCCTTATCAGCATCTCCCTTATATGGATAATACCATGTCGCCCCTCCCCCTTATGTGATGGAAATCTGTATGCACACACACATACGGATTCCTATCATATCGGGGGGAGGGGGGGGGGGGCTGATATGGGATTGTCCCATGTCGGTCCCTCCATTGCATTCTAGGAGGGTCGTGTCGTACTATACATTAGATTAGTCAAGACTTTCTGTTAAAGTACGGGAAAATCGTGTTATGAACGTAGCCTTACCAGCCTAATTCGTTTGACGTATCAACCTATACCATGGATTATTCATGAATATGTTATATAATATCTCCTTGATATCCAATGAAAGGCATATCCATTTTCATGTACAATACTTTGAAATTATGCCGCACCAATCTTGCTGTACTGCAAAAAATCCGGACCTGAATCCAGCTACCCGGAATCTTAAACTCATCCTATCCCAATCTCTGTAGTAACCAATAGGAGAGCTTAGTTTTGAACCAAGCTGTACCATGATGCCACTGTGGACTGTTGTCTGGAGCACGTAATCACAAAACATGTATGCATGCACCTCTATTTCATATCTAACAATATTACCCATCGATGTCCCTGACTGACCAGAAAAATCCCATGTCGGCCCTTCCCTTATAAGCCTCTCCCTTATATGGATAGTCCCGTGTCGGCCTCCTCCTTGTGTGATGGGAATCTGTGTGCACACACACATACGGATTCCTATGATATGAGGAGGGGGGGGGGGGGGGGGGGTTGATATGGGATAGTCCCATGTCGGTTTTTCCATTGTACTCTAGGAAGGCCGTGTTCTGGGCCAAGCTGTACAATATAAATTAGATTGTCCCATTACAGGCGCTCCGTTGGATTACAGGAAAATCGTGCTTTGAACATAACCGTACCAGCCTTATTCATCTGATGCATTAACCTGTCTTAAGGAATATCCGTAAATGTATTATATAGTATCTCCTTGATAACTAATGAAAGACATATCCATTTACATGAACAATACTTTAGATTATCCCTCACATGTCCTCCTACTGTACTACAAAAAACCCGGATCCCAATCTCAACCCCCAAAACCCAACAATCATCCAATACCCATCTCTAAGGGGACAGTACCATGTCGGCCTCTCCCTTATCAGCATCTCCCTCATATGGATAGTCCCATGTCGGCCTCCCCCTTATGTGATGGGAATCTGTGCGCACACGCACATACAGAGTCCTATCATATGGGGGAGGGGCTGATGTGGGAT
Organism: Pictodentalium vernedei; assembly: GCA_031216915.1. NCBI lineage: Eukaryota > Metazoa > Mollusca > Scaphopoda > Dentaliida > Dentaliidae > Pictodentalium > Pictodentalium vernedei. The sequence goes on from CM062295.1 coordinate 418,060,276, forward strand.
TGTCCCATGTCGGTTTCTCCATTGTATTTTAGGAGAGTCGTGCATTCGGCTACGCTGTACAATACATCGGATTGTCCCAATCCCGGCTTTTTGTTAAATTACAGGAAAATCGTGTTTGGAACGTAGCCGTACCAGCCTAGTGCGTCTGGCGTATCAACCTATACCAAGGAATGTCCGTGAGTGTAATATATACTATCTCCTTGATATCCAATGAGAGGCATATCCATTTTCATGTACAATACTTTGAGATTATCCCGCACCGGTCCTCCTGCTGTACTATAAAAAATTTCCGGATCTGAATCCAGTTGCCCATAACCTTAAACTCAACCCATACCAGTCTCTTTAGTAACCTATGGGAGAGCTGAGTTTTGCACACGCACACACACTCATACAGATTCCTATCATAAGATAAGATAAATTTTATTCATATGATACAGAGATTGACGTGGGATTGTCCCATGTCGGTCCCCCTATTGTATTGTAGAGAGGTCGTGTTTTGGATCAAGCTGAAAAATACGCTAGACTATCCCAGTTGCCCATAACCTTAAACTCATCCCATACCAGTCTCTTCAGTTACCTATGGGGGAGTTGAGTTTTGCACACGCACACACACACATACAGATTCCTATCATAAGATAAGATAAATTTTATTCATATGATACAGAGATTGACGTGGGATTGTCCCATGTCGGCCTCCCTATTCTATTGTATTGTAGAGAGGTCGTGTTTTGGATCAAGCTGAAAAATACGCCAGACTATCCCAGTTCAGGCTTTCTGTTAAATGATTGGAAAATCATGTTTCGAACATAACTGTACCGACCCAGTTAGTCGGACGTATCAACCTGTTCCAAGGGATATCCGAGAATGTATTACATACTAAATAATACTTCAGTGATCTCCCATTTAAGTTAAATCCAAAATTCGAAAATTGTATATGACCGTACCACAGATAGGGGCCCCCAATGCCTATGCTGGCCTGATGGGTGGCTGTGTGGTGCTCAGTTCTTGTGCGTCTTAACCGGAGATTATCCTGCATCAGTACTTCAGTTGAAGTATAGAAAAATCAGGTCAGGGACTCAACGGCACAAAATACCACGAAATCATCCCACATCTATTTCTCTACTTTCTGTAGAAAAATTGTGTCTTGAACGAATTGAACCACGATGGCAGTGAGAACAGCTCTCTGGAACACACACACTTTCTGAACAGAATTGCTGTTCTCTCGTTTCCCATTCAAAGCTACATCCAAGTTTTTAAAGTTAAAGATCACTGTTTAATTTTGATTTTCTCTGAAGATTGAAGCCGATTTTCCAGTGGTTTTATGGAGAGATTGACATGGGATAATCCTATGGCGGTCTCGATATGGAATTATAGGAGGGTCGTGTCCTGGACCAAGCTGTACAATGCGTTTGATTGTCCCAAATGATTCTTTCTGTTGGACAACATGAAAATCGTGTTTCGACGAAGCTGTAACAATCCAGTTAGGCCGATATATTAATCTATACCAGGGATCGTCTTAGGGATTTTAGATTGTGATGACATGCATCCTTACCTTAACAGTAAGAATGCATGTGTCCCATGGCACATGTCCGCTCGCGGGGCAATACTTCGTTAGTGGTCAGCCTGAGATATCGATTAAAATGTTAAGCCACGTTATCCGAGTATTTCATGTTATCCCAGGCATGGCAGAGGAAATCCAACAGCCACAGTATTTTATAGCACAGATGTTAAATTTGGCCTCGACTGTATTTAGTTGACCTGTAAGGATAGTCTGTCAATCAGAGCGTAACTTTTAACTGCAATAAGATTGTTGACCAGTCTAATTTTGATGGAGTTTGATATTTCATGAGCAGCAGAAAGACTGACCTTGTTGGGATCATGCATCGCGATATCCTGTTTTATTGATGAATGAAATAGGGTGTCTCGGTGTATGATTCTAACAGGGTCGGTTCTGACGTGGCCTGCGATAGGTTCAGTTCTGGCGTGGCCTGAGAACCTTTATTTAGTCCTGACGTGGCCTGAGAGCCGCCCTTATTTCGTTTCTTGATTTGGTGCATCCATCTAACGGGCCAACAAATGGGGGTGCGGTCTTTCAGGTCATGTTTGAACTAGTTGGGGGGGGGGGGGGGTGATAGGCTTAGCCAAAACATCCTGGCCTTCAAGACCCGAACGTCACTGCCCCGGCCCCCACCCAATCCCTCTCTCTGGCCCTGGTCTCTATAGTAATCTAAACCTCGTACGAATATCCAATATATAAATGTAAATGTCTATATATATATAGATGCAAGAACGCTTGCATCGGATCCAGCTCGACTCCAGGAGGTGTCGAGCTGGAGTCTGAGTAAGGCGCTCACAGCCATTAATTTAAATTATGCGGAAATATTGGTATCGTGAAAATAAATATAAATAGATGGTTAACATAGGAAAATTCGTGGAAAAACACATATATTCTGAGTTCATAAACTTTACTTCTAGTATAAAGGCCATATCATAGTATTATATGTTATGTTTCATAGAAATAACACGATTGGCACAGTGAGTCTTTGTGTATAGCCCCCTACTTACCCAACCTTTTCTTCTCCCTTAGCCAGAGAGTTACATGTACAGTGGCGCTTGCCCCGAGTCCGGCTCGACTCCCCGAGAATGACAAACACTCTCGGGGGTTCGAGCTAGAGTCGGGAGTAAGGAGTTCATTCCCTTACATTATGCAGAAATATGGGTATTACCAACATAGTAATATATAGAGAGTTGGAGTGGGAAGCATCTGTGGGAAATAAATATACCGGGTTTTTTCGGAGCCCACAACATTTATAACTTAATTTCTAGGATAAAAGAAACATCATTATTTTATTTGTTATGTTAATTTCGTTATAATTTCTTTCGATAAAGGATCAACACGCCTCTGTTCAAATGTATGAAATAATTATTGCATATGCAGTTTCTGGAACAACGTCTCCAAAATCGATACACCACACCCAGTGGTTTACGTCATAACGTTATTTTGTAAATATTTGTATAACGTATTTTATAAAAATAAAAATGCCTGAAGATCCGCATACAGAGCGGTGAAAGCGCTAGCAGGAATATAGTCAGTGATGTCGGTGTATTTGTTTTGAACTTTAATATTTTTTTCTTATATATATATATATATATATATATATATATCTTTGCTCCGGGTGGGCTCCTCCGTTTCTCGACCGATCGGTCTCAAATTTCCTACACGGGGTGGTTCGTCCCTGCGGGCTGACCACTAACGTGTGGGGTGAGCTTGACCTTGACCTTTTATTTCGATAACAGCTCTGCTGATCGGGCCGAAGTGTCATATGTGCGGGTACGCTGGCCCATCGGTCGTTTTGACTTCGTCGGGGTGCTCGTGCGGGGTGGCCTTGGCCTCGGGGTTGGTGTCCTTGGCCTTTTGTTTCGAAAAAGGCTGGGCCGGTCGGTCCAATATTTCAATGTGCTGGTATACTGATCCATCGATCATTTTGACTTTATCGGGGTGCCCCCACGGGGTGACCTTGACCTTGAAAATTGGGTACCTTGACCTTTTATGTCAAAAGCGGCTGATTATTTTGAAAGCGGCTGATATAAGCATCTTCTCCCGTGCAACGCCGGGTATCACCCGCTAGTCCAATATAGAAATGCGAATGTCTCTATCTATCTCTCTATCTGTCCATCTGTCTATCTCTCTATCTTTTTTCCGGGTGGGCTCCTCCGTTTCTCGACCGATCGATCTCAAATTTTGTACACGGGGTAATTCGTCCCTGCGAGTAACATGGGGTGGGTGCCATGCCCGTGCGGGGTGACATTGACCCTGAAATTGATGACCTTGACCTTTTATTTCGAAAACGGCTGGGCCAATCGGGCTAGAATTTCATATGTGCGGGTATATTGACCCATCGATCATTTTGACTTTATCGGGGTGCCCGTGCAGGGTGACCTTGACCCTGGAATTGGTGACCTTGACCTTTTACTTCGAAAACGGCAGGGTCGATCGGGCTAAAATGTCATACGTGCGGGTATATTGACCCATCGATCATTTTGACTTTATCGGGGTGCCGGTGCGGGTGACCTTGAACTTGAAATTGTTGACCTCGACCTTCTATCGATCATATCCGACTGTATATTGATACAACCATCTTCTCCTGTGCAACGCCGGGTATTCACCCGCTAGTACTGTATAAAGAAGGGTTTCCCAATCTCAATATGTTATGTATGTGTATGTCTATTTTACTTCTGACATCAGAGTTTTGTTTAATTCTATGAACAACATATCTTCCCATGTAAATAGATCAGTTATATACATCATTCTGAATATCCTATTTTCCCGAATGGTTGGTCACAACGATGCCTTCTTTAATTTACCCAACGATCATGGCTAATAACTCGTTCTTTGATGAGATCCAGAAAGATAGTACTTTTGATTTTGTATCAAAATTTAATGACGCTATATCGAACAATACCGATGACCCAAACCCACCCTTTACCATTGATAATCAGAGCTGCAGGTATTACACACCTAATGACTTCAAAGATAATGTGTCAGTCAAAAATAAATCACTGTCTCTTTTTAATATTAATTGCTGTAGCTTAAATGCCAATTTTGAAAACCTTCGTTGCTTACTATGTGATCTTCAGGCAAACGAAAATTGCTTTGATATAATAGGTATGACTGAAACTTTTAGCATCAAAGAAGAAGTAAGTTATGAGCTAGAAGGGTATCATCCACTTATTTACAGTTCTCGCCCTTCCAATGACGACGGAAGAGGTGGCGTTGGCCTTTTCATAAAAGAAAATTTATCATTCAAAAATCGCAAGGACCTCTCTATCTTCATTCCCCATGTTTTTGAATCATTATTTATTTAAATTACTTCAAATGAAAAATGTATAGTCGGTATTATCTACAGACCCAATACTGTACCGAAAGCAGACCTCGATTTATTTCTGTCCAATTTAGGCCTACTCCTGGAGAAAATTAACCTTAGTAACAAAAATGCTTATGTAATGGGTGACTTTAATACTGACCTCTTAAATTTTAATAATCACTCTAAAACCAGTACGTATGTTGATTCAATGTTTAGTGCCGGTTTCTTACCGGCTATCACGAGACCAACAAGGGTCACACACTCTACTGCAACGTTAATAGACCATATTTTCAGTAATGCCAACAAGGAAAACAAATCGGGTATTATTATTACAGATGTAAGTGACCACTTTGCAACATTTTATTTGGAAGAGTCGGACAAAGTTACCCCTCAAACTACTGAAACCCCAAAACGTGCATTTAACCGAACGAATATTAACTATTTTAAGGACCTTCTTTCGACAACCGATTTTTCGGATATACTTAATACTAACTGCCCTAATGAAGCACATAATTCATTTCTTAATATCTTTTATAGACATTTTGACACTGCATTTCCAATCAAAACCACGCCAATCCCAAAGAAATTTGTAAAACGTGAACCTTGGATGACAACTGGACTTTTACAATCATCCCTCAACAAAAACAAACTGTATGTCAAAAAGTTAAAGTCCAGAAATCCTCAGATTGTAGACGAATACAAAAGGTATTGCCAAATGTTTAATCGATTAAAACGAAAGAGCAAAGCAGACTACTACAGTAAGGTATTATCCCAAAACAAAAATAATGCTAAAAAAACATGGGAAATCTTACGCAAAGCCATCAATAAAACGAAATGTGCTCATACACTACCCTCTTCTTTCATCGACGAAAATTCTGAATTGACCGATGCTAAAGAAATAGCCAATAAATTTAACACTTTCTTTGCGAACATTGGCAAATCAATAAGTAATCAAATACCAACACCATCACGGCATTTCTCAGAATACATTGGGGATAGTTGCACTGACTCATTTTTTATATCACCCACTAATAAACAAGAAGTAATTCTCTGTATTCAAAGCCTAAGTGGAAAACATACCAAAGATTGTGATAGCATGTCGACTAAGCTACTGAAAGAGATAAGCTTTGAAATAACAAAGCCACTCACCCATATCATCAATCTCTCCTTCTCGACGGGCGTGGTGCCGACCAAAATGAAAGTCGCTAAAATAATACCCATATTCAAAAGCGGGGACCCTCACATATTTAATAATTGTAGGCCAATCAGTATTCTTCCCACGTTTTCAAAAATACTTGAAAAATAATGCAAGTGCGTTTGCAACTATTTTTGGACGAACAAAGCATCATCTACCGGTATCAGTTTGGTTTCAGAAAACACCATTGAACTATACATCCCATTTTGCACTTAGTAAATGATGTCGCCGCTCAAAGCGACAAAAGGACGAAGGACTGTACCCTCTCCATCTTCCTAGACTTTTCCAAAGCCTTCGATAGTATTAATCACAACACTTTGCTTAAAAAATTGCATCACTATGGTATTAGAGGTGTGGCAAATTCTTGGTTTGAAAACTATTTAACTGGAAGAAGTCAATTTGTACCATTCAATGATAAAGAATCGGATAAGGAACCCACAACTACAGGTGTGCCACAAGGGTCCATCCTAGGCCCTATCCTTTTTCTGCTTTACGTTAATGATATCAGCAATTCAACATTATTAAAAATTTTGTCATTTGCAGATGACACCACGGGTTATGTGTCATCAAATAACGTGAATGATCTCATTGGAAATGCAAATTCTGAACTTGTGAAAATACAGGAATGGTGTGCTGCTAATAAGCTGGCTCTTAATGCTTCTAAAACCAAATTTATATTATTACACCCCCACGGCGATTTATACACTGCCAGAGACAAGAGCATAGCCATTAATAACACAAACATACAACTAGTCGGAAATGAGCAAGAGGAAACAACACTCAAGTTTTTAGGAATCCACTTGGATGAAAATCTAAAATTCAAGCAGCACGTTTCAGCCGTTTGCCTAAAAATAGCTAGAGCAATATATGCCATAAACCGAGCAAAACGATTTCTCCCACTACATGCATTAAGAACACTATACTTTTCCTTAATCCATAGTCACTTAACGTATGGTATTCTTGTATGGGGACATTCTCCCTTTGTTAGTAGGATTTGTGGCTTGCAAAAGAAGGCTATCCGAATTATAGCGAATAAATCTTACACATCCCATACTGATCCACTTTTTAAAAGCTGTCGGATACTAAAATTCCACGATCTCTACAAACTGCAGACGCTTTTGTTCATGCACGACTGGTGCAATAACAAATTACCTGTTTCCTTTGACGAAACGTTTGAAATATACCATAATCCGTCGGGCATGAACACAAGGCAGTCTGGTAAAATACTTATTCGTAAGCCCAGAACTAGTTTTTCATCCGACTTACCTCTCCATTCTTTCCCACGTCTTTGGAACGAAATCCCTCCATTAACTCAACAGTACAATAGGTCCCAATTCAAGAACAGATTAAGAGAGAACGCACTAAGTTCATATTTGACTAACATTCCCTGCACCAATCCACAATGTCCTGACTGCATCACCAACCCCTCTGGATCTCTCCACACCGATCTTCAACCCTAACCGTATAGTTCTGGTCATTAACCCATGCTACACTCACAACCGGGAAAAAAAGAAAACTAGGCTCGACCACCCCACCTCCAACTCTGATGTCAGAACAAATGTGGTTTTTTTTGTTTGTTTGTTTTTTTTTTTTTTTGTTTTTTTTTACATGGGAGCGGCAGGAAGACAGCCTTTATGGCTATGCCGTTTCCATGCAGTAGACTATTACCATGTATAATACTTTATTTCCATTATGAACTTATCATATAATAGTGTACTGCAAAAATAAAGATTCATTCATTCATTCAAACCCCTCTTGGGACGCAACAATAGTTTCCCTTCCTCCTAGTACCCTAAAAGGTAAGTGGGACCCTCTTCAAGAGGACCGAAGGCTGCCAATGATATAATGGAAAGATGCTCTCATGACACATCGCCTGCCCCTACCTGGTTATAACACATCCACTCCCTCCTTTTCGCTACTCCGTTTCCCACAAAGACCCCCTTTCCCGACAGACCCGAGTAGCTCCCTTGATCCCCGATTTATCGGCAATCATGGATGGCGAAATTAAGGTTTCCCAGGCTGGAATGGGTTTCCGTCGGTAAGAACATAGGGGAACAATCAATTTATTTATTTATTTATTTATTTATTTATTTATTTATTTATTTATTTATTTGTTGTTGTTTAAGGTCACATATTTCTGAGCAATGGCTAATCATGACCATGACAGTTTTACGGGTGGAGGAAGCCGGAATACCCGAAAAGAACCACCGAGCAACGGCGAGCAATTGTCAGCTCCCCAACATACTGATTCCACACAAGCAGGGTCGGCATTGGTTGAAGGCAGGTACACCATCGACATACAGTACGCCTTAGTACACAGCGCCACCGTGCCCCCACGTAGGCAATGGGGGTGAAGTGTCTTTCCTAAGGACACAACGCGGTTGCCGAACCAAGGACCTCTCGGCTTGTAGCTTGCACGTATACCTACTGAGCCACGGCGCCCCCAGGACCAATCAGTCCTGTGATACGGGATGTTCTGTATTACTGTCGGTTCATGAGTTGACATTGAAGATGGGGTCACAAGTACTGGGGGGGGGGGGGGGGTGGGGGGTCTCCTGTGACCGGGTGAGAGTATGGGATCACGGAGGATCGTATTGTTAATTGGGGTGCCATGTTGTAGCTGGTTGAGGGTGGTAGTAAACGACGTTGAGGGGGCTTCATCTTGTTCGGAGATACTGGGAATCGGGTTCAAGTTGTCTTTCTTTATATGCGCGGGACTGGATACTTCAGTGTTGGAGTTGTCACTTTGGGGTATCTCCCTGGATAAGTGTGAAAGGTGTATGGACCGTTGAGACTTGTCAGGTGACAGGTCAATCTTTTCATTACTAGATGTAATTGGGTTTTGTGTGGAAACAATGTAAGTCATGCTCATCTTGCCACGTTTGGGGTTCACCGGGAAGGGGGGGGGGGGGGTGATTCCATTCGCCTCTTGGGCTCAGGGTTATGGGTTATGGGTTTCAATTTTTCAATTTGGTCCCGGGGAACAGGAGATTGCTGGATATTGACCATAAATTCACGGTTTTGTCTGGCTTCTGTAGCCTTGTACTGGGCATACCCTTTTCTAACAGTGACTCTGGTAATACGCGAGGGCCTTAATCACTCGTCCGGAAGCATTATCCGCAGGGGGTAACTAGTTACGCTTAATCCAGACTTTTCAAACCAACGAGAGGAAAGGGAATCCGACGACAGGTTTATAACTATCGCTGGTGTAAGGTTATTATACACCGAGTAGCATCGTCGATTTGCTCGGTCAAAATGGACGCGGTATGGGGTTAAAGTTATGCTGTATGACGGGTCCGTGGAATAACAGCGTGTCAAGAGACGATGTGTCTCAGTCTCCAAAGTGGAAAGTAGGTGAAAAATCCACCAAGGGAGTGGGTGATTGGTTTCACTGTGGGTGTGAAACCTTTCAGCGTGGAGCTGGTGGAGCTATTTGGTATTTTCGGGTCTGTATCTAGCAAAGTAGTGAGTAGTAAAAATCACCCCTTTTCAATGTGGAGCTGGAAGGAAATATTTGGTATTTATGGGTGTGTGTCTTGTGGTGAATAAACTTTGTGTTTTAGGGTAAAACTCAATACAATCAGCGTGGAGCTGAGAGGAAAAGAAGTGAGAAAACATTGAGTTTTAGGGTAAAAAACACTACAGTATGCACTAGGAAGTACCGGGTACAGGGTCAACACTTTGGATTTGGAGTGTTAGACAGACACAAACTTTTCAACTTGTAAAGTAGTGAGAAAACGTTATGTTTTAGGTTAAAGTCGCTACAGTAGATACTGGGAGGTACAGGGCGCTGGGCCGACACTTTGGGATTGGGGTGGGAACAAGACACCAGTAAGTGCAAGCTCGGATGACGGGACTCGGTTTATATTAGTGCTGGCCTGAGAATTGATGGGCTCTCATAACTAACACGCAACAAAGTGGTTGGTTGATAAGTTATTCACTTTTCTGAGTAACAGGAGCGGATTCGTGTAATTGTCATGGGAGGCATGAATATGTTGCAGTCGAAAAAGATGCGACAAGTAAATAAACAGTTTGTGTGACAGGAGTGAATTCATGCAAATGATCAAAGGGTGACACCGATTACATATGCTTATCTCGAGATATTATCTCGAGATCTCGACATAGTTTCTCGAGATCTCGAGATATTATTTCGAGATCTTGAGATATTATCTCGAGATCTTGAGATATTATCTCGAGATCTTGAGATAGTTTCAAGATCTCGAGATAATATCTCGAGATCTTGAAACTATCTCAAGATAGTTTCCTCCACCCTAGAACTATCTAGAGATAGTTTCAAGATCTCGAGATATTATCTCGAGATCTCGATAATATCTCGAGATCTTGAAACTATCTCAAGATCTCGAGATATTATCAAGATCTCGAGATCTTGATAATATCTCGAGATCTTGAGATAGTTTCAAGATCTCGAGAACCTATCTCAAGATCCCCCTCCACCCTAGAACTTATATTTAACCCTAACCCCACCCATCCACTCAAAAACCACACCCTAACCCTAACTCTACCCTACCCTGACCCTAAACGCTAAAACCCCACCCCTGACCCTAACCCCCACCCCCGGGGACCTAACCCTCCCCATCCTTAAGATCTACTCTGGGGCTACCCCTAACCCAACCCCACCCCTGACCCTAACCCCACCCTAGACAGACCAAAAGGATTAGGGGCTATTGTTTGGTTTAGGGACTATAAAAACTAAAACCCCATCCCTGACCCCAACCCCCACACCCGCTGGGTCCTAACCCCCTCCAACCTTTAGCCTAAGTCCTATGGCTACCCCTAACCCTAACCCCACCCCTCTCCTTACCCTAATACTCTACCCTAATTTCGACTAAGCTCCTAAAAATAATAGCTCCTAAACAGGTTTAGTTGGCCCGGACACACGCACACTTCAATCACTATATGCCACCCGACTTTAGTCGGGAGGGGAGGGGGAGGGAACATAAAAAGAAATCTTTGAGTCCCAGAGTGGGTCTGACTGAACCCCAAAATATTTCTTCTCATAGCACAGTGATAACAAAGGCATCCAAATACACTCATTCCTGTCACAAGGTGATAACAAAGGTACCCCAAGAAGTTTTGTGAAGATCGGTTCATAAATACAGACTCTAGTCCGAGCCGTATTAACATATGAACTTCTCTAATACTGTGTATAAGTAACACTGAACAAATCAAAGTTCATCTAATTTGCATAATTTCCGCACGAGAAAAAAAAAACCGTATTATATGTGATGTATTCCATGTTACTAAAGATTCCTACAAAAATTTATTCAAATCAGAACTTTCATACAGAAGTTTTGTACAAAAAACTGATTGTACTAACTTTGGTACAAAACACTGCTGGCGGCTATCTTGAATTTTGGACCGCACCCCAAAACGCTCGTTCTCATACCACGGTGATAACAAAAGGTACCCAACAAGTTTCGTAAAGATCGGTTCATAAATACAGCCTCTAGCCTGTGCCGTATAGAAGTTGTGTACAAAAAAAAACTGATTGGACCTAATTTCGGTACAAAATGGCCACTGGCAGCCATCCTGAATTTTGGACCGCACCCAGAAACACTTGTTCTCGTCCCAAGGTTATAACAAAGGTACCCAGGAAGTTTTGTGAAGATCGGTTCATAAATACAGCCTCTAGCCCGAGTCGTATTGACACGTGCACTTACTGTGTATTAGTAGCACTGAATAAATCAAAAGTTCATCTAATTTGCATAATTTCTGCTCGAGAAAAAAACCCGCACTATATGTGATTATCCCATGGTACTAAACATTCATACAAAAATTTATTAAAATCAGAACTTTCATACATATTCTGTACAAAAAAACTGATGCACTAACTAAAGTACAAAATGGCTTCTAGTGGCTATCTTGAATTTCGGACTGCACCCAAAACCACTCGTTCTCGTCCCACGGTGATAACAAAGGTACCCAAGAAGTTTCGAAAAGATCAGTTCATAAATACAGCCTCTAGCCCGAGCCGTATTGGCTTTTGCAGTTACAGTGCAGAAAGTAACATTAAATAGATCAAAGTTAGTCTAACTGGCATAATTTATGTATGTGAAGAAGAAACCCCGTATTATATGTGATATATCCCAAGGTACTAAACATTCACACAAAAAATTATTCAAATCAGCGCTTTCATATGGAAGTTCTGCGCAAAAATCTGATTGCACCTAATTTTGTACAAAATGGCGGCCATCTTGAATTTCAGAACGGACCCCAAAACACTCGTTCTCGTCCCACGGTGATAACAAAGGTACCTAAGAAGTTTCGTTAAGATCGGTTCATAAATACGGCCTCTAGCCCGAGCCGTATTGGTATTGGTACTTACAGTGCTGAAAGTGACACTAATTATCTCAAAAGTTAGTCTAATTTGCATAATTTACGAACGAGAAAAAAAACCTGTGTTATATATTCCATGGTACTAAACATTCATACAAAAAATTAATCAAATCAGAGCTTTCATATGTAAGTTCTGCGCCAAAAAATCTGATTGCACCTAATTTTGTACAGAATGGCTGCCAGTGACCATCTTGAATTTCGGATCGGGCCCAAAAACACTTGTTCTCGTCTCACAGTGACAACAAAGATACCCAAGAAGTTTCGTTTTATAAATACGGCCTCTAGCCCGAGACATGTGTACGGCGCGACAGACGGACAGACAAACGACGGACCATAATCTTAGTTACACACCTCTAGAGAGTACTGAATACAAAATTTTTAATTCTTCAGCAAAATGGCCAATTCCGGCTCCATAGGGAACCCAAATATTAACCCAAGCTCTCGATGTGAACACAGTTGAATCTGACTTCCCTAGAGATGTTGTGTACCAAATATGAAAGCCTTCTGACTGTTGGATCTGAAGAAGAGAAATTTTAAAGAAATTTCTTCATATTGCATCAAGTTAAAATTTGGGTTACCATAGCGAGCCCAAATATTATCCCATGGATCCTATTTGGACAAACTTGAATCTGACCCTCCCCCTAGAGATGTTGTATACCAAATATGAAAATGAAAGCATTCTAACTAAGTTTAAGCACTCCATGGGGATGCGGGAAACATTTTTTTTTTTGCATGAGTCAAGTACTTATGACCCAATGATACCGTATACCAAATTTCGTTCATACCGGACCATCGGTTCAGAAAATAGAAATTCTGGGCGGGGTCAAAAATCTTACCCCTCCCATTACAAAGCCAAATATTGCATCACGAACTTAGTTTGAAAAAGTTGATTCTACTCCCCAAAGTAAGTTCCATAGCAAATGTCAAGTCACTGTACACACTGGTTCTTGAGAAGAAGATTTTAAAAATATTTTGGAGCATTTTCCCCACTCCCTTCCTATGGGACTGGGCATGATGAGTTGAACAAAAATGTAATGCCCCTTTGGAATCATCACTCATACAAACTTTCACTTGAATTGGCCCAGTGGCTTTTGGAGGAGAAGACCAAAAATGGTGTTTACGCACTGCGTACGACGGACGACGGATGGAGAGCGATGAGATTAGCTCAGCTTGACTTTGTCAAGATGACATAAGAATAGAGGTTGGACGGACAAACAATGTACCCTATATGCAGAAAGATAGAGGGAAAGACAGAGGTAAAACAATATGCCCCCTGACTATTTGTTGTGGGCATAACAAGGACATACGCCAATCGTAACCAGACCGTCCAAGGCAGCCACTTGAAATTCTGAGAATGTGTTCTACTATCCCCACTCGACAGTGTTTTATCTTTATTGAGTCTTGCAACCGGGCGAAAACGCCGTGGATGTACCCATAAGAGAAGTCTCAAATCTGCCAAGCGTTAAACGTTTATTAATAACATGATGTAAAACTAGAAGGGTGGTTAGGACTGCCGGCAGGTCATAAAAAGTATACACTCTGTTACATGTACAGTACATTGTGGAGAGAGTTTTTGGAGTAGCGACTTGAAATATTCAACGTTTGTTCTAGAAGCTCTGTCCAACTCGACCTGTGCCTGAAAAATCCAACAACCGACACGCAGCCCGTGGGAGCCTCACGCGCATGTGCATACGCTCTTTTCGAATTGGACTTGAGGAAATGCGCAATTCGAGTCGCCTTTCCAGTAATCCGATGGAGCAACTATTCGAGAATGCTGAATGAAAATTTCGTGGAAATCCGCGGAGAATTCGCTGACATATAGCGTTTTTGAAGAGAGGAGGTAATTTTCTGAATTTGGTCTTTTTCAAGTCGGAGCGAAAGAAGAGGGCGGGAATGGGCACAGTCTCTCGTGGTGCCCTCTCTCTGGGGTAGGTCCACTTAAAAGTTACAATAGAGTGTGACTGACGGAGAGATGGCTGTGAATCAAAGTAGTTTCTTTAAGAACAGCACCCAGGGATCCCATCGCAAGCTTGAAACATTTGAGAATCGTCAGAAGTTAAAAGTGAGAAAAAAACGGCGGTGAGTAGGTTTTTGGCGGGAAAAAATTAATGAGAATTTGCATATAAGACATTAAAATAGCACTTCAGACATACACGGACTGTGTCAAGACCGCTGAAGGCAACGACTTGCAATTTTCAGAACTTGTTCTACGAAGACTGGCCGACATTTGGGCATGAAATCGAGTGTTCTGACAAGTGGAAAACACCACGCCTCGCGTGGAAACCGTGGGAACGGTTCGTTGCCACTTTATTTTCAATGCAATGAAATTTCCATTCATTATTTACCTGTCAAAGGCAGAGTTTGGCATTATTTCTGTCTGATGAACTGTTCAACTGTAACTATTTGCACTTTTATATAGCACCGAGAGATCACTGCATGCTTACCAATATTCAGGTACTAATTTTACGAAAATAACAATTATTTCAACAGTACCCACTTGGGAACTCTCAAAACTACCAAGGATTAAACTTTTAATAATAACATGTAAAACAAAAGTTGTCATACTTTGCTAGCCGCATGCTCCCATAGACAACATTCAGCACTCAATCAATTAGGAATGGAGTAAATTGCGACTTAAACTCACCAAATTCTGAAAAATGGAGTTATTTTCGACGGCACCTATCTTTATGCAACCGAAACAGGGATTAGGTTAAACGTTACAGCTACCTTATAACAGAAAATCTTCTTGGACTTCAACTGTAAATCTGAATGTCAACAGAATTTTCAGATATTACGAAAATCACAATTATTCAGACAGTACCCATATGTGAGTCTTAAATCTGCTAAGTGTTAAACTTTTAATACTCACATATAAAACAAAAGTTTTCATACTATGACTGCTGCATGCAGCTATTGAAAACATTCAGTACTCAGTCAATAAGGAATGGAGTAAATTGTCACTTAATCGTACCAAATTCTGAAAAAGCGTGAGTTTTTTGGACAGCATCTATCTTTATGCAAACGGAATGGGCATATGGTTAAACTTTACAACCAATCGTACAACAGAAAATATGCTCGATAGGTAATTGTGAATACGAACATGTAAATCATTTTTCGATATACCATTCGTAAATCGAAGAAAAATGAACTAAAAATGAGCCATTTTTATGAACAAGTTAAGGGTACTCGAATTCAAGGCTCGAAAACGAGTTGAAGGTTAAAACTTTGAATAGAATATATAACAGCCAAATTATTCTTGGATGAATGCCCAAACTTCTTATAGGAAACGTTTTGAAAAAAATTGGCCACAGAGCTGAGAAATTGCATGTGAAAATTGACCAGTTTTTCCAAAATTGCACTTTGCTCGGAATTTTGAGGTCAAAAGGGAGCAACGTGGGTAATACAGCTTATGTAGTCAGATGTAGTAAGTCATGCAACAAATATAATGAAAGCTCCAGCCAAATCGTCCAGGGTCTTGTTTGAGAATTGTGACATTGTGACAACAATTTGCACGGTTTTGGCAGAAAACGAAAAAAAAAGGAAATGCCATGATCCAGGTGAGAAACTTCTAACGAAGCTCTACATATGTGCCAAATTTCAGTAGAATAGTAAAGAATCCATCAGACAAAAATCATTGAAATAGAAAATAATGTTAATACTAGAGAAACAGAATTTACTGCATCCAGTAAATTCAAGCTTATAAGAAAGGAGTTAAACTAGAGAAACAGACTTTACTGCATCCAGTAAATTCAAGTCTGTGTGAAAAGGGTTAAAGTATCAGGAATAAACTCTACAGAAAGAGAATTTATGGAGGCTTATCTTCTGGTGTAAAATATTTTTTAACAAATCAGAAATGGGTTTTTCGTTAATGTACCCTATATGCAGAAAGATAGAGGGAAAGACAGAGGTAAAACAATATGCCCCCTGACTGTTCGTTGTGGACATAACAAGGACATACGCCAATTGTAACCAGACCGTCCAAGGCAGTAATTACAGATATTCATACAGGAATCAGAACAATTTTTATAAGAAACCAGAAAAGGCATATATGTGACCAGCATTTAAAGGGTTCGATACACGAATCAGAAATGGACAATTTTGGCTCTGCCCACGAATTTGAGTGATGAAATACATTCATAAACTTTAGAAATACATTAAGGTGTAAATGCATTTCCCAGTCTTTCTGAATAATATGCACTTGATGACCTCATTCAGGTGGACCATATATTGAATCTCCAGCAATGTTTAACTCAGTCGGTGTAGTCCCATGTCCACATCTACATTGAAGAATGAGCGCAACCCACTTTGAAATAATAGCTCCACCAACTTCAGATCTGTCATCTGACATTCAGATCGAACGGGTGAAAAAAACATAGATGAGTGCAAACTGGTTATTGTTAACCAGCATGCCAAAATGCATAGAGATAGAATGGTCCATATTTGAGTTGTCGCGCTGACAAAGGGTGCATAGAATCTATGTCGGAGATATTGTCATAAAAACCTTAAAAAACCCCAAGAGCTCATTTGAAAGCCTGCTCTTAAAATAGCATCTAGTGACCTAAACAAGGCATACATAAAACTAGAACTTCTCTAATAAATTAATTTTAAACAGTCATAGCACTAACACAGTTAACAGAACATTCAACTATGTCAGTATTGCATCTTTTACCGGCATCCTGACAGTATTGTGATAGGTTTAAATAACAAATCCCCAGTGTAGTTTTACAATTACATGTACACTGGAATTCTTCATTATCAAGTTGTTTGTTTTTATATTAACTTGGTTTGGGAATTAATTCTGTACAATGAGATTAAATAAATAGATCATGTTATTGTATGTGACAGTCACAGCTTTCTCCCACTGCTTTTTGTGAAATTCTTTCATGGAGAAAATATTCATACAGGAATCAGAACAATTTTTCTAAGAAACCCAAAAAGGCATATATGTGCACACCATATATAGGGTTCGATCAAGGAATCAGAAATGGACATTACTGCCGCTACCATTTATTTGAATGATGAGATACATGTATAATCTTCAGAACTGCATTAATTGGTATAAAATGAAATTCCCAATAGGAAGAAAAAGTATGCATTTAATGACCTCTCTTGACCGCATAGAGGTGGACCACATTTTGAACCTCCAGCAAGTTTCAACTCATTTGGTGTAGGTACCATTACTATAGGTCATACTAAACCTGAAGTATGAGCACAAACTACTTTATAAATATTGGCTCCACCAACTCCGGATCTGCCACATTTGTAGATGATGGCAAATGTCCATATTAGCAAGGCAATGATGAAGTGCATGCATGGTACCTCTGGAAAATATATTGCAAGTAAAAAGGTTCAGTAATGTTGGAATGTAGACGTTGAAAGGCCTTGAAGACCCCCAAGACCCTGTCTGAAGACTTATTGGCATTGTCAAAATACCGAGGTCCCATCTATATCTATGTGTGTTTAGAACAACACTGTGAGAATGGAAATGGTTTTCATTATTCTCAATGATTTTTTCGAAGAGAGGTGCACCATCGAAGTGCAGTACGCTTTAGTACACAGCGCCACCGTGCCCCCATATTAAGATTTTCAGAGGATTAAAATATTCGCTTTAAATATTCCATTTTAATCCTTTAACCCTTTACCCAGATGGTAGAGGTGCAGGCTGCAAGCCGAGAGGTCCTCGGTTCGAATCCCACCTGCGGCAACCGCGTTGTGTCCTTGGGCAAGACACTTCACCCCCATTGCCCACGTGGGGGCATGGTGAAGATGTGTACTAAGGCTTACTGTACGTCGATGGTGCACCTGCCTTCAACCAATGCTAACCCTGCTTGTGTGGAGTTGGTATGTTGGGGAGCTGACAGTTGCTCGCCGTTGCTCGGTGGTTCTCTCTGGGTACTCCGGCTTCCTCCACCCGTAAAACTGTCACGGTCATGGTTAGCCATTGTGCAGAAATATGTGACCTTAAAACACCAATAAAAATAAAAAAAAACCTTTACCCAACGAATCGGCCGCATCCGCCCGCGTAATATGCAAATTGAGAAGTTGAAAAAATATTAGTTCCAACGAGGGGTCCCATGATATGGTTTTGTTGAAATTGTTCGGAAAATTTGAAAAAAAATGATATTTGAAACAATAAATTTTGCTATCGTCTCCGTTGGGTAAAGGGTTAAATGGGGGCGCAGTGGCTGAGTTGGCAGAGGTGCAGGCTGCAAGTCGAGCGGTCCTCACTCTGTCCTTGGGCAAGACACTTCACCCCATTGCCCACGTGGGTGCATGGTGGCGATGTGTACTAAAGCGTACTGCACATCGATGGTGCACCTGTATTCAACCAATGCTAACCCTGCTTGTGTGGAGTTAGTATGTGGGGAATCTGATAGTTGCTCGCTGTTGCCCGGAGGTTCTCCCCAGGTACTCTGGCTTTCTCCGCCCGTAAAACTGTCCTGGTCATGGTAAACCACTGTGCAGAAATATGTGACATTAAACACCAATAAATAAATAATCCTTTAAAAATGAGCTCATTCCAATGAAGGGTCATAAGCTATGTTTTTCAAGCAAAAATGAAAAAGTAATTAAAACTGAATAGACATTTCTGTGTATAAAGCTGACCGGTTTTTGCCGTTATGTTGGCTAAAGGGTTAAGAATCCCTTAGTTTGGAAAGCACACTGAAAAAGGTGTCCCATTCCACATAGAATTAAATGTTTCAGAAAAGAGAGTGAAAAACATTCTGTAGCCATGAGTTATATTAAAGATATTTTTTTACTCACATCGAAGTATTAAGAGAGTTAAAATCTGACCATTCAAATATTCCATTTTATTACTTTGTAACTGTGATAGGTGTTTCGAGAAAGCCACACACCACTCCATCCCAAAACCTCTCAATCTTGAGTTATGATTGAGAATAAATAGATTTTAAAAAAAAATGCTTTGAAAAGTGAAGGTTTCTCTCTCTCTTCAATGACTGAGATTGAAGTTTTGTAACATGATACAACATAAATATACAGTGCTGTTCAATGTAACAAACAATTCTATCTCAGCTTTCTCTCTGGAGATTTCTGTTTTAGATAATGGTTACTGCTTCAGCTAACTTATTTCCCAGTAAATGTTGTAAACATATTTTTAACATCTAGAGCCCGAAGGCCCCACATGCCTCCAAATCATAGATGACCAAGTACCAATGGCAGGCACTCTATCAGTATACCAAAAACATTGAGATAGGATTGATTGTATTTGGGTTATCATGTTGACAAACAGTGCATAGAAGACATTCTATGAATGTTATTAATTTATTGGGGTTTAACGACACTTCAACAGCTAGACCCGCCTCGTGTCGTACAGTTTTTACGGATGGAGGAAACCAGAGAACACAGAGAACCACTAAACAACAACAACAAGCAACTGTCTGGATCCCCAACATGCTAACTCCACACAAGCAGGGTTAGTGCAAGTGTACCATCGGCATGCAGTATGTCTTAGTAACAACATCACAATGCCATTATGTGGGCAATGGGGGTGAAGTGTTTTTGCCCAAAGACACAAGACAGTTGCCGCAGATAGGATTCGAACTGAGAAGCTCTCGGCTTGCAGCCTGCGCCTCTAACTGCTTAGCCACCGTGCCCCTCTATGAATGTAATGGGAATACTTTAGAGGCTTATTTTGGGGATAAAATAGTTTTAAAGAAATAAAAAATAGGTTTTCAATGACAGTATTTATAGATATTCATTAAAAAATCAGTTAATTTTTTCCAAGAAACCAGATAAGGTATATATCTTCACAGTATTCGTAGGGACCAATCAAGGGAATGCACAAGGAGGTTCAAAAATATGATTTCCAGCAATTCTGGTAATATCCCTCGTGACTCCTGTTCGACCTTGGCCCAAATTTTGAATCTCCATCGAGTGTCGACTCGTTTGGTATTGGTCCCAGGTCCATACATCATACCATGCTTGAAATATGAGCATGACCCACTTTCACAAATTTTGGCCACACCAACTTTTTACGTATAAATGGATGTATGGACTTCAGGAATGCTTTAGAGAGTCAAAAAATGTGATTTCCAGCAATTCTGAAAAAATGCACTCAATGACCACAAGTGACCTCCGTAACCTTTACCCACATTTTTGAACCTCCACCAAGTGTCAACTTATTTAGTGTTGGCTCCAGGTCCATGCATCACACCATGCTTGAGATATGAGCGTGACCCACTTTCAAAGATTTTGGCCACGCCCACATTTTTCATGAAAAAATGCACATCTGAATTTTTGGGGAAGCATTTGGAGGTCAAAAAAATGTGATTTCCAGCAATTATGAAAAAATGCACTCATTGACCCCTGAGTGACCTCGGCGACCTTGACCCATATTTTGAATCTCCATCGAGTGTCGACTCATTTGGTGTTGGGCCCAGGTCCATACGTCATACCATGCTTGAGATATGAGCGTGAACCACTTTCAAAAATTTTTGCCACGCCCACTTTTTTTACGTCAAAATGCATGTGTGTATGTCAGGAATGCTTTAGGGTGTCAAAAAATGTGATTTCTAGCAATTATGAAAAATGCACTTTATGACCCCTAGGTGACCTCCGTGACCTTGACCAATATTTTGAATCTCCATCGAGTGTCGGCTGATTTGGTATTGGTCCCAGGTCCATACGTCATACCATGCTTGAGATATGGGCGTGACCCACTTTCAAAAATGTTGGCCACGCCCATTTTTTACGTCAAAATGCATGTGTGTATGTCAGGAATACTTCAGGGGGTCAAAAATGTGATTTCTAGCAATTATGAAAAATGCACTTAATGACCCCTAGGTGACCTCCGTGACCTTGACCCATATTTTGAATCTCCATTGAGTGTCGACTCATTTGGTGTTGGGCCCAGGTCCATACGTCATACTATGCTTGAGATATGAGCATGACCCACGTTCAAAAATTTTGGCCACGCCCACTTTTTATACGTCAAAATGCATGTGTGAATGTCAGGAATGCTTCAGGGGGTCAAAAAATGTGATTTCTAGCAATTATGAAAAATGCACTTAATCACCCCTAGGTGACCTCCCTGACCTTGACCCATGTTTTGAATCTCCATCGAGTGTCGACTCATTTGGTGTTGGTCCCAGTTCCATACGTCATACCATGCTTGAGATATGAGCATGACCCACTTTAAAAATTTTTGGCCACACCCACTTTTTTATGTCAAAGTTCATGTGTGTACATCAGAAATGCTTTAGGGGGGGGGGTGTCAAAAAATGTGATTTCCAGCAATTATGAAAAATACACTTAATGACCCCTAGGTGACCTCCGTGACCTTGACACATATTTTGAATCTTCATCGAGTGTCGACTCATTTGGTGTTGGTCCCAGGTCTATACATCATACCACGCCTGAGATATGTGCGTGACCCACTTTCAAAACACCCCTACAGACACCACTAATACCCCTGGAATCTGAAAAATATAGGTGGCCGAGAACTTGTGACTGTCTATCAGCATGCCAAAAATCAACGAGATAGGGCAATTCGTTTTCGAGTTATCTTGCGGACAAAAAAGTGATGAGAAGACAGAAGAGAGAAGAAGAAGAAGAAGAAGAAGAAGAAGAACCAGTAAATCACTAACTAATCAAATGCAAGACATATTTGTGGGGGACGATGATTTAGGTAGCGACCACCTGCCTGTTCATGCTACATTACACGGTTGCAGCGGACCCACAAGATACCCCACAATGAGTAGGAGGAATCTATCCAAAATTGACTCGGACCTCTTCAGAAAAATAATTCAGGTTAAAATAAACAAAAACGACCCAATGAATACATGCGAACTCCAGCAAGCATGTACCAATCTCAGTGAAGTCATTAACAACACTCTTGATGAGATTTGTCCCAAACAGACGGTTAAACCGCGGGTCAACCGAATAACTGAAGAAAGGCCTTCCGTGCATACAAATCAGAAAAACTTCAAACTAAAAAGGTCGAACTTAAAGCCGTGTATAATCGCCTCCACGGCGAAGTTAAAAAAGCAATAGCAAACGACAATCGCGTGAGATGAGAAAAAGCAAAGGAAAATCTAAATGGACTCAGGGTGCCTAAAAAGTTTTGGGATACTTTTAAAACCCTTACTGGACAAAAACATAAAGACGCCAATAGTAAGGCTCTTAAGATTAGCGATGGCACTATGGCCCTGGATGACAAGGCGAAGGCTGGCACCTTCGCTGAGCTCCTTAAGAAATATCATCGCCCACATGAGGGCGATAGGTTTGATGAAGAGTTCAAAGGAAAAGTAAACAAATTTATTCAAGACAACAAGACAACGTCTAACAATGCCAACTTCAGCCAAACGCCCGAGGATGGAGATGGCCATGAACTCACGGAACCGATAAGCCAAGAAGTGGCTAACACAATTAAAAAATGTAAGTCTTCTTCTTCCCCAGGAGGGGACGAGGTCTCATACAAAATCCTGAAACAATGTCCCAATACTTTTTTTCGGTAGACTCACTAACCTCCTAAACTGCTGCCTCTCTAGTGGATACTTCCCAAAATGTTGGAAAGTAGCTACAGGAGTCATGATACCCAAATCCGACAAGGCCTTGAGCAACCCAGCTAATTACTGCCCAAATCAGCCTACTCAGCTGTACTGGAAAAATATTTGAACGGATTCTCACGACTAGACTCCGCAGCTATCTCGAATCAATCTGCTTTTTCAATAAGTGGCAAAGGGCCCACAGAAGCCAAAGAGAGGGAATCGAGCATGTTTATAGACTGGTAGATTATATGAAAACGGCGTTCAGTCAAAATGAAATAGGAACCACGCTATTACTCGACGTAGAAAAAGCGTTTGACTCTGTCTGGCACAATGGCATGAGATACAAACTAGCTAAAATGGGGCTACCTACCAAAATTGTAGGGAACATATCATTTTTATCTGATCGAAAAATCAAAGTGAGGTTCAACCACGAGGTGTCAGACAAGGTAAAACTCGAAGCGGGAACTCCACAGGGTTCTGTCCTTAGCCCGTTTCTATTTATAATATATGTGAATGACATTGACAAAGTAGGGAAGAACCATGTTGAACTATCTCAATTCTCAGACGACAAAGGAATGTGGACGGCCAGTAAGTCTCGAAACATAATACAAAACCGTCTGCAGGATACCATCCGTGACCTGCAAGACTGGTGTGCTCTGTGGCGCATCAAGCTAAATGCCGCGAAAACACAAAGAATCACATTCTATAAAAAGCAAAGGAAAAAAGCTGTCCCTAATATTGAGCTTAAGCTTTACGACCACTAACTTGAAGCTAGTAATGAGGCAAAGTTTCTGGGATTCACCCTGGATAGCAGTCTCAATCTAAACAATCACGTGAACTCAGTCATTGTCAAAGCCACTAAACGCATTAATTTCCTGAAAATGATTAGAGGTAAAAATTGGGGAGCCAATAAAGAAGTTCTCCTCAAGCTTTACAAATCATATATACGCCCAGTATAGAGTATAGGTCCATAATAACGAGTGACCTGAATAAAACCAACATTGAAAAACAACAACGGGTCCAAAATCATGCCTTGCATGTGGCTCTGTGCAAGCCCACGTGGACATCGATAAAACAACTTCACGAGATAGCAAAATTAGACACTATAGCAATGCGCTTAAAAGATCTTCAAAGCAAAACTCTAAATAGACTTCAAGACAGCGAATTAATAATTGAACTCAATGCGCATCGCGTCCTCAATAGGAAAACTAAATAATTTGGGGAGTATCCATCGAAAGGGTTAAAAATTATATCATTGCGATGGGGTGAGCCAGGCACTCAGTGACAAAAATTCAGAACTGGCTGCGGGTGACACGATACGCACGAAAGCTTGCCTCTGTTACCAGTGGAAGTTGCAAACAGCGAGGAAAATCTCCACCTGCTGCCGGGTCTCCCCTCACCAAGATATAAATTTCGGGGAAATAATGCTGGCTTTCCCATCCACATGTCACTGGTCGTCATGGACGGAACAGTCGTAAATTAAAAACCGAATTGCTCTAATTTCCAGCTCTCTATCTTTTCTACCTCCTCTATCTCATCAGACACACGACCAAAGCTGAATGACAAACTATGAGGGATTGAAACAATCCTCATGCAAAGATGTGCAGAAAACCTAAATAAGACCAAGGCAAGGATTGAAACGGATCTTGCCAGCAAACAGCCCTTTTAAGGGCTTTTTGTTATTTAGATTTAAAAAAAAAAATTTTTTGGGGGGGTGGGGGGGTGGGGGTGGGGAGGCCATTTGGAATTCCCGAAGGATAACCAGATACCTCATAATCACATACGGCATCCTATCTCCCAGAAGGCTTGATGGATGACTCCCGGTTTTTCAACACTAAATTGCTGGAGCTTTCTCCACTCCTTTTTTGTAACCGCTATGGTCATATACCGTGGCCGCTACCAAAGTGGCATTGCTGTTCGGTTTTCTTTTCTCTTCTTCCCTTAAATTTGCCATCGCACAAAATTATATTCTGACTCGCCACCATGGTGGAAATCAAACCTCTACCATCGACAAGCTGGAACCGAATAAAGCCCACTCTCTAGTAGTCTTAATGGCGTTGAGGGATTGATTATTGACAATCTATCACTCCAACGAAATCTGCCGGAAATTCTAACTGCGTGCATACTACCTCAGACCCCATTTTAGGCAATAGGAAGCTAGGCCTGCGTGATGCAAGTGAAATAAAATAAGGCTAACCGGGTCGCAAAGGATTGGTAAATCCTACATCCTCCCTGCGCGCCTTTGGCGCGCTAAAACCTTTCATTCATTCATCAACTAAAACAAACATAATTTTGAAAATGTTTCAAAATTATATCAGTAAAGAATATCATACTGAACTGTGTGGGTGTTCAATTTTTATGAGAGATATGTACTTAATTCCTATTCAATTCTCGCTGGAATCTCACGAATCTTGGTCGATTGGTACCACGGTCGATTGGTACCATCGGGCAATGGATTGGCACCAACCGTAAAGTCGATTGGTACCATTTCAAAAGTCGAATGGTACCATCCAAAAAGTCGATTGGTACCGTCGGTTCGGTCGATTCGCACCAACCATAAGTTGATTCGCACCACTACAAATGTATGACAATGTTCTCAAAAAAATGTTACGTTTGAAATGTAGAAAATATATTCAAAGGTTGCTTTCTCTTGGTAAGTGGGATTATTATCAAAACAGTGTCGTTTGTAGTTGACATCACTCACTCAGAGCCTTATTAATTGAAATGAATATGATTTGTGTTGACAACAACCTATCGAAATCATTATCATTACAGATTTTTTTTTCTTCTTGCCGACGCCACTTTGTGTACATTGGAAAAATCACATCTACCTGTACTCTAAAGACGCTGCAATTGTCAGAGTATGTTTCCAGTAATTTCTGATCTCCTTCAAAGACTACCGCATATCGTTATAAAGGCTTTTTATGGTCTTGCCGATGTCAATTTGTGCCCATTGGTAAAATCACATCTACCTGTGCTCTAAAGCCGCTGCAATTGTCCAAGTATGTTTCCAGTAATTTCTGATCTCCTTCAAAGACTACCGCCGAACCAAGCCAACAATATTCTATATAACACGTGACGTTTTCTGGAATTTCATCACTTGAAGATGGATATTCTCATTGAATACTAGTGCTCAGGTTGTACCAAAGAGGTTCGACGCCGGCAAGATGCTTTGCAATGCGATCCCTGCAATCAATGGAGACACAGGCTTTGTGGCACTGGAATAACCAGAGACGTCTACAGGAGAATGATGAAGCAACAGCGAGATGGTGACACGATAACATGGGTCTGCCCAGAATGTTACCAGTCTAGTAACAACACAGTAGAGTCGGATATGGAGACGGATGCTATACCAGAAGAAGGATCGTTTGATGTATTGCTTCCCGTTGATGACATATAACCAGCAGCAGAGCAGTCACTTGAGGAAGAAACGGTTCCAGATAATATAATCAACGGCGAACCAACCACATACGAAATCGTTAAAGGAGGTTCAAAGAGAGGAGCAGACATTTTAGTTGATTCTCAGGGTTTCAAATATGCATTGAAACGTAAAACTGTTGTTGCAGCTACGTGGATATGCAGCAGTAGATCTTCTAAAAAGTGTTATGCTACAGTTACGCAACAAGGTGTTAATAGTTTCTGTCGTGGGCCGAACCCCCACATTCATCCAGGTGATCTGTCTTCCCCAGTCACATGCTCAGCGAGAGCCATTGTCAAGGATGCGGCAAGAGGTGATGTTTTTGTATTTTCGGGTATACTCGCAAGACAGTCTTTGAGCAAAGTAGCAAATGAAAATGTGTCACTTCCCAAACTAGATCAGCTTGCTCGATCAGCAAATAGAGATAGGGAAAAGCTCCCACCAAAACATCCTAAAGACCTTAACTTTATCTTGGACGAATCATTCATACCAGATGGGTTTCTTAAAAAGGACATTGTTGTTGATGATCAGCGACACATAATTCCTGCTACTGATGTACAATTAGAACATTTGGGGAGATCAAAAGTTTGGTTTATGGATGGGAATTTCAAGGTAGCTCGTGAGCCATTTGTCCAGCTTTTTGGTCTTCATAGTTTTATTAAGATTGGTGAAACAATGAAACAAGTCCCTCTGTGCCATATTTGCATGTCACGTCGTAAAACAAAAGACCATACAGCAGTATTACAAACAGTTGTGAATTTAGTGCCGGAAGTAAAAGTGAAGGAATGTGTATTGGATTTTGAAAAAGCGATGTGGCCTCTATACGTGCTGTGTTACCCGAGGTTGCTGTTGGTTTCACTGGAGCCAGGCAGTCTGTAGTAAAGTCAAAGAGCTGGGGCTACAATCTGCATATGTCCACACCAGCTACCAGTTTGAGACAATGTGCGTCAGTTGGTGGCTCTCCCACACCTACCACCCAGTCACATAGTCGAGGCATTTACTTTCTTGAAAGCCCGATGCCCAGTATCTGCAGATAAACTTGAAAAGTTGGTTAAGTACATTGAAAAATCTTGGGTGTGTTCTCAGAAATGTCCTCCTGAATAATGGTCAACTTTCCGACAGCCTGTAAGCACAAACAATGATGCAGAGGGATGGCACCATTCCATCAATACACAGGCTAAAACAAACTCCTTAAATATGTATAAGCTATTTAGTCTGCTTCACAGAGAGTCAGAAATGCTCCCCCTTCAAGTTCGCTTGGTTTCCCAAAAGAAACTCTATCGTCATCAAAAAAGAGCACGCAGATTAAACACCAAACACTTATGAAACTGTGGGATGCTTATGAGAGTGGACAAAGGGAGATGAGCACGACCGAATATCACCGTCGGTGTGCCCAATTAGTGGACCACTCTGAGGATCCACGTTAACTAAAAAAAAGATATTATGATTACTTTTCTGAAGCCATTTTATTACTGAGTTTTTATCGCATTCTTCTGTATTAAAAAAATTAAAACCTGGCATAATTTCTTGGGAAACACTCGGGGAGAAAGCTTCCCAAGAAATTATGCCAAGTATTACTTTTTTCAATACAGGAAAATGCGATAAAAAATTTCTTGTTGATTTCCTACATATTATGATTACTTTTCTGAAGCAATTTTATCATTGAGTTTTTATCGCATTCTTCTGTGTTGAAAAAACTAAAACCAAATAATAATAATAATAACACTTTGACCGGCCACTGATTTGTCGCGATTCTCGTATGAGGCCTTGGTTACCCCTGTTCTACCAACTGCCTCCCTATTCCCACGCTTTTTCTCTCCTCCCAACACTCGGAGACGAACTGCTTGATGACATCCCTTGCCCCATTCTTCCCAACCTCTCCGATTAGCATATTAACCCTCTCCTTTGAGTCGCCCCCTAACCACATGTCCTTCATTCTCCCATCCCACTTCCCCATTATACTCCCTGTGAATCTTGTTTTTTTATACTGTTATTTTGGGCATTCTAGATGAAAGTGTTCATAATTTCTTGGAAAACACTTGGGGAGAAAGATTCCCAAGAAATTATGCCAAGTATTAGTTTTTTCAATACAGGAAAATGCGATAAAAAATTTCTTGTTGATTTCCTACATATTGTGATTACTTTACTGAATAAATTTTATCATTGAGTTTTTATCGCATTCTTCTGTATTAAAAAAAATAAAACCTGGCATAATTTCTTGAGGAACACTCGAGGAGAAAGCTAGGCAGAATTCATTAATGATAAAACTTTATTTTGCCACTTTTAGCTTTTGTGAGCTAAAGGAGGGCTCATCGCTCCCCTAGGCCATGAAAAGGGTAGCACATTTTAGCCCTCCTGCAGGCCTGACCCACTCAAAATTGCAATAAACTGCCTGATTAAAGGAAGACGACTCTTTAATGTTAATGAACTTCACTCTTCAGCATTAATGTGCTATTCTATTTTATTGTTGTTTGTACTTTTATTCTTTTACGTTCTGTTGATATTTAGTCTATGTGAAACACACAGACTATTGTTTTTGCACGGTTTCTTTTTCTTTTTCTTTTTTTTCTTCTTTTATTTTTTCTTCTTCTTCTGCTTCTTCTTCTTCTTCTTCTTCTTCTCCTGTCTTCTGTCTTCTCATCACTTTTTTGTCCGCAAGATAACTCGAAAACGAATAGCCCTATCTCGTTGATTTTTGGCATGCTGATAGACAGCCACAAGTTCTCGGCCACCTATGTTTTTCAGATTCCTGGGGTATCAGGGGTGTCTGTAGGGGTGTTTTGAAAGTGGGTCACGCCCATATCTCAGGCGTGGTATGACCTACAGACCTGGGACCAACACCAAATGAGTCGACATTCAATGGAGGTTCAAAATTTGGGTCAAGGTCACGGAGGTCATCTAGGGGTCGTTGAGTGCATTTTTCAGAATTGCTGGAAATCACATTTTTTGGACCCCCTAAAGTATTCCTGACGTACACACATGCATTTTGACGTAAAAAAAGTGGGCGTGGCCAAAATTTTTGAAAGTGGGTCACGCTCATATCTCAAGCATGGTATGACGTATGGACCTGGGACCAACACCAAATGAGTCGATACTCGATGGAGATTCAAAATATGGGTCAAGGTCACGGAGGTCACCTAGGGGTCATTAAGTGCATTTTTCATAATTGCTAGAAATCACATTTTTTGACCCCCTAAAGCATTCCTGACATACACACATGCATTTTGATGTAAAAAAAAGTGGGCGTGGCCAGAATTTTTGAAAGTGGGTCACGCTCATATCTCAAGCATGGTATGACGCATGGACCTGGGACCAACACCAAATGAGTCGACACTCGATGGAGATTCAAAATATGGGTCAAGGTCACGGAGGTCACCTGGGGGTCATTAAGTGCATTTTTTATAATTGCTAGAAATCACATTTTTTGACCCCCCTAAAGCATTCTTGACGTACACGCATGTATTTTGAAGTATAAAAAGTGGGCGTGGCCAAAATTTTTGAAAGTGGGTCACGCTCATATCTCAAGCATGGTATGACGTATGGTCCTGGGACCAACACCAAATGAGTCGACACTCGATGGAGATTCAGAATATGGGTCAAGGTCACCTAGGGGTCATTAAGTGCATTTTTCATAATTGCTAGAAATCACATTTTTTGACACCCTAAAGCATTCCTGACATACACATGCATTTTGACGTAAAAAAAGTGGGCATGACCAAAATGTTTGAAAGTGGGTCACGCTCATATCTCAAGCATGGTATGATGTATGGACCTGGGACCAACACCAAAATGAGTCGACACTCAATGGAGATTCAAAATATGGGTCAAGGTCACGGAGGTCACCTAGGGGTCATTAAGTGCATTTTTCATAATTGCTAGAAATCACATTTTTTTTACCCCCTAAAGCATTCCTGACGTACACACATGTGTTTTGAAGTAAAAAAAAAGTGGGCGTGGCCAAAATTTTTTAAAGTGGGTCACGCTCATATCTCAAGCATGGTATGACATGTGGACCTGGGACCAACACCAAATGAGTCAACACTTGATTGAGATTCAGAATATGGGTCAAGGTTATGGAGGTCACCTAGGGGTCATTAAGTGCATTTTTCATAATTGCTAGAAATCACATTTTTTGACACCCTAAAGCATTCCTGACATACACACATGCATTTTTGACGTAAAAAAAGTGGGCATAACCAAAATTTTTGAAAGTGGGTCACACTCATATCTCAAGCATGGTATGATGTATGGACCTGGGACCAACACCAAATG
This sequence comes from Pictodentalium vernedei, assembly GCA_031216915.1. NCBI lineage: Eukaryota > Metazoa > Mollusca > Scaphopoda > Dentaliida > Dentaliidae > Pictodentalium > Pictodentalium vernedei. The sequence goes on from CM062295.1 coordinate 418,090,894, forward strand.
AGTCGACACTCGATGGAGATTAAAAATATGGGTCAAGGTCACGGAGGTCACCTAGGAGTCATTAAGTGCATTTTTCATAATTGCTAGAAATCACATTTTTTGACCCCCTAAAGCATTTCTGACATACACACATGCATTTTTGACGTAAATAAAAGTGGGCATGGCCAAAATTTTTGAAAGTGGGTCACGCTCATATCTCAAGCATGGTAAGACATATGGACCTGGGACCAACACTGAATGAGTCGACACTCGATGGAGATTCAAAATATGGGTCAAGGTCACCAAGGTCACTCAGGGGTCAATGAGTGCATTTTTCATAATTGCGGGAAATCACATTTTCTGACCTCCAAATGCTTCCCCCAAATTCAGACGTGCATTTTTTCATGAAAAAAGTGGGTGTAGCCAAAATTTTTGAAAGTGGGTCACACTCATATCTCAAGCATGGTGTGATGCATGGACCTGGAGCCAACACTAAATAAGTTGACACTTGATGGAGGTTCAAAAATGTGGGTCAAGGTCACGGAGGTCACCTGGGGTCATTGAGTGCATTTTTTCAGAATTGCTGGAAATCACATGTTTTGAATCTCTAAAGCATTCCTGAAGTCCATACATCCATTTTTACATAAAAAGTTGGTGTGACCAAAATTTGTGAAAGTGGGTCATGCTCATATTTCAAGCATGGTATGATGTATCGACCTGGGACCAATACTAAACGAGTCGACACTCAATGGAGATTCAAAATTTGGGCCAAGGTCGAACAGGAGTCACGAGGGCTATTACCAGAATTGCTGGAAATCATATTTTTGAACCTCCTTGTGCATTCCCTTGATTGGTCCCTTTGAATGCTGTGAAGATATATACCTTTTCTGGTTTCTTGGAAAAAATTATCTGATTTTTGAATGAATATCTATAAATACTGTCATTGGAAACCTATTTCTTATTTCTTTAAAACTATTTTATCCCCAAAATAAGCCTCTAAAGTATTCCCATTACATTCATAGAGGGGCACGGTGGCTAAGCAGTTAGAGGTGCAGGCTGCAAGCCGAGAGGTTCTCAGTTCGAATCCTATCTGCGGCAAGTGCCTTGTGTCTTTGGGCAAAAACACTTCCCCCATTGCCCACATAATGGCATAGTGATGATGTGTACTAAGACATACTGCATGTCGATGATACACTTGCACTAACCCTGCTTGTGTGGAGTTAGCATGTTGGGGAGCCAGACAGTTGCTTGTTGTTGTTGTTTGGTGGTTCTCTGTGTTCTCTGGTTTAATGCATCTGTAAAAACTGTACGACACGAGGCGGCCTAGCTGTTAAAGTGTCGTTAAACCCCAATAAATTAATAACATTCATAGAATGTCTTCTATGCACTGTTTGTCAACATGATAACCCAAATACAGTCAGTCCTATCTCAATGTTTTTGGTATACTGACAGACTGCCTGTCATTGGTACTTGGTCATCTATGATTTGGAGGCATGTGGGGCCTTCGGGCTCTAGATGTTAAAATATGTTTACAACATTTACTGGGAAATGAGTTAGCTGAAGCAGTAACCATTATCTAAAACAGAAATCTCCAGAGAGAAAGCTGATATAGAATTCTTTGTTACATTGAACAGCACTGTATATTTATGTTGTATCATGTTACAAAACTTCAGTCTCAATCATTGAAGAGAGAGAGAAACCTTCACTTTTCAAAGCATTTTTTTTAAAAATCTATTTATTCTCAATCATAACTCAGGATTGAGAGGTTTGGGATGGAGTGGTGTGTGGCTTTCTCGAAACACCTATCACAGTTACAAAGTAATAAAATGGAATATTTGAATGGTCAGATTTTAACCCTCTTAATACTTCGATGTGAATAAAAAAATATCTTTAATATAACTCATGGCTACAGAATGTTTTTCCGCTTTCTTTTCTGAAACATTTAATTCTATGTGGAATGGGACACCTTTTCAGTGTGCTTTCCAAACTAAGGGATTCTTAACCCTTTAGCCAACATAACGGCAAAAACCGGTCAGCTTTATACACAAAATGTCTATTCAGTTTTAATTACTTTTTCATTTTTGCTTGAAAAACATAGCTTATGACCCTTCATTGGAATGAGCTCATTTTTTAAAGGATTATTTATTTATTGGTGTTTAATGTCACATATTTCTGCCCAGTGGTTTACCATGACCAGGACAGTTTTACGGGTGGAGGGAGCCAGAGTACCTGGGGAGAACCTCCAGGCAACAGCTAGCAACTATCAGATTCCCCACATACTAACTCCACACAAGCAGGGTTAGCATTGGTTGAAGACAGGGGCTCCATCGATGTGCAGTACGCTTTAGTACACATCGCCACCATGCACCCACGTGGGCAATGGGGTGAAGTGTCTTGCCCAAGGACCGAGTGAGGACCACTCGACTTGCAGCCTGCACCTCTGCCAACTCAGCCATTTCGCCCCCATTTAACCCTTTACCCAACGCAGACGATAGCAAAATTTATTATTTCAAATATCATTTTTTTCAAATTTTCCATACAATTTCAACAAAACCATATCATGGGACCCCTCGTTGGAACTAATATTTTTTCAATTTCTCAATTTGCATATTACGCGGGCGGATGCGGCCGATTCGTTGGATAAAGGGTTAAAGGATTAAAATGGAATATTTAAAGCAAATATTTTAACCCTCTGAAGATCTCAATATGGGGGCACGGTGGCGCTGTGTACTAAAGCATACTGCACTTCGATGGTGCACCTCTCTTCGAAAAAATCATTGAGAATAACAAAAACCATTTCCATTCTCACAGTGTTGTTCTAAACACACTTGGATATAGATGGGACCTCGGTATTTTGACAATACCAACAAGTCTTCAGGCAGGCTCTCGGGGGGTCTTCAAGGCTTTTCAACGTCTACATTCAAACATTACTGAACTTTTTACTTGCAATATATTTTCCAGAGGTACCATGCATGCACTTCATCATTGCCTTGCTAATATGAACATTTGCCATCATCTACCAATATGGCAGATCCGAAGTTGGTGGAGCCAATATTTATAAAGTAGTTTATACTCATACTTCAGGTTTGGTATGACCTGTAGTAATGGTACCTACCCCAAATGAGTTGAAACTTGCTGGAGGTTCAAAATGTGGTCCACCTCTATGCGGTCAAGAAAGGTTATTAAATGCATACTTTTTCGACGTATTAGGAATTTCATTTTATACCAGTTAATGCAGTTCTGAAGATTATACATGCATCTCATCATTCAAACAAATGGCAGCGGCAGTAATGTCCATTTCTTATATCTTGATCGAACCCTATAAATGGTGTGCACATATATGCCTTTTCGGATTTCTTAGAAAAATTGTTCTGATTCCTGTATGAATATATTCTCTATGAAAGAATTTCACAAAAAGCAGTAGGGAGAAAGCTGTGACTGTCACATACAATAACATGATCTATTTATTTAATCTCATTGTACAGAATTAATTCCCAAACCAAGTTAATATAAAAACAAACAACTTGATCATGAAGAATTCCGGTGTACATGTAATTGTAAAACTACACTGGAGATTTGTTATTGAAACCTATCACAATACTGTCAGGATGCCGGTAAAATATGCAATACTGACATAGTTGACTGTACTGTTAACAGTGTTAGTGCTATGACTGTTTAAAATTAATTTATTAGAAAAGTTCTAGTTTTATGTATGCCTTGTTTATGTCACTAGATGCTCTTTTATGAGCAGGCCTTCAAATGAGCTCTTGGGGTTTTTAAGGTTTTTATGACAATATCTCCGACATAGAGTCTATGCACCCTTTGTCAGCGTGACAACTCAAATACGGATCGTCCTATCTCGATGCATTTTGGCATGCAGGTTAACAATAACCAGTTTGCACTCATCTATGTTTTTTCCACCCGTTCCATCTGAATGACAGATGACAGATCTGAAGTTGGTGGAGCCATTATTTCAAAGTGGGTTGTGCTCATTCTTCAGTGTAGATGTAGACATGGGACTACACCGATTGAGTTAAAAAGTGCTGTAGATTCAATATACGGTCCACCTGAATGAGGTCATCAAGTGCATATTATTCAGAAAGACTGGGAAATGCATTTACACCTTAATGTATTTCTAAAGTTTATGAATGTATTTCATCACTCAAATTAGTGGGCAAAGCCAAAATTGTCCATTTCTGATTCGTGTATCGAACCCTTTGAGTGCTGGTCACATATATGCCTTTTCTGGTTTCTTATAAAAATTGTTCTGATTCCTGTATGAATATCTGTAAATACTGTTAAAAAAACCCATTTCTGATTTGTTAAAAAATATTTTACACCAGAAGATAAGCCTCCATAAATTCTCTTTCTGTAGAGTTTATTCCTGATACTTTAACCCTTTTCACACAGACTTGAATTTACTGGATGCAGTAAATTCTGTTTCTCTAGTTTCTTATTGTTCTGCTACGATGTAGTTTAACCATGATGAGTATAGAGTAAAATATTAGTAAAGATAAACATGACTCGTGTCTCCTTATCAATGGAAGCCCTGAAATTAACACCATTGGAAGAAAGAAGACGACAAAATCGGCTGATCTTCTACAAAGTGGTTGAGGGGTCAGTACCAGCACTGCCTCCTGATAAATTACTAAAATCAACAACAAACAAAAGACGAATAATACCAACAACATTTAAAGACTGTGAAACAAAGAACTCTATAACAAACCAAGCAAGAGTAAACCAAAAAACTTTCAAGTCCCACATTGTAAAACGGTCATTTATAGAAATTCCTTCTTTCCCTAGACAACCACAGACAGGAAGCAGCTGGAAGATAGTGTTGTCTCAGTACCAACATTGGAGCTGTTCAAGAAGGTCATCCAAAAGACACCATAAGCGCTCTCCTCAGCCCGAAGCATTAAAACCTCAATAGGTTACTGCTACGTAAAAATACAGATACAGATACAGTGATGTAAAGAAGGCTTGATGAAGTCTGCTTCGAAAAAAGAAGACCAATGTCAAGGAGAATTATCAGAAAGGTTTCTTCATGTTCACCAAATATAGAGAAATGTCGTACCATCGTAAATTTAAATATCTCCCTCGCACGACCGCATTGTGTATAAGACAGAGCAACGTCGATTTTGAGCGCTGTTAGCAACAGAAGTTTGCGAAAATCTATGTGAGTTGACATTCTGTGGACAAAAATAGAAAAGATCCGTTGGACGGACAAAAATTCACACGAATTACCGAAAGGAGACCACAACGTGTCATAAGTGTTTAGATAAATGAATTTAATAACCAACACAATTCCGATATTGTTCAGGCCGGTAACCCCCCGCCTATAAAATTAGTATTGGTAAGCAGATCGGTTATTAATGTTCATACATCTCATGAGAAAACAACAGTCAAGCCTCCCCAAACAGTAACTACGGAAGGGCGATAGTTCCAAAACAAATGAAGCATACCAAATCATGTACATAAAGGAATTGGAAGCCAGGATGTCTAACTAAGTTTAGCCAATTGGTGAAAGTATTCTGCATGCAGGACAGGTCATTTTTGTTGTTTTGGCCACACTTGAATATTAAAATGACGCTTGGCAGCTGTTATTGCTCATGCAACCCTAGAAATGGACACATATAACACTAAATGAGGAAATTTGGCAATTCACCCTTTTTTGGTGTATCAATCTCTCGTATTTTACCAATTTGATACAGATCTCATGCAAAATGGCACAGGATGGATTGTGGGGGGTATGGTCACAGCAGACTCACAAAAGCCACATTAGACATTCTTCATTTTTCATTGATGCACTCTCTCATAACTCCATTCTTATTCTTCTGAACTGTGTGGATTTGACCCTTGGTGAACTTCATAAAAGGTAAACAAACACAAGGAAAATGGCAGCCCTTTTGAAATGTAGGCATCCTAAATTACGATTGGTCTTGTGGTCTATTCCTTGCAAGAATGATAAAAAGATTTCTCCAAGTCTGTACTAGAAGGATTGCAGAATTGAACAATTCAACAAATTTAAGGTATTTTATTGTTTAAAATCTGGTCGGTTACTTATGCCATATCAGACTTTCAGGCGGTGTTATCTACCATATGGCAGCAGTTCCATGGCGAATTGCAGTTTCCACATGTTCTGTGTTTCATTCCAAACATTTTGGTATATAATTTATTGGGGTTATTCATTTTGGGCCTTTTTTTTAGACTTGGAAGAAAATTACCTGAAATTTGACCAAATTTACGTTGGACGGCCCCTTAAGTACTGTTGGCCATGAAAAGCCTCTTCATATTTTAGGACCTTTCCTGTAATTCTTTTCGATTTCTCTTTAGAGGACACTTCACACATTTGGATTTTTGAATCAACAAGACTGTCATTATCTGATGTTTGAATTTCAGCATCTACAGAAATAATGTTGCACTGAATAAATTTACTGGAGGTTTGGGATCGCACGTTAACACTACAGTCAGCTTTTCTATTGCTAAATGTCTGTGTACTCACAACTCTATTCCTACTGAAATCCTTAATTGAAGCTTACTTTACACTTTCAAATTTCCGATGTTCTGGCATAACGTCATGTGTTTTGCTGTTTTCCGTTGTAACAGCCTGGTTCCATTTGTTTTTGGTGAATTCCTCCAAACTTCTCTTGTCTCTCGCAAGTTTTGCAGAGAATTTCTTCTTCGGCTGATTCTTCTTCCATGTCATGAGCAAGCTGGTTTCTTTATCTTCTACCTTCATGCTCCATGGCAACTTCAAGCCTTCCAGTTCAAGGCTCTTCAGCATCAGTTGGACGTTACATGGTATAATGCCGTACATGTTGACAGAAAATCTATTCGTGTTTGCTAGGCCAAGCTAAAACATCGGCCTGCCCGGATTCTCCACAATTATCATAAAGCGATTTTCAACCAGGATGTTACTTGATGAATAACTATAGTAAGAACTTTTACAATCAACATTTATTTACACAATAACTACATTCCATTGTAAAACAAAACATGACTCGCACTGATGTCGGATATTCCATACTGCAGGGCGTACTGGCTACTAACTCATAGGGAGCTGGAAACCCAAACTGCCTTTGTGTCTTTTCACAAACATTACATATACATCATATATTACATAATTGGTTATGGACAATCCAGTTTAATATTACTTATTATTTGTGATAGGATTGTCGAATTGATAAACGGAATTAGTTCAAGGCTACTGCATGGAAGGCTGATTAGTAGGACAATGATGTAACGTTATCAAGATAAACATATAGCAAGTCATACCTTTGGTCAAGTTTGGAGTTGTCAGTAGCTGATAAGTTTCACGGGTATTAACCCTGTGATACTACTCCTCCAGAACGGCTTGGGGTATTGAGTTCAGACTTTTTTGTATTATGTTTGCATATGGGGGTGGTATATAACAGTCATACTAAACACCGAGGGATACCGAGGTGAAGAAAATATGGGTGGGAATGAGGTGAAAAGGGTAGGGGTGGTGTATTATGAGCATATAAATAGATTTAAGCAGTATGTGCTTGATTTTAATGCTATATTTGAGAATTATTACATTATTATGAGAAATACTACAGTGATCTGTATTGTGATACTTAACCCTTTACCCAACGCAGACAATATGAAAATTTATTATTTTAATTTTTGTTTTTTTCAAATTTTTCAAAAAAATTCAACAAAACATTATCATGTGCCCCCTCATTGGAACGAGTTCGAGCTTGTTTCAATGAGAGGTCACATGATATTGTTTCGTTGAAATTTTTTGAAAAATAGATTTTTTTCAACTGCTTAATTTTTTAAATTACGCGGGCGGTTGTGGCCGATTCATTAAGTAAAGGATTAATTAGCACTTATGCGCTTCATCCACACACCAAGGTAGTCTATTAAATACCAAGCTACCTACTAAATACAGAGGGGCAGTTTTCCGCGATGGCTTGGTCTATACATCTTGAATTGATTCGAATAAATCACCGGTTATATCACATATTTTGCTACAAAGGACTAAATTATATTTCTGCACATATATTTAAACCTTTTAAACGATCCTTACTTACTTATTTTCTTCCACCTCGGTATCCCTCGGTACCCATCGGCATCCCTTGTCATTTAGCAAGACCCGTATATAATGTACAAAAATGGTATGAGTCAGACTTACGGTTCGGGAGATCAGTAGGGGCCGACAAATTTATGATGCTCTTCCAGACTCTTCACCAAACATTCTTCAGTTGTTATCGCTACTCCTCCAGAACGACTTGAGACTTGTATCGAGTTCTGACTTTTCGCATTATAATCGCCTGTTCGTGGGGTAGATAATATCAAAAAATAATAGGGGTCAGAGGTCTGGTTCGGGAGATTCTCCTAATGCACAAGCTAACATTGGAAAACATGGAAGTATTGAAAATACCATGCAATTTCAATCTTATTCTAGTTATCGTTATTATTGCTTACATTGTGGTATATGTTGATTTCTTGTTGTGCTACAATAATTAATGCCATCTTTATTTCTCCAGTCTAAATCTTTGGGAAGATCATTTAGATTGAGGTATTCATGAGGTCTTGGCTTTGTCCTGTAAAATAATCACAGTGATATAAGTTAAGTTAATACATTGGGGGACACAGAATTTGTTTTATTTTTTGTTCTTTGATTTCTATTTGGATAAACATTACACAGACTTTTACATTACACACACACATGAAGAATAAATTCTTTTCAAATTTTGGAAACACTTTTCAAACACTAAATGGTGCTCAGATCATAAATTAATATTCCGTAGAATATGTATTAAACTCAGCTGCTATCTAGAATAATGCACTGTCCTGTAATAATAATTTCCAAGGTTCAATGAATGCTGAATGTACAAACAAGAGGCCATAAGGGATGTAAATCGCTCACCTGACAAAGTGGTTCAAAGAAGTATTTTGGGTCACTTTCACATTCATCAACACTGCAGAGAAATGAAGCCATGAAATTATTCATAACTCAGGTGTCCATGTCAGATGTTTATCATCATAGGTCCTCATGAGTGCTTCCATCTCTATCAGCTGTAGACAATCACTACCAAACTTCCGAAGTTGTTATATCACTGCAGTTTGAAAGGCAAATTTTACAGAAAAACAGTAAGGAATGAACAGCCTTGAACCTAAGCTCCCCCCACCCCATAAAGAGCCCAAATACTAAGCCAGGGTCTCAAATTGAACAAACTTGAATCTGCCCCCCCCCCCCCCCCCCCCCTTAGAGATGTTCCATATCAAATATTAAAATATTTTCACTGGTGGATCTGATGAAGAAGATTTTTAAAAAATATTCCTCATAATGCTCCAAGTTAAATATTTGGGGCTCTAATAGAGAGCCCAAATTTTAACCCAGGAATCCGATTCGAACAAACTTGAATCTCACCAACCTAGAGATTTTGTATACCAAATATGAAAGGATTCTGACTCGTGGATCTGAAGGAGGAGATGTTTAAAGAAATTCCCTCATATTAAATTAAAATTCCAGCTCCTAGGAAGCACAAATATTAACCCAGAACTTGCTTTGAACAAACCGGAATCTGCCCCACCCCCACCCCCTAAAGATGTTGTATACCTAATATGAAAGGATTCTGATTGGTGGATCTGAAGAAGATTTTTAAAGAAATTCCCTCATATTGCACAAAGTTGGACTTTGGGCTCCAATATAAAGCCCAAATATTAACTTGGGGCCCAAATTTGAACAAACTAAACTTAAATCTGCCCCCCCCCCCCCCCCCCCACTAGAGAAGTTGCATGCCAAATATCAAAACATTTTCACTGGTGGATCTGATGAAGAAGAATTTTAAAGAATATTCCTCATGATGCACTAAGTTAAACTGTTGGCTCCCATAAAGAGGCCAAATATTAAGCCAGGAATCGATTTGAACAAATCTGAATCTGCCCCCCTAGAGATGTTACATACCAAATATGAAAGCATTCCAACTGGTAGATTTGAAGAGATTTTTAAAGAAATTTCCTCAGATTGAACGACGTTAAACTTTGGGCGCCAACAGAAAGCCCAAATATTAACTAAGGGACCTGACTTGAACAAACTTGAATCAGCGCCCCTCCCCCCCCCACCCCCACCACCAGGAAGTTGTATACCAAATATGAACGGATTGTGACTGATGGATCTGAAGAAGATTTTTAAAGAAATTTCCTCACAGGGAGCCTAAATCTTAACCCAGGGATGCGATTTGAACAAACTTGAATCTGCCCCCCCCCCCCCCCCCCCCCCATACAGATGCTGTATACCAATTATGAGAAGGATTCTGATGGGTGGATCTGAAGATTTAAAAAGTTAAAATTTTATATTAACCCCCCCCCCCCCCCCCCCCCCGAGATGTTGTATACCAAATATAAAAAAAATTCTGGTGGATCTAAACATTATTCCCCATATTCCACTAAGTTAAAATTCGGGCCCCCATAGGAAGCCCAAATAATAACTGAAGGATTTGGAAGGAAAGTAAAAGAAGACCGATCAGATAATTTTAAATTGTCAAGAGATTTGTGAAAGTACTGTGACAGAGCAGAGATCTGACTACTTCCATAACGGCAATCTAGAAGAAGGGAAAATGACAAACTTTCAGACAAGGGATTCGTGAATGTACTGTGACAGAGTAGAGATCTGACAACTATTACTACCCCTTTTCCGGAGAGTGGAACATGAAAAACTTTCAGTCAAAAGATTCGTGAATACTGAGACAGAGATCTGACCACTACTACTTTCACATAACCACCACGACATTCGGTAGTGGTCGGATCTCTGTCTCAGCATGTTCATGAACCTCGCCAAAAGTTTGTTATGTCGCTGCCTCCAGCGGTTTGAACACCGTTCTTGTATGTCAGAAGTGCTATTTTAATGTCCAATATACAAATCTTCGTCAATCTTTTCCTGCCTGCCAGAAACCCAATCACCGCCAATTTCTCTTGACTTTAAACTTCTGAGATTCTCGTAGGTTTAAAGATTGTGTTGGGTTCCCTGGGTAGCTGTCTTAAAGAAGCAACTTCCATTTACAGTCAACTCTCCACCAGTCACACACAATTGTAACATTTAAGTGGACTTACTCCAGCGAGGAGGCACTGAAGGATTCTGCTCCCATTCCCGACGTCTTTTTTCGAACTGCCTTGAAAAGGAAGGACCAAATTCAAACAATTACCTCCTCTCTCCAAAACACCATATCTCAGCCAATGCTAGGCAGATTTCCATGAAATTTTCACTCCTTGTTAGGCTTTTCCCTCTGGAAAAGACTATTGTTTTTCTAGGGATTATTATTATTTTTTTTTTTTAGGCTTTTCCCTCTGGAAAAGACTATTGTTTTTCTACGGATTATTATTTTTAGGCTTTTCCCTCTGGAAAAGACTATTGTTTTTCTACGGATTATTATTTTTTTTTTTTTTCCACACATTTTGTCCGTACGATTCAGAAGCCATTTTCGAACCGATCTTCACGAAATTTTGCACACGCATAGAGGGGCACAAAATCTAAAAATGTACCCAAGCGGAATTTTCGATTTAACCCTTATTTTCTCAGAATTGGCAAAAAACTGCCAAAATTGGGGTTTATCGGCACTTTCTCGAAACACGTCTTGTAGATTTTTTTTATACATTCGTCATTGCTAGACCTGTCTGTGACACGCCCTTTGATACACACGACATATCAGGCGATGCATATGGTAACCCTCCACAGGCTGCCAAACATCGAAATTTTGATGAAATAGGCCAGTTTCAGGCCCCCACCGCACCCAAACAATACACGAGAGATAAATATAACTTTCTTTGCTGGGAGTGGAATTCACCGAGGATCATTTTTGTCAGTAATAAGGGTGTTCAAAAAACCAAGCGTTAACCCGTTTTGGGCTGGTTAAACAGCAATACCCCCATAAAGCTAAAAAATTGTATTTTCCATGGATTTCTCTAAACGAGTCTTGTAGATTCTCAAGAAAAATCTGTCACTCCCAGGCCTTGGTGTGACAATAGAAGCTGCATGGACAAAATACTGCGGTGAGCATTTGTTAACCCTCCACGGGCTGCTAAAAGTCAAAATTGTGATAAAATGGGCTGTTTTTGGACGCCAACAGCACCCAACAGGTACGCCTCAAAGAAACATGCTTTCTTTTATCGAGCGCACAATCTATACGCAAACATTTTTGTAAGTAGTAAGGGTATTCAAAAGTCGAAGTCTTAACCCATTTTGGACAGGCTAAAGAGAGAGACCCCTTAAAATCTTAAAATTCCCATTTTCTGTGGATTTCTCTAAAAACATCCTGTAGGTTTTCAAGAAAAATTGACTACTCGCAGGTCTTTGTGTGATATTTCAAGTTGCATGGACAAAATATTCCGGTGAGCGTTTATTAACCCTCTACAGGCTGCCAAGCATCGTAATTTTGTTGAAATGGGATGTTTTCAGGCACGCACATCACCCAACGTGTACCTGAGAAATAAACATAATCTCCTTTGTTGGAAGTGGAATTCACCAAAGACCATTTTTGTAAGTAATAAGGGTATTCAAAAAATCAATCGTTAACCCATTTTGTGGTTGTTAATAGTGATACCCATCAAAGGCTTAAAAATTTATGTTTCCCTGGATTTCTTTACAAACATCTGGTAGGGTTTTTCAAGAGAAAATGGCCATTGATAGGTCATGGTGTCACATTACCAATTGATTGGATAAATTACTCCGGTAAGCATTTGTTAACCCTCCATGGGCTGCTAAATGTCAAAATTTTGAAAAAATAGTCTGTTTTTGAACAACAACAACATCAAATGGGAATACAACAGAGAAACGTAACTTCTTTTACCGGGCGCAAAACTGACAGTGAAACATTTTTGTAAGTAGAAAATGTATTCAAAAATCGAGGTCTTAACCCATTTTTAACTGGTTAAGGAGATATACCCCTTAAAAGCTTAAAATTCCAGTTTTCTGTGGATTTCTCAAAAAAAAAAATCAAGAGCAATTAACCATTCGCAGGTCTTCGAGTGACATTACAAGTTGCATGAACAAAATGTTCCGGTAACCATTTGTTAACCCCCCAGAGGCTGCCAAGCATTGACATTTGGAGAAAATGGGCTGTTCTTGGGCAACCATAACACCAAATGTGTACCTACGAGATAAACATAACCTCCTTCATTGGAAGTGGAATTCACCGTCGATCATTTTTGTAAGTAATGAAGATATTCACAAAACCAAGCATTAACCCTTTAGAGCTGGTTAAAGAGAGACACCCCTCAAAAGGTTAAAAATTCATGTTATCTGAGGATTTCTTTAAAAACATCCCGTAGATTTTCAGGAAAAAATGGCCATTCTCATATCTTAGTGTAACATTACAAGTTGCATGTACAGAATATTCCTGTAAACATTTGTTAACCCTATGCAGGTTCTCAAACATCAAAATGTTGATAAAATAGGCTGTGTTTGCGTACCCACAGCACCTGAAGTTGGGAGGACAGATCAAAATAAGTGGAAGTAGAATTCACTGAGAATTATTTTTGGAAGTAATAAGAGTATTCCAAAAACAACACTTATCCCGTTTTGGGCTGGAAAAACAATGATACCCATCAAAAGCTTAAAATTCCTGTTCTCCCTGGATTTCTCTGAAAACATCTTATAGATTTTAAAGAAAAAATAGCCATTCACAGTTCTTGGTGTGACATTACAAGTTGCATGAATAAATATTCCTGTTGGCACTTGTTAACCCTATACAAGCTGCCAGACATCAATATTTTGGATACATTTGAGATAAAATGGACCATTTTTAAATTGACACAGCACTCAGTGAGTATGTGTCAAACAAACATAACTCCTTTTGTCGGTCATTGACTTGTTGGACGACGATATTGACCTTAACTCACTCCACCGTTAATGATGGTTTTTACCTAAACAATTTTTTATCAAACTGTGTCATTTGAGACTACTATCTTCACTTTTCTCATAACATCAATGAAGGAACTTCAGTGAGGCAGTTAAAAACAATTCATCAGACACTGTGGGGTCATGAAAAATCATGGAATCTCATCGGGAAAAGCCATGATTCTCCAGAATCATAAAGTCTAGTTTTTTTGGGGTTTTTTTTTTTTTTTTTTTTTTTTTTATCCACACACTTTGTCCGTATGATTCAGAAGCCATTTTCGAACCGATTTTCAGGAAGTTTTGCACACGCATAGAGGGGCACAAAATCTAAAAATGTACCGAAGCGGAATTTTCGATTTAACCCTTATTTTCTCAGAATTGGCAAAAAACTGCCAAAATTGGGGTTTATCGGCACTTTCTCGAAACACGTCTTGTAGATTTTTTTTATACATTCGTCATTGCTAGACCTGTCTATGACACGCCCTTTGATACACACGACATATCAGGCGATGCATATGGTAACCCTCCACAGGCTGCCAAACATCGAAATTTTGATGAAATAGGCCAGTTTCAGGCCCCCACCGCACCCAAACAATACACGAGAGATAAATATAACTTTCTTTGTTGGGAGTGGAATTCACCGAGGATCATTTTTGTCAGTAATAAGGGTGTTCAAAAAACCAAGCGTTAACCCGTTTTGGGATGGTTAAACAGCAATACCCCCATAAAGCTCAAAAATTTGTATTTTCCATGGATTTCTCTAAACGAGTCTTGTAGATTTTCAAGAAAAATCTGTCACTCCCAGGCCTTGGTGTGACAATAGAAGCTGCATGGACAAAATACTGCGGTGAGCATTTGTTAACCCTCCACGGGCTGCTAAAAGTCAAAATTGTGATAAAATGGGCTGTTTTTGGACGCCAACAGCACCCAATGGGTACGCCTCAAAGAAACGTGCTTTCTTTTATCGAGCGCACAATGTATACGCAAACATTTTTGTAAGTAGTAAGGGTATTCAAAAGTCGAAGTCTTAACCCATTTTGGACAGGCTAAAGAGAGAGACCCCTTAAAATCTTAAAATTCCCATTTTCTGTGGATTTCTCTAAAAACATCCTGTAGGTTTTCAAGAAAAATTGACTACTCGCAGGTCTTTGTGTGATATTTCAAGTTGCATGGACAAAATATTCCGGTGAGCGTTTATTAACCCTCTACAGGCTGCCAAGCATCGTAATTTTGTTGAAATGGGATGTTTTCAGGCACGCACATCACCCAACGTGTACCTGAGAAATAAACATAATCTCCTTTGTTGGAAGTGGAATTCACCAAAGACCATTTTTGTAAGTAATAAGGGTATTCAAGAAATCAATCGTTAACCCATTTTGTGGTTGTTAATAGTGATACCCATCAAAGGCTTAAAAATTTATGTTTTCCCTGGATTTCTTTACAAACATCTGGTAGGGTTTTCAAGAGAAAGTGGCCATTGATAGGTCATGGTGTCACATTACCAATTGATTGGATAAATTATTCCGGTAAGCATTTGTTAACCCTCCATGGGCTGCTAAATGTCAAAATTTTGAAAAAATAGTCTGTTTTTGAACAACAACAACATCAAATGGGAATACAACAGAGAAACGTAACTTCTTTTACCGGGCGCAAAACTGACAGTGAAACATTTTTGTAAGTAGTAAATGTATTCAAAAATCGAGGTCTTAACCCATTTTTAACTGGTTAAGGAGATATACCCCTTAAAAGCTTAAAATTCCAGTTTTCTGTGGATTTCTAAAAAAAAAAAATCAAGAACAATTAACCATTCGCAGGTCTTCGAGTGACATTACAAGTTGCATGAACAAAATGTTCCGGTAACCATTTGTTAACCCCCCAGAGGCTGCCAAGCATTGACATTTGGAGAAAATGGGCTGTTCTTGGGCAACCATAACACCAAATGTGTACCTACGAGATAAACATAACCTCCTTCATTGCAAGTGGAATTCACCGTCGATCATTTTTGTAAGTAATGAAGATATTCACAAAACCAAGCATTAACCCTTTAGAGCTGGTTAAGGAGAGACACCCCTCAAAAGGTTAAAAATTCATGTTATCTGAGGATTTCTTTAAAAACATCCCGTAGATTTTCAGGAAAAAATGGCCATTCTCATATCTTAGTGTAACATTACAAGTTGCATGTACAGAATATTCCTGTAAACATTTGTTAACCCTATGCAGGTTCTCAAACATCAAAATGTTGATAAAATAGGCTGTGTTTGCGTACCCACAGCACCTGAAGTTGGGAGGAGAGATCAAAATAAGTGGAAGTAGAATTCACTGCGAATTATTTTTGGAAGTAATAAGAGTATTCCAAAAACAACACTTATCCCGTTTTGGGCTGGAAAAACAATGATACCCATCAAAAGCTTAAAATTCCTGTTCTCCCTGGATTTCTCTGAAAACATCTTGTAGATTTTAAAGAAAAAATAGCCATTCACAGTTCTTGGTGTGACATTACAAGTTGCATGAATAAATATTCCTGTTGGCACTTGTTAACCCTATACAAGCTGCCAGACATCAATATTTTGGATACATTTGAGATAAAATGGACCATTTTTAAATTGACACAGCACTCAGTGAGTATGTGTCAAACAAACATAACTCCTTTTGTCGGTCATTGACTTGTTGGACGACGATAGTGACCTTAACTCACTCCACCCTTAATGATGGTTTTTACCTAAACAATTTTTTATCAAACTGTGTCATTTGAGACTACTATCTTCACTTTTCTCATAACATCAATGAAGGAACTTCAGTGAGGCAGTTAAAAACAATTCATCAGACACTGTGGGGTCATGAAAAATCATGGAATCTCATCGGGAAAAGCCATGACTCTCCAGAATCATAAAGTCTAGTTTTTTTGTTTTGTTTTTTTTCCACACATTTTGTCCGTACGATTCAGAAGCCATTTTCGAACCGATCTTCACGAAATTTTGCACACGCATAGAGGGGCACAAAATCTAAAAATGTACCCAAGCGGAATTTTCGATTTAACCCTTATTTTCTCAGAATTGGCAAAAAACTGCCAAAATTGGGGTTTATCGGCACTTTCTCGAAACACGTCTTGTAGATTTTTTTTATACATTCGTCATTGCTAGACCTGTCTGTGACACGCCCTTTGATACACACGACATATCAGGCGATGCATATGGTAACCCTCCACAGGCTGCCAAACATCAAAATTTTGATGAAATAGGCCAGTTTCAGGCCCCCACCGCACCCAAACAATACATGAGAGATAAATATAACTTTCTTTGCTGGGAGTGGAATTCACCGAGGATCATTTTTGTCAGTAATAAGGGTGTTCAAAAAACCAAGCGTTAACCCGTTTTGGGCTGGTTAAACAGCAATACCCCCATAAAGCTCAAAAATTTGTATTTTCCATGGATTTCTCTAAACGAGTCCTGTAGATTTTCAAGAAAAATCTGTCACTCCCAGGCCTTGGTGTGACAATAGAAGCTGCATGGACAAAATACTGCGGTGAGCATTTGTTAACCCTCCACAGGCTGCTAAAAGTCAAAATTGTGATAAAATGGGCTGTTTTTGGACGCCAACAGCACCCAATGGGTACGCCTCAAAGAAACGTGCTTTCTTTTATCGAACGCACAATCTATACGCAAACATTTTTGTAAGTAGTAAGGGTATTCAAAAGTCGAAGTCTTAACCCATTTTGGACAGGCTAAAGAGAGAGACCCCTTAAAATCTTAAAATTCCCATTTTCTGTGGTTTTCTCTAAAAACATCCTGTAGGTTTTCAAGAAAAATTGACTACTCGCAGGTCTTTGTGTGATATTTCAAGTTGCATGGACAAAATATTCCGGTGAACGTTTATTAACCCTCTAGAGGCTGCCAAGCATCATAATTTTGTTGAAATGGGATGTTTTCAAGCACGCACATCACCCAACGTGTACCTGAGAAATAAACATAATCTCCTTTGTTGGAAGTGGAATTCACCAAAGACCATTTTTGTAAGTAATAAGGGTATTCAAAAAATCAATCGTTAACCCATTTTGTGGTTGTTAATGGTGATACCCATCAAAGGCTTAAAAATTTATGTTTTCCCTGGATTTCTTTACAAACATCTGGTAGGGTTTTCAAGAGAAAATGGCCATTGATAGGTCATGGTGTCACATTACCAATTGATTGGATAAATTATTCCGGTAAGCATTTGTTAACCCTCCATGGGCTGCTAAATGTCAAAATTTTGAAAAAATAGTCTGTTTTTGAACAACAACAACATCAAATGGGAAAACAACAGAGAAACGTAACTTCTTTTACCGGGTGCAAAACTGACAGTGAAACATTTTTGTAAGTAGTAAATGTATTCAAAAATCGAGGTCTTAACCCATTTTTAACTGGTTAAGGAGATATACCCCTTAAAAGCTTAAAATTCCAGTTTTCTGTGGATTTCTCAAAAAAAAAAATTCAAGAGCAATTAACCATTCGCAGGTCTTCGAGTGACATTACAAGTTGCATGAACAAAATGTTCCGGTAACCATTTGTTAACCCCCCAGAGGCTGCCAAGCATTGACATTTGGAGAAAATGGGCTGTTCTTGGGCAACCATAACACCAAATGTGTACCTACGAGATAAACATAACCTCCTTCATTGGAAGTGGAATTCACCGTCGATCATTTTTGTAAGTAATGAAGATATTCACAAAACCAAGCATTAACCCTTTAGAGCTGGTTAAAGAGAGACACCCCTGAAAAGGTTAAAAATTCATGTTATCTGAGGATTTCTTTAAAAACATCCCGTAGATTTTCAGGAAAAAATGGCCATTCTCATATCTTAGTGTAACATTACAAGTTGCATGTACAGAATATTCCTGTAAACATTTGTTAACCCTATGCAGGTTCTCAAACATCAAAATGTTGATAAAATAGGCTGTGTTTGCGTACCCACAGCACCTGAAGTTGGGAGGAGAGATCAAAATAAGTGGAAGTAGAATTCACTGAGAATTATTTTTGGAAGTAATAAGAGTATTCCAAAAACAACACTTATCCCGTTTTGGGCTGGAAAAACAATGATACCCATCAAAAGCTTAAAATTCCTGTTCTCCCTGGATTTCTCTGAAAACATCTTGTAGATTTTAAAGAAAAAATAGCCATTCACAGTTCTTTGTGTGACATTACAAGTTGCATGAATAAATATTCCTGTTGGCACTTGTTAACCCTATACAAGCTGCCAGACATCAATATTTTGGATACATTTGAGATAAAATGGACCATTTTTAAATTGACACAGCACTCAGTGAGTATGTGTCAAACAAACATAACTCCTTTTGTCGGTCATTGACTTGTTGGACGACGATATTGACCTTAACTCACTCCACCCTTAATGATGGTTTTTACCTAAACAATTTTTTATCAAACTGTGTCATTTGAGACTACTATCTTCACTTTTCTCATAACATCAATGAAGGAACTTCAGTGAGGCAGTTAAAAACAATTCATCAGACACTGTGGGGTCATGAAAAATCATGGAATCTCATCGGGAAAAGCCATGATTCTCCAGAATCATAAAGTCTAGTTTTTTGGGTTTTTTTTTTTTTTTTTTTTTTTTTTTTTTTTTTTTTTTTTTCCACACACTTTGTCCGTACGATTCAGAAGCCATTTTCGAACCGATTTTCACGAAATTTTGCACACGCATAGAGGGGCACAAAATCTAAAAATGTACCGAAGCGGAATTTTCGATTTAACCCTTATTTTGTCAGAATTGGCAAAAAACTGTCAAAATTGGGGTTTATTGGCACTTTCTCGAAACACGTCTTGTAGATTTTTTTTAAACTTTCATCATTGATAGACCTGTCTGTGCCACGACCTTTGATACACATGACATATCAGGCGATGCATATGGTAACCCTCCACAGGCTGCCAAACATCGAAATTTTGATGAAATGGGCCGGTTTCAGGCCCCCAGAGCACCCAAACGATACATGAGAGATAAACATAACTTCCTTTATTTGAAGTGGAATTCACCGGAGATCATTTTTGTAAGTAATAATGGTGTTCAAAAAACCAAGCATTAACCCGTTTTGGGCTGGTTAAACAGCAATACCCCCAAAAAGCTAAAAAGTTCAGGTTTTCCGTGGATTTCTCTAAACGAGTCTTGTAGATTTTCATGAAAAAATTGTCACTCCCTGGCGTTGATGTGACAATAGAAGTTGCATGGACAAAATACTTCGGTGAGCATTCGTTAACCCTCCACGGGCTGCTAAAAGTCAAAATTGTGATAAAATGGGCTGTTTTTGGACGCCAACGGCACCCAACGGGTACGCCACAAAGAAAAGTGATTTCTTTTATCGAGCGCACAATCTATAGGGAAACATTTTTGTAAGTAGTAAGGGTATTCAAGAAACGAAGTCTTAACCCATTTTGGGCAGGCTAAAGAGAGAGACCCCTTAAAATCTAAAAATTCCCATTTTCTGTGGATTTCTCTAAATACATTCCATAGGTTTTCAAGAAAAATTGACTACTTGCAGGTCTTTGTGTGATATTACAAGTGGCATGGACAAAATATTCCGCTGAGCGTTTATTAACCTTCTACAGAATGCCAAGCATCATAATTTTGTTGAAATGGGCTGTTTTCGGACACACACAGCACGCAATGTATGTCCGAGAGTTACACATAATCTCCTTTGTTGGAAGTGGAATTCACTGAGGACCATTTTTGTAAGTAGTAAGGGTATTCAAAAACCCAAGCGTTAACCCCTTTTGGGGTGGTTATTAGCGATACCATCAAAAGCTAAAAAAAATCATGTTTTCCGTGGGTTTTGTTACAAACATCTTGTAAGTTTTCAACAGAAAATGGCCATTGATAGGTCTTGGAGTCACATTACCGGCTGCATGGATAAAATATTCCAGTAAGCATTTGTTAACCCTCCATCGGCTGCTAAATGTCAACATTTTGAAAAAATAGTCTGTTTTTGGACACCAACAACAACAAATGGGAATGCCACAGAGATACATAACTTCTTTTACCGGATGCAAAACTGACAGAGAAAAATTTAGTAAGTAGTAAGGGTATTCAAAAAATCGAGGTCTTAACCCATTTTCGCCTGGTTAAGAAGTACCCCTTAAAAGCTTAAAATTCCAGTTTTCTGTGGATTTCTCCAAAAAATCTAGTAAGTATTCAAGAAAAATTGACCATTTGCAGGTCTTGGAGTGACATTACAAGTTACATAGACAAAATATTCCGGTAAGCGTTAGTTAACTCTCCAGAGGCTGCAAAGCATAGAAATTTTGAGAAAATGGACTGTCCTTGGGCACCCATTGCACGCAATGTGTACCTGCGAGATAAACATAACCTACTTCTTTGGAAGTGGAATTCATCAGACCAAGCATTAACCCATTTAAGGCTGGTCTTAACCCGTTTTGGGCTGGTTAAACAGCGGTACCCACCAAAGACTTAAAATTTCATGCTTTCCCTGGATTTCTTTAAAAACATCTTGTAGATTTCAAGAGAAAATGGCCATTCACGGGTCTTCATGTGACATTACAAGTTACATGGACAAAATATTCCGTTGAGCATTCGTTAACTCTCCACGAGCTGCTAAACATCAAAATGTTGATAAAATGGATTGTTTTCAGACACCAAGAGCACCCAATGGATATGTAACAGAGAAATATAACTTCTTTTACTGCGTGTAGAATTCACAGAGGATCAGTTTTGTAAGTAGTAAGGGTATTTAAAAGAATGAAACTTAACCTATTTTAGATTGGATAAGGAGAGATACCCCTTAAAAGCTTAAGATTTACATTTTCTGTGGATATCGCTAACTGCCTGTTGGCGATTTTCAAGAACAATTGGACATTGGCAGGTCTTACAAATTGCATAGATAGAATATTCTGCTAGTCGTTTGTTAATCCCGCTACAGGCTGCTAAACGTCAAAATTTTGATAAAATCGGCTGTTTTCGGGCAGCAAATGGGTATGTAATAGGTAAACATAACCTCTTTTATCAGACTCAGAATTCATGAGGGATAATGTATGATAGTGTTAAGGGTATTCAAGGGAGCGTGGTGGCTCAGTGGTAGACTGTTGTACTTCTATGCTAGAGGTCCCGTGTTCGATTCCCGTCCGGGACGACTCACGTTGTGTCCTTGGGCAAGGCACTTTAGCCCGGTTGCCAACATGGGGACACGATGACGCCGTGTACTAAGGCATACTGCACGTCGATGGTACATATGTCTTCACCCTCTGTGACCCTGCTTGAGCGGAGCTTGAACAGAGTTAGAATGTTGAGGAGCTGACAGTTGCTCGTCAATGCTTGGTGGTTCTCTCCGTGTACTCCGGCTTCCTCCACCTATAAAACCGTGACAGCCACGATTAGCCATTGTGCATAAGTATGTGACCTTAAACACCAATAAATAAATAAATAAATAAATAAATAAATAAATAAATAAATAAATAAATAAATAAATAAGGGTATTCAAAAACCAAGCCTTAACCCTGTTTATAGGATTAAAGACAGACAGCCCATGCCGTGTACGCTGCCTACATTACTTGTAAAATCGACACCCCCACTAAATCTACTTCGAGGTGCGGTGTCGGACCCGACCACCTGACGGTTCTGACCTCATTAGATAACACTCCTTCGTTGTATTATCAGCATGGATTTCCTCAAGAAGCAAAGACAAAAATACGTCTGCGGAAAATAATGGCAAATATTTTATTTAGTCTGTATTTTGTCCGTATAGAAAATGTCTCGCCCACATATACCTAAACATGATTCAATGATACAATTGGACATATTTCTCTCGTAAAACCTGAAAAAAGACTTGAATTATTTCATTTTAGGATTGCGTGTGTATATTCTTAGAATATTCTCTGTGTGTTATTAATATACAGCGTCAGTCTTTGATCTCGTTTGGGACGATCAGTGATTAACACCTTTTCGACAAGAGCCGTCGAAATTGAACATAAAAAAAAATAATCAAATTTCACTAAAACCTTTTGCAGAATCGTGTTTTTCAGAAAACTCTTTCGCGATTGCATGTGTCGTTTTCAAAATTCCGATCAGTAATCACGAAATTATAAATATGTTGTTGTCAATAACAAAATTGAAAGCATGTCCGTCAAACTTGCATGACGTCAGAACTCGACTCGGGTGAAATACTGCAGTGAAAGGACGAGAGTAATAAACGCTGATATCGCAGTAGGCTTTAAACTGGCCATGGAATGGTCCTAAAATCATGTTTATATTTGCAGCTTTACGGCAAATACGTTTCCTGTTGTTTCTTGTTGAAGTGTTGTTTCCGTCAAGGCCAAGTACCATAGAAAATTTGGAACACCGAGCAGTGGGCCTGCCCCATGAACACCTGCCTGTTATTAAAATTAATTAGCGGGGACATCTGCACCCCCCTCCCTTCCTGCTGTTTTTTTTTACCTAGGACACCTGCCCCCTATTGTTTCTTTTACCTAGGGCACGTGCCCTCCCCCTGCTGTTTTTCACCAACTACACCTGCCCCCGTTTGTTTGCTAACGCGCCCCTCCCCATTGACCTTTCTATCTTTAGAAGCACCCGGGCCGACGGGGAGAGGGCGTGGTTGTGAGCATGGCTAGATTTCGCTGAAGGAAGGTACCCTCAAATCTGGGTCGAAAGTGGCGAAAATGACAAAAGGCTACTTCAACATATGGTAACGGTATAAACTTCAGACGATCTGGGCGATGTACAGACGAAAGATCATACCTTGGAGCCGGTTAGGTAATTTGGCACAAAAAACTCCGATTTTATGCTCAATCGCTGCTCTACAGTAGTCTACAATAGTGCCCAATTCCATTCCAAACTGATAGAGTGGGGACGAATAGTACTCTCACTTTCCACGCGATGCGTGGTGTTCTCCACGCGGTCTCGACTCTTGCAACAGATGCCAAAATGTCGGCCAGGGTGCGTAGAACAAGTTCTGAAAATTAGAAGTCGCTGCCTTCAGCGGTCTGGACACGGTTCGTGTTTGTGAGAAGTGCAATTTTAATGTCAAATTGGCAAATTTTCGTTAATCGTTTCCCGCCAAAACACCTACTCACCGCCGATTTCTTTTCACTGCAACTTCTTCCGATTATCTAAGGTTTAAAGATAGTGTCAGGATACCCCCCCCCCCCCTCGCCGCTACAGCCCCACCCACCCCTCCACCCCCACCCCCGCACTTCCTCACTTTGGCGGCGTTCTGGGTTGAAAGTCTCGAAAATGGCAAGAGGCTACATTAACGTACGGCAACGGTATAAACTACAAGTAGTGAGGACGATATTGAGACAAAAAATCATACAATGGAGCCGCTTAGGCAACGAGGCACCGAATTCTGGGACTTTATGCTCAATCGCAGCTCTACAGTCGTCTATAACACTGCCCATGTCCATTCTGAACTGATAGAGTCGGGACGAATAGTACTCTCTCATTCCAAGCGATGCGTGGTGTTTTCCAGGCGGCTCGGACGCTCCAAACAGATCCCAAAATGTCGACCAGGGTTCGTAGAACGAGTTCTGAAAATTTCAAGTCGCTGCCTCCAGCGATCTGGACACGCTTCGTGTTTGTCAGAAGTGCTATTTTAATGTCCAATATCCAAATCTTCGTCAATCTTTTCCTGCCTGCCAGAAACCCAATCACCGCCAATTTCTCTTGACTTTAAACTTCTGAGATTCTCGTAGGTTTAAAGATTGTGTTGGGATCCCTGGATGGCGGTCTTAAAGAAGCAACTTCCATTTACAGAGAGAGAGGGGGGGGGGGGGGGGCTCTAAAGGAGTCTGCGCCCATTCACGACGTTTTTTTTCGAACTGGCTTGAAAAGGAAGGACCAAATTCAAACAGTTACCTCCTCTCTTCAAAACGCTATATCCCAACCAATTCTAGGCAGATTTCCATGAAATTTTCACTCGTTGTTCATGCATAGTTGCGGCATCACTTTCCATGAAGAGCGATACGAATTTCGCATTTCGTCACGTCGAATTCAAAAAGAGCGCATGCGCATGGATTTCTCTGAAAACATCTTATAGATTTTAAGTAAAAATGGCCATTCGCACTTTTTGGTTTAAAATTGCAAGTTGCATGAATGCATATGCCTGTTAGCACATCTTAACCCTCTACAATCTGCCAGACATCAATATTTTGGATACATTTGAGATAAAATGGACCATTTTCAAATAGACAGAGCACTCAAAGGGTATGTGTCAAACAAACATAACTCCTTTTGTCGGTCATTAACTTGTGGGACGACGATATTGATATTAACCCACTCTACCATTAATGATGGTTTTTACCTAAACAATTTTTTTTATAAAACTGAGTCCATTTGAGACTACTATAACCACCTTTCTCA
This sequence comes from Pictodentalium vernedei, assembly GCA_031216915.1. Lineage (NCBI taxonomy): Eukaryota > Metazoa > Mollusca > Scaphopoda > Dentaliida > Dentaliidae > Pictodentalium > Pictodentalium vernedei. Next base: position 418,116,091 of record CM062295.1, read on the forward strand.
TAACATCAATGAAAGAACTTCAGTAAGACAGTTAAAAACAATTCATCAGACACTGTGGGGGCATGAAAAATCAAGGAATCTCATCGGGAAAAGCCATGATTCTCCAGAATCATAAAGTCTAGTTTTTTGGGGGGTTTTTTGGGTTTTTTGGGGTTTTTTTTGTTTTTTTTTCCACACATTTTGTCTGTACGATTCAGAAGCCATTTTCGAACCGATTTTCACGAAATTTTGCACACACATAGAGGGGCACAAAATCTAAAAATGTACTGAAGCGGAATTTTCGATTTAACCCTTATTTCGTCAGAATTGGCAAAAAACTGCCAAAATTGGGGTTTATTGGCACTTTCTCGAAACATGTCTTGTAGGTTTTTTTAAAACATTCGTCATTGCTAAACCTGTCTGTGACACACCCTTTGTACACACTACATATCAGGCGATGCATATGGTAACCCTCCACAGGCTGCCAAACATCGAAATTTTGATGAAATAGGCCGGTTTCAGGCCCCCACTGCACCCAAACAATACACGAGAGATAAACATAACGTCCTTTATTGGGAGTGGAATTAACCGAGGATCACTTTTGTAAGTAATAAGGGTGTTCAGAAAACCAAGCGTTAACCCATTTTGAGCTGGTTAAACAGCAATACCCCCATAATGCTCAAAAGTTCGTGTTTTCCGTGGATTTCTCTAAACGAGTCTTGTAGATTTTCAAGAAAAATTGGGCACTCTCAGGTCTTGGTGTGACATTACAAGTTGCATAGATAAAATATTCTGGTCAGCATTAGTTAACCCTCACCGAGCTGCTAAACGTAAAAATTGTGATAAAATGGGCTGTTTTTAGTCACCAACAGCACCCAAAAGGTATACCAGAGAGAAAGGGTCCTTCATTTATCGGACGCAAAATTGATCGGAAAATATTTTTGAAAGTGGTAAGGGTATTCAAAATTTGACGTCTTAACCCATTATGGGCTGGTTAAATAGAGATACCCATTAAAATCTTAAAATACCCGTTTTCTGTGGATTTCTCGTTCAACATTTTGTAGGTTTTCAAGAAAAAATCGGCTATTTGCAGGTCTTGGTGTGACATTACAAGTTGCATGAACAAAATATTCCGGTCAGCATTAGTTAACCCTCCCCGGGCTGTTGAAGGTCAAAATTGTGATAAAATGGGCTGTTTGTGGACACCAACAGCACCCAAAGGGTACACCACAAAGAAAAGTGTCTCCTTTTATCGAGTGCTCAATTTATACGGAAAATTTTTGTAAGCAGTAAGGGTATTCAAAAGTCGACGTCTTAACCCATTTTGGCCAGGCTAAAGCGAAATATCCCTTGAAAGCTTTAAATTCCCATTTTCTGTGAATTTCGATAACTTGTAGGGTTTCAAGACAAATTGACTATTCGTAGGTCTTTATGTGACATTACAAGTTGCATGGACAAAATACTCCGATGAGCGTTTATTAACCATCTACAAGCTGCCAAGCATCGTAATTTTGTTAACATGGGGCTGTTTTCAGACATGCACAGCACCCAATGTATACATGAGAGATAAACATAATCTCCTTCGTTTGAAGTGGAATTCACAGAGGACCATTTTTGTAAGTAATAAGGGTATTAAAAAAACCAAGTGTTAACCCCTGTTGGGGAGGTTAACACGGATACCCATCGATAGCTTAAAAAATCGTTTTCCCTGGATTTCTTTACAAACATTTTGTGGGGTTTCCAAGAGAAAATGGCCGTTGATAGGTCTTGGTGTCATATGACCAGTTGCATGGATAAATTATTCTGGTAGGCATTTGTTAACCCTCCATGGGCTGCTAAATGTAAAAAAATTGAAGAAATAGTCTGTTTTTTGGACACCAACAAATGGAAATGCCACAGAGAAACTTCTTTTACCGGATGCAAAACTAATAGGGAAACATTGATCTTGATATTAACCCATTCTACCATTAATGATGGGTTTTACCTAAACATTTTTTTTTTATCAAACCCAAACCGAGTCGTTTGAGACTACTATACTCACCTTTCTCATAACATCAATGAGGGAACTTCAGTGAGACAGTTAAAAACAATTCATCAGACACTGTGGGGTCATGAAAAATCATGGAATCTTATCGGGAAAAGCCATGATTCTCCAGAATCATAAAGTCTAGTTCATGAATAGTTGTGGCATCACCTTCCATGAAGAGCGACATGAATTTCACATTTCGTCACGTCGAATTGGAAAAGAGCGTATGCGCAGGGATTTCTCTGAAAACATCTTGGAAGATTTTAAAGAAAAAATGGCCATTTGCAGTTCTTAGTGTGACATTCGGCCTACAAGTTGTATGGAAAAGTATTCCTGTTAGCACTTCTTAACCCTCTACAAGCTGCCAGACATCAATATTTTGGATACATTTGAGATAAAATGGACCATTTTCAAATAGACACAGCGCTAGGTGGGTATGTGTGAAACAAACATAACTCCTTTTGTGGGTCATTCACTTGTCGGACGACGATATTGATATTAACCCACTCCACCGTTAATGATGGTTTTTACCTAAACAGTTTTCTTATCAAACTGAGTCATTTGAGACTACTATACTCACCTTTCTCATAACATCAACGAAGGAACTTCAGTGAGACAGTTAAAAACAATTCATCAGACACTGTGGGGTCATGAAGAATCATGGAATCTCATCGGGAAAAGCCATGATTCTCCAGAATCATAAAGTCTAGTTTTTTTTTTTGTTTTTTGGGGTTTCTTTTTTTTTCTATACATTTTGTCCGCACGATTCCGAAGCCATTTTTGGACCGATTTTCACAAAATTTTGCACACGCATAGAGGGGCACAAAATCTAAAATTGTACCGAAGCGGAATTTTCGATTTAACCCTTATTTCGTCACAATTGGCAAAAAACTGTCAAAATTGGGGTTTATCGGCACTTTCTCGAAACACGTCTTGTAGATTTTTTTTAAACTTTCATCATTGATAGACCTGTCTGTGCCACGACCTTTGATACACATGACATATCAGGCGATGCATATGGTAACCCTCCACAGGCTGCCAAACATCGAAATTTTGATGAAATGGGCCGGTTTCAGGCCCCCAGAGCACCCAAACGATACACGAGAGATAAACATAACTTCCTTTATTTGAAGTGGAATTCACCGGAGATCATTTTTGTAAGTAATAATGGTGTTCAAAAAACCAAGCATTAACCCGTTTTGGGCTGGTTAAACAGCAATACCCCCAAAAAGCTAAAAAATTCAGGTTTTCCGTGGATTTCTCTAAACGAGTCTTGTAGATTTTCATGAAAAAATTGTCACTCCCAGGCCTTGATGTGACAATAAAAGTTGCATGGACAAAATACTTCGGTGAGCGTTTGTTAACCCTCCACGGGCTGCTAAAAGTCAAAATTGTGATAAAATGGGCTGTTTTTGGACGCCAACGGCACCCAACGGGTACGCCACAAAGAAAAGTGATTTCTTTTATCGAGCGCACAATCTATAGGGAAACATTTTTGTAAGTAGTAAGGGTATTCAAAAAACGAAGTCTTAACCCATTTTGGGAAGGCTAAAGAGAGAGACCCCTTAAAATCTAAAAATTCCCATTTTCTGTGTATTTCTCTAAATACATTCCATAGGTTTTCAAGAAAAATTGACTACTTGCAGGTCTTTGTGTGACATTACAAGTGGCATGGACAAAATATTCCGCTGAGCGTTTATTAACCCTCTACAGAATGCCAAGCATCATAATTTTGTTGAAATGGGCTGTTTTCGGACGCACACAGCACGCAATGTATGTCCGAGAGTTACACATAATCTCCTTTGTTGGAAGTGTAATTCACTGAGGACCATTTTTGTAAGTAATAAGGGTATTCAAAAACCCAAGCGTTAACCCCTTTTGGGGTGGTTATTAGCGATACCATCAAAAGCTAAAAAAAAATCATGTTTTCCGTGGATTTCGTTACAAACATCTTGTAAGTTTTCAACAGAAAATGGCCATTGATAGGTCTTGGAGTCACATTACCGGTTGCATGGATAAAATATTCCAGTAAGCACTTGTTAACCCTCCATCGGCTGCTAAATGTCAACATTTTGAAAAAATAGTCTGTTTTTGGACACCAACAACAACAAATGGGAATGCCACAGAGATACATAACTTCTTTTACCGGATGCAAAACTGACAGAGAAAAATTTAGTAAGTAGTAAGGGTATTCAAAAAATCGAGGTCTTAACCCATTTTCGCCTGGTTAAGAAGTACCCCTTAAAAGCTTAAAATTCCAGTTTTCTATGGATTTCTCCAAAAAATCTAGTAAGTATTCAAGAAAAATTGACCATTTGCAGGTCTTGGAGTGACATTACAAGTTACATAGACAAAATATTCCGGTAAGCGTTAGTTAACTCTCCAGAGGCTGCAAAGCATAGAAATTTTGAGAAAATGGACTGTCCTTGGGCACCCATTGCACGCAATGTGTACCTGCGAGATACACATAACCTCCTTCTTTGGAAGTGGAATTTTTCAGACCAAGCATTAACCCATTTAGGGCTGGTCTTAACCCGTTTTGGGCTGGTTAAACAGCGGTACCCATCAAAGACTTAAAATTTCATGCTTTCCCTGGATTTCTTAAAAAACATCTTGTAGATTTCAAGAAAAAATGGCCATTCACGGGTCTTCATGTGACATTACAAGTTACATGGACAAAATATTCCGTTGATCATTCGTTAACTCTCCACGAGCTGCTAAACATCAAAATGTTGATAAAATGGATTGTTTTCAGACACCAAGAGCACCCAATGGATATGTAACAGAGAAATATAACTTCTTTTACTGCGCGTAGAATTCACAGAGGATCAGTTTTGTAAGTAGTAAGGGTATTTAAAAGAATGAAACTTAACCTATTTTAGACTGGATAAGGAGAGATACCCCTTAAAAGCTTAAAATTTACATTTTCTGTGGATTTCGCTAACTGCTTGTTGGCGATTTTCAAGAACAATTGGACATTGGCAGGTCTTACAAATTGCATAGATAGAATATTCCGCTAGTCGTTTGTTAATCCCGCTACAGGCTGCTAAACGTCAACATTTTGATAAAATCGGCTGTTTTCGGGCAGCAAATGGGTATGTAATAGGTAAACATAACCTCTTTTATCAGATTCAGAATTCATGAGGGATAATGTATGATAGTATTAAGGGTATTCAAGGGAGCGTGGTGGCTCAGTGGTAGACTGTTGTACTTCTATGCTAGAGGTCCAGAGTCCGATCCCCGTCCGGGATGACTCACGTTGTGTCCTAGGGCAAGGCACTTTAGCCCAGTTGCTGACATGGGGGCATGATGACGCCGTGTACTAAGGCATACTGCACGTCGATGGTACATATGTCTTCACCCTCTGTAACCCTGCTTGAGCGGAGCTTGAACAGAGTTAGAATGTTGAGGAGCTGACAGTTGCTCGTCGATGCTTGGTGGTTCTCTCTGTGTACTCCGGCTTCCTCCACCTATAAAACTGTCACGGCCACGATTAGCCATTGTGCATAAGTATGTGACCTTAAACACCAATAAACAAATTATTTATTTATTTATTGGTGTTTAAGGTCACATATTTATGCGCAATGGCTAATCATGACCATGACAGTTTTACGGGTGGAGGAAGCCGGAGTACCCGGAGAGAACCACCGAGCAACGACGAGCAGCTGCCAGCTCCCCAACATCGTAACTCCGCACTGCAGCACAGGCAGGGTTAGATTGGTTGAAGACATGCGCACCATCGACGTGCAGTACGCCTTAGTACACGGCGTCATCGTGCCCCCACGCGGGCAATGGAGATGAAGTGTCTTGCCCAAGGACACAACACGGTTGCCGCAGGTGGGATTCGAACCGAGGACCTCTCGGCTTGCAGCCTGCACCTCTACCAACTGAGCCACAATAAACAAATAAATAAATAAATAAATAAATAAATAAATAAATAAATAAATAAATAAGGGTATTCAAAAACCAAGCCTTAACCCTGTTTATAGGATTAAAGACAGACAGCCCATGCCGTGTACGCTGCCTACATTACTTGTAAAATCGACACCCCCACTAAATCTTCTGCGAGGCGCGGTTTCGGACCCGACCACCTGACGGTTCTGACCACATCAAATAACACACCTTCGTTGTATTTAGCAGCATGGATTTCCCCAAGAAGAAAAGACAAAAATACGTCTGCGGAAAATAATGGCAAATATTTTATTTAGCCTGTATTTTTTCCGTATAGAAAATTTCTCACCCATATATACCTAAAAATGATTCAATGATACAATTGGACACATTTCTCTCATAAAACGTGAAAAAACACTTGATTTATTGCATTTTAGGATTGCGCATGTATATTCTTAGAAGAATCTCTGTCTGTTATTAAACTACGGCGTGTCTTTGATATCGTTTGGGACGATCAGTGATTAGTACCTTTTCGACAAGAGCCATCGAAATTGAAAATAAAAAATAATCAAATTTCACTAAAACCTTTTGCAGAATCGTGTTTTTCAGAAAACGCTTTCGCGATTGCGTGTGTCGTTTTCAAAATTCGGATCAGTAAGCACGAAATTATAAATATGTTGTTGTCAATAACAAAATTGAAAGCATGTCGGTCAAACTTGCATGATGTCAGAACTCGACTCGGGTTAAATACTGCGGTGTAGTGAAAGGACGAGAGTAAGAAATGCTGATATCGCAGTAGGCTTTAAAATGTCCATGGAATGGTCCTAAAATCAAGTTTATATTTGCAGCTTTATTGCAAATAGGTTTCCCGTTGTTTCTTGTTGAAATGTTATTTCCGTCAAGGCCAAGTACCATAGAAAATTTGAATACTGGGCAGTGGGATAGGACACCTGCCCCATGAACAACTGCCTCCTATTAAAATTAATTAGCGAGGACATCCCCCCCCCCCCCATATGCTGTTTATTTTACCTAGGACACCTGCCCCCTGCTGTTTTTTTTTACCTAGGACACATGCCCCTCCCCCCCTACTGTTAGATTAGATTAAACATATTTTATTTGCCATTTGACAATGCAAATCAGGATTGGGGGACAAGTGCTTACCACTTAGAAGCCCCTCCGTTCCTGTACAGTGACTAATAATTTACAATATGGCAGAACGTATTCCATAAATAACAGAATCTAGCAAAATCTAAATATTATAAACATTATAGACAAACACAAATTAAACTGAGAGAAAGAGAGAGAGAGAGAGAGAGAGAGAGAGGGAGAGAGAGAGAGAGAGAGAAGAGAGAGAGAGAGAGAGAGAGAGAGAGAGAGAGAGAGAGAGAGATAAAAAAATAAATAGAATATAAAGAAAAAAAGAAAACATGAAATACAACATTAGATCCAGTGATGATGCCCGCCACCCACCCAATTGCATTCTGTAGTATCTTGGCCGTAATGGGAGTCTAAATTAACATCTTGATTACAGCCACTGCAAAGGTTTTCACTTCTGGGCATGTTCACACAACTGTTTGTTCACCAAGTACACCTGCCCTGCCCCCGTTTGTTTGCTAACGGGCCCCTCCCCATTAACCTTTCTATTTTTAGAAGCACCCAGGCCGACGGGGAGAGGGCGTTGTTGGGAGCATGGCTAGATTTTGCTATAAAATGGGGTTGAAGGAAGGTATCCTCAAATCTGGGTCGAAAGTGGCGAAAATGACAAAAGGCTACGTCAACGTATGGTGACGGTATAAACTACAGGCGATCTGGGCGATGTACAGACGAAAAATAATACCTTGGAGCCGGTTAGGCAATTTGGCACAAAAAACTCCGACTTTATGCTCAATCGCTGCTCTACAGTAGTCTACAACAGTCCCCAAGTCCATTCCAAACTGATAGAGTCGGGACGAATAGTACTCTCACTTTCCACGCGATGCGTGGTGTTCTTCACGCGGCCTCGACACTCGCAACAGATGCCAAACTGTCAGCCAGGTGCGTAGAACAAGTAATGAAAATTAGAAGTCGCTGCCTTCAGCGGTCTAGACACGGTTCATGTTTGTGAGAAGTGCAATTTTAATGTCTAATTGGCAAATTTTCAATAATCGTTTCCCGCCAAAAAACCTACTCACCGCCGATTTCTTTTCACTTCAACTTCTGACGATTATCTAAGTTTTAAAGATAGTGTCAGGATACCCCTCCCCCCGCCGCTCTTTTGGAGCTGGTTAGGCAATGTGGCACCGAAACCTGGGACGTTATGCTCAATCGCAGCTCTACAGTCGTCTACAACACTGCCCGTGTCCATTCTAAACTGATAGAGTCGGGACGAATAGTACTCTCACATTCCAAGCGATGCGTGGTGTTTTCCCTGCGGTCCGGACACTCCAAACAAATCCCAAAATGTCGGCCAGGCTTCGTAGAACAAGTTCTGAAAATTTCAAGTCGCTGCCTCCAGCGGTCTGAACACCGTTCGTGTATGTCAGAAGTGCTATTTTAATGTCCAATATGCAAATCTTCGTCAATCTTTTCCTGCCTGCCAGAAACCCCAATCACCGCCAATTTTTCTTGACTTTAAACTTCTGAGATTCTCGTAGTTTTAAAGGTTGTGTTGGGATCCCTGGTGGCTGTCTTAAAGAAGCAACTTCCATTTACAGTCAACTCTCCACCAGTCACACACAATTGTAACATTTAAGTGGACTTACACAAGCGAGGAGGCACTGAAGGATTCTGCGCCCATTTCCGACGTCTTTTTTTCGAACTGGCTTGAAAAGGGAGGACCAAATTCAAACAATTACCTCCTCTCTCCAAAACACCATATCTCAGCCAATTCTAGGCAGATTTTCATGAAATTTTCACTCCTTGTTCAGGAATAGTTGTGGCATCACTTTCCACGAAGAGCGACATGAATTTCGCATTTCGTCACGTCGAATTGGAAAAGAGCGTATGCGCAGGGATTTCTCTGAAAACATCTTGGAAGATTTTAAAGAAAAAATGGCCATTTGCAGTTCTTAGTGTGACATTCGGCCTACAAGTCGTATGGAAAAGTATTCCTGTTAGCAGTTCTTAACCCTCTACAAGCTGCCAGACATCAATATTTTGGATACATTTGAGATAAAATGGACCATTTTCAAATAGACACAGCGCTAGGTGGTATGTGTGAAACAAACATAACTCCTTTTGTGGGTCATTAACTTGTCGGACGACGATATTGATATTAACCCACTCCACCGTTAATGATGGTTTTTACCTAAACAATTTTCTTATCAAACTGAGTCATTTGAGACTACTATACTCACCTTTCTCATAACATCAATGAAGGAACTTCAGTGAGACAGTTAAAAACAATTCATCAGACACTGAGGGGTCATGAAGAATCATGGAATCTCATCGGGAAAAGCCATGATTCTCCAGAATCATAAAGTCTAGTTTTTGGGGGTTTTTTTAGGCTTTTCCCTCTGGAAAAGACTATTGTTTTTCTACGGATTATTATTTTTTTTTTTTGTTTTTTTTTTTTTTTTAGGCTTTTCCCTCTGGAAAAGACTATTGTTTTTCTACGGATTATTATTATTTTTTTTTTTTTTTTTTTTTTTTTTTTTTTCCACACATTTTGTCCGTACGATTCAGAAGCCATTTTCGAACCGATTTTCACGAAATTTTGCACAAGCATAGAGGGCCACAAAATCTAAAAATGTACCGAAGCGGAATTTTCGATTTAACCCTTATTTCGTCAGAATTGGCAAAAAACTGCCAAAATTGGGGTTTATCGGCACTTTCTCGAAACACGTCTTGTAGATTTTTTTTATACATTCGTAATTGCTAGTCCTGTCTGTGACACACGCCCTTTGATACACACGACATATCAGGCGATGCATATGGTAACCCTCCACAGGCTGCCAAACATCGAAATTTTGATGAAATAGGCCGTTTTCAGGCCCCCACTGCACCCACACAATACATGAGAGATAAACATAACTTCCTTTATTGGGAGTGGAATTCACCGAGGATCATTTTTGTCAGTAATAAGGGTGTTCAAAAAACCAAGCGTTAACCCGCTTTGTGCTGGTTAAATAGCAATACCCCCCATAAAGCTAAAATATTTGTGTTTTCCGTGGATTTCTCTAAACGAGTCTTGTAGATTTTCAAGAAAAATTTGTCACTCCCAGGCCTTGACGTGACAATAGAAGTTGCATGGAGAAAATACTGCGGTGAGCATTTTTTAACCCTCCACGAGCTGCTAAAAGTCAAAATTGTGATAAAATGGGCTGTTTTTGGACGCCAACAGCACCCAATGGGTACGCAACAAAGAAACGTGCCTTCTTTTATCGATCGCACAATCTATATGCAAACATTTTTGTAAGTAGTAAGGGTATTCAAAAGTCGAAGTCTTAACCCATTTTGGACAGGCTAAAGAGAGAGACCCCCCTTAAAATCTTAAAATTCCCATTTTCTGTGGATTTCTCTAGAAACATCCGTAGGTTTTCAAGAAAAATTGACTACTCGCAGGTCTTTGTGTGATATTACAAGTTGCATTGACAAAATATTCCGGTGAGTGTTTATTAACCCTCTAGAGGCTGCCAAGCATCATAATTTTGTTGAAATGGGCTGTTTTCAGGCATGCACATCACCCAACGTGTACCTGAGAAATGAACATAATCTCCTTTGTTGGAAGTAGAATTCACCGAAGACCATTTTTGTAAGTAATAAGGGTATTCAAAAAACCAAGCGTTAACACATTTTGTTGTTGTTAATAGTGATACCCATCAAAGGCTTAAAAATTTATGTTGTCCCTGGATTTCTTTACAAACTTCTAGTTGGGTTTTCAAGAGAAAATGGCCATTGATAGGTCATGGTGTCACATTATCAGTTGATTGGATAAATTATTCCGGTAAGCATTTGTTAACCCTCCATGGGCTGCTAAATGTCAAAATTTTGAAAAAAATAGTCTGTTTTTGAACAATAACAACATCAAATGGGAATACAACAGAGAAACGTAACTTCTTTTACCGGACGCAAAACTGACAGGGAAACATTTTTGTAAGTAGTAAATGTATTCAAAAATCGAGGTCTTAACCCATTTTTAACTGGTTAAGGAGATATACCCCTTAAATGCTTAAAATTCCAGTTTTCTGTGGATTTCTCAAAAAAAAAATTTCAAGAGCAATTGACCATTCGTAGGTCTTCGAGTGACATTACAAGCTGCATGAACAAAATGTTTGGTTAAGCATTTGTTAACCCCCCCAGAGGCTGCCAAGCATTGACATTTGGAGAAAATGGGCTGTTCTTGGGCAACCATAACACCAAATGTGTACCTAGGAGATAAACATAACCTCCTTCATTGGAAGTGGAATTCACTGTCGATCATTTTTGTAAGTAATGAAGATATTCACAAAATCAACCAAAAGGTTAAAAATTCATGTTATCTGAGGATTTCTGTAAAAACATCCCGTAGATTTTCAGGAAAAAAGGCCATTCTCATATCTTAGTGTGACATTACAAGTTGCATGTACAAAATATTCCTGTAAGCATTTGTTAACCCTATACAGGTTCTCAAACATCAAAATGTTGATAAAATAGGCTGTGTTTGCGTACCCACAGCACCCGAAGTTGGGAGGAAAGATCAAAATAAGTGGAAGTAGCATTCACTGATAATTATTTTTGGAAGTAATAAGAGTATTCCAAAAACAACACTTAACCCGTTTTGGGCTGGAAAAACAATGCTACCCATCAAAAGCTTAAAATTCCTGTTCTCCCTGGATTTCTCTGAAAACATCTTGTAGATTTTAAAGAAAAAATGGCCATTCACAGTTCTTGGTGTGACATTACAAGTTGCATGAATAATATTCCTGTTGGCACTCGTTAACCCTTTACAAGCTGCCAGACATCAATATTTTGGATACATTTGAGATAAAATGGACCATTTTAAATTGACACAGCACTCAGTGAGTATGTGTCAAACAAACATAACTCCTTTTGTCGGTCATTGACCTCTTGGGCGACGATATTGACACTAACCCACTCCACCGTTAATGATGGTTTTTACCTAAACAATTTTTTATCAAACTGTGTCATTTGAGACTACTATCTTCACCTTTCTCATAACATCAATGAAGGAACTTCAGTGAGACAGTTAAAAACAATTCATTAGACACTGTTGGGTCATGAAAAATCATGGAATCTCATCGGGAAAAGCCATGATTCTCCAGAATCATAAAGTCTAGTTTTTTGGGTTTTTTTTTTTTTTTTTTTTTTCCACACATTTTGTCCGTACGATTCAGAAGCCATTTTCGGACCGATTTTCACGAAATTTTGCACACGCATAGAGGGGCACAAAATCTAAAAATGTACCAAAGCGGAATTTTCGATTTAACCCTTATTTCCTCAGAATTGACAAAAAACTGCCAAAATTGGGGTTTATCGGCACTTTCTCGAAACACGTCTTGTAGATTTTGTTTAAACATTCATCATTTCTAGACCTGCCTGTGACACGACCTTTGATACATACGAGATATTCGGCAATGCATATGGTAACCCTCCACAGGCCTGCCAAACATCGAAATTTTGATGAAATGGGTCGGTTTCAGGCCCCACTGCACCCAAACAATACATGAGAGATAAACATAACTTCCTTTATTGGAAGTGGAATTCACCGAGGATCATTTTTGTCAGTAATAAGGGTGTTCATAAAACCAAGCATTAACCCGTTTTGGACTGGTTAAACAGCAATACCCCCATAAAGCTAAAAAATTCATGTTTTCCGTGGATTTCTCTAAACGAGTCTTGTAGATTTTCAAGAAAAACTTGTTACTCCCAGATCTTGGTGTGACAATAGACGTTGCATGGACAAAATGCTAAGGGGAGCATTTGTTAACCCTCCATGGGCTGCTGAAAGTCAAAATTGTGATAAAATGGCTGTTTTTGGACGCCAACGGCACCCAATGGGTACGCCACAAAGAAAAGTGCGTTCTTTATAGAGCCCACACTCTATACGGAAACATTTTTATAAGTAGTAAGGATATTCAAAAGTTGAAGTCTTAACCCTTTTTGGGCAGGATAAAGAGAGAGACCCCTTAAAATCTTAAAATTCGAATTTTCTGTGGATTTCTCTAAAAACATCTGTAGGTTTTCAAGAAAAATTGTCTACTCGCAGGTCTTTGTGTGACATTACAAGTGGCATAGACAAAATATTCCGGTGAGCGTTTATTAACCCTCCACAGGCTGCCAAGCTTTGTAATTTTGTTGAAATGGGCTGTTTTCGGACGCACACAGCACCCAATGTGTACCTGAGAAATAAACATAATCTCCTTCGTTGGAAGTGGAATTCACCGAGGACCATTTTTGTAAGTAATAAGGGTATTCAAAAAACCAAGTGTTAACCCGTTTTGGGTGGTTTAAGAGTGATTCCCCCAAAAGCTTAAACAATCATGCTTTACGTGGATTTTCTCTAAAAATGTCAAGTAGATTTTCAAGAAAAAACTGGTCCGTCGCAGATCGTGGTGTAACATTATAAACTGCAAGGACAGAATATTCTGATAAGCATTTGTTAACCCTCCACAGACTCTCAAATATCAACACTTTGATAAAATAGGCTGTTTTCAGCCCCTCACAGGCCCTGTAGCTGGGAAATAAACATAACTTCCTCTCTTGGAAGTGGAAATCACCGAGGATAATTTTTGTAAGTAATAAGGGTATTAAATAAACCAAGCCTTAACCCGTTTTGGGCTAGTTAAACAGCGATACCCATCAAAGGCTTAAAAATTCAAGTTTTCCCTGGATTTCTTTAAAAACAACTTGTAAATTTCAAGAAAAAAATGGTCATTCATAGGTCTTAGTGTGCCATTACATGTTGCATGGACAAAATATTCCGGTCAGGATTTGTTAGCTCTACACCAGCATCTGAACATCAAAGGTTTGATAAAATGGGCTGCTTTGAAAATAATGCCAATTGTTTTATTTAGTGTGTATTTTGTCCGTATACAAAATTTCTCACCCACATATACCTAAAAATGATTCAATGATACGATTGGACAAGTTTCTCTCATATAAAACATGCATAAAACGTGAAAAAAGACTTGATTTATTGCATTTAAGGATTGCACATGTATATTTTTAGAAGATTCTCTGTCTGTTTTTAATCTCGGCGTCAGTCTTTGATCTTGTTTGGAACAATCAGTAATTAACCACCTTTTCGACAAGAGCCATCGAAATTTAAAATAAAAAAAAAATGAAATTTCACTAAAACTTTTTGCAGAATCGAGTTTTTCAGAAAACTCTGTCGCGATTGCGTGTGTCATTTTCAAAATTCCGATCAGAAATAATGAAATTATAAATATGTAGTTAGCAATAACAAAATTGAAAGCATGTCGACTAAACTTGCATGACGTCAGAACTCGATTCGGGTGAAATACTGCAGTCATGCACTGAAAGGTTGAGAATAAGGGACGCTGATATCGAAGTAGGCTTTAAACTGTCCATGGAATGGTCCTAAAATCAAGTTCATGTTTGCAGCGTTACTGCAAATAGGTTTCCCGTATTTCTTGTTAAAATGTTTTGGACCGCCTCACTTCATATTCCACACTGCACTGCATGATATTGTTTATTTATTGGTGTTTAAGATTTGTAAGTAGTAAGGGTATTTAAAAGAATGAAACTTAACCCATTTTGGACTGAATAAGGAGAGATGCCCCTAAAACGCTTAAAATTTACATTTTCCGTGGATTTCCCTAACTGCTTGCTGGGGATTTTCAAGAACAATTTGACATTGGCAGGTCTTACAAACTGCATAGATAGAATATTCCGCTAGTCGTTTGTTAATCCCTCTACAGGCTGCTAAACGTCAAAATTTTAATAAAACCGGCTGTTTTCGGGCAGCAAAATGGGTATGCAATAGATAAACATGACCTCTTTTATCAGACTCAGAATTCCTGAGGGATAATGTATGATAGTATTAAGGGTATTCAAGGGAGTGCGGTGGCTCAGTGGTAGACTGTCGTACTTCTATGCTAGAGGTCCCGAGTTCGATCCCCGTCCGGGACGACTCACGTTGTGTCCTTGGGCAAGGCACTTTGGCCCGGTTGCCGACATGGGGGCACGATGTCCCCGTGTACTAAGGCATACTGCACATCGATGGTACACATGTCTTCAACCTCTGTAACCCTGCCTGAACGGAGCCTGAACAGAGTGAGAATGTTGAGGAGCTGACAGTTGCTCGTCGATGCTTGGTGGTTCTCTCCAGGTACTCCGGCTTCCTCCACCTCTAAAACTGTCACGGTCACGATTAGCCATTGTGCAGAAGTATCTGACCTTAAACACCAATAAATAAATAAATAAATAAATAAATAAATAAAGAAATAATAAATAAATAAATAAATAAATAAATAAATAAAGAAATAAATAAATAAGGGTATTCAAAAAACCAAGCCTTAACCCTGTTTTGTCGGATTAAAGACAGACAGTCCATGCCGTGTACGCTGCCTACATTACTTGTAAAATCGACACCCCCACTAAATCTCCTGCGAGGTGCGGTTTGGGACCCGACCACCTGACGGTTCTGACCACATCAAATAACACACCTTCGTTGTATTTAGCAGCAAGAAATTTCCCCAAGAAGCAAAGACAAAATTACGTCTGCGGAAAATAATGGCAAATATTTTATTTAGCCTGTATTTTGTCCGTATAGAAAATTTCTCACCCACATATACCTAAAAATGATTCAATGATACAATTGGACATATTTCTCTCATAAAACGTGAAAAAACACTAGATTTATTGCATTTTAGGATTGCGCATGTATATTCTTAGAAGATTCTCTGTCTGTTATTAAACTACGGCATGTCTTTGATCTCGTTTGGGACGATCAGTGATTAGCACCTTTTCAACAAGAGCCATGGAAATTGAAAATAAAAAAAATAATCAAATTTCACTAAAACCTTTTACAGAATCGTGTTTTTCAGAAAACGCTTTCGCGATTGCGTGTGTCGTTTTCAAATTCGGATCAGTAAGCACGAAATTATAAATATGTTGTTGTCAATAACAAAATTGAAAGCATGTCCGTCAAACTTGCATGACGTCAGAACTCGACTCGGTAAAATACTGCGGTGTGGTGAAAGGACGAGAGTAAGAAACGCTGATATCGCAGTAGGCTTTAAAATGTCCATGGAATGGTCCTAAAATCAACTTCATATTTGCAGCTTTATTGCAAATAGGTTTCCCATTGTTTCTTGTTGAAATGTTATTTCCGTCAAGGCCAGGTACCCATAGAAAATTTGGAATACTGGGCAGTGGGATAGGGCACCTGCCCCATGAACAACTGCCTGCTATTAAAATTAATTAGCGGGGACACCCCCCCCCCCCCCCCCCCATGCTGTTTATTTTACCTAGGACACATGCCCTCTGCTGTTTTTTTACCTAGGACACATGCCCCCCCCCCCCCCTACTGTTAGATTAGATTAAACATATTTTATTTGCCACTTGACAATGCAAATCAGGATTGGAGGACAAGTGCTTACCACTTAGAAGCCCCTCCGTTCCTGTACGGTGACTAATAATTTACAATATGGCAGAACGTATTCCATAAATAACAGAATCTAGCAAAATCTAAATATTATAAACATTATAGACAAACACAAATTAAACTGAGAGAGAGAGAGAGAGAGAGAGAGAGAGAGAGAGAGAGAGAGATAAAAAAAAATTAAATAGAATATAAAGAAAACATGAAATACAACATTAGATCCAGAGATGATGCCCGCCACCCACCCAATTGCATTCTATAGTATATTGGCCGTAATGGGAGTCTAAATTAACATCTTGATTACAGCCACTGAGCATAGGTTTTCACTTCTGGGGATGTTCACCAACAACTGTTTTTTCATCAAGTACACCTGTCCTGCCCCCGTTTGTTTGCTAACGGGCCCCTACCCATTGACCTTTCTATTTTTCGAAGCACCCGGGCCGACGGGGAGAGGGCGTTGTTGGGAGCATGGCTAGATTTTGCTATAAAATGGGGTTGAAGGAAGGTACCCTCAAATCTGGGGTGAAAGTGGCAAAAATGACAAAAGGCTACCTCAACGTATGGTAACGGTATAAACTACAGTCGATCTGGGCGATGTACAGACGAAAAATCATACCTTGGAGCCGGTTAGGCAATTTGGCACAAAAAAACTCCGACTTCATGCTCAATCGCTGCTCTACAGTAGTCTACAACAGTCCTCAAGTCCATTCCAAACTAATAGAGTCGGGACGAATAGTACTCTCACTTTCCACGCGATGCGTGGTGTTCTTCACGCGGCCTCGACACTCGCAACAGATGCCAAAATGTCGGCCAGGGTGCGTAGAACAAGTTCTGAAAATTAGATGCCGCTGCCTTCAGCGGTCTAGACACGCTTCATGTTTGTGAGAAGTGCAATTTTAATGTCTAATTGGCAAATTTTCGTTAATCGTTACCCGCCAAAAAACCTACTCACCGCCGATTTCTTTTCACTCCAACTTCTGACGATTATCTAAGGTTTAAAGATAGTGTCATGATACCCCTCCCCCGCCGCTCTTTTGGAGCTGGTTAGGCAATGCGGCACCGAAACCTGGGACGTTATGCTCAATCGCAGCTCTACAGTCGTCTACAACACTGCCCGTGTCCATTCTAAACTGATAGAGTCGGGACGAATAGTACTCTCACATTCCAAGCGATGCGTGGTGTTTTCCACGCGGTCCGGACACTCCAAACAGATCCCAAAATGTCGGCCAGGGTTCGTAGAACAAGTTCTGAAAATTTCAAGTCACTGCCTCCAGCGGTCTGAACACCGTTCGTGTATGTCTGAAGTGCTATTTTAATGTCCAATATGCAAATCTTCGTCAATCTTTTCCTGCCTGCCAGAAACCCAATCACCGCCAATTTCTCTTGACTTTAAACTTCTGAGATTCTCGTAGGTTTAAAGGTTGTGTTGGGTGTTAAGGGTATTCAAGGGAGGGTGGTGGCTCAGTGGTAGACTGTTGTACTTCTATGCTAGAGGTCCCGAGTCCGATCCCCGTCCGGGACGACTCACGTTGTGTCCTTGGGCAAGGCACTTTAGCCCGGTTGCCGACATGGGGGCACGATGACGCCGTGTACTAAGGTCTAAGGCATACTGCACGTCGATGGTACATATGTCTTCACCCCCTGTAACCCTGCTTGAGCGAAGCTTGAACAGAGTTAGAATGTTGAGGAGCTGACAGTTGCTCGTCGATGCTTGGTGGTTCTCTCCGTGTACTCCGGCTCCTCCACCTATAAAACTGTCACGGCCACGATTAGCCATTGTGCATAAGTATGTGACCTTAAACACCAATAAACAAATAAATAAATAAATAAATAAATAAATAAATAAATAAATAAATAAATAAATAAATAAATAAATAAATAAATAAATAAATAAGGGTATTCAAAAACCAAGCCTTAAACCTGTTTATAGGATTAAAGACAGACAGCCCATGCCGTGTACGCTGCCTACATTACTTGTAAAATCGACACCCCCACTAAATCTTCTGCGAGGTGCGGTTTCGGACCCGACCACCTGACGGTTCTGACCACATCAAATAACACACCTTCGTTGTATTTAGCAGCAAGAAATTTCCCCAAGAAGCAAAGACAAAAATACGTCTGCGGAAAATAATGGCAAATATTTTATTTAGCCTGTATTTTGTCCGTATAGAAAATTTCTCACCCACATATACCTAAAAATGATTCAATGATACAGTTGGACATATTTCTCTCATAAAACGTGAAAAAACACTTGATTTATTGTATTTTAGGATTGCGCATGTATATTCTTAGAAGATTCTCCGTCTGTAATTAAACTACGGCGTGTCTTTGATCTCGTTTGGGACGATCAGTGATTAGCACCTTTTCAACAAGAGCCATCGAAATTGAAAATAAAAAAAATAATCAAATTTCACTAAAACCTTTACAGAATCGTGTTTTTCAGAAAACGCTTTCGCGATTGCGTGTGTCGTTTTCAAAATTCGGATCAGTAAGCACGAAATTATAAATATGTTGTTGTCAATAACAAAATTGAAAGCATGTCGGTCAAACTTGCATGACGTCAGAACTCGACTCGGGTAAAATACTGCGGTGTGGTGAAAGGATGAGAGAAAGAAACGCTGATATCGCAGTAGGCTTTAAATGTCCATGGAATGGTCCTAAAACCAAGTTTATATTTGCAGCTTTATTGCAAATAGGTTTCCCGTTGTTTCTTGTTGAAATGTTATTTCCGTCAATGCCAAGTACCATAGAAAATTTGGAATACTGGGCAGTGGGATAGGACACCTGCCCCATGAACAACTGCCTGCTATTAAAATTAATTAGCGGGGACACCCCCCCCCCCCCCCATGCTGTTTATTTTACCTAGGACACCTGTCCCCTGCTGTTTTTTTACCTAGGACACATGCCCCCCCCCCCCCCCCCCTACTATTAGATTAGATTAAACATATTTTATTTGCCATTTGACAATGCAAATCAGGATTGGAGGACAAGTGCTTACCACTTAGAAGCCCCTCCGTTCCTGTACAGTGACTAATAATTTACAATATGGCAGAACGTATTCCATAAATAACAGAATCTAGCAAAATCTAAATATTATAAACATTATAGACAAACGCAAATTAAACTGAGAGAGAGAGAGAGAGAGAGAGAGAGAGAGAGAGAGAGAGAGAGAGAGAGAGAGAGAGAGAGATCAAAGAAATAAATAGAATATAAAGAAAACATGAAATACAACATTAGATCCAGAGATGATGCCCGCCCACCCACCCATTTGCATTCTGTAGTATCTTGGCCGTAATGGGAGTCTAAATTAACATCTTGATTACAGCCACTCAGCATAGGTTTTCACTTCCGGGGATGTTCACACAACTGTTTTTTCACCAAGTACAGCTGCCCTGCCCCCGTTTGTTTGCTAACGGGCCCCTACCCATTGACCTTTCTATTTTTCGAAGCACCCGGGCCGACGGGGAGAGGGCGTTGTTGGGAGCATGGCTAGATTTTGCTATAAAATGGGGTTGAAGGAAGGTACCCTCAAATCTGGGGCGAAAGTGGCGAAAATGACAAAAGGCTACTTCAACGTATGGTAACGGTATAAACTACAGTCGATCTGGGCGATGTACAGACGAATAATGATATCTTGGAGCCGGTTAGGCAATTTGGCACAAAAAACTCCGACTTCATGCTCAATCGCTGCTCTACAGTAGTCTACAACACTCCTCAAGTCCATTCCAAACTGATAGAGTCGGGACGAATAGTACTCTCACTTTCCACGCGATGCGTGGTGTTCTTCACGTGGCCTCGACACTCGCAACAGATGCCAAAATGTCGGCCAGGGTGCGTAGAACAAGTTCTGAAAATTAGATGTCGCTGCCTTCAGCGGTCAAGACACGCTTCATGTTTGTGAGAAGTGCAATTTTAATGTCCAATTGGCAATTTTTCGTTAATCGTTACCCGCCAAAAAACCTACTCACCGCCGATTTATTTTCACTTCAACTTCTGACGATTATCTAAGGTTTAAAGATAGTGTCAGGATACCCCTCCCCCGCCGCTCTTTTGGAGCTGGTTAGGCAATGTGGCACCGAAACCCTGGGACGTTATGCTCAATCGCAGCTCTACAGTCGTCTACAACACTGCCCGTGTCCATTCTAAACTAACAGAGTCGGGACGAATAGTACTCTCACATTCCAAGCGATGCGTGGTGTTTTCCACGCGGTCCGGACACTCCAAACAGATCCCAAAATGTCGGCCAGGGTTCGTAGAACAAGTTCTGAAAATTTCAAGTTGCTGCTCCAGCGGTCTGAACACCGTTCGTGTATGTCTGAAGTGCTATTTAATGTCCAATATGCAAATCTTCGTCAATCTTTTCCTGCCTGCCAGAAACCCAATCACCGCCAATTTCTCTTGACTTTAAACTTCTGAGATTCTCGTAGGTTTAAAGGTTGTGTTGGGATCCCTGGTGGCTGTCTTAAAGAAGCAACTTCCATTTACAGGCAACTCTCCACCAGTCACACACAATTGTAACATTTAAGTGGACTTACTCCAGCGAGGAGGCACTGAAGGATTCTGCGCCCATTCCCGACGTCTTTTTTCGAACTGGCTTGAAAAAGAAGGTCCAAATACAAACAAATACCTCCTCTCTCCAAAACACCATATCTCAGCCAATTCTAGGCAGATTTCCGTGAAATTTTCACTCCTTGTTCATGAATAGTTGTGGCATCACTTTCCATGAAGAGCGACATGAATTTCGCATTTCGTCACGTCGAATTGGAAAAGAGCGTATGCGCAGGGATTTCTCTGAAAACATCTTGGAAGATTTTAAAGAAAAAATGGCCATTTGCAGTTCTTAGTGTGACATTACAAGTTGCATGGAAAAATATTCCTGTTAGTACTTGCTAACCCTCTACAAGCTGCCAGACATCAATATTTTGGATACATTTGAGATAAAATGGACCATTTTCAAATAGACACAGCACTCAGTGGGTATGTGTGAAACAAACATAACTCCTTTTGTGGGTCATTAACTTGTCGGAAGACGATATTGATATTAACCCACTCCACCGTTAATGATGGTTTTTACCTAAACAATTTTCTTATCAACTGAGTCATTTGAGACGAACGAAATGGTTTGACGCGCCGAAGGCGCGCGGGGACGATTTGGAGGACAAGCCCCTTTCGACCCTCGTTAGCTGTTTGTTGTTGTTGTAGGATGTCAAGGCGCGGTGGAGGAGGAAAAGGAAGGAGGGAGATGGCTTAACCCCGTCTAGGCTTCTTCCGGCTCTTTTTCTTTGGAGGTGGTTGAGATTGTGATGTGGAAGTCGACGATGTTGAGTTTAGTGTTGAGTTTGGTGAATGGATTGCGTCTAATTCCTTTTTGAGATCTGCCTTGGATTGTTCCCTGAACTCGTGGGTTTCGGAGGCGATTCGGTTTCCCATCTCAACTGCTCGCCTTCCCATCTCTATTATTCTCCTTAATTCTTCGGAGGTGACTGCAGACTTAGGTGGCTGTGTTGCTGAGATTGACACACCCGGGCTGTCCGGGAGAGAAGGAAGTGGGGAGTGAGGGGTGGGAGGTGGTGAAAAGGCAACCTCCGTTCCTCCTCAGTCTCCACCAGACGTTCCTCATCCAACAGTACCGGCTCAGGAGCTGGCATTTGGTTGGGTGTACTAGTGGGACTAGGAGGGGAACTGGCAGCTGCCTCCAGGACCTCCATCCTCTCGCTCACCTCTTTCTTCCTATTCCGGAAGGCCTCCAGCGCCTGGAATCCCGGCGCTTGGTGGACGGACTCTTCTTCTTCTTGCTCTTCTTCTTTTCAGGGCCACAGCCAGGCTTCTTCGGGTGAGGACCAGTGTGAGAGGGGTCCCTCTCACAAAAGGTGCTACCTCTCCCCGAAGAAGGTGTGGCGGTGTTGTGCTCTTCAATGACGAACTCCAAGTTCAGATGGACTCTCTTGCCTGTCTCCCGGACAGTCCAGGTGACAGGGCAAGAGATGCCCAGAGCTGCTATTGTTCTCTTCAGTCGCGCTGGTAGTTCCAGTGTTTCCATAATTATGGTGTTAATTAGGATCGAGCCAAGTCATTTGAGACTACTATACTCACCTTTCTCATAACATCAATGAAGGAACTTCAGTGAGACAGTTAAAAACAATTCATCAGACACTGTGGGGTCATGAAGAATCATGGAATCTCATCGGGAAAAGCCATGATTCTCCAGAATCATAAAGTCTAGTTTTTTGGGTTTTTTGGGTTTTTTTTTTTCCACACATTTTGTCCGTACGATTCAGAAGCCATTTTCGAACCGATTTTCACGAAATTTTGCACACGCATAGAAGGGCACAAAATCTAAAAATGTACCGAAGCGGAATTTTCGATTTAACCCTTATTTCGTCGGAATTGGCAAAAAACTGCCAAAATTGGGGGTTTATCGGCACTTTCTCGAAACACGTCTTGTAGATTTTTTTTAAACTTTCATCATTGATAGACTTGTCTGTGCCATGACCTTTGATACACATGACATATCAGGCGATGCATATGGTAACCCTCCACAGGCTGCCAAACATCGAAATTTTGATGAAATGGGCCGGTTTCAGGCCCCCAGAACACCCAAACGATACACGAGAGATAAACATAACTTCCTTTCTTGGAAGTGGAATTCACCGGAGATCATTTTTGTAAGTAATAAGGGTGTTCAAAAAAGCAAGCGTTAACCCGTTTTGGGCTGGTTAAACAGCAATACCCCCATAAAGCTAAAAAATTCAGGTTTTCCGTGGATTTCTCTAAATGAGTCTTGTAGATTTTCAAGAAAAAATTGTCACTCCCCAGGCCTTGATGTGACAATAGATGCTGCGTGGACAAAATACTGCGGTGAGCATTTGTTAACCCTCCACGGGCTGCTAAAAGTCAAAATTGTGATAAAATGGGCTGTTTTTGGACGCCAACAGCACCCAACGGGTACGCCACAAAGAAAAGTGCTTTCTTTTATCGAGCGCACAATCTATATGGAAACATTTTTGTAAGTAGTAAGGGTATTCAAAAGTCGAAGTCTTAACCCATTTTGGCAAAGCTAAAGAGAGAGACCCCTTAAAATCTTAAAATTCCCATTTTCTGTGGATTTAGCTAAAAATATCCTGTAGGTTTTCAAGAAAAAATGACTACTCGCAGTTCTTAGTGTGACATTACATGCTGCATGGACAAAATATTCCGGTGAGCGTTTATTATCCCTCTGCAGGCTATCAAACATCGTAATTTTGTTGAAATGGGCTGTTTTCGGACACCCACAGCTCCCGACGTGTACCTGAGAAATAAACTTAATCTCCTTTGTCGGAAGTGGAATTCACCAAGGACCATTTTTGTAAGTAATAAGGGTATTCAAAAAACCAAGCGTTAACCCCTTTTGTTGTTGTTAATAGTGATACCCATCAAAGGCTTAAAAATTTATGTTTTCCCTGGATTTCTTTACAAACATCTGGTAGGGTTTTCACAAAAAATGGCCATTGATAGGACTTGGTGTCACATTACCACTTGAATGGATAAATTATTCTGGTAAGCATTGGTTAACCCTTTATGAACTGCTAAAAGTCAAAATTCTGAAAAAATAGTCCATTTTTGGACACCAACAACATCAAATGAGAAGGCAACAGAGAAAAATAACTTCTTTTACCGGACGCAAAGCTGCCAGGGAAACATTTTTGTAAGTAGTAAGTGTATTCAAAAATCAAGGTCTTAACCCATTTTTGGCTAGTTAAGGAGATATACCCCTAAAAGCTTAAAATTCCAGTTTTCTGTAGATTTCTCAAAAGATTTTCAACAAAAAGTTTGCATTCGCAGGTCTTGGAGTGACATTTCAAGTTGCATGGACAAAATATTTCGGTAAGCATTTGCTAACCCTCCAGAGGCTGCCAAGCATAGACATTTTCAGAAAATGGGCTGTCAATTCCATGGTGTCCAAAGCCATCGGTAGATTTATCCCAACAATATTACCGATCTTACCACCCCCCCACCCCTTCCCCCTCTCTCTTTCTCCAACCAAACACACATTGAAAGGTACGTCTCACTTCATATTCCACACTACAGTGCATGATAATATTTGCACAACGGCCAATCATGACCGTGAAAGTTCTACGGATGGAGGAAGCGGGAGTACCCGGAGAGAACCACCAGTCAACGACGAGCAGCTGCCAGCTCCCCAACATCGTAACTCCGCACTGCAGCACAGGCAGGGTTATATTGGTTGAAGACATGCGTACCATCGACGTGCAGTACGCCTTTGTACACAGCGGCATCGTGCTCCCATTTGGATAATTGGCGTTAAGTAGCCCGGTTGCCGACATGGGGGCACGATGACGCCGTGTACTAAGGCATACTGAACGTCGATGGTACATATGTCTTCAACCTCTGTAACTCTGCTTGAGCGGAGCTTGAACAGAGTTAGAATGTTGAGGAGCTGACATTTGCTCGTCGATGCTTGGTGGTTCTCTCCGGGTACTCCGGCTTCCTCCACCAAAAAAAACTGTCACGGTCACGATTAGCCATTGTGCATAAGTATGTGACCTTAAACACCAAT